>CM030903.1:17782766-18468299 GCA_018136845.1 Heterotis niloticus | reverse complement strand
TGTGTGTGTGTGTGTGTGTGTGTGTTATATATATATATATATATATATATATATATATATATATATATATATTAAAAAAAATCACCTTCACCCCTGGTGCACATACCTGCATATGTGATTTGAAATGCTGGTGCAAAAATACTAAAGTTATCACATACAGAGGGTTAAAATATAATTGGTGCAGATGTTAAGATGGCACATCCTTACCTGTAGCACCAGGTCACCAGTACACCACCAATAAAGATGAGCAGGAAGACCATGTAGGAGATCCACATGATGACTGCCATGGCGTCCATGCCAAGGATGGTCCAAGGCGGGGGCAGGGGGGGTGGCACTGGCATTGGTCCACATACTAACTTACAATCCTGGCAGGAGCAGGGCCCTGAGCCATCAGGCAGTGACTCATTGCAGCCACGTGTGGCATTGGTCATCGGGGTCATATTGGCCATGGGAACATCTGTGGGGTCAAGGAGGTGCAGTCAGGTCGAGGTCTGTAGCCTACAGCAGCCCTCACCTCTAAGCTTCGTTAAGGTCATAAAACAAGCTTTATGGAAAACCCAATGGCTGCCCAACAACAGACAGAGGGCCTCAGATTAGATAAGGGTCCTCTTGGGCTCAAGGTGAGATGAGTAAAACAAACCTAAGCTAAACTAGGGAAGAAAAAAAAAAAAGAGATAAGAGAAATATGCACAATTTCAAAATGGCACTCAATGAGGAAAAGTACACAGAAGAAGTCAGTCAACATATTAATTCAATGATTTTCAAAGTGGCTTATATTAAGTTTGTACACTAAGCTACTTCTACAAGTAGCTGAGTAATTCTTTTCTGTATCAGTTCTGCATAACTACCTTCATCGTGGGTACTGCGGAGTTCTTATGAAAAACACAGTGCCTTAAATTCACTACTCTGCTCTTTAAAGTATAAGCAGCATGTCTACTTCCAACGCTACATGTTGCATCCACATTTATGTGAAGTTCAGCCAACTCCTCATGTGTGTCCTACCTGTGAAGATGGGGGTGATGGAAAAGGGCGTTTGGCCATTATTGATGTCAAACATGTACTGGATCCAGTTGGTTGCATTGCAGTCCTTGGCGTCCTTCCCACAGAGAAGGGACAGTGCCTTCACGTTGCTGGAGGGTGCTTGGACGTCCATGCATGCGTTGTACATTGCTGCCAGACACATGGACCATGGACATCAGGATATCACATTGAACACAGTGCAGCATTTCAACTAATGAAACAGCCAATTTCAGATTCATGAAACTGCTTTCTTTCAAAGCACACAAATTACAATGAATTGCCAGCACAAAACATTTTGCTTGAAGTAAAAACCAGCCATCTGAGTGGTTAAACTAAACATGGATATTTGCAAGTCTATGCAAGAGAGATAGTTAAGGAAGCATGAGTCTGTCTCTACTCCATTAGATATCAAAAGGAAGTGACCTCCTGCAGAGTACATAAAAAAATTAACAAAAAATAAGAAAGTGATAAATATAAAATGCCATTTCATAAAAGGTTAATCATTATAGACTACTGGAGTCACATTTTAAAAGTTTAAAGACCCCAGAAGCTAAAGCAAAGGTGAACCACCTGCAATTACTTATTAACCTGATATATTGACTGTTTAAAGTCACATCCTTTTATTTCAGTGATACTTTAAAACGTTTCTTTAAAAAAAAAAAAAAAATTTTTTTAAATTTTAAAAAAAACTTCAGACGAAAACTTCAGTAGCTGTTCAATTTTCTCTCCACATAATGCTTGGAAAAGAAGTAGTTTGCCTTCAATTTGGCGGTACAAGCCAAAGATGGCATGGAACATTTTGAGGGTCATGGATGAAAGCCAGAGGAGATCTGCATGCAGCAAACTTTCTGTGAACCTGTGGCTTCTTCTGGTTCTCATTATACATTATGCACTGAGAGTGACAGAGAAAATCTGTCCCAGACTTAAGAGCAGCAGCAAATTGCCAGGCTCTCACTATTGGCAAAGGTCTGCCCGATGTAGTACTCCACTGCTTCCACATTGGTTGTGTTCGTCGCATTGTTGTAAGAAAAACTTGTGGCGTTGAGGAACTGGCTCTGCCGTGGGCTACAGGTGAGCTCACAGAAAAGGTTCATCAGATTGTGGAAACATGCAGGACACCTGAAATCAGGAGAAAAGGCTGATATTATTATTATTATTATTATTATTATTATTATACATCAAATGTGTGCAGTCATACCCCGGTTTAAGTTAATAATCTATTCCTGAAAACCAGATTTAAACTGGGAAAACTTAAATAGGCAGCCCACTTTCTATTGTTTTCAACAAGAAAAAAAAAAATATATATATATATATATATATTTTTATTTATATATTTGAGCTCTTTGGTGCAGTGTGCCAGTATTTGTAAATGTACAAATACTTGGGCAACTGGCTGGACATAGCAGATCCCCATCACTTATACTCAGCAAGAGTTTCAAAATTTCTCTGATCATGGTTTGGATGTTATGACCTGTTTTTGGAACATAGATGGTGTACCACATTATGCACTATGAACACAGACACAAGCAAATTAGGCCGAATTGTAGACCAGACATCATGGGTACCCAGCGAGGACAATACAAGCAAAAGACATGATCAGCTGTTGTGTTTCAAAATAACAATAAGTTACAGATAGGAGGTTTTTAATTACACAGTTCATCATCAACCATTCAGAATGTAAATAGGGATTTTTATTACACATGGTAAGGCTAAAAAAAAAAAAAAATTTTTTAAAAAAAACATTAAATAGGGAGATTGTAAATTTTTGGCATTTAAAAACATGAGACATTCTATGGAGAGAATGTAAACCGAAACTTGTGACTATAAACTAAGCTACCTGCAATGAATTAATACCAATTTATACATCAGGGTAAATTTCAGTGTATCATCTCAGGACAAGTATTTTGGACCTTGGGAATTACACCAGGAAGAGGGATTCAAACACAGGTCATTTTATTGCAAGACAGTTGTTTTAACCCACTACACTTCCTACTGGGCCTCAATGACTCGCCAGCATGGGGTTAACACGCTCACGGTCACAGCATCTGGACAGACCTTGCAAGCGACTAAGGATGCTTTGAATACGTGGAACCAAAAGTCCTGTTGAACAACAACATCAAAGTCCCAGAGTTGCACTTGCATAACATTCTGATTCACTTGTTCCCATTTGTCATTACTACAGATGAACACAGGAATGAACAAGTGTGTAGTGATGTATCTGGGCTAGAGCTGCAAAACCACAGGAGGCTGATAACCAAGCAAGAAAGTAGAGCCAAATGGCAGAAATGCACCTGGACAGAAACTGGAGCGGCAGCTGAAGACTGCCTTTCAGAGTCTGGAGTTGCTGGATGTCACAGCAGAGACTGTCATTGCCATAGGCAAACCCTGGACACAGCTCCTGAAGACAAGTGCAGCATATACAATACAGATTCACCACCCTGTTCACTGATGAGGCAAATTCAGCTTGCATAGTTGATTCTACAGCTAAAGATATGTATGAAATCCCAAAACAATATTGAGATGCATTCTACAAGCGATTGGCTCATACAGTAGACGGACTCACCAGCAGCAGGTCATGACCCTCCTCAGGGAGTGGCTGGGGCGGGCCTGTGTAGTTGCAGTTGTACTTCTTCCCAGAGACCTTGGAAGACTCCCCGCACTCGCCATACCACACGCAATGCTGGGCCACGACCTGCAGGGAGATGGCCAATAGAATCAGGAGCAGAAATCTACCAATATCTCCACTGATAAGGCATTCATGGTGACACCCATAAGCCTTTTACATTCAGGCATTTGTTATGAAGATTTCACTTTCTCAGACATAGAATTGCTACGAAACATCCCGATATCAGATATCTTCTGGACTTTTTAAAAAGTCTTATAGATGTTTCTAACATGATGAAAAAGGTTGTACGTTTATTTACATTTACATAAATGATAAGAAATCCCATACATGGTTCTAAACAACTGCTGATGGCAAACCACACTGAAAGTACAAACCAGGAACAAACAACATATCTGTCAATCAGTGTTAGCTGTTCAAATTTCAAGTAGAGGGACTGAAAAGTCACATCTTGGTCTCATGACTAGTTAAGTCAAAAACACCTAAACATCTGTTTGAAGGCCAAGCTGGACGACCACATTCTAAAACTGTTTTCACAATTTCCGTTCATCTAGTGGCTGATACTCAGCAAAAGGAACTAAAACCACTTAGATGTTATTTCCTTCAATAGTTTCACAAGACACGCAAATGCAGTGCCTTTGAGGGCAGAAACCGCTCATGTCCGCTGTCCTTTTCGTGTTCCTTATGCGGTTAAGTCACAGACAACCGTCACTGGAACAAGAACAGCCTGCACTAAGAAATCTGGACACTGTGCACCCACAAAGATGCTCACACACACACACACACACACACACACACACACACACACACAACTAAAAACAAAAACTGACTTTTCATCTTAACACAATTAGGACCTGAAATCTGTTCACTAACTACAAACATAAATTTACAGTTTGGATTCTGTAATTTTTTAATTTATTTTTTTAAATTTCAATAAATTCACCTTACTGCACAAATTCCATTTCCAACTCATAGACACGTGGAACATTCATTGTCTTGGCATTGAGCAGTGATATTCATGAACAAAGGATGCTAGCTGTAAACACTGCGCAAGTGAGTTGATTAATGTGGCACATATCTTCTCTATAAATTTTATATTTAAAAAAAATAGTAAAGTAAAAAAGTTAAGAAAATGCAGTTAAAAATAAAACTCAAATTGTACACATCTCCAGAAATGTATAACTCAAAAGTCTGTTAACACAAGGGACGAGGGTGCTAAACAAAACACATGCAAATCACTTTCCACAGCGCTCGACAGATCTGTGTAACTACACTTGAGGATCCAGCCTGTTCAGCACAAAGACACAGGACTGTCAAAATATTTCACTTTGACTTTCCCTTACAGACCATTTATTTGTACATACAGTATCTCAACGCGAGAGATTTCATTTACATGCATTATCTCATAATCAAAGTTCTCTCAGTGAGCAATTGAATGCTTGGCCTTTTAAGACTTTTTCTTCATTTCTTCCAAAGTCTGGCCTGCCAAGCAAAGAAGGATGGCAATGAGAATACAGCGAGGCAGCTTTTGAGGTCATCAAGCGATGACAGCTCTGGGAAACCTGACCGATCAACAAAGCACATGACTCACAAATTCCTATCAGCGTTTCTTTGCCTCCACAGCTCAGGTCCCAGCCACACGAACAGCTTTCCACAGATGCTGACGGGATAACGAAAGTGACTCCAGAAACTCATTACCAAATCAGAGACAAAAATAAGGACCTTGTGTGCATCAGACAGACGTCAAAGGGGTAAGAACAAGCCGCTATTACACTAATTCTTATATAAGGCTAAAACAGAATCAAGGATTCTTCATAATGGTTCTTCTTCCTTCTCAAGTATATGTTTAAACCAACTACATGTTACTAAAATAAAATAAAATAAAAGCAAGGAAAACAGCAGGAAGCAAAACAGCTAGAGCTGGTGACTGTGCTTGCGTCAGGAGAGTACCTAATGTGTGCTGCAACTACAGCTGAAGCAGGCAACACCAGAACCTGAGGAGGAACTACACAGAGAAGTAAGAGGTCACATTCCTGCTCATGCTCACCAGATCTTGAATCATCATGCTGCTGGAACCCTAGCAAGAGGGAAGCCCACTGTCAACTCTGAGATGATTTGCATTCACCGCAGTTAAAGGATGCGGTAAAGACTCGACGTTACCGCATACCATTTAGTCTCTCCAGGGAAACTCAACAATGTTAGGCTGGTACACTAAACTACAGCTGGGTACTTCTCACTTTATTAGCTCAGAGTAAGTTCCTCGACTAAGGGCAAGGAATTAAACACAGGAACTTTTCACCAGCAGGGTTTTAGTTCTAACCGCTATGCCACCTGCTGCCCACAGACATCAAAATATCCCACAAAGAGGCTCACACAAGCATATGAAAAAAAATGCACTCCTTCCATCTTGAAGAGGGTGATAAATAAATAAATATTGCTGTATTTATTAAAAATGTAATGCTGTCCTAAAAAATGTTATTACTCAGACTAAACGATTAATATGTTCCAAAAAAAACTATCCTTTCCCTTAGAACCCTTTGAGCGTGGTCTGTCCCGGCATGAGTGGCCATGGTAACCTGCTTGTCTGGAATGCAAACGAAGAAAATTAGGACAAAGATAACTTGTTTGTCTCTCGTGCATCCCCTGGACAAGGCTGTCATTGTCATAGCTGTACAGCAGCTGAACAGAGAAGTATCAGAGCACAGAAAACCCCTGATCTAGTTAGAAAAATTAAACCAAATGACTTTTCCCAAGAACTGATTATGCTGTTTGGACAACAACATGTGACCCACTGTGATTCCCAACACCCAGGACAGATATTCACTCTAGAGGAGGAGAGCAAGGTGAGCCTCATCCACAAGGAACCCTGTGCACAGCAGGTCAGCTGCCACCAACCTTTATCAGCAGAACACAAACACTGATCCATAACAACAGGGGTCATGTTGGGAAACAAAACTCAACGGAAAGTGCAATTACAGCTGTATAGATCTTGAGAACACTGAAAATATTTATAACTAATAACCATAGCTAAAACCCTCATTTTTTATATAATTTTACAGCTAATTTTATTGAGTACAGGCTTACAATAATACTACTTAATAGAAGCAACGGATTGTAACAAGTTGCCACTTGCCTCCAAGAGGTCTGTGACACATCCTGGCTCATATTAACAAGACACGCCTGCTGAATCACTTCCTCCAAATGTATAAAAAGGCAAATATTCTGACTCCACACACCATTCCCCTTTTCTCATTACCGCCCATGAAGATCGGTCAGACCGTCACATTCAGTCGGCAGATCCCTCCTTAGCACCGCACGATTACTTTAATTTCTTCATTAGTTAACCAACCAATATTACTTACATCAGTGTTAAACTACCAAAAACATTGTGCACACCATTGCATCTGATCTTCAGCGAGAGAAGTCACAACCTGAGACACTAACACATTTACAGGAGATTAACTGGACTCATCTGCTCTGGTAGTTAAGGTACTGAAGCCAAAGGTCACCGGCCTCTGTGCTGCACCACATCTGAGGTAAACAGTGGGCAGAAATGAGATTCGTCTAAATGGCAAACGACGCACTGATAAGCTGATTAAATCTATTATGTATGTATTTAGCAGACACTTTTGTCTCAAAGGTGACCCACAGTGGTAGAAAAACAACTTGTTAGGTACTTAACAGGTGTACAAGTTTAGGGTAGTACCTTGCTCAATAGTACTACCAGGAGGGGGGGTTTCCAAACCTGATACCTTCAGAGATTCAGGTTCAATATGACAGCTCTAACCACTACGCCACCTAGCTGACTGCATCACTTAAATGCACTACCTGTCAAGGGCTGTTCTGCTGTGTGTGTGTGTGCGCGCGCTGCATCCCGCACTTCGCCACACCAGGACGCACAACTCGAACCCGCAAATCTCGCATCCTTCTCTCTGACGCCGGCCGCTGTGTCCGGCGCGGGGTGCTGACGTCACACCTGGTCGGTCCGCGATGCGACCACCACCGCCGCCAGCGCGAGACGCCTTTCGCCGACGCCGGAACTGCGCTCACGCGCCGCTCACCTGACGCCCGCACGCGCCGCCGTCCACGAAGCCCCGTCGAAAAGCGCGGGCGAAACGCGAACGCGGAGGCGCAGGGCGGCCCGCAACCTCTTCCGAGCAAAGCAGCAGCAAAGCCGAAGGTTCAACAGAGCGCAAAGCGCGGTGGAACTCACCCATTCGTGCGACACCGCCGATATCACGAGGAGGCATATGTACACGAAGTCTTTTGTATTCATTGTGAAGCCCAATGCAGCTTTTTTTCCGAAGACAGACAGCAGTGCCAAACTCCTCGACGCGACCTAAATCCCAGCTGCTCCGCAACCGCTACCATTAGCGTTGGGCCATAGAATTCCTTTTCTGCTCTCAACTGACTTCAGGGGTTCGGCGAAGCCCCGCCCACGCGGTCACCTCATACGTTGACGTCAGCCGGAGCTCCCTGCGCCTGGACTGTTACGTCGCCGGCGGAGCTCCTCCCACCGCGATATCTGATACGCTTCTGGCAGAAGTCCCTCCCAAGGAGCCATTGATAGGCCGAGGGTCGAAGCGCCTCCCACCGCATCACGTGAGCGCGCCTTTCCGCTTGGCGGGGCCGAGCAGCCCGCGATCCGCCGAATTGCTTTATCCGCTCTTGTTGGTTGTACGCATGTCTGCGCTAAAAATGTGAAACGGACACAAACAGCAAGATAAGATAACATCTAAAGTTCCCCACACTTAATAAACGACGCGTCGCTCATTGGATTTCCGTTTCTTTTATGTAGTCGCGCCACTTGGGTACTTTCGTAAACATTCAGGATCCCCCGGAGATTACGTCACCTCTTGTTGTTATTATTATTATTATTATTATTGCAAATACTACAGCTACTAACATTATTAAAACAGATGGATTTTTTTAAACCTAGGACTTTTACTGCACTACCTAGATTGGTTTTATTTTTGTCCTTTTAAACACTGCGTTGCCAATAGCAGCGCAGACCTCCATGTCCTCCATGTTGGCCTCTGACTCTTGGCTGCAACTCCAGAACGCAAGGCCCTCGACAAACCCTGGATCTCTACGGAACCTTCATACCTTTTTCCTTTTTCTAGGGAAGTAAACGGGAATATTTGTTAGCTGCCTCTGTGGGTACGAAACAACAAGGAATCCTGCTCAACGTATTGACTACAATAATCGGTTGAAAAGTAGTCTAGCAGGTTTGGATCAGAATGAATTGACTCTTGGCTGCAATTCCAGCCCAGAGTCTTGGCCCCACAAAGCTGCAAAAAAAAGAAAAAAGCAACGTAAAATATCCATCCTTATTCATGTCCTTAACCACCTGTCCTGATCAAGGTGGAGTAAATTAAATAAAACAGTGGTGTACTGGGGGGGAGGCATTAATATGTTCAATATTTACATTCTTCAGGTTATTGTTAAGTGCCATCGAGTCGATGTCTTACTCTGTGGATAGTTTTCTCAAATGCATCCGGTCTTCAACAAGTCGGCTAAGACTCGACAAAGGGGCATCCATGGCTGTGGTGACCGTGTCCATCTGTCGCATTGAAGGTCTTCCTCTTTTACGTTGACCCTCCATTTTGCCAAGCCTGATATCCTTTTCCAATTCTTCGCATTATATGGTTTATATCACGATTGCGCTGCATAATTTTGCAGCACCGTCTATTGTGGGGGCGGATGGTGCCAAAAAAAGGATTTGCTCCAAATGCCAAATACCTTAGATGCACTGCTGTAAAATAATATAGCGAATTGGCAACAGCTGTGAATGTGTCTCCATGTGCACCGCCCATTTCATTTCACAAAAGATGTTTGGTTAAAAAAAAACACTCAGAATAATGAAAAATTTGCGATTTGTCTTAGTATTACAATAGTGATTAGTTCTATCCGTGGACTCACACACATTTTAAATACTACATTGTTTTTATGATGTTTTATTGTAGCTCAGCCATCAGTGAAGAGGGTTTCAGATTTCATTCTTTTGGTTACCTTTGCAACTTTTTGTTCTCTTCTATACAACTAATTTCTGCATTGTATATGCAGCTAAAATATATACTGCCCGGCCAAAAAAAAGTCACACCCCCTAATATTTTGTTGGACTGCCTTTAGCTTTGATTACAGCATGCTTTTGCCATGGCATTGTTTTTGACAAGCTTATGCGATGTTACAACATTTATTTCCATCCAGAGTTGCATTCATTTTTCGCCAAGATTTGGTATTAATGGGAGAGTTGGACCACTGCGTAAAGTCTTCTCCAGCACATCCCAAAGATTCTTTCTCAATGGGGTTAAGGTCTGGACTCTGTGGTGGCCAATCCATGTGTGAAAGTGATGTCTCTCTCATTCTCCCTGAAGCACTCTTTCACAATTTGAGTCCCATGAATCCTGCCATTGTCATCTTGGAAGAAAAAATCCACTGAGGAAAAAACCTGGTCATTCGGTATATTCAGGTAGTCAGCTCACCTCATTTTTTGGGCACATAACGTTGCTGAACCTAGACCTGACCAACTGAAGCAACCCCACATCATAACACTAAGTTAAATGCAGGTGGTGACTTTTTTTGGCCAGACAGTGTAATATAAACATGATAATATAAAATGTAAGTGAATAATAATAGTATAACAATAATATTCACCATGTTTTCAGTCCATTACAGTGGCTGCTTCAAGATAGACCCTCAAATGACCATTTCATCAGCAACAGCTGCAGCATCTGCCTTGAATTGTGAGAAATATTCTAGTGTTGTTCAGAAAAAAATAATCATGTAATTCTGGGAAAAAAATAAGTTTCTCCATTGTCGGTTCTTTCAGACAGTCAAACTCTGCTGCACAAGAATATAAAAAACATGCTAGATTACACATAAATAAAAAATGTAAACTCTGAAAAGCGGCTCCTAAAAACTGTGCTGTTCCAAAATTCACCAGCAGACGGCGACACCGTGCGTCCAAAGTCTTCAAATGTTTTGTCAACAGTTGAAATTTATAAATTTATAAGTTTATTAGTAATAGACTGAATATTATTGCAAACTCAAAATAAAGTGCAGGTGAAGAGTTTGCAGGCAGTGATTTATCTTGTACGATTAACGAATTGTTTACCACTGCAGCACTACTGAGAAAAAAAGGAAATTATATTACAGAAGGGCATTGAATTTATGGAGCCCAAAAGTGTCTCACATTCTTCCCCAGAGATTCAGTGAAATTTTTAGGAAATCTTGTTTAACATTTTGACGCGTTTTTGTTTGTTCTTTCATTTAATAATGAAATTTGTTTTTTTCTGCTCATGGCTTCGCTGCCAGCAGGTGGCAGCATAGACCACAAGCAAGCACAGCGTTTACACATCATGTAAAATGGATCATAATGAATTAATAAAGAAGTTACAGATGTGGTGTTTACAAAAAAAAAAGCCATAGAGCTCTGCGAGTTACAGAAATAAAGCAAGAATGAGACTTTTCCCTTTTTGTTTTCAGTGCTGTTTCAGTACCTGAGATCTTTTACTCACATTTGACATTATGGCAGGTGCACTGGAGAAGTTGTGCATTCCATGTTAGCCAAAAACTTTCACAGTCACTTTGACACGGCCGTGAGGGCGATCCCTTCTCCCGGAGGGCTTGGCCAGCTGGAGGCTCGGCCTGCTGGTGTCGGACTGAGAGGCCCATCATGACTTATTTATCCATCACCATGTGAACCCTCTCAGGCTGTTGATGCAACTCAGATGGGAGATGGAAAGCGGTTCAAATATTAATGTGGCTGGGTGAGTTGGGCTGGGGTGGATGGTGCTGCCCTATTTGTACAACGATGGTTCCAACCTGGGCCCCCTGTGTGCTAAACACTACCAGACAGTTCTGGGAGGACAGTGACTGCCGGATGACCTAAGTACCAAATAGACTGAGATGACTGTTTGTGTGTGCATGTTTACGTAAGTAAAGCTAAGCATAGTACAGCACTTTCGGTCATTTTTGTTGTATTTCAGTATTATTCAGGGGAGGATGAAGAAATCGTACCAGAGGAGGAATGCTGGGAAGACTCTTAAAAAATCAATATCATTTTTACTGTCCTGCCTATACTCCTTTATGTGGTCACTTATAGCTGCTGAATTGAGTGGATGGGCTGAGAGTTAAGTTAGCCAGAGTCGCCATAGCCAGATATGTGAAAATGGCTCATTACCTTTTATTAAACCTCAAGGTGGAAAAATGAGGTCCTCCCTATCTGCTTCTTCACCACCCATTTCCAGGCAGCATCTACTTGAACATCATCACTTTTCCATGGGATCCTGGTGTCCAAAAGGATGACATCTTAAGAAGTTTGACACCCCAAAATACCGTAATGCATGAGAACTTGACCAAACCATGCGGCTAATTTTTTTTGTAGGGATTTCCTTGTCCTATTAAGATTCATAGCCAAGGCCCCCCTGGCCAGGATAAAGCGGCTAAGGATGATGGGTGGATCGACATTGTCTTCCATAAAAACCTATGAACTTCAGGGAATACTGAACCTTGACAAAAATTTAAGGCATAACCTTAAGGGAAATTTTTAAAAAAGCTTCTATATTGCACAACACTGAAAAATCTGCTATAGCTCATTCAGTCAGTTGTGTAACTAGAAATCAGACCTTAAAGACTAAAACAAGAAGTTTATTTGCTTCCAAACCTGGATTTTGGTTGTACAACAGGGGCAAGCATTATTAGCTGCTAGAAAACAAATCGGTCACATATAAACGGCTTGGTTATGTCACAGCCGGTCTGCATTTTTCCCTCAAAAGCAACACAGATGGAAGTGGAGGTGTTGCAGGTTCGAAATTGGACCGGGAAAGCAAATTGTGCAAATGGTGCACTTGCGCTAGAGGTACACGAGCTGAACAATGCCATTTCTACAGAAGAGCTGAGGGATATTATTAGCATTAACAACACCGGAATTCTGTTATCACTACCATTCGGCTAAAGCACGGGCCCGTTAGAACAAGCAGCTTTGGATGCCATTGGCGATCAATGACACAACAGAAGAGGCCACATGAACATAAAAATCATCGCTATTCCTATGCCGGACAGAGGAATAAATAACCGTGTATGTTTTATGTATGAACTGGAGTGGGTGTAGGTCGCTGAAGGTTGTGGAGGATTAGGAACTGAACCTGTGCGGGTCAGGGGGCTGAGATCTCATTATGGAGGTTGTGGACATGGATCCAGGATTTATTCAAGTGTAACAAAGTACGGAGGCCGTCAGTGTGGAAAGATGTGCTTGGGTTCCAGTCACACGTGTGATCTTATATCACAAGGGATGGTTGGATCAGGTGCCCTATGGGTATCACAGCTGGCAGCAGGAATCCACAAAATGTGATGCAAATAACAAATAGAGAGGATGGCGGAATAAATTTGCACCCTGTGTTATGAACTTTTGAAGATACATTTTCAGATTTATAAATATTACATTTCTATCTTTTTTTTTTGAAAATGTGCCCCATGTTTTATGGAACCTAACCTGTGAATAAACCCTAACCTGTGATGGTATTGCTAAGTTCTGATTGTGACTTTGTGGTTAAAGTGACTTTGAAGGTACAAACAAATTGAAACAGGAACACGGGTCTCACTTGTGTTTACAATATGAGGTGCCAGTACACATGCATACAGGAGAGCCGATGAACGAATTTATGCCTGCAAACCTTTCGTCCTCCATATTAAAGCCCTTATTTTAGCGTGTGTCAGAATTCACCGGGGCAAAGCTGACAGAATAAACACCATGACAATGGCTGTCCAGCTGTTTGCCCCTGAAATTCTGCTGAACATGTGGCATGATTATTGCAGTATTTTACCACACAACAGTTCACTGCCGAAATTTCAAGCATGCCATCATCCTGTGAGTAAATCTCAGCCAAGTAATTCTGCAATCCATCGACTCCTGGGCAAACTGCTGGATTTGTAATATCTGCGGCTCAGGTACACTCCGATCTGGCACACTGGAAGCAGCACTATAGGGGGCGCTCTGCACAAAGTGTGAATTTTGGTCACAGATTAAGGATAATCCCCCTAAAACCTTTTGCTGAAACTCTTGGTTACTAAAATAATGCAAATAGTGGCCAAAACTTATAATATTTCTTAACCAGCATAACCAAGGAATGTGGTGCTAACAAGTCCCTTGGTAAAGAGCCACCAGTGAATAGTGGAGAGCAGATGTGGGTCTGCTATGCTGCTGCAGCACATGACATTTGGGTCCAGTGCTGAGATCTTTATTCTATCTGTAACCACAGGTCCTTGACACGTCTATCTGAAGAGCATCCCAGCCTTCTCCACAGACTCCAGACACACAGACACAGGATACCCAGGAAAAGTTGTGGTGAACACAGTATGATTCCCAGACTGAAACCCTGCTGTAGAACCAATGATTGAGCTTCTAACCCAATATTTCTCCTGTAAGAATACCCTACTGTATAAAAAAATAATTATTGTAGGAAGCTAAGTGTGCACACTTAATATTGTAAGTCATTTTGGTCAAAGGAGTCAGCTAAATGCATAAATTACTGCAAATTTATGCAACTTCTAAAAACATTGTGTGTTTTTTGCCCTCTTACTGCCCTTACTTTTACTACTACTGATCAGATTTTTATCCAAAGTGACACATTGTTATCTGTACTGGATAGTTTTATTTAATGAATTAATTCAGGTTAAGTACCTTTTCCAAGGGTCATACAGAAAGCCACCTTCTGGGACTTGAACCAGTATCCCATAAATTGAAGGCGAATTGGCTTCGTAATGTACAGACACACCTGGGGCCTTTGTATCTCCAAGGTCATCTCTACCACCAAGTCACATTCAGTAAAATCTTAATAATACATCCACCCACGATCCTTAATCCCTAAATCCTAGTCAGTGTCACAGCAGTTTGGATCTAATCCTGGAACTTGAACATTAAACTGAGCTGAGAGTCAATCCCAAGCCCAAACAGCCCAGGTACTGTGAGGTAGCAATGCTACTTAATGGCCCTTTATTGAGACAGATATCCCCAAATTTATTCACTGGCTAGGCTTTAGATATAACAAATAAAGATACAGGTGTACTCCGATTTACATTCCTGAAAACCAGATTTAAATGGGAAAATGTAAAAAGAGACCTTACTTCTCACTGTTATACATTAGAAAAATTACAATCCCAACTCAGAAAAAGTTGGGACAGTATGGAAAACACAAATAAAAACAGAAAGCAGTGACTTAAAAATTCACTTTGACTTCTAATCCATCACAAACAGTGTAAAGACAAGATATTTACTGTTTGGTTTGGTCAACTTCATTTTTTTTTGTAAATTTACATCCATTCTTGTAATTGAGGGCCTGCAACACATTCTAAAAAAAGGTAGGATGGAGCAATTTTAGGGCCAATAATGAGTTAAAAAAGAAAATAATTTTGAGTTGAGGATGTATAATCTGTCCGCCCTCCCCAAAAAACCCCAACTAATTTCTGCAAATGTCACTTGCATGCTGTAAATAATTTATAAACCATCATCCATCACTTTTGCTTTCTTCTCGCTGTACAGCAAAGAACAATGACATCTGTAAAAAAAAAAAGGGCAGACAATCATTTAAAATAAACAATGCTATTTACTGCAACGAACTGAACATGACTGACAAAAATGTTATTTACTGTTGTCATGAACATATGCATGCACAAGCTACATCCTATGCACACTCTCCTTTGTCTAACCTTTTGACCGTGTTCATTTTAGTGCTAAGTGCTCGCTTAGCCTTTTTCTCCACTACTTTTTTAAACACCTCTTCAACTTTTTCTTGGAACCCTTTGGCCTCAGTTTGCAGTAAAAAATTGAATAAATGAGAACGCCCTCTGGGAACCTGTTACGGGATAGAAAGCAAAGCCTTCAAATTACTTGCATGTTGGAAGGGGCTATTCAAATTTTTCTGCTCCCAGTTCAAATGTTATGATGGGTTTTTGGAACATCGATGGGGAGTTTGAAATTTCAGTTTTAACTGGAGAACGTATCCAGCATTTGAAATGTAAATGGAGATTTTGTCATATGTGGTTAGGCTGAAAAGCACTGTATGCTAAGCTAAATCCTTAAAACAAATTTTTGGTGTAAAAAAAACTAGGAGGATGTAAGTAGGGAGCATGTAAACTGGGTGATGACTATACTCTGTAAAGTCAAAATCTAAAATTCACTTTGAGTTACATTAATTTAAAAAAAATCAACATGTCCAACAAACCCTTTAACATTGTTGATCCATCTCATAAATATGTGCATCTTATTCCATTGTTTTTGACTGCTAACACTAAAGAACACCAGATAACTGTAAACAGTGTGGAAGTGAGCGGAATTAAGTGCCACTTGCAGGCACTGATCGCTCTGCACATAAGCACAAGTAGTTTTAGCTACAAACCAGACAGAAATTTTTAAAAATAGGTAAGTGAAGAAAAGAGCATTAAGAATAAACATCTCTAAAAATTCACGAGTCCTGGGTAAGTGACATTAAAACATGTCTTGAGTGCATTAAAAGCTGGTAGACACCTTCTAGTTTTAAGTTTGTGCTTAATATAGAACTACAGAGGCTATGCAGAATGACTTGACCGTCTCAACCATTTTGGTCACCAGATAAACTATGCGGGGGGACCCCAGTCTCACATCAGACTCCTTGTTTTCATAATTGTTTCCAACTAAAAATAAAGGCTGCTTTGCTGAGGATGGTGCTGATTCGGTGCTTTCTGACCTTTTATCTTGAAGCGTGGCCTATTTGGTGGAACTCAGATGACCACAATGGAGCAAAGAGATTGACCTGACATGGGAGATTTTTGATTCTCACACTGAACAGTGAGCGGCACTTCCAGAGGAAGTTCTGGCTCTGGTTTGCACCCCACCCCAGCAGCGGTCAGCCTTGCCAGACAGTACGGAGACGGAGCCAGAATGTAAGGACCTGGTTTTCTTGGAACAATAGCTTTGACTCAACAGGAAGGGAGCCGAGTCAGAAATCTGACTGGGAAAGCTGAAGTGGGGCCAAATCAGGAAATGAGAGACATACTAGGTAGTTGACATGCCGACTCGATACTAGGAAAGCAGAATTCACTTCATCTTTTAAGCAGGTTGAGAATGGAAAATGGTTAAACACCAGGTGGCCTTCCTGGATGCCCCTCAAATTTTAAGTCATTGCCAACATACATAAGACCTGATTTTAAAATATTTCCAAGACAGATAAATGGCCTAAGTTGACCTTTTTCCTCTGCAAAAATTATTTTCTGCTTTATATTTTTATATGGCACACAAGGGAACAGAAACATTGCTAGTGTCGCACCTGCATGTAAACCTAAAGCATCTATTTATCTTTTATCTTCAACCAGTTGCTCTGCTCAACCCTGAAACAGCGCTGGGTGTTTTCAATTTACAAATTTAAATGTTGCCTTAAAGCAAACACCTTTGCGTTTCTTAACGTCCATTTTTGTCGTGTCGGTTTGCTCATGGGAAATGGAAAGTGTTTTACAATGTTTACAAGCAAGTACGGTTTTGCTTTGTGCAGCAAAAACGCAGAAGAAAGCAGCCATGTAGACGATAGCGCTCAGCCTCTTTTTCTGGGATCGGGCATCAAATTTGGCTGTACACCTCGATATCGGTGAATGAGAGGTCAACGTGGTCCGGTTCCTCCATCTGCGTCATTGATCTCCTGTCAGGCCACACCACCGATCTGACACTAAGTGGAAAGGCGAGATTAAGTATCCATGGGCAACAGATACGCAGGATCGGGTGTACAAGGATCCATGTGGGCTGGGTGCTTTTTTGTACTTTTTCAACCATATAAACAGCTGGAGAACATAACACCCCCCTCCTTCCATTGCTCCCCCCCCCCAGCCCGCACCCCTGAGCCCCCAAAGACCAAAGGGCTGCATGGCTGTTTTTAATCTGGGGCCATTCACACTGATGTCAATGATCACTTCCTTGTTTACAGACCACAATAATGGAACACGGTCTTTTTCACTGCGAATACCACTTAGTCACGGGGGACGATCAACAGGTGGGGGGGGGGGGGTTTACCCGTAGCCAAACTGCATTGTGTCAAAGGAAAAGCCCGTTGATAAGAGTAACCCCCTGCAATGCATAACATGTTTTCACAATGAGGCATGTCGGCGTGTGACCGGGCCCTGGGAATGGCCCTCAATGGCCCCCTTTATGTGGGACTGAAGGCGGGAATTAAGTGCTCAATGGCGAGGGCTAATCCGCATGGCCGGGCCAGCGCAAGTGCGGTTCTTGTTTACCTCCTGCCTGAGCCAGAGCCTACGAGGGGTGGGTGTATTCTGTCCGCTGCCCTGTCAGATTTCATTGGAACAACTGTGGCAACAACAAAGTGGGACTCCCAGCACAATAGAGGCTTTCAGTGGAAGCCTGTGGGCCTCTCAATGGCCCCCCATGTGACCAAATCTCAAATATGACCAACAGGCTTGTAAACAGTAAAGTGTGATTATTATTATTACCATTATTATTTAGTAGTAGTAGTAGACAATCTCTGGGAATGTACCTTACTCAAGGGCTGGGCTCATCGTGGCCACTTAAAGGACAATCTCCAAAGAACCCTGGTGACAAGAACAACACACAAACAACAACTTATCCGTTTTTATTCAACAAGCAGTGTATGTACACACTCTGATATATATATATATATTTTTAACATTATCATGGGGTGATGTCCTAACAAACCCTTGTCTGACAAGGTGCACACCCCAAAAGAACAATCGAGCAGAAACAGTCCATCCTCAGCACTTCCGCAGGGGGTGGGTCGGCCCCGTTCTCAATCCTGGTCACGTTGGTTCTGCAGGATTTGGTCCGATTAAGCAGAATATTGATTACGTAGATTCACACAGTGATAAAATGAGCCTCATGTGGCTGGATTGCTGGTACGTTCCAGACTTGCACGACATGGCGATCACGCATGGCTGTGTTTTACATTCAGGTCTCCATTGGCGGCGCTCCGGTTGGGGAAAACGGACTGTGGCCTGCGTGCCACATTTGTACTCCTGAGTTCAGAGCAGCCCAACTCCGCCACCTTCCAGGTGGTGAGAAAATGTTAGTGGTGGGCAAATTTCTTCTTTCTTTGGCATCTACAAAGTATTAAACACCATTGCCAATGGCCTGAGAACAAGTGTATTTTACATTAGAACCCAATAACCTTTTGTTTTTATATTTTGCAAAAATGAGTTTTGGGACAAAATTTATAAATTAAAAAAAAAAAATTGTGACAAATTCAAAATGCAGGAGGCAGTGTTGTGCTTGGTCAGATCTGCATTTGTGCAGCTCGGCCTGCGATCTGATTCGATCAAGTCATCAAACTGCTGTCGTCACAGACAGTGTGTTACACACTTTGTGTGCGTCTGTGTGTCCCTGTGCACACTGCCACACACCCCAACAGGAGCACGGGGGCGCCAGCCGGAGCCTTGTGATCGCTCGTCGTTCACACACACCTTTACACTTGGCTTTGCAACCCTCCTCCAGCATAGCACCAGAAATGTGCCAATTATACACTCTAACATAGAGCACAGAGGAAAACACACACACACACACACACACACACACACACACACACACACACACACACACACACACACACACACACACACACACACACACACACGAGCAAGCCAGCCTTCAACCTGCTCAGAAAGAAGACGTTTTAATAATTTTAAAAAAAAAAAAAGGGGGGGGGGGGGGTGTGCACAAAAATATCAAAGGATTTCTGATATTGATTCGTTCCCAATTCGGAAACGATTGATATTGAAACCAAACTTGACTGCCGTGATAAAGTGGAATGATCTTTGAACACTTGAGTAGCTTGAAAATGATTCACAGTTACTGGTCCATTTACTGTGCATCTTCACCAGATTGGCTCATCGATTGAAGCCTCAACTGGATCGGCGTCTTCGTGGGATGTTTTTTTTTTTCTGAAATGCCTTTAAGCAAATCAAGCTGTTATGTGGTCAAGAAATGCATATTTTGCATCCTCTGGAGAACCGATGGCAGCAGAAGAAGAGCACTTATAGAGATGAGGCTGAAGGAGAAATATGTCTATTGTGAAGTCAGTAGATAAATCATGTCCCCATCAGCCACAAAAATGGCCCCACGGTGAGGATTTGTTCTATTCTTCAAAAAGCAGCCTAAAGGCACCACAACATGCCAGAGTTCTCCAGCCTCAATACTGGGAGCTACCAATCCAACTTTGGCATCGAGAACCAAATGAAAAGAAGGAAAATAAAAACCTTTGAAACAAGGAGGAAGTGGGGAAACAACAGGAGGGAGTTGCAGAACAGTTGATTCCAGGCATGAAGAATCCCCCCTCTATCACACACCCTCTACACAAGTTGAAACTGTGGAAAAACATTCACTTTCATCAACCAGGCAGATCCTCAGCATCACCAATGGCAGAAAATACAATAAGTTTTAAGGAGATTAAAAATAAAAAACCCACAGGATTCCATTCCGGAGTGGAGTGAAAATACAAAAGCGCAAAGCTAAAGTTCCATAGCAAAGGCAGCAACCTCCCGCTTGAGATTTTGTCTTTGTGTGCGAAGCCAATTAAAAAAAAAAAAGTATATATATATATATATATATATATATGTTTGCAAGAGATGATCAGAATACAGGACCGGTCTTGAAGGAGGGAAGGTCTTTCAGGACCAGCACGACGCCCCCAGGGGGGCAGGCGTGGTGACTCAGCGACCTTGATCAGGAGAGGGAGGCATCTCGCACTCTCCTGATGGGGAGCCAGCGCTAGGAGCTCTGCAGGAGGCGTCTGTAGTGGGGCATGATTTCGTGTTCCGGAAGGTGCAGACTGAACTCCAGGGCCACCAAGACCGGGAACTCGAAGGCGATGAGCTCCCGCCGGTTCAGCCGAAATTTCTCTTCCAGTTTCTGAGAAGACAGTGTTTTTAAGTGTTGCGTTTCATACAGACACAACAAAATTCCTGCACAATTGCTTATCTGTAAACAACCTCAGCGTATGTATGCTGAAGGCATTTGCAAGTACCTCAGCTCCTCATATTACCAACAGTTAAGATAGGAATTTTGACCACATCAAGATTTTCAAGTTAAATTATTTGTTTATTTCTAATAGTAAAGAGCACCCAAGCAAAGTAGCAGTGCGGCTTCCACATTAAATTACAGTTTTTATAGCTCTTGTACACAGTTTGTCAGTATTGATAATCAATATCAGGATGTAGAGTTGTATGCATTTGGTAGAATGAATCTGTCAGCAATACGGAATGCACAGAAGTTTGTAGGGACAATATTTTTATGTTCAGTTATTTTCAATTTCTTTTAATATAGCTGGAAGTTAACTCAAAAATATAAGTTTATAATGTATCTGAGTTTTTTTATTTTATTTTATTTTTTTATTTTGCAGAGACCAGTCTATAAATTTTAGGCTTATTTTGTGATTTAAATGCGCCTTTGGATTTACAAACAAACTGATTTGTAAACAGATTTCTAGTCTCACTCTGTGTGTGTGTGTGTGTGTGTGTGTGTGTGTGTGTGTGTGTGTGTGTCGGAGGGGGTCTGAATCACTCACGTCAATCAGGTGCTTCACTTCATGCTTCTTGAGGTCGCTGCCAATCTTGGCAGCCAACAGCACACAAGCGCCAGCACAGAGCTTGCGGTTCTGCTTGTTGAGTTTGCCTCGTAGCACCAGCTTCTCAAAGTAGACAAAGGCCATGGCCACCGTGGGCTCCTCGTACCCACAATCCTCCTGGGCCAACTTCCGGATCTCCCGTTTCAGGCTAGGTAGAGGACAAATCATGTCATTAACAATTTTGGCATCAAGTCAGATGTCCTCACCTCAGTGCAGCCTCCTTCAACTATGACATTAGCCTTAAAATTACAACTGCACACAACACTAACACCACAGGTCATTTTGCAACACTATTTGAGAAGGCTTAACACCCACGCTCAACGCTTTACCTCCTGATCTTGCTGAGGGTCAGTCGGATGTGGGGGAACTTCTCTCGGAAAGTCTCGTTCATGTCCTTCTTAAGGTCAGAGGGTTTCACGTACTCAATTACTGTGGTCTGAAAGAGCCAGAGTCGGACTTTCACAAATTCAACCAATGACGTCATCGCTGTCCTCAGGATGTGGCCGTGTCACACGAATTTATAACAAAGGGCTTCAATATGCCAGCTCCTTAATCCTGGCACCTGTTCTAAGAGCAATACTCCGCAGAACACGTGGGAGAAATCACCTGACAATAAAGACAGCTGGGTATAAGATTTCCAAGATGTCCAGGATATTTCTAAAAATGTGTGTAAAGACCATTTATTTAATTTCCATTTATCCCACTGGATTTTCAACTAGTGATGTGCCACATTTAAATAACAATATATCCAACAGAACGTGTGAACTTTTCTCCCATCTGGGGGGTTATTAAAATAAAATTAAAAAAAAACAAAAAAACAAAACTCCCAGTCGGTGCCACATTTCCATGGAAACACAGCCTTCAGCAGGGAGTGAGAGGCGGGCTTGGAAGAGCATAGATGTCCACTAGGTATTGACTTGGTCGTGTCCTTTTTCGTGTACAACATCAACAGAAAGGCAGGCACACAAAGGCAGCAACCAGCCCTCATTAACAAGTGCTCCCCCCGCACCTGTGCAAACACAGCTCTCCATTCGGCAAAAAATGAGCGCAATGAGGGAGCCACACTAGCGGCAGTTTTCCCATTTTGACTTAAAGCGATTTCAAGATTCTGCCATAACAAATTCTGCTCTTACGAGAACCACTCTTTCTCCATCGTCC
The DNA here is from genome assembly GCA_018136845.1 of Heterotis niloticus. Taxonomy (NCBI): domain Eukaryota; kingdom Metazoa; phylum Chordata; class Actinopteri; order Osteoglossiformes; family Osteoglossidae; genus Heterotis; species Heterotis niloticus. Next base: position 18,445,880 of record CM030903.1, on the reverse strand, counting down.
ATGTAGCTTTGCTTAGTACCAAGAGGACAAGGACAAAAGGGATGTAAAACTTCTACCTCTAATGAAATAATGGGGGGGGGGGATATGGGTGGGGTTGAGCAATGTCCCTGCTGGGAGGCTGGGGGGTGGGGGGTCCCAGCAGGTATCTCCTGTGTCCCACCTGCTCCTCATTTAATGCCAATCAAAAATAAACTTAATGAGTTTGTGCGCCTCTGGTGAGGTTGGCGGGGGTCACCTGCTTGTCCCTCTGAATCAAGTCCGGAAAGGGGAATCAGAAAGTAAAGCTGTCGGGCGGGCCCTGGCGACTGTTACCATGGAAACTGGCTTCCGGAGTGACTGCAGACATTTTTCTTTAGACAGCTACATCAGAACAAACATGATGGGGAAGTTCAGAATTTTAGGGCTTGGCAGCCAGAAATCAAAATGCCTGCTGAAATTTGGATGTGTTCAACATAATAATAATAATAATAATAATAATAATAATAATAATACCCTTTTTCATTTAGGTGACAATTTTCTCCAAAGCAACTTACACTGTGAGGTTTGTATAATAAACCACTTACAGTGATTTACCCATTTGTGCAGATGGGTAATTTTTTTACAGCAAGTATCTTGGTTAAGGGTACTATGACAGGAGAAGCAATGGCTTCAACGGCTACACCTGTACACAGCATGACACACTGCAGGAAATAATGACAGCCTTGGTATAGGGCAGACATACTGTCAATGTCTAACAGGTCATGGATAGAATTACCTGGAGGAAGATTACATCCATTATCTGTTTATCTGTATCCTTGTTAAGCCTCTTTGGCGTTCCTGCAGCAAACCGCTGTCTGGCCCTGATGCAACGTTTGCACGTTATTGCTGATGCGCGGCGGTGTGTGGCTTGCTGCCAAACGGCGTGCGTGACAGCCATTCGCAGGAATCGGGGGACCAGCGAAGGGTGCAGCGCATGCGATCGGAGTGGTTGACAAAACAAAGGTTTACGACATTCCAAAAGCAACGGCGAACGGCCGCTCGGTCATCACCGGGACTACGTGCTCAGCAGCAGCGAGGCTATGTGAGTAAGAGCACTGCGTTTAGCCGCTTGCTTACTTTGAACTTCCTGTTTGTTTTCCACGCCAGCATGTCAACAAAGGAGAAACTGAGGGAAAGAGGCACCTCCACTCAGCAGTGCTTCAAGCCATTCCATGTGATGTCAACCTGCAGACGTGCTGCAGGCGGAGCTCTATGTAGCTACACCCAGGTGGAAGAACAACACCTGGGCGGCTGGCCTTCCTCACCGATCCGGCAGTCAGCGAGGTTCATTATCGAAACCTTCCCAACACGTGCGCTGCGCTGGAGCAAACATGATGGCATAATGAACCGGGATCCGTGTTGGTGAAGCGGCATCGGACAGCACTCAAGGGCCAAATACGGAGCATCTAAAAGCAGATACTCATTAAATTCTTAAGTCATTTTCTTATGTCTTCATGAAAAGGAGACACAGTGAATAAAACTTCTTGCGAGACTCAGAAAGGTTTCATTAAAATAATATACACAAACCCTTCTGAGAGAGTGCTCCTCATTTTACAGTAGTTCGGTAAGAAGCCCGCTGGCACGTTGGAAAATAGTTCATGCTTCCTTTCAAGGGGTTTCTTCGCATTTTTTCAATCTTGTTACCCCGGTAAACAGTTGTGATGGCCTTCATAAGACTGGTTCAATGGCTTCGTTTTTATGGCATTAGGGGGGAGCAGTGGTTTGAAGCCATTGTGATTAAGGTGGTTAGCCTGAATTTCTCCAGGAAAAAATAATCCAGCACATGCCCTTTTTTTAGCTGACCACAGTCCTGATAACAGATGTGTCGACACTCCCATGTCCTTATGCGGCACAGCTGACTGGACAACCTGGATGTCACTCACCATGTAGGACGGGAAGATCAGCACCCTCTTATGCTTCCCGCAGGGCCACTGGGGGTCATCAAGAAGGTTGGGGTCATATTCAAAGAAGTCACCCATGTCATTCCCTGCAAGATACAGAACAGAACCGAGATGAGCAATGACTGACTAATGAATGGTGGGAACATCACAGGGATGTTCAAGCCAACCTAACTGACCCACTGCCCTTCAATAGAAGGCCATCCACAAATTCAAAGGCAGCAGATGGGGATCGTAAAACATCTCAGTCACAGCTTGTCCAGCAAAACTGCAGCTGTACAATCAGGCTATTTGGCATCTCCATATGTGTATTGCAAAACAGCAGCAGCAGGCAAATAAATGCTGCAGAGAAAACTAAATAAACTAAATGAACCCTTTCCCATTGTGCTGGTTTCATTACATACCAGGCTAAAAAAAATCTAACTGTGCCCATAAAAGCTTTTGCAACCTTGTTGCACATTATTTTTAAATATTCTAACTGCTAAACCATCAACACCTCCGCACAGCATTAAAATGTTGATGTCAATGGTAATGACCTGTTCTACTTGTCCGGCCCTAAAAGCAACTGTGGCACGAAATCAAGAACGGCCTCATGGGAAACAGAAACACAGGAACAAGGGCGTCTGGTAAACAGGAAAAATGGGGTACAGCCCGTTTCCTTCATTTATCTTCAAATGGCAGCAATGTGTTCAGCAGATCCCAGGGTATTTCGGTAATTTCAGAAGTCATATCTCTATATTAATTTTATGCAATCCTGATCTCAATCGAGTCTGAATATTTCTGGAACATTAAAGAGAACATTATATAGTGGGCAAAATGAGAAGGTATAAAACAATGATGGTACCAGATGGGTGAGCGTTAAAAAACCAGTCAATAAGTCACACCCTTAATGCTTCAAAACAAAGCTTGTTTTTGAGCATCCTGAAAGAGGTTAAGTACTTCTTATTCATATATTTCGTATTCATATTCAAACTCTTCCCTGTTCATTGTAGGCTCTTCAATGGTTTTCAAAATATCCTAATAAATTAGTCAGAAAAACTGCCCACTGAACCTGTCTTTTCACTGTCAAATTCCTCCGAATGGATGTAGCACTTGAAATGAATCAAAAAGTTAATGCACAGAAATTATTAATTTTTCTGTGTTCATTCAGCTTATTATGAATTAACTATTTACTGTATATTCTATATTGAATGTGTTTGAAAAAGGAAATACTTGACCCATAGCCACCATGCAGCTGGACATGTACTGTATTAAATATTAGTATGACATTTTGGCTCAAATCTGTAGGGCACTGTGGCATAGGGAACACTTCCAGGACAACAGCCAATACACAAAAACTCATCTGACTCTCACAGGTAGGAGGTCCATAAGTCCCCAAGGCCCACAGCAAGGTGAGCTAGCATCCACCACCTCACCTGTGTCCATGCTGCCCTGGGTGCTGTTGGCACGTGCCAAGCTCAGGCTGCGGTGGCTCGAGTGTCGTGACTGGGAAAAGGAGGATGTGGAGTCAATGGTGTTCCTGCGGCAGCTGAGGGCATTGGTGGGATACAGGAACTGTGTGTAGGACACCGTCTGTGGAGAGACGTGAAAGGGGTGTTGATCCATCCTTCACACCGTTTACACTTTAGTCTTCAATGACAAAACAGCAATTGCCACCTCCTTTTTTTTTTTTTTTTTTAAAAAAGACTTGCTGGTGCTCATATCTCCAAGGCACACTTCTATCAATAAGAAATTGCATTACAAACCAGTTAGCATATAGATGACTGGCACCAGATGCTCAGTTGCCTTCGGTCCTCAAAAACCTTATTCCTTCATTCACGTTTTAAACAAAAGGTTACTGAAGGTCAGCGGTCCAACTGGCTATTTAATTTAATTAAATTAAACATTCAACAAAGCTGTGAAGAAGGCAATAAAGGTTCCGGTTAGGTGCATGGGAGCATTAATATTAAAATTCACTCAGAAAAGTCTGGCCTGAGGTTTGAGGATCAATCTCTGTGGGAGAACTTTCTTTTCCAAAGGTCACGCTTTGATAGCGTGTGCCAACCTCACCTTGCCGTCAGCCCCGAGCTCCACACCCTCCAGCCCGATCACCATCTCCTTGGCGCTGACTCCACCCGAGGCGTGCCGCTGGCGCCCACCATCTAGCTTGGCCTCCCTACCAGTTCAAAGCAATCATTAGAAAGGTGTGTCAGTTGCTCTTCCCAGCATGCACCTCTAACACACACCCAGGAATAATAATCCTTATACCAGCTTGTCAGTAGACTTGCTTATGGCAGTTTGGTTCTATGTTTGGAAACACTGCCTGTGTGAGGGTGAACCAAAAAATTTAAAAAAAAAAAAAAATTCAGCATACATGAAGGCTGCTTTTTCATGGTTTCGGTGTGAATAAAGGCCTGCTATAAACATTTCCTTGGACGGATTAACAGAAAGCAAACGGGCTCACAGTGGAAAAAACAGTGATAAATCACAGTTTTGGAAGCCATTCTGCAATTTCTCAGCCTACACAAATTTGGGTTCTGCAATTTCCCAACAGCTCTCCTCACTGCCTCATGCAGTGTGCCAATCTGCCAGGAACGCAAGATCACCAGTTGTCTCCGAAACATGAAAGTTATGGCACTTCTTACCCCAACATACATTACAGAGGCCAGTTTATGGCTGACATCCACCGGTGCGGGCAGATTGTTACAATTGGTTCCATATGTCAGTGGCCATTTGTTCGCAAGAGCGTCACCCGTAGCCTGAGCTTTTCCAGATGAATCTGCAACATTCTAAGCACCCTTATTTCCCCACAGTTTTACATGGAAATTTGCTGATTAGACACGAAAGCCTACAGCAGCGATGCTCAATGCTGGTCACGAGAGTTGGGACCCAGGTGATCTTCATTACTCCTGGGGAGATGATAAAATCAGAGAAATCCTCTGATTTGATACATTGCACAACGTGCATTAAAGGAGTAACTCTGCGGAGACTCATGAATTATTCCGCAAAGGCACTAAACTCCAACGGTGCTCTCATTCCTCGGTACTGCCATAGAAATCGGAGCCACGTCATTCATCAACTGCGAGAGCCCTGCAGCGACAGGATGGTAAGAGGGTGAGGTTTGGGTCAATGAAGATCTAGTGGCGGACTGTGGCATAAGTTCCTCAAAGAGCAGCGGAGGCGCGGCAGGTTGCGGGCATTGGGTCACCAATGTGCATTTAGACAGACAGAAATAAAAACAGCTAGGAAGCCAACTGTGGAACCATACAGGTTTTTCTTCAATGAAGAACCTCAGTCTCAGCTGGGTAAAGTAAATCCAACTGAGAAATTTAATATGCTTCAATTTAACAGGGTTACATAACATGCATTAAATGTACTTGTTAAAATTAAGTCTCTGGACTGAATAAACAAATGAATAAACAAATAAAGTAGAGAGCAGTTGAGTGTCAACATGTTTCAGAATAGTCAAATATCCTGTAATCAATGAAAAACGGGTCCCAAAATAGGATTTTGAAGATGTGTAATAAAGGCTTATATACAGCATTTTTAATTTGACGGCTCCTGGCTTTCATGGTTTTCAATGCAATTGAATTGAGAAGATAATAAAAATAACCTGTGTCTGATTCCTCCAGTCGTGCTGTAGAAAGATGACCACGTTCTCATCTAAAATGCATGTCATTTTGCACCAGACCTCTCCCAACGGAGCAAACTCATAACCACAGGCATGTACTACCCAGGGCAGGAGAAGAGTACAGGTGTAACATCATTCTTATTATTATTATTCATTCAAGTGACCGAAACCTTCCTTCAGGTTTATGTATTAGGATAATTAACACACTATGAAACCATTTGTACAGCAGGGTAATAAAACTGGATCCTTAAAAAAAATGCAAGGCAGTGGGTCTAACCATTATGCCACCTGCTGTTCCTTGAACAACACAGCAGAGAAGAAAGTCATTTGGGCCTTCAAAGAGTCTTCTTTGGATACCACATCGTCCAAGTGTGTTATTTACAGGCTCATGTGTGCAAAGCAAGACCAGCCCAGGTTTCTGTTGCCTGTGGTAACAGGTAACTTGGGGTCGCTCCATTCTTTGCCACCATACATCTCGATTTCAGCAAGACGTAGACTGACATTTGATTGACAGTTAACAAAATGACCCACAATGATTACATGATATGCATGTCTGCATCTGAACGTGTTCCCATGTGTCTCTACATATGGCAAGAATCAAAAGTTTGAGTACAACTGGGTGAATCCAGACTTTCCTAATCTAGGAAACATAACGGTTGATGTCTGAGGAGTGGAAGTTGGTCTTGAGAGATTGGGGGGGGGGGAGTCTTTATTTTTATTTCTTTACATTTTTGTTATGGATGACAGTGTGTGCATATGAGTCTAGCCTGTGTGGTTATCACCATCCTGAATCGATAGCAGTGTCACCATCTAGCTTAGCTTACAGCTGGAGATTTTACCAGATTCTTTATCTAAGCCAGTGTGACCATTGTAGAATACTGTTCCATCACCTGTTCAGCAAGATAATGACCTAAAGCACACCTCAATGCTGTGCAAGAGGTATGTGGACAAGAAGCGTGAAAGAAAATTCAAACTAATGACCTAGACATAAAACTTCAATTATGACAAAAAGAACTGCAGTTTCTAGCAGATGTCTTGTGACAGGTATAGTACATTTCTGACAGGACAGCATCTGTTGGACATGTCTATGGCTGAGCCTGCACTGGACTTATGACTATAATGGACCCATAACTAACAAAATATATTTAATCTGTACAAGTTGAAGAAGCTGGGATCAAAGCTTCTTTTTCAAATATACCCTCCTAAAAAAACTACTAAATAACTGACTGTACTTAAGCCTCACAATATCTCTGAATAGCTTTTACTACAGAGAAACTCCCTAAACAGCACACACCAGGGATAAACCCATCAAATTTTTCACATAGCAGCTGACGGGAAGGGAAATTCAAAGCTCATTACATATATTGAGCCATCAGCTGAAACATTTTGTGGCTCCATGGTATCTAAGAGTGGACTCCCAACACCCACCTTTATTAGCCTGCATCACCCACGTCTCGCTTATACATTTGTTTGTCACATTTAGATGATTTGTATCTCCACAGTGACTTACAAGTTAAAAGCAAACAGATTGTTCGAATATGAAGGAACATCTCCTGGAGATGCACAGTTTCTCGCAATAGAGGACAGTGTGAAACAGGTTCACCATGTAGGTCTGCTGTGCAGACAGCCCAGCTTCTACTACGCAGTCTGCTCCAACAGCTCAATGTGCTGACTCATCAAAACATCTCCATCTGTTTCTTCCATCTGGTAGCTCAGACCACATGTATGAATATTGCACATCTTAGTCATATGACACCAGGCGTTATGTCGGGGTTAAAATCTAAATGAGAGGATCATAGGAGAAATCCACTAGCTGTCCACCCATTATGCTAAAAACAACTCACAAAATTTTATTAAAAAAAAAAAAAAAAAAAAAAAAAAAAACAGCACAAAATAACTGGTTCTTTGTCCAGTCTGGTTACAGAGTTTAAGATGCAGATGTTCATCTAGTTAATTTTAAACAGCATTTGCTTCACTTCATTTACTTTATAAAACCTTAGCTTGTTATAAACTGAATGCTATCTGTGCAACAAGAAAGGAGTAAAGAACAGCCTTAATTCAACTTGCTTTGATCATGCTCACAACTTGTGAAGAAGTAAAAGGAGTGAAGATGCACTCGACTCGAATGGAAGTATGAAAGAACATGGCTGGGCGCTTAAGTCTCAATTTGAATGCAACCTCTTTCAAAGGACGAGACAGCCCTCTCAAACTATGTCGAGCAATAAATTCAGCGCAAAATGTGAATACACTTGAGCTTTCATCAGAATGTTTGTGATCAAGCACAAGATTTTGAAAGCAACGCTTATGGGATGAAGCTACGACATGTAGGAGTCTGTGGAGACATTTTAATGTAGTCAATAACATTAAAAGTCTTACACAGACACTTATAACAATGAGTACATCTAAGATGCTTTACAGAAGATAACTTTAAAAAAAAAATCAAGGAACATCTTTAAACTTTATCACTGACCAACTTACAGCCTAAATTGTATCATAAGGTGAGTAAATGTATGTATCTCATGGCAATTCGTTTTGAAAGCCCAATTTTTTTTCTTCTAAATTCAAAGTAGACAAAAGATGTAGGCTCTTCCAACAGTTCACAACTTTTAGCAGTGTTGGGCTGAACCTCAGATGATGTAGGAGGAATCTCCTGTAATTGTTTTTTGGTTTGGCCGGCTTCAAGTCCCCAAGGCCAAACTGGGGTTTAGCTTATGAGCAAGAGACTGGAAGTTGGACAGACTCACTTGGAGATCATGCTTTTGTCTGGAAAAAAGTCTGGGACTGTGATAAGTCCCATTTCAACAATGTGACAATGATGTAATTCTTTCATGTGGAATTTTTATGCCCAAGAGCCAAAAATGCTCAGAAGCTGTTTTCAACCTCTCAGGTTTTCTCCTGAACTAACCACAAGAACTAACTCTCAATAATTCCAGGAAAGGGAGGAAAACATTTGTTTAACAATCCTGTGGGTGTTGTTCTTGTATATACTATTCCACACTATTCCATATATAAAACTGAAATCCATTTGCTTCTGGGTACAGCTGAAAAGACCATGCTAAAGCACAGAGGTTCAGTGTGAGTACAACTGGAGGAAGGCTACTGCAGAAGATCATCATCATTCAGGCAACATGAACAGCAGGTTTGAAAGTAGTGCAAACTATGCACACCCTAGAAACCAACCTCCTCCGGACAAAAGGACAGCCAAGAGGAAGAGTACCCTTGACTTCGCTTCTTTCACTCCTGCTGTTACGCATTCATTCTGCAATCTGACACCTTCAGTGCATCTTTGTTGGAAACAGGAAAACCTGGTAGTGATGCAAAAGCTAAAGTACCAGTTTAAAAAAAAAAAAAAAAAAAACACACAATGGGTCCATTTATTGGGAACTACTTTTTCCCCGCAAGCCATTTGGTTTAAAAAAAGATCAGAAAACCAATAATTGTGCCAGAAATGCTGGATATTTGCTTACTGCTTTGCTTTAGCTATGCTGTCCAGTTTGTCCCACACAGGCATTGACCAGGTTACCAAGGTGTAAGTGACACTGTAGTACAACAAAGAAGTTTCCTTCCTTCTTATGTTATCAGGCACCCGCATGTTTTGAATTGGTTCAGACTCTAGTGACATAATGGCGACTTTGAAGGAGGCTTGTGTCTCCAGTGTCAAGGTGCATCTTGCAACGTTAACAGCTGAAGTAAAAGTAGTTGACTGTAGAACATCTGCCCAAGGCAGTCCCTCTCCCTACACTCAGATGTGGAAAAGCACAACAAAAGGAGGCAAGGGTGACCCATGGAGGTGAGCGCGATATGGTGGGTTTCATGCCAAAGAATACATACCCTGCTTGGCTACAATCCCGATAGGGGAGCACAGAAAACACGCTACAGAAGGATCTTCTGCCGCTGATAAGCACTATCCTAGAAGACAAAACAATGACAGGGCACATCTAGGTTAAAATGAAGAGGTGAACAGATAAGAAAATAAAATATCTACACGTGAAAGAGATCACCTCACATGTACAGCTATCAAATTGACTCATAAACCATTCATTAACAAAGAAATTTTAATATTTCTCTTTCTGCACTAAGTTTCCAAAGCCCTAAGCATTGCCTTTCCTTCCAGCCCACAATGGTGTCTGTGGGATGCACAGTTTTGTAATATTATTCATTAAAAATGCGTTTTTAAAGGGTTTTTTGAAGGTCTTAAATAAATGTGCACCATTATACCGAGATGTAATTTTATAAGACTTTAGTCTTTTGAAACAGACTTGCTTTCAGTGCTCTTCTTGAGGTTGTGAATATCCAAGAAGGGATTCATTGTATCTGCAGAAATGACCTTTTCCTACTCTGCAAGATCTGTACGGCACGTAACATCACACATCCTGACCACCGACATCCACACATCCTTCCAGCATGTGAAGTGCGAGGCCAATTTTGAAAACCCACCCAGCCACATGTCCATATGATACTCGAGATCTGTGGGTTTCTGTGACAACCCCCCGTTGGTCCTAACACGTGTAACCGACACACCCTGCTGACCCACATAGCAGGCTTGCATAGTCTCTATCCTCTGTGGGCAGCAAACTTCCCATAAAACATCTGCTCTACCTTTTCCTTAACCTATACTTATTGGATAAAACACTCTGACCACACATTTTAGCAGCTTCTTACTTTTGGGCATCATCAACAAGTAGTTACAGCAAGACTGCATTAACTTCCTAAACTTTGGATAAACCTCAAATGCCTGCTGATATTAAATGGTTTTAAGACTTTAAAAACTCCTCCCTACAGTCGCTTGATGGAAAATTTATGCAGGAGCTTTAGAAAGTAAATGGCCATACAGTCCATCTGTAATTTGGTTTTTGAGATCTAAATACTGGGATTGCGAAGGACTAAATCCTATTTCTCACAAACTGGAAGTCTTTAAATGCAGCGTAATTAAAAAGAATTGGAACACTTTCATACATTACGTATTATTACCGACCTACTGGGTATCATATGAACATGTAGTATATATCAAACAATTAGATTAATAAAAAACTGAGTTACACTACATTTTCATATGAAACCCAGGTACTGAGTAATACATTTATGAAAGTTTAATTCTTTTTAAATCAGTCTGGACTATTACTAGTATTATTACTACTACTAACCTTTATTTTATTATATGTTTAAACTGACAGTCTTAGCCAGCTTTATTGATGTTATCGTTGTATACACAATGGTCTCAAAAAAAAAAAAAAAACACAAGAGACGATGGTGTGAAGGTAAATAGGACAATATAATGAAGATACAACTAAGATTCAAATGTCAATTCTGATTTGTTTTGTTTCAGTTTAACTGTGTTACTTGCTGCGTGCATCTGTTCCCAATGAAATAATGAAATCCCAGTGTGTCTCTACAAAGTCCTGAGAAGGCTATTTATAAAAGCTATGCAGTTAAATTAGGTTTCTGAGAGACCCAGGTGGGTTATTAAAATGTGCCTGGTTGTGACCTGCTTCATATTTAGAAGGACCAAGTATGATTTAATCCCAGAGAAAGAGAATTTGAACTTGTGCCCTTATCCTTCCTCATTATGAGAATGTACACTACATTCCGTGAATTTGAAAGATGTGTTCGGCAAGGTCCGTGATAAGCAGCAGATGGACTTGTTGTCTTTATCTGATCAATCTTGAACATCATGTTGGTCAAGACAAGCATTTCCCACAAAATGGACTAAAGTACAGTTAGCTGGCTGCCCAAGCTCTTCACAGAGCAGTGTCAACTGAAACATTGAGTCCATACCTGCCGTTGCGAGTGTCATGCTGTCGCACGTTTTTAATGAAATGCACCTTCCTGAAGCTCTTTGGCCTTGGAGAACCTGACAGGGTCCGACACCTGATCACCAAGGTGAACAGAAAGGCAAAGACAACAATAAAGCTGAAGAGGAATTACAGCATGTAGAGTCAACAAAACAAAAGTCCCACCACCCTTACAGGCCCCCTGGAATGTCAGACAGCAAGCATTCTTCTTAACCATTGCACACACACAGTACAAATAGGTTTCATTTTTTAAAACATCCTCCAACTACTGTCCCTCACAGCTGCTTCAACATTCAGGAAGTCTAAATAAATGAACAAATAAATAGTAAATGGTTAAATTAATAAAGGTTCACAAAGGTTTGGGTTGGGTAGGAGGACATTGAAAGTTGGAATCATACCTGCGGAGAGGTGCATTCTCCTCAATGTCCTCCAGAGTCTCCAAGGATGAACGCTGGGAGATGAGTCTTCGTCTGTAGAGATGAAGAGAGAGAAGAGAAAGTGAAGGCAGTCTCAACGGGTCAACAGGACACATGGCCACAAAACACCAGCGGGACTCTGCCATGACCCTTCGAAAGACAGCAAGAAGAGTCCAGTTTCACACTGGAACTGTGCCAAGAATCACAAAGTAGCTTGGAAGAGGACAGCTGCTGTATCTGGACTTAGCTAAGAGGAAACAGGAGACGCACTCGCCGTGGAAAACACACACAGGCCTTTTAAGAAGTAAGACATTGCGGTTTGAATTCCGCAATGTCTGCACTGCTGGCTGTAATTTTTACAGCTCCAAACAAACCACGCCTTTGCATACCCACCATTGTGTTTCTCAGGATTATTCAGCCCCTTTTCAGTTAGGAAACAGAACCCAAACTGTGTCTGGCTGCTGCCGTCCTTGTAACCGACAGATACAATCAGCTCTCATCTTGACTGCTACACATAAACAGCATCAAGTTTCCTTGGAAGAAAACACAGCTCAACAAGAAAATAGATATACCGAAACACTCTTGGTTCAAATCTTAGCTATACTGTTGTACCCATAGTCAAAGGACTTACTCTGAATTACAGAGGTAAACGTGCACTGTTGTCAAATGGGTAAATCCCTGAAAAGTTGATTATGTAACATGCAAGTTATCATATAAATTAAGGTAAACAATAGCAAAAATAATTTTTTTGTTCTCAACATCTAATAATGGGCAAGAAAAAAAGAAGAAATCACATAAAAACCTTGAGTTTTTCAAAAAGGCTTGATTCTTATCAAAAATCCAGATTCTGTGCCAGGAAATATGATGGAATACAGCTAAGATTAAACAGCCCTTGACTGGCCCATCTGAGGAAATGGAAATCACTGCTTGCATAAAGCAGCTCAGTAGAAAAGCTCTCCAATCTTATTAAATCCACTAAAGCACTATTATCAAATCAGCAAACTGAATTTTTCAACAAATGGTATCTCTTTAGCATTTATTTAACATCTAGTTGTTCTGTGGGCAGGAGATGGAAGGTTAACGGATTCAACTTGTGACCAAAAATATTCAACTTGTAAACAGAAGGGGAGACCATGGAGGAAGACCTCTAAACAAGATGTTTCCCAGGCATCATGCAGGGTCATTTTACAAGAATAAGTAACACAACTATACATAGTTTGTACCCTAAAATTCTCAAACTGAGCTATAAAGAATATGGATCTCCCTTATAAGAAGAGAAGTGCTGTGCACAAGTCTTTGAAAATGAATACCAAGTAAAACGAGCAGTACTCCTTATGTACGGTGTGACACATCTTAGTTGTCCCGCTTGCAAACATCTCAGAAATATTGCAACTTTTTGTCATAGCATTAAAATATCACAAATCCACACCAAAAAGGCAACAGAAAGCCTTACATATCACTTTAAAACTTCATATGAAACAATAAGAGAATTCTCTTGAAAGACAGCATCATTGTCATTGACTGTGATTTCATTTACTATCCTTTTACCCCCAAATTACACTCAGCTCACGGGAGAGGGGTTATGTGCAGAAGAAATTACAAGAATTGCTAAATTAGGTAAAATTATAACAATAGCAACAACAATCTTTATTCTATATATAGCGAATTTTAATCCAGATTCTCAAAGTCTTTTGCAATAAAGAAGAAACACAGATAGGTCACAAATGTAAAGAAATTTAAAATGAAAACATTCACCCAGTTAATACCAGGGTTAAGGCTCTAAACTCTGCCAGTTCCCATAGTACCATTATTGAGTTCAACAACAACAGAGTTCAAATATGAAAATAAGATAATAAATGACAAGGAAATAGAGGGGGGAAAAAAAAAAAAAAAAGCATTGTGTGTTGCATACAAATAATTTTGAACACGTGAACCCAGGATTTTAAAGTTTCTAGAGCGGATTTGATATTCTATATTTCCTCTATAAGAGATTTTTCTTCCATGTTTAAAAGATAAGGCAGGCAATGTTTCTCTGAAACAATTTCTGAAAGATGAACTACACTACTGGGTCGGACTGCCGCCTAATTTTGCTCCTATTAAGATTGATTTCACTTACGGATCACCGTGTTCCCATACACCATTCCAGTCTTGTTTTTGTGCTTCTTTGACCAAGAAAACATCCAAAAAGTTGCAGTGAAGAAATGCAACATCACCTTTAAAGTCGCTCATCTGTGACTCTACCCAGATCTGACAGCTGAAATCATCTGTAAGAGATATGAGTTCCACAGGTCGTCAGAGCTTTTAAAGCACAGAACGTGTACTTGGGGTTCTTTTTTCCAGTCTTACCGAAATGTCTGCATAAAGGGAAGATTGTCATGTCTGACAGCGTGGTTGCCACTGCTTTGCTGCCTGATGCGAAAGACTGAGACTACTGTGAGCATGAATGTATTGAAAGAGCTAAACATACTTTCGTTCAGTTCTTATATGGTCACTTCACATATGGGCTTACACCATTCCCTCTATACTGCTGGTGACCTTACTGCCTTTCACCAGGTTTCTTAATCATTTTTTGGGATTGTACCAGTAGAGGGGTCTTGGGGGCAGATATATAGCCAGTGATGTCTAGTCAGGAGTTAGATAGGAGGGGTCATCCTTGTCCATCACCCATAAGTACAGTTAGTGGCTGACCACATCTTCAAGGGAGAGAGGGGGAGGGAGATGTTGTTAGACCTTTTGTACAAGTTCTGGTTTTGTTCCATCTATATATCATTTTTGTGTTCTAACTCACTGGGTCACTTGTTTTAGTTTCAATATGACTGAGTGGTGAGATTGGAATTACTACTGCTTTCTAGTAACATTGTACTGAGCTGTCAGTTAAATGTATAATTCATAATTCCACTTCAGTTATAGATAGGAACAGTTAAATAGTTATACTAAAAGGAAATTTTGTATAGAAGTCCTAAAGTTATTTTAACTTTGGAGTATTCAGTTGTGATGGCCTTTATTCAATTTCCCTCCCTGTATGGATGACCAAAATGATTAAGTCTCCTTTTTTGGAACAAACCTAAAATTTAATCTTATACAAACTATACACATTTCTTTAGAACAGTTGTACTTCAGCACTTATGGTGATAGTGCAATCAATATTTCTGCATGTTGAGTCTAGTGGTTAAAGGTGTCCCCTTACAATAAACAGCCCTGGGTTCAAGTACTTTCTCGGAGCTGATTCAGTAAATCTAACCTGCTGCATATGTAGACAAACCGTCTGTAGGTTCCTGCTGTGCAAACATTGTGAAACATTACAACACTGTACATCCCCATGGAGAAAGGAGCCTGCTGAATTAACAAAAAAAAAAAAAAAAAAAAAAAAAAAAAACCCAAAGTCACGCACATATATTAGTTTAATAATGACCTTAAACCCATCCATGCTATGTAATTTTTACCTCCAAGCAGGTTGATACTAGAGCATGAACTTTTGAAAGATGTGTAGGACTTAACTGATGAGAATTAGGGTTCTTGTCCATGCCACTATTATTTACCATATGATTTTTCAGCCGTGTCTTGGCCTACGATAAATATCAAAATCGCAGTTCCGCTTCAAGAGTAACTGAGCACAAAAGATGCCTTTGTGTTGTGACTCATTAAGTAGAAGACAGCGGTTGTTTTATAACTGAGCCCTGTTAAGAGGATAAGTAAGAGGTCTTAGTTCAGACTTCAGCCTCACCCTCTCGTAAGGCTCTTTGCTAACAGACCAGCCTTTATTTTATACTTGAGCAGAGTGTGAAAAGCACAATTCAAATCTTATGCTGTCATAATCTGCTTCATATTCTAAATTCAAAATCCACTGTTGTATTGGCTAAGCCTCTTGCTCTGCAAGAAGCACAGCACTTTTAGAAATGTGTTACTTTCACACATTCCTCCATACATGAGCAGCCCAAGTGCAACAGGTTTAGCTGGGACAACCACAGCAGCTTCTTCCAGCTTTCCAGGACATGGCAGCAGATGCTTAGACTTTCCAATCCAAGGACTCAATTCCTTAAGGCAGTTACCTTAAATTCATACAGCAATCATTATCCAGGTTTGTAAATAGGTAAACCATTGAAAGCAGAGTAGAAACTTAAAATTGTCAGTCACCTTGGAAAAAGTGGCAGGTAAATGAATAAACAACAAAACTGAAACACTAACAATGATTTCTATCAAACTGTGACAGGAGGGCTAAATGGGGAAAAGTTAAAGAATCAGACCAAAACTAGTTCAAATAACTCACTACTGTGTCACGTGAGAAATCTCTCCCATTTTAAACTGCTTTCAACAACTGCTAAAAACCCAAGATGTTTCATCCGCAGTCAATAAAAGTATAAAAACAGAATTAAAAATAGTAATTGAATCCACAATAGTCAAATACTAGTTCAAAGTGGAATAAAATTGATTTATATTCATTTTACAACAATTTTCCAAACAAAAATTTCCCAATTTTCCAAACAAATACTTCCAAGGAGCTGTAAACAAATTAAAATGATAATATAAAAAGGGAACAGTGAATTTTATTGCTCTCATATGAATCAGACCCAAAACAAAGCTGTATTTCCTGTGTTAATGTGCAACAGCTGAAAGAGAAAGTAAAGTATGTGACCAGCAGAATGCCGACTGGCAGCCGGCCACACTGCCTAGGATCTGAAAACACCACCTCACATGACTAAAACAGGGCCAACGGCAAGGCGAGCTGCGCATCCAGCAGACCGAAAAATCCAAAAGAAACAAACGCGATCGACGGCCCGGTCAAAGCAGAGGCAGGGGGCGAGAGAGAGACTGTAAACAGCGGGGAGGGGGGATTTGGCCTCTGGTTGTGCACAAGGAAGAATAACAAGGAGTTTGCAGCCATGAAAGCCCTCTGGAACGAAGGGGAAAAAAGAGAAGCAAGACCAGCACTGCACTGTGAATTTCAAGGCTCCTTGTTCTCTACCTTTGGCCAAGTTTGAGCTGCAATATAAAAATTAAAACTTAATGCCTCAACAGACTCCATGATCTAACAGCTGCATATAGTGCAAGATTACATTTACATTTATTTGTTAGTTTGATATGCATCTCCAAAACAACATGTACTGTTTGAACACTAAACTACTTGCAAGAGAAGGAACCGCTGGCCAGATCTCCACACTGCAAGGTAACACCCTCAACCAGGCTGCTATAGGTCATTCCTCCCAAGAGCCATCTCCCAGCATCTATCAATATATCAAAAGAACAGGGACACGAGCAGTTACCCTTCACAGAAAAACTGTGTCCTTGTTCCTTCGAAGGGATTCGCAATACTTTGTTGGACTGATGGGTGTGGAGTGAGCGACTGACCTCTGACCCCTCCCTAAGTGCACAAAGGAATATTGGGAATTGGTTCCAACTAGAGGCAAGGGAGTGGTTCCCTGTGACCTCTGACTCTGGGCTTTAGATCATCAAGTAGAAACTGGGGAAAAGGCTGAGTGCCCTTAGGAGAACTCAACAAAAGAGTGAAAGAAAAAGCAGCCTGAAAGAAGAGCTACCAGAAAGGCAATGCTTATGAGTCCAGCATGATAGAAACAGCCCACAACAGACCATGTTGTATGTTGCATAAATTAAGAACCCTCTTGAATGGCTATCACTTGAAAACGTCCCGCTTTAAACTTCAAACTGATGTTCAAAGTCTTTCTGCCGAAGGACCCTGACTTTTGGGGGATCGATACTGAACTGCCAGAGTCCAGCAGGTTGTTCTACTCATACCCACTGAAACAAAAGGGAAATGGTGGCTTCTAAACTCTTTACTCTGGAAAAAATTTTAAGCAAGTAAATAAAGAGTTGAAGTCCTCCAAGCTGAAAGAATTGGCATTCACCGGAGCTTCAGCATGTCCTGTGCATTGCAGCCCAAGCCTTGTCCACTACTACTCCAGTGGTGGACAAGGAATGCATGAAGGTGAACAAACAATAGTCTGGGGAGGTGCTAGGCAGACTGGAAGGCTGTAGATAAAGATCTGAAATGCCTCCACTGACACAAGTACCAACTCCTTCCAATACTGCATAGGGATGAGGGGATGCTCCTCCAAGTTAAAGCAAATATGACATTTTGTTGGGTGAACTAAGGATTTGAACTTGACACACTACACATCTGTGTTTGAAATCTGTCTAAAAAGGTCTTTTACTTAAGGACTCAACTGGGACTTTGGACAAATTTCAACCAAGAATGAAAACATTAATAACCTCAGGCTTTCTTTGACCATTGTTTAAAGAGGATGACAGCACCAGGCCCAGTCCATCATCATCATCACACTTTGAATGGTCAGATTGTAAATTGTGTTAAAGTGAAACAATGGTTGAGAAGCTTAAAAAAAGGAAAAACCAATTTGTAATCAATCATATTTATGCTCTGCCGACTCAGCAAGTTGTTTTTCATACCCCCACATAACCCGTCCCAAACTGACGTCTAAAAAGATTAAAGTCTTTGCTCATGATTTTACCACAATTCTGGGGGAAAATACTGAACTATTCATCCTGAAAACATCCGATTAACACAGAATCCTCACAAATCCTTCCGGTTCAGTGGAGGTGCAGAGTTACACCCAAGAATCTCATCTCCTTTTTTGCACAAACTCAGTGTGAAAACTTTCCTGGGGCAGATTTCACACTTTTCTGAGGCACACAGAGGGAACGATGTCTGCGTGCAGGTTGACGGCCATGCTGTCGGTGCTATCGGATCGATAGTGGGATACTGTTTCTTTGTTGTTTTGACTGGTGTCAAGATGCAAAGTGCTACTCGCCCCCATCACAACATGCCAGCAATGCTGTCGCCAAGCTGCGAATGACGCATGGGATTCCACCAACAGCACCTTCACACATGTGGTGGATCACTCCCTCGCTGCTGCTAAACCCCTCCTAATTTCACTGTAAGAAACACTGAGAGCATTACAGAGCATGCAGGTCAGTCATGTGTTATTCTGCTTCATCTGCACACCTGCCTACATTTATTTAGTCTCTTTCCAACATGACTTATAATATTGAGTTCACACATTAAGCTGCTTATAACTATTTATCTACAGCTGGGTAATTTTTACTGTATAAAGCCAGGGTAAGAGCCTTTATCAAGGGTACTACAGCTGGGGGGTAGGATTTCAACCGGGGACCTGACTGCAAAGAGGGTGTTATAGCCACTATGCCACCTACTGTCCCCATCTTGCATCTGTGAAAATCTTCAGGTGCCCTTACAGAGACAAATATTTTAATGTGCCAGCTGTTGCCTCAGCCAATCAGATCTTTCCTTCAGTGTGACGCTACCTCTGTGAGGACTGGACCGCCTATTGATTCTGTTTCAGAGAGATCATACCATGTGGCATCACTTGGTTTCCAACACCCATGGGGGCAGTCAAATGTGACAGGTCAGCCTTTGAGGGAATGATAGGGTCAAGCAGTGAGAGTGTAGAGTATCTGCAGTCCTTTTCCAGACAAGCATCCTGTTCAACACCCGATTACTGCAGAGCGAGGCCTATGGGGATGGCACCTCGGCATTTACTCAAGCGGGGCATCATGGGATGAGAAGAGAGGAGCTGTCGCATGGGGGCAGGAGGTGGACATGCGCACTGCACTCGGGGAAGGAAAACCATCTGGGCGATGGTAAAAGCCCATTGAGATGCATACAAGCTGGCACCCAACAGATGCCCAACGAGGGGGGGGGGGGGTCCCTCTTCCAACTCCCTCTTTGCCCTGGACACCTGGTGGGGAAGGGGGGACAGGAGGGGGGGGGGGTTCTGAACTAGTGCAGCTCTCCTCACAACCCAGCTGAATCAACACTGGCCCAGGAAGAAAGGCTGCCCTGTTCCAGCTGCCTCAACTCACACCAATCGCTTCACCACCACACCACACGCAGCCTTCTAGAAGGAAGCATCCCGCCAAGTGTTCTCACGACCTTCCAGCTGCACCTGTGGGGGTGGCTGTCTCGTGTATTTGGGACAAACAGCAACCCCACAGGTCCTTTCGAAACAACCAAGCATTTGATTTCCGCTGTGGCTGGGATTGCTTTTTTATTAACCGTTTGAGGACATTCAGTCCTATTTATTCACTCGGCTGACGCTTTCCTCCAAAGGAACCTGCAATATTTGTATACAAAGGTACTTGGAATTATTTTATTTGTACAGTTAGGTCATTTTTATCTGTTTTAATTTAAGGTAAGTTCCTTCCCCCATACAGGGGTCCTTCAAAATGAAGGTGACAGCTCTAACTGCTACATCACCTGCTGGTCACTTGAGGTGGGGGAGTCACTGGCTCATGATATGAGACCAACAGGCCATCACTCAGACCATCACACATGGCTGTTTGAACAGCAGCCCACACAATAGCCAGGATGCTCCAGAAAACAGTAACATTGCCATGTTGCCTGGCACAATCCTGCCCGTTTCACGCACCTTAATCAGCAGCCACCATCAGATCCGAAAGGTGCAACCAACCGCAACAAAACAGGTGACCCGATAGCCATGCCTCAGTAAATCTCCAACAAGAGGCCTGCTGCGGCACATGTACTGTGACCGGACGGTCGCCCCGCTCATGGATGCCAGCCTGTCACTCCTGGCTCCTGGTTTGGCAGACAGCTGGTGAAAAACATACCGCACCCATGTGGTGTCCTCAGCGGGAAAGTTGCGCGAGCCAATCTTCATGTCCGACCTGCCTGGCTCTCGTTTCCTTGCTGGTGCAACGCCGACCTCGGCAGGCTGCTTCCTGTGACATTTCGGCTGCCCCGTGATTTCCCAGCAACTTGCCCACACGGTTATAGGCCTGCTGAGCCGTTTCAGCGCCAGAGTAGCTTCAAAAATTCAACGAAACTGCAAGCTGAAACCTGACGGCATGGACCCCACCCCAAGATGAATGGCAGGTATATACATTCATACCAGCAGACTGTTGTTGCTATGCTGCTCATGCCTTCCCACAAAGGGGAATTATTCACCTGGTGTGGCTGTCAAACCCATTATCCCACAAACTGCATATCTGAAGCAGGGTCATGGTGATCCAAAGGCTCTCCTAGAAGCATTGGGTGTGAGGTAGGGTACACATTGCAGAGGATGCAAGTCCATCTCAGGCCAAGCAGACACACATGCACACACGCACTCATCCTACACATCTCTGGACTGTGGGAAGAAACCAGGGCTCATAGAGGAAACCCACACAAATCAAATAAGCTGGTAACAATTTGACTTCCTAAAGAAAGAGGATATTATGGTGCTTGTACATCAGAAAGAAACCATTATTGCTACATTTAAATTCAAATGATTGTGCATCAAACTCCTTTTTCATGGACAGACATTCCAATGCACCCTTGGGATTAGGAGAATGCCTCTCTCTCTGGGTGCCACCCCTACACCCCACCAGTTGGCAAACAGCTGCATGTGTGCAAGTGGTTGTGTGTGTTTCCTTCCTCAAGTGGGAATCTCTTTGTTGCTGGTGTCTCTGTGCCTCTCTTCGAACTCTGAGTCAATAGCAGATCTGCTGACTTGAACCGCAGTGGCCCCAAGGGGGTTGCCAGCATGCAATCGCTCCTCAACTTGGCTAAAGCGTGGGACAGGAAGGTCAGCATGTGCACACACTCTGCCATGCAGCCAGGCACGCACAACGCACACACTGATATAACTGAGTGTAACCAGGCATGTAGGCTGCATACGTGCATGCACGCACACACACACACACACACACACACACACACACACACACACACACACACACACACACACGTGACTGGAAGCTCAAATGTTCAAGGTTGTGAAACATCCTATTTGGTTCTGGACAAAGATTACCATTTTTTTAAAGCAGACATAAGACAAAACAAAGCAGTGTTCACATTTTTAAGAGTTAAAACATAGATTTTCTGTATCGGTGGACTGATAAGAGTAAATTTTTCAAAAAGCCTTTTGGTTTAATATCAAGGATGAACATTTAACTTTTAAGTAACATACCATTTTTTAATTTATTTATTTTTTTAAGTAAGAAAGGCTAAAGGGGTTAGGGTGAAAACTACTGATTTTGCAGCTTTCAAATAAATTAACCCCTTCATTCAACTGGGTATTTCACCTGAGCAATTCAAAGTGAGCACCACAGTCAAAGGTTCAACAGCAAGGGCCTTCCTGGTTTTGAAGGGTAACCTTCAAATTACAAATCTGCCCCCTTTTCCACCACTTTAGTGTGATAAGATTTTAAAAGCCTTTGAGAGTTTTCAGCAGGAATGCCACCAGACAATGAGACAAACAACCACAAATTTATTGGCACAAACATCAAAAAGTGGCCAGCTTTTGCCCTTTCATGTATCACTTCAACAGTGGAAAGATGTAATACAAAAATAAAAAGAGGAACAAAATGACTAAGCTCAAAGTGGCAGGGTGATTTTTTTGTTTCATTTCAGCAAACTGAACAGATAGTCTTCCTCTAGCATAATAGTTATTCATTCCTAAAAAACCCTTGGTTTTGATGGTAAATTTTCATACATTTTTCAGCCCTAAAACTGACTAATTTGCTTAAATATTATTAAATATCATTAATATGGATACTATTAATCATTAGTCAATATACGGAATTTCTTCCTTAAATTCGCTCTAATCTACATCAGAACTCATTCAGCTATTTAACAACTTGTATACAACGTCAAGCTTAAGAAACATCCAAAAACTATACATACATATGATATTCAGTATTTCTGCATTAAATCAGCCTTTAATACAAAGAAAAGATGAGTAAAGACAAAAATAAATAGAAATAATGAAGATGAATTAACACTTAAGGACTCATTTAGACGGTCCAAAAAGGCCATGATTATAGACATGGTTAACAGGTGAAACTAGCGCAAAAAAAAAAAAAGGGGGGGGAGGGTGTTAATAAAGGTTGAGAACTTGCAGCATGAGCCAAATTATAACTGCAAAGACCGCAGATCTACGCCTACATGGCAGCTCTTATTTTGTGCTGCTCAGCTGTTAGGAGGCTGGTGTAATCCCATATTTAGTCCTTGTAAACGAACGCTCCGTAAGTGAAATTCTTCATGAATCCTTATAACCCTAATGTCCATATCTCCCCATCCATCCATTATGCTGAACCCGTTTATCATGGTCAAGTTTACGGCAGGTCAGACCATACTCTCAGTCACTGGATGCTAAGGCAGAAGACTATACTGTGGATGGGACGCCAGTCCATCTCACAGGAACATGGAGAGAACATGCAAACTCCATGCAGACTGTACTAGGTTCTAACCCACACCTGAACAACCCATGTGCTGTGAGGTTGCAATGCTGCTCACTGAGCCCCTCAGGGTAAGACTGGAGAGGGGAGAAAAAGACAAAACGGGTCACTTGGAGATTTTTCCAGGTGCCTTGACATTTCAGGAAGAAAAGTTATGAAGAATGTCATTATAACATTGTGTGTTAAGTTATCGAACCTCAAAACACACCAAGGCCATGGGAAGACCAAGCCAAAAGTGTGACAGCACACACACACACAGGTCAGACCATTCATCAACTTTCCTTGACATACAAGAGAATTGGTGGACTTCAATAAGAGGTCAACTGCACCCACCGCTGAGCTCTGGAGTTACAGCCTGTTCCGTTCAGCCACGCAGTTTGATGTTCAATTTTAAACCAGCTGGAGAAGGACCTCCGACAACAAAAGGAAACATATGATGGGGGGGTCAAACCATACCATCCAAAAGGCAACATACTGAGGTCACATCTGCTTTGAAAGCATTCAACTATGTGCGGAATTTGGATCCCTTTGGACATGGGGAACAAGGAAAAACAGCAGACATTAAAAACATTCCCAACCAACACAAGAAAAGTTTGCAGCATTGGAGTCCTGTGGATGAAAAGGGTCACTTAAGTTCATACTCCTAAACCCTGCAAATCCATCTGGAAGGTGCAGAAAGTTCAATTCACAGCAGACATCCAAGTCCTTCATAGCCAAGAGCTTCCTGTCTGCAGTAATGCAGAAAAACACAATTAAGCACAAACATATTTCCCATCTGTTGATACAAGGCAAAATTATGATTTGCCATATTGTCATAACTCTTCTGTTGCTCCACTTTTGCATCAATTTTGGCTGTTGTACAAACTTCCTTTCTGATCTGTTTGTATACAAATCTGTAATATTGTGATGATGATGCTGCAGCTGAAGTCAGAATAACAATAGCAACTGTTGTGCAAGAGTCCTTATCTGGTCTTCCCAGATAACCAAAACCAAAAAGTTATAAGGAAACAAGATCAGGATGGGGGGGCTTGCAATTTTTTACATCAGCAAAATGTGCACAGTCCATCTGTGCAAAGTAGACAACTTAACTAAAAGAAAAACCCACAAAGGAAAACATTGTTTATAATATTACCATTATTTTTTAATTAATATTTTCTATAAAACAGGTGGTTTCTAAAGCAGTTATTTGAACCTAAGCAAAAATTATGCTGGTACTCTGCCATTTACCCAACCCAGTCTATCACGAAGCTGCTTAAACCCGTGTGTCCCGTTTCAGTTGCTCATCCTGTTCCCCGACATTCGCTTCCTGATTGACTGCCACTACTCTACTACCTGAGACAATCCAAGGCTCTACAGAACAAGGCTGCCTCTTGGTGAGCAATGAGGTGTGAGGGGAACCTGATGCGGCACGCTCTGGTTACACAGCTGCTACATACACTGATGTCTCCGTGCCTCACATCCCAGACATCATGTTGTTGTAATCGGAGGGGTGAGGGCAACGATAGCGTATGACGGAGTTCAGGTGTATGGATGAGCAGTAGAAGAGGTAACTGGTAATGAAATCTCTTCAAACCTGCATCTTATTTTGGGCATCTATGCAGCCTCAGGTGAGGCCACATCACTGCAGCAGGCCTGAAACACAGGATTCCAGAAGGTCTTCCAGATACACATACTCACTGGACTGATGGGAACAGATATGGTTCTGTCAAAATGGGATGGATCAGCGGTTAGCTGGATATAAATACCTATCACACTGATATAGATGAAGGTAAAATATTAAGACATTCAGTACAAAATAACCTTCATCAAAATAAATAAGTCGTGCAGTGACAGTAAATGTGTTATAATATTTATATTTTTAAATCATTTTGTCTCTAGATAGCACCTAAATTTGTAAAATTGAGAAATAGTCATAGTATCTTGTTATTTTAGGCAATTTTTAAACCTTTTTTGGTGACTACGCTTCCTTTCGCATGCTACGGACTGCCTCGATCCAATTACAGTTCACGCGAAGATGAAATTTTACCTTTTTGTGTTGTGAAATTGGAGACGTTTAAAATTTTGATGTGACAGGCAAAATACATTAAACTCCAAAAATTAAATCCCAAGCCCTGGACATTGAGGTGATCATTTCCAGCCATGGAAATATGACTTGTAACTGCTTGGTCGCGCATTATTTCAGTGCTTATTCAGGACGTGCGTTCAAGTTTCACAAGCTGTGCCCCCTCCCACCACTGAAATGGGCGTTGACAACTTCAGAAACTGCCAAAAGATAACACATCTGCATTCATTCTTCTTGATCTCTTATGACCTGCAACACAACACGGACTTTCGAAAGGATGAGGGCGCTGCCACTTCATGGACACCGGGGGGTTAAATCTACACAATTGGATTTGTTAACAAATCCACCTTCTGTTCACCGCATTGGTTTCTCATCTCCATGTTCAGTCCAGTTATTCCCGTTTGCACACTGAGCCAAACCATCATACAGAACAAGATCAGCTGGCCACGAATCAAGTTCTTCCCACAAAAAAAATTGGATTTAGCAAAGCGTTAAGGACACAACACCTTACTGGTATGCCTGAAGTATTTATCTTGGGAGAGCTTGCAGTACACTTCTCAAATTCCATGCAATTTCTGTTCAGAAGTCTACACTGGTTTCATAGAGACAATTCCTGGAGAGGAATCTGCTGATCCATAGACCAGTGAAAGATCAAGCAAGGACATGAACTAGCAACCAAATGGTCATAAGATAAGAAGCTCAAACTTAAACTCAGACCTGATAAATGTTACATCTGTGCAGGGCACATGCACAAACATGCCTGCTGTCGCAAGACAACCACCCCAAGTTTTGCCCAACTTGGCAGCCACTCAGCACCGTGTTTGGATCTCCACGTCAAAAGGGTTGCCATTTCTTTCCTGCTCAAGTGAGGCGAGGTGGACTTGGCGCATGGCCAGATGTCTGGTGCCATCTGAGGAGCTCCATTTTGAAGAAAGGAAACACCCAAAACCAGTAATCCAGACTGGGTAGGGGTGGCCACCTGGCATACCTTAGACTGTCACTTTCCTCTGCTCGAATTACTCATGAGCCTCAGCTGGTCTGCACCCGCGTGTTCAGAGCATTTCAGTTATTTATTGATGGTTTAGGGCCCAGTGCGCCACGTACCACTTGGGGTTAGAACTCAACAACAAGGAGACGGAAACTGAAGGTCAAAGAAGGAACGCGAATGGGAAACAAACATCTGTACCTTGCAGCAACAAATTGAATCTGATCTTTGATCATCTGAAATTAACTGTTTCCAATCCATTTTCACACATTAAGCATAATACACTTTACACAATTTAATACTTAGTGTGCGTTTTTCTGTATTTGTACCTACTTCACAAAATCAAGTCAAAACACCATTTTCAAACTCGATCATGCAGGTTTTGTCCAGAATTGGCCGTTTTATGCAGACAGCTGTGCGTCTCACCTGAGCCGACTCATGTGGGATCCACATGTCAACCGTGGGTCTGCTATAAGGTCATTTGCTTTCAGGAGACTCCTGTAAACTACAGATGTTCTTTAGGCGAGAAGCATACTGACTTCATTAACCTTGGTCTTTTCCAGTGTGCCCTGGAATGGGGGTGGGGTCCACCCCCGAAATACTATGGTAAATGGGGTAAGCAGCCATTGGCTGTCTCAGACAGACTTCTGGACTTTTCTGCTTGGAATAATGCGAGTCTGACTGATATTCATCACAATGCTGAAGTGTATTTCTTGTAGCTCCACTAAATTATAGAACTAAAAGTAGACAAAAATACACTGTTTACTTTGTAGGCACCCCCCATTTTTGTGCATACATTCAGAAAGCATGCAATTTATTTGCACACAGGAGATAACTGTTCCAGTTTGCAAGACAGGGCTCATGGAACTCAAACAAAGTCCGCTAAAGGATCTCAAACAGACGGCCTTCCAGAAATGGAACAGAGATCCCCATGGATCTCCAAGTGCCACAACCGTGAACCCCGTGGGTTTGGCACAGTTGCGCAGAGTCTAGTTCTTCACTTGGGGCCCCAACCACCATCCCATCTGTAATTATGCACAAGCCAATGAATGCCTGCAAACCTGGCAGCAAGATGCTGAGGAACAGGAATAAAAACATGTAAAACAGTCACCGATTTACAAAAAATAGTTTGTCTAGACCTTACACTCTTTATGTCACTGTGT
The DNA here is from genome assembly GCA_018136845.1 of Heterotis niloticus. Classification (NCBI taxonomy): domain Eukaryota; kingdom Metazoa; phylum Chordata; class Actinopteri; order Osteoglossiformes; family Osteoglossidae; genus Heterotis; species Heterotis niloticus. The sequence goes on along the minus strand of CM030903.1, from coordinate 18,418,707 downwards.
TTCCAGCAAGTACAACCATTGCAACGCACCCAACTGTGAATTCTAGTATTTTTTTGTTTCAGCAGAGGATTACATCAAATGTCTTTCTTCCTGGTGTTGGAAGAAAGATTTTCCTGAGTTTCAGGGGAAGCAGCCCATTGTACCACACGATAAAGTAATAATTAATGACATTGGGCTTAAAAAAAAAAAAAAAAATGCTGACTAAGCTGAGGCATATGTCTGATACAGCCAATTTCCCTTAAGGATAAAATATAAGACATGTGGTATAATATCTCACATTTCACTGCAGCTGTGAACGGGAGAGAATTAATGCTGCAGCAGGACGAAAGCTGCCAGAGGCAGACAGCTTTAACAAGTGGACAACTCACGTTCACCGCTATCAGCACGAGCATTCCCCAACTCAAGGACCACAAACATCTGCACTTCCATCACCATCGCAGCTTCCACTTACATCACATCCCTATCCCCAAGTGTGTCCCCCACCTCCATAACCGTTGTCAGCGAGCATCTGCATGTCCAGAACCTTCACAAGACATATCCAATACCACAACCGTCGACATAAGCATCTCCATCATCGTCCTTCCCCAAGCACATCTTCATCTCCTTAACCATCAACATCCACATGTCCATCTTAGTGTCCACCTTTACCTTCGCTGCTGACAGTTGCTTACGAGGCGTTTGTCCGTTTTCATAAGCATCACCATCAACCCCAAGCACCTCCACCCCTGTCACCAAGTGCACCGCCACCTCCATCACAAGAGATCAGTCCATGTCAATCGTCATCACAGCCTGAACAGCACCGATGTCCCATCTGTATCTCAACCCGAATCTTCTCTCACACGCACACACAGGCACGCGCCCGGGGGCCATTACCTGGACCTCTGCAGCTCCAGAGCCGAGTTGGCCACCTGTCCGCTCTCCACGCAGTAGTTCTGGGCGCCCTGGCGCGAAAAGCCCACGGGGACGATTCCCTGAGTGAAGGTGTGCAACCTGCCCCTCGTTGCCGCCGCCGCCGCCGCCAGAGCGGCGTGGGGGGCGCCGAAAGCGCCGCGCGCGAACACGTCCCCTTCCGAGTGGGCGCACGCGCCGAAGCCGGAGCGGGCGCCGAGCGCGAGAGCCTGGCCCGCCGACGCCAGGCTGTGCGCGCCCGCGGCGTCGGCGCGGCACCCCTCGTCCGCCGGCCTGTCGCCCCCGTCCTGCACGGGCCGCCCGTCCAGCGAGATGTTGCTGAGGAAGGAGAGCGCCGCTTGCCTCCGGCGGGGGTCCATGCGCTTGCGCGTGTGCTCGCTGCCCGAGTGCTTCACGTGCAGGGCGGCCGCCATGGCGCGCGCGGAGCGCCGCGCGATTCCTCGGCCCGAGTCGTGTGCGCGCCTCAACCGGGCTCCCTTCGGGCATTAACAGCCGCGCCGACGGATCCCAGAAACGGAGGAGGAGGAGGAGGAGGAGACTGCGCCCTCCTCAGAAGCACAACGCGTGCGTCCTTTCAGGAGGGTGTGGGGTGGGGGGGATGGGGGGCGGGGGGCATCACGTGGTGTGCGGTGTTAAAACATTACAGCGAAAACACAGCCCTCCAACCAATGGGGAACGCGAAACTGAGTGCGGGGCGGGTTCTTCCCCATGTAGACCCCGCCCCTCTCCGCCACATGGCAATGCGAGATTACATAATGCGAAGGGGCGGGAGCGCGCCGCGTGTGCCCGATGCGCACAATACGCACGCAACACGCTTAGCACTTAAAGCACACAGTGCATGCAGTAACACACGCATATCTATCTATCTATCTATCACAGGTGATGTCTACAATGGATATCCGTATACAGTAATAGACAAACAGCAACGGTACCCAACCCAGTCCACGCGGCGGAGAAAAGGCATTAACAAAAGTCAAAGTTCAGTCTGGTTTTCTGACAGCCATTTATGCGATGCTGCCTTAAATTTATCCTTCCTTTCACTCACTTGGATTGATTGACTCAGAGATCGATCCCTGATCAACGACCTTTGGAAGATGATCTTGTGCTGGGTCTGTGCGCCCTTTCCTTCTCAGGTGTCTTAAACGTGAGCCTTCTGTGTAAAACGCCGAAACAAACGGATCTGGACCATTAAATCCCACGGTAAACAAGCTTAAATTATTTATAATGCAGGAGGCCATTTCATGTGGACAAGCAATCTGTAACAGATTTCATGAAAGGGGGCCCACATGTCGAAGCACAGCTGCGCAGGTGAGTTGCACCTAAATGGCTCTCTTTGGAGCTTCACCCTTACCTTCTCCCATCTGACAGTAGGAGGACGTCAAGACCTCAAAAGCTGAGTGAGAATCTGTTAAATCTTGCAAAATGTGCATATTGTAACGGGCGAACCCCAACAACACCCCATCCCCACGGTTGGATATTAACTATTCACATATGCAATACCGATACCGACCACTAGGGGTGCTTCGCCGTAGCGCCCGACGCTACAATATTTTCTAGGGCCAGAAATGCTGTGTAACCGGTGGGGGTGCTGATTTGAAGTGACCCCCCCCCCCCCCCCCAGGAGGGAGGCGGCAGAGCCATCTGAAAGTCCGTCCACCACGTTTGCCTTATATGCTGGAAAAAAATTCTCACCAAAACCTGCCTGCATTTCCACTGAGCGATGATGTAAAAACACAGTATCTTCGTAGACGTTTCACACCGGATTCATACTTGAAGATATTTCGCCATCTACTGGCCAAACAAGGAAACTCAAACTCCTCTCACAATGACCTTTGTGCAGTATTAAATTAAGTTTTAGAATATATAAACACAAAGCAATGATATTATAAAACGCTCTCAGACTGTACCTACTAATTCCCTTCATACCTTTATTGATTGAACGTCTTAATATTAGTTGTTTCAACATGGAAATAATTTGATATGTTAATTATATGTATGTGTTTAAACATGAACCAGATCTTGAAATTTAACCTATATTAAAAGAGTAGATAATATAAATATGGATATTATTTTTTGATCACTTATTATGTTTTATATCATTTCTAAGTGCAGATCAAAGACACAATTCTTATATTTTTATTCAATTGTTTATGTGTTTATTATTGCACTACATTAGAAACGCTACCTTAATTTATCCAGGCAATGTTTTTCTCCAAAGCATCATACAGTGACTTTTATGCAGTGTTTAGCCAACATGTAAAAGTGACTTCACACCATCTAGGTGCCGAGAGACAGCATTGTTATCCACAGTGTCTCCCCAAATATCTTTTTAATCAGTATGTGAAGGCTATGCATGGTGGCTGCTGTGAACAATTCAAGAACTGCTGCACAATTTTTGATTAAACTTCCAGCCACTGTGAAAGACTCTAGAGGTTATGCGCACAGAATTACTACAACATTTTAATTCCATCCCAAATGGGACTTAGATCCAAACTACCTGGTTTAGGCAGTTCATTCCTTATCCATAGGGTCATAAGCATATTTCTCATTCAATACCAAAGAACACAGTAACATTTGAAGCTACCAGGGACTGCTACACATTCATACATTTTGAAAAGTGTAACATATTTAAATGTTCTTCAGTTTACATTGGAATTTTGAATCAGTTTTCTTTAGTAAGTAATATACTTAAGATTGTGTCACTTTAAAGGAGATACCAGGAGTGGGGTTCGAACCCACGTGAGCAAACACTCATTGGATCTTAAGTCCAACACCTTAACCACTCGGTCATCCTGGTGCCTGATTTTGGATCTCAGCACATCATCACCTGGGGTCACTGGTTGCTTATGGTCTTTTAGCAGCAGACCCTCAGCATCATTGAGATGCCTTTGTCCAGGTAGCACTACCTTGAACCGCCACCTCATCCTTCCTGGTGCACAGCAATGTAAATGTTCTCTCCACGGCCTCAGCAACAAATTACATGGCCTTCCTTCTCCATCTAACAGCCACCAATGCCCTATATTTTGCATGTGCTATACAAAGATTTCCCTACTGCAGTGGACACACCCTCCAGCCTTTTGAGCTCCACCTACTCATAAATCTTCATCTCCCTTTTATAAGCTTCTTCCATCCTCTCTTTCCAAGACACTGTAAGCACCAGCAAGATGACTTGGTTACAGGCCTCTAGCAATAACACAATGGTTGACCTGAACGATGTCTCTATAAAAGATTCTGGAAACCTCAACCATCAACTGTCAGCCTCTCATAATCACTAGGAGTCCTGATCTGCCAGTAGGTGTGACTTTACGCTTTCACCTTCCTTCACAAATGCTACGACCTGTTTTGCTGGCTGGCAAGTTCTACTGTGCTCTATCAGCACACCAACAGACTCTGCAGCTGTCCTGAGTCATGGCAGCAGCGAGCGCAGCCCTCATTTTGTGCTTTCTGGGCTTCTGCCTTTGAACATAATGTCCATGATAAACAATAAAGTTTTACCTTTGTGTACAGGTTGAATGGACTAGGTAGTACATCACAAACTGCCTACTTGAAGAGCTTCTTATAGTGCTGCTCTACTCCCCAGAGTTCTGTCCACAAGATCTTATGTTTAACTGTTGTTTAACACTTGGTCCACTCTCACCCCTGCTGCTGCTGTATTCCAGTCATCCTAGTTATTCCATTCTTCCTCCCCGGTGCAAACATCTCCTTCTTCATCACTTAGCACCTGCCTTCCCCTAGACCTTGTTCTATTGCTGTAACAGAACACTGCCTAAACCCTCTTTTCCAGAATTTACTCAGACATGCATTACATTAGAAGCTGTGCTCTATCAGCTGGGATTCCAACTGTCGCACTGCAACCAGAGTTCCACTTCTTTCCTCTCCTTACTTTGATACCTGCTCCTGCAATCCTAGGATCATCTGAGCCATCTATGGTGCAGATGATCCTAGAGATCATCTATGCTGCAGCCATACCATTCCCCATGCTACTCTAAACTTCTCCTCTGGGCTCCTAAAATGTAACTTCAGTTTGTCACCCTGCCCACACAGGGCAATGCTTCGCAAGCCTTGAGGTAGATGAAGTCATCTGCACAAGAAACAGTTGATGCATTCCTTTCAAATGCTTGTTCATACTGGGATGTTGTAAACCAGATGAAGTCAGAAGCCTCGTGGCAGGATGCTTTGCTCACACATCCATGCCTTAAACTTATGTAGAAGTTCTGACTGATCCACTGCTGCTGGCCACACCTTCAGCTCTATGCAAGTTGTCTGAATGATAGCCGACTCAGTAAAAATGCTGTAAAACCAAATATTTAAGCTCTTCACCAGCTTTCGTGTATGGAAGCTGCGCTTCCTGTGCTACAGGAGAACTCCTCAGCACCAGAGAGACGGGCAATAAGTAATGATGCCATTACATTAAGATGATATCAAACTCCATCCAAACTTCCTCCATCGAAGGGAAACATAGATGGCAGCCTATCTAATAGTATGTAATAATTTGAAAAAGCAGAAGTTTAAAATGATTACGTATGTTGACTCACATATTGTAGCTTCAGAGAGTGTCTCCCAGCATGAATTGGTGTAAGAGTTTTTGGGCCGTTTCTTAAACGCTGTTTGTCAGGTTCCTCAGGACTGCAGTCAGACGTCTGTGAGGCTTCAAGGAAGCACACAGTTTCCTGTGTGATTCCACAGTTTATTTTTTCATCCTCAATTTATTTTGTTTGCTGCTGTAATGCCTGCACCATTGTAATACAAATAAATGCAAATGATGTTCTACATTTTCAGTAAAAGTGACACATGAGTCAGAGTATCTTATTAATGTTTATACACTGCCTGGCCAAAAAAAAGTCACCACCTGCAGCTAACTTAGTGTTATAATTTGGGGGGGTTGCTTCAATTGGTCAGGTCTAGGTTCAGCAACGTTATGTGCCCAAAAAATTAGCTCAGCTGACTACCCGAATATACTGAATGGCCAGGTTTTTCCATCAATGGATTTTTTCTTCATATTCCAAGATGACAGTGCCAGGATTCTTCGGGCTCAAATTGTGAAAGAGTGCTTCAGGGAGCCTGAGACATCATTTTCACACTAGGATTGGCCACCACAGAGTCCAGACCTTAACCCCATTGAGAAAGAATCTTTGGGATGTGCTGGAGAAGACATTACGCAGCAGTCCAACTCTCCCATCATTGATACAAGATCTTGGCAAAAAATTAATGCAACACTGGACAGAAATACATGTTGCGACATTGCATAAGCTTATAGAAACAATGGCACGGTGAATGCATGCCATAATCAAAGCTAAAGGCGGTCCAACAAAATATTAGAGTGTGACTTTTTTTTGGCCGGGCAGTGTATTACGGCATGTGCAGGCTTCCCAGTCACCCATAAAGTGGCACTTTTTAGTATCAGTTTAAAGGCCTCATGGGTTTATAACTGACTGTTCTGTCTCTGCACGCCTCTCTCCTGCACTTGCTTTTGTTAAGCATTTGTGGCTGGCCACACACATTATATTGATATGTGCAAATGGACAAACCTTTGTCAAACAGTTTTTTCCTCCACTGAAATGAAGGCCGTTCATTTTTCCAGCTTCCGTCTAAGCGTGGGTTGTGATGGGATCTTCTTAATTGCCTACATTCATTTGTTTATCATCAGACAGGCCTTATGAGTTCACATTCAGTTCATAATGATCTTTTGTTGGTGTACGGTCACCATAGCAACATGCGGTCTTTGGACCCCTTAGCCACACTGTTGAGTCGGCACGTCTCGGATTAACTATTGCTATTTGTTAAAGTCAATACTTCTTTAGGCAAACAGCTTTATTTATTTTAACAGTTGCGGCAGAACGACCTGTTTAGAGTATGAACAAGTTTTAGTGCTTTTCCAGACAGATCGGTCATTTGAAGGCAAGATTTAAAAACATTTGAAGCTGTTTACTTGAATGCCTTGTTTGCGAGGCCAGCACAGAAGAAGGCGAGAAGGGGCGCCTTCTGTTGTGAGTTTTGTGGCAGTTACACGTGTGCAAATATTTCTCATTATCTTGCTAAACTGAATCAGATGCGTGTGTTGCTTTGTCATTTGAAGTAAAAAGCTCACTTCTGTATTTCACAGAATGCCCGGAATAATTTCTTTTACTGATCATAAATAAAATAATAGCTGGATTAAAAAAAAGTATAACTTTAGTTTAAAACCTGCAATGAAAAGAACACAAATGTACAAAGCTACATTTATTACTTTTTCTTAGTCAGAGTCTGACTTTATTTCAGACATTAAATCGTTCATTTAACTGCTGCTTTTCTCCAAAGCAACTTAGATTGTTAGGTTTGTACAGTAAACCATTTACAATTATTTACACATTTTTATAGCTGGGTAATATTTACTGTATCAGTTCAGTGTAGGTACCTTGATCAAGGGTTCGACAGCAGGAGCAGGGATTCAATCCCTGGAGGGTGGGGCCTACAACCACTACATTGCATGCTGCTTCATTTTAGCTCTAATGCTGGATTTTGGGTTCTTTTAGTGTGGAAATATTTAAAAAATTCCCTGGCTCGCTTCTTAGGGATTGAGGGTAATTGCTGAATTTCATTTCAGACACCAGCGACTGGAAACTCTCACAATGGGTCTCAAGGGGACAATCGAGTTAATATGTTTCCTGATATGCAGAAGCAGACTTGTTCATGATGGATAGGAATCAAAAGTTATAGGAACAAATAGCAGTCAAAGCTGTCACATGCAGACAACATTATTATTCTTTGTGTTTTTATCCCAGTCTACATGAAATGACAAGATGTTTTATACAAATCATGCTGCTGAAATTTTAATTTGTTTTAACAATTCACTGCACCACAAGGGGTGCTTTCATGTGTTCTTATGTTGTTAGATTAATAGGCCATATTCAAATCTTGACAAATAAACATTGCACACTAGACTCATACATTTGCATACCTTGTGAAGAAGTCATTTATACTCTGGGACATAGAACAAAAGTCAGCTGTCCAATGTAAATGCACCTTGTCTTGCCATCCAGGTACAATGGAGGTCACAGTGGCGCCAAGAACTAACCGCAATGTTTTCCATGGTGATCAGTGGGCTACCTCATCCCTAAAACGGTAAGACATGGTTCTCAGCAACCTGACTAAACCATTGCCCTTTAGATGAGCAACTGCTACTCTCAGCAAGGGCATTTCATTGTATATTCTTCTGGAAATCCATAGATGTATAATACATGTTTAGTTTGTTTTTGTTGTTTGGTTTTTACCTATGCAGAGCATACTTTAAAGGTGAAACCAATGGTATTTGTTTGGATAATGATTTTATGTGTTTTATTATGGTTTATTATGGCTTTATTCCATTTTGTGTTTTGCCTGTTGATAAAGAATATTTATTCTTGATTTTATTGTAATATTGTAATGTGTATTTCAAGAATAATGTCCTGTGGTCAAGCTCTTTTGTGGTACTTTTGATTTAGGAGGTTGTTTGTTTTGTTAGTCCTTATTTTGGAGGTGAAAATTTTTTATGACAATTACATGGAATTGCATAATGAAGTAGAAAAAAATATATTTTAGGAAGGAAAATCTTTTAGAAAATTTCTAATTTTATTGTGTTCTATGCTGTTGACACTACACTATACTTTTGAGGTATTTATTAATTTTAATGGTTTTAGAAGCTTTTATGATTTAATTCTTCTTTAATGTATAAGTGTAAACAGAGTTAGTCTTCAAAATCTTTAGGGGAAACTCTGCATGTTTGTTTGGGTAACACTTAAGTGTTTGGTATTTTAGCCATGGAGTTTTATCAGTGGATTTTATTTTATGTGAGTTTATTATTGAATTATAGTGGGTCACACTCCATAATGTGTAAATGGTATTTGCATATGCAGGATGACATCCTAATACGGATCAACTCTGCTGTATGGCATGCTAATGATTTGGATGACTGACTGGATACAGAATCAGAATGTTTTCATGTATTACGGATTGTTTAATAAAGTATGAAAAAATCTAAGGAATTATTTTATTATTTTATTAAAGAGAGCAGGGACGTAATGAGTCTGTACAAATGCATTCATGCAAAATAAAAGTTTTTCGTATGAACAAATATGGTGCACGCATGTAGTGGGGCGCAAGACCCCTCAAATGTTCAAGTAACTAATGTTCTCCCCTAGTTTTTTTTTATTTTTTGACTACCCCAATTTATTCATGTGCTAAAAAACATGGACAGGACACAAGTCTGATACAGGACTTTCATTTCAATATCTTTTATAAACTTGAAATGACATTCCCTATTCATAAATATCTAGGCATTTTCATATTCCTTCGTTATCATTAGAGTGAATAAAACCATAATAAAGACACAAATTTATTCGCTGATTTGTGCTTGTAAAAATTCAGGATATAGATAATAAATAATAATAAATAAATGATAAATATAATTTAAAAATACACTGAGTTTTCAGAGTTGTCATTATCACCCGGAGATTAGTGATTGTGAGTTCAAGTGCAAGTGTTGTATACACAGTACAGTAAGTTGGCACTAAAAATAACAAATAAAAAAATGACAAATGGGGGATTTGGTGATGCAATGCTTGGAGACTTGGGAATGTTGAGAACAAGGAACGTGGCAAGAAACAGAATGGGGAAACACACAGGAGCACATGACTGAAGCAGGATGCAATAGAGAACTAGTAGAACTAGGACTAGAGTAGACCAAACTGAAGGCAGGCAGGCACAGAGGATCACTAGCACTGCTGAGATTTCAGTGTTAACACTATTATCTGACTGAGGGAAGGAATGTTGATGTTGTTAGGGGTATGACCCTGTTGGTCAGCTGTGGAACTGTTGTCAGGGGATGTGACAACTTTTAAAATTTTATTAACATTAAGCTACATTCACATTAAAACTTATCTGTCTGAAAACAAAGTATGTGGTCCTCATAATGCATCCTGGCTCGTTGTTGGAGCTCTGCTCCACTGGTATTGCAATTGGCCTCTATTGTTTAGAGTTGGACTTTACTGCTGACTTGGGCCCACTAACTGAAAGTATTTCCTCCCCATCTTAGCAAAATAAAAGAAAAAGCAAGTATAAATTTTTTACACATTTAAAAAAGATGAAAATGCTCCTGGAGGGATTTCCTGTGCAAGGTGAGGTTCTCGTGGTGCCACTAGCGTTGTTGTCATGGCCACCAGCTAGTGTTCCCAGCTTAATCTGCGGTAGCCATCGGCATTGATGGGATCGCCGCTCCGGCTCGGAGTAATTCCCTGTGAAACGGGTCATTTCCTGTGTTTGTGTGAGTCTTCCTGTTGACCCAGCCCCCTCATTGTGAGCTGCCTGGCACTTGGCTAGTGCACCCAGAGCTGTGCGGCCTGATCCTCTGATGGGAGCCGCTAGCTACTTTCTCCCTGAGGCTAACACTGAAATGAGCTCACACATAAAATAGATGACAGTTACATCAGTTTTTGGGATCAATTACATCACACAAGTTAGGGTCCTTGTGGATGAAAATGGTTTATCCCCCATGTTTTTCTGCTGAAAGGAAACAGTGGTTGAGGTCTTCACAGAACTGATGCGGATTGAATATGCTGTTGGCCTGTGATGGTTTGGTGTCCCATCCAGGGAGTACCTGGGCTCACACCCTATGCTTCTGATCATCTGGGACAGGCTTCGGACCACTATGGCCCAGTGCTGGATAAATGGATGTAAGAATAGATGAAAGGATGAGTGGATGGATGGATGGATGGATGGATGGATGGATGATAAGTGCTGTCCCTGGTTGTTTATACAGTCTTAAACTAGTGGGTTGAAACATTTTCTTTAAAAATTTTTCCTGCTTTTTTTGCCAACTACTGTTGTCATCCAAAAATGTCAAGCGCCTACATTACTCAGTGCCCCCACAGTGTAAAGTCCCCTGCTTTACTCCAGCCTACTTACAGTGGTTTGAGTTAGGACAGGGCCTGCCACTTGGCCCATTAAGATTCCTCCTGTGCTATTTCCAGAGAATGTTATCTGACCCCACCAGCCGTGGGATGTCTCAAGTGGCAGGGAGTGTAGGAGCAGAAATTCCAGGCTAACACACACCCTCGGCCTCACCTCTGCATGGGCAGTAAAGCAAGTTTATATGCTGTGTCAGAGCCAGCGTGAAAGCAGTCAAACTAACTCCGCCCCTTGTATTGCAAAGTCCCTGAAAAAGCCCTGCCTCCATCCAGCCTGCCACCACTAACCCCACCCCATCAGTCCTCCCCCACCTTTCGACCTCAAACCAAAGTCCAAGCTACGTCTTTCACCACAAAATTCCCATCTTGGATGAATGGCACAGCAAAAGAGGAAAGAGGTTCCAGATATTCCAAAACTGATTTGAATTGTCCTTCAGTTTATTTTTTCATTTTATTTGTTCATTAGGCTGGTCGGCCAAATACATATATGTTAAGGGAGCTTCTGCTCTGGGCCATAGCAGTATAATACATTTACATACAAGTGTGTGTGAGTAATCAACCTGTGACCCAAAACAGCAGATGGAGTAGTGGTTAGAGACCCCACCTTGCCCTCAAAGACCCCACCTTTTAGTCCGACCTCCTCCTGTCACACCCTTTAGCAAAGTACACTTTGGAGAAAAGTGTTGGCTAAATAAATAAATGTACTCAACTGGTTTTAACTGTGGCATTTATGCACGCCACTAGAATTGGAACTGGCAGAAATAAGCCTGGTGCAGTGAAACATGTTGTTGTAGATATCCGAGAAACAGGTGCCCCTCGGTGAGACATTTCCCACATCGTGATCACATGTTTGGCCTTAGCAGGCCATTTGGCCTGCACATCAGGCAAACGGCCGACTCGCGTAGGGAGTTGACCAGGCAGCAGCGTGACGCTGACACCGCCGTGAAAGACCCTTCTCAGACACGTGTGATGTGTTTTGGTTGAAATCAAACTGCTGGTTTCCGTACTTAGCTGGACGGCACGCTGTCCTGGGTGGAGACCTTATCATTTGCCTCTAAAGAGCTCTTTGCCGTTTACGTCAGTTTATGAAATATTTCTTCCACTGTTGGACACAGCCCCCTAATCTGTTTCCTTCCTGCTTTTTTCCAGGGCTTTTCTTTGATGGCAGTACTTGAGGCATCCTGGTGTGACGGGACTTTGGACAGTGAGCTGATTTCTGAATGAAGCTTACACGAGTAACACAGGCTGCTCTGTCACTTCACCAATGGCAATTCAAATTCACCTGTTTGTCCAGCCACACTGGACTCTTTGCAGTTCATTCCTACACTACAAAGAGTCTGGATGTTCTTTAGTGTCAGTTCCAATGTTTTTGTATTTTTAGATCATAGTATTATTTATATAAATTGACTAAACTCATTTATTTCTGAACTCTCGTGATTTTCACACAAGTGGCAGGGCAAGAGCAGTGCAAACGCTTGTGGTCTCCAGAGTTTAATAAAGGTTGCTTTGAAAACGTGCATCCTGACTCTTCGAGCCGCTTTTATTAGTTGCAAGGACACACCAGTCATGTGTAATTTGCTGGTTGTGCCACCCCGATTCTTGTCTGCAGTCACTGACTCCAAACCTTCCTTTCATATTGGGCCTCATGATTCTTGTATGCAACGTTGTAGCCTCATCCCCATTTTTCATTGCATTTTCTTACTACATTGCTAAATATAATTAGAAAAAAATTTGTCTCATATTTGTGGTATTAAATTAAATGAAAGAATATTAAATCATTTCACTCATGAATGTGGCTTACAAAAGCTTACAAGTTAAATGCTTATTTCTTGGGGTTTTACTTGTATTTATATTGTGTTTTTTTTTGGGGGGTGGGGGGGTGCAGCATCATCACACAACTCAATGTTTCACTAGAGTCTAGGCCAGACATCTGTTCTTCATTGGTCTATCTAGTGCATATTTTTATATTTTTTGGCAAACTATTTTTGAAACATAGTAAAAACACAGTAAATGCACTGTAAATATTATGTTTTACAGTGCAGTTACTCCTTATGGCCACTAGAGGCCACTTAAGTCACCCGCACACTGATTCTTATAAAAAAAAAAAAAAATTTAAAAAACCCCTAATTTTACTGTAAACTGTTAAGGATATGAATCATCCATTGTGTAAAACCACACTTCACAATTGGAAACCACCAAAGAACAAGTGCATAGGTGCAACAAAAATTCAAAACCAGAATTTCAAAAGTAGAGGTCGGTTCCTGAATTTTAAAACTCTTTCTTGCATCTTTCTAACAATGGAAGGTTAGTCCTTCCAGGCCTAGTCTCCTTCCCTTTGATGCATAGGTGTCAAGGAGATAAAAGGAATTCAGGTATCCCACACTGCCCACAAGCAAACACAAACTCTATACAGCACATTAGAGGACAAGGATGGAAAAAAAGAGCCCAAGCTTGTTGGATAAGAGAGATGTGAATATTTGTCTTAATAGATCACAGGGCTGTTTGGTCCCCGCGACGTGTGTGTCTGTCTGCTTGATGGTTTGCTTGCACAGTGCAGAGACTGCTGGCTTTCTGTCTGCAAGAGAAGGTTTTAGTAGTTAAACAGTTCCTAAAGAGTAAAACAAGAAAAGCGTTGACTGGCTATTTCTAACAGGATGGCACTGTGTGCCGAGCACTATGCATTACAGCTTTTGCTTTCCGTGATGTCAGGCAAGCAGAGCAGATTCGTAGTCCAGTGCGGCTGCCGTGAAAGTTTCAGTTTTAATAAAAGGTTCATGATTTTGTCTCATGTTGGGGCATTATGAACAGGCTAATTCTGATTTTCAGCCTAAGCTAAGTTTGTAAGGTAAAGCGTGTACAGTTTAAGTGTGTAAGATGATGGCTATATGCTATGACACACGCATAACATTTAAATGCATGCGTGCAACATATGGATGCGTTCAGTAAGAATCAAGGCAATGTGTTTTGTTATATAACCCAATTTAAGAATGCAAACACAATATACACGAGAGCAGTGACTGTACATTAAATTGCATAGAATTTCTTATGGGTGGAAACTGCGCACCTCTGACAATGGACTGCGAGCCCCAAGGAGGTCTTTATAGGCTGGATGTGGATAAATTGTGAATTCCTTTACAGTCCACGTTAGCGTTGAAGGGACAGACGACAGGATCCAGCCCGACCGCTGCGGTGTGAGCGACACCAAGTCAAGTTCTCCCGTTCCCAACCAAACATGACCATGGATGAATCATGTTTCCTCCAGCTACAATTACAAAAGTTGTCATCGGGGAAACCTGTCACGCAATACTGCTGGCAAAACCCTGCAGCATTTCACTTTACAAACAAACATCGATCCCTTGCTGTTCCATGAAAACAATGTCATTTCCACTTTTCTGATCCCCATAATAATGGTGAATCATGGGGGATTTTGCACAGCAACAATGGGAGTGAGAAGTGCAACGCATCCTTCATAATGAACAAGAAATGTGTGCTGGAGTTGCGTCACGCTCCCGCCCCACGCAAAGTGCTTCCTGTCCACGGGTGTCTGTGCCCGACGGGGCAAAGGTGGCCAGGGAGGGGCCCGGGGGTCCCAGGTCCAGCCAGAGGATTGATGACCCAAGGACTCTCCCTTCTCCCAACGGCCCACCCATGTGACCCCCCCTACATCAAACATTCTCTGCCAGGATGATGTATGAGGACGGCCCTGGCAGCACTTTCAACTGTCGCTCCAGCCAGAGTCACGTCGAGGCAATCAAAGGACAAAGCCCTTCCCCAGATTAAAGGCAGAGAGACGTCTGCCGAGCCGTGAGCCGCCGGGCCACCAGCCCAGGCCCCCACGCGGGCCAGCGTTTCACGCAGACACCGCGGGCCGCAATAGCCGCAGCCGTTTTCCAGTAATCCGTCTTCATGACGTCCCTCGTCTAAACAATGGGATTATGGGGTCCAGAGCCGATGTGTAAAGCATCAGAAGGGACTCTTTAGTCTCTGATGATAGATGGAACGAGAACTGCAAACAACTTGAAATAGAGCAACATAAGATTTTATCGAATGACTAACATTATCGGAAAGCGGAGTCATTGTCATTAGCGCAATGACTATTGCCATAATCCTTGCAGGCATTTGTCCGCGAGCATACATCGGTGCGCTCTGCTGCCTTCGTCACTGTGAATGCAGCGGTTCTGGGCAGTCACTCGCCTGGAATGAGCTCGGGTCCTGTACTTTTCTCCAATGGCAGCTGCCTCACCTTCTCACGTAAGGAAGTACATTAGCATGTTCTCATGTACTTGCATCCGCGCACGTGTAACCTTGGGGCAAAGAGTCAATTCTTAAATAAGCACATCTGGTTTTGTGTGTAAATGGTGTCAGAATGGTCCAAAAAGTAATGGTAAACCCATTATAACCAATTATAACGTGTAAATACACATGCACAGTGTTCATTACATCATATTGTAGAATACTGTGCTATTCTCAGTATGGCCCTGTACTTTTCCTCCAAGCCTTCGAATTTTCTGTCCCCTTTGACCACATGCTTCCAGGCGTCTTCTCTCCATCAATTTGGACCGTTCCCAAAATCACTTAGCCCGTCAGCCGACTCATACATCATCATACGGTAAATAAGAGGTACCAGAGCGGTCGCACCTTACTGTGCATGTTTGACATTTTTTTGTCCTGTCACAGGCTTTCGATTCTTGTGCTTCTGCGATAAAAGCCAACGTTTATTCTGAAGTTCATTGCTGCAAGATTCCTCTCTTCCTGTGTAGGACAAAGATGACGCTCTGAGGAACGTCACACGCCGTGGACGTCTCCATCAATAGCTCGCCCATTCCGAATGCATATTTAATCCATTTTAAAAAAGAATTGTTAGCAGTTAGGCTCTGGGGTGACATAAAATTTCATAGCACATTCAAGGCATACAATTCTTCCTGTATATTTAGTTCATTTTCATACCATGGGAACAACATAAATCTGTCCTATCGCTATTATCAAATGGAACATACAGGGCTTCTTTGCAAAAAAATCATTGCTCACCTTTGTTTCAGTGTGATATATTTTTCATTAAAATGGGCAGAAATAATCCAGCAAGGGAATGATGATATGTTTCCCACAACAGGGGCTAAGCTAAGTTTTTTTTTTTTTTTTTAAGTATTACTGTTGTTGTGGTGTGTGAGAGTTTAAGGACCCAAACAGGCTATGAGCAGAACCCCTCATAAAAGAATCAGCTCCTGGCTGGACGAATCCATCAAGCTGTCTGTTCCCATCCTCGGGTCTAGCGATCTGAAACATTAGGAGCAATTTTATCACACTCTGATTGTATCCTTGAGAATTTCATACATTTATTTTCCCTTAAGACAAGATTGCTCAGTAGGAAAAAAATGGGACTTGGGATAACATTCTTAGCTGTCTAGCTAAGAAAGAAAACATCAATTTGTATTCATTTAGGTGGGAGCAGACTGAAGTCGGGGATTTGTGGCTGTATATGCGGCAAAGGAGATGGGGTATGGAGAGCAAGAGTGGAGCTGGTTGGGGGGCCAAAAAGAAAAACCATAGGACACATGGCTGGATGGATGAGACAGTAAGGGTGGTATGCAGGACAGTCTGGGAAGTGAAGAGGTTGTGAGACATTACGGTGGGCAGAGGGGGGTTCATGCATCCTCTCTTCTTTTCTGGGTGGTTCAGCATGCCGTAACTCCTTGGATAACCAGTGGGAGCGGAAGGATATTATTGCATTTTCAACTGCACTCAGCCCTTCAGAGGAGAACATCTCAGCCATATGTAGGTCATGGAGCCCTTTAGGAGTCAGATGAATACTAAGGACCCTTCCTAGAGAAATTTCCATAAATATATTCAGATAAAATATTCCACTGAATTTGTTCCATCGAGTTGATTACCTTCACATAGAATTATGTTGAAATATTTTTATATTTTTTATTTAATGCAATCCTGCACTTGATTTGCCAGGTCAAGGCCTGTCCAGAGACCACCAAATGCTCCGTGGATCCAGGATTCGTGCTGAAGAGGAATTCCACCAGGATTCAAACTCTCTTCGTACATGGGCACAGGGCAAATAGTGGATCTCATAACTTGATTTAATTAGACTGTAAAAAAAGATTATTACTGTACAAAACATGATAAGCAACGTATAAAATCCCAACTGTTAACATTTGGCAAGAAAATTCCTTGTCTACGCATACGCTGCAGCAAGTCAGCAGAAATTCCTGAAGCAGTCAGTGTGTGACAGTAAACCAGAGTGAAACACCTCTTTTACTGCATAACGTATGAATCATTTCACTCGCTTTACTGTGCAGCAGACAATATATTCCAGGGAAATGTGAGAACGTGTGGTCTGTACTTGAGGTTAAATACGATTTTATTACATTTCAGGCAACACCGGGGGCCATAAAAACCATCACGAAGGCAACAACATGGCGTTCAAGCCTGATTCATTGAGCAAAGTTGAGTTTTTGATAACTACAGCCCCTGAGAAAAAGGCATTTCATCACTAGCGGCCCATGTTTGTCTTTTCATGCGTTAAGCATGACCGAACCCACACACTGGCACGGAGCCCCCCCGTCTCTCTCAGGCTCTTACAAAAGCACCGTTATAGAAACAATATTTATGCATCATTTTAGATAAAACAGATCATGTGGAGTCTCTGAAGTCCCTAAAGATGCTCCTTGGTGTAGAACAGCGTATTTGCAGCAATTTTTATTGCCACTCTGTGATTTATAAGTTTAACACTGCTTCCTGCCATGCAAAAATTTGCGGTTATTTAAATGATTACACTTGTTACCCTCTGAATCTAAAACATAGATTCATCTTCTTGCTGTAGTCGGCTAAAGTATGCAACTCATCACAGCCACATTTTATTTAGTTACTCAAACACTGTATATCCTTGACAACAGGACCTTGAAATCACTGCCGCGCAGCATGTGGCCTCGCTGCTGGGTTACTAACAAATGGAAAGGTGTATCAAACACTCTAAAAGTGAACGTTGAAGAGCTCCACTGTTGGGTAAGAGGATGATGCTTACGTTTTACCCTTCCGTGGTTGAGGATAGTGTCAACAAGAAGTCTGAAAGACAAGAAACTGTTGGAGAACCCACAGGAGGTTAAAATTCTACAGACAAAGCAATGGCGGACATTTTGAATCTGAGTCGCTTTGTCACATCCTATGTCCACTTTTGGTCATCTTTAAGGTCCAAGCATGGGCCAGCATTACAGTGAAAATTTCTTTGGTGTTTTCCCTGAACAGTTTTCCTCCAGAGCACTCCAGCCATCACTCAGCATGATCAAGTTGCTGTATTGCATTGGTCACTGCAGATAAGAAGGGTCTACAGTAAGAAGAAGAATAATATTTCCAATCTGGATGAGTAAGACATAGAATCGGCATCTCACCCGTCTTTCAACGTGAGAGAGGCTGTGAAGAGATGACCCAGCATGCACTGCTCAGGATTGGAGCCTATAGAACCAGCTTTTGGGTTGTGAAACAAACCCCAGACGGGACACCAGTACATCACAGGGAATGGAAAATAATGCCAGGATATACTTGGAAGTCAAGTATCAACAATGATGTCTTTATTCCAAGGTGATCTAAGGACGAGCAAGAGTAATTTGAAAACTGCACAAAGATGTTGCTGTAAGATTGCACCTATTTTGGTCATGAAGTGTCACACGCACACACAATCATTATGGTGGGTACTACGGTTACCGCTTTCCAATTGTGTGGTGTTGGATGTAATACAGACCGGTGAGTTATGACAGCTCTCCCGCTGTGAATTTCTGCGGGCCTCTGCCCCGCCCATGATGGACGGACCCCAGAGAAATTCCCAGAACCTCCTCCACAACGGTGCCGGGGTGAGCTAGCTGGGGGTATTGGGGGGAGCTTCGCTCACCGTGCCAGGAACCTGCAAGAACCAAAAAGTGCTGGCAAGCCTCGGAGGATGCGTCAGACGCAGGCAGTAAATAACAGTGGGGTCGTTCTCTCCCCTTCCTCTTTCGCCTAACCTCTCGCACCCCACCACTCCCACCCCACCCCCCAGGAATTCCACCTCCAAGGAGGACACTACTGTCAAGGGTCAGAATTGTGAGCATAGAATGCCAGAACTGTGCTGTTTTATTCTGGGTCTGACTTCCTATCTGGAAAAGGCTCCATGGCCTGATTATAAACAAGCACCATTTCTCCTGGGGGGGGGCAATCACTAAATGTCTGTTCTCAGTAAAATGACCTGATGCAGCAAGAATTGTTGTGTTGTATGAACGGGTAAATCATGGTAAGTAGTGTAATACTGTAAGCTGCTTTGGAGAAAAGTGATGGCCAAAAACAAACAAATGAACAATGTGTTGTATTCATAAGTGTAGTGTTGACAGGTTTCTGATTCTGTGGTGGGGACTTTTGTGCATATTTTTTGCAGTAGTTTGTATACTTGGATAACTTTCTGCAGTTCATGCAAGCTTCCCCCCTTTGAGTTTTCCCCTTTGTTGTGTATGACTGAATTACTGCCAGTTCTGCAGAAGAGCCTAGTGTGCATACACAAAATAATATTTACATTAGATTTATCACACACTTTTGTAAAAAAAAATTATCCGCAGTGAACAATATGTTTAGTCGACACCCTTTTCCAGTAGAAAAATAAAGAGCGAACCCAGAATTGCTCCTTATGTCAATATATTTTGTTAAAATATTGTAATATATATATATAGTTATTGATAACCGAGTGAATGAAATTATTATGTTGGTGGAGAAGTAGGTGGCATAGAGGTCAGAGCCACCTTCTAACTGAAGGTCTCTTGTTTAAATTATTACTTGATCAAGGAATTTACCCTCAATTGGCCCTGTAAAAAGACCCATGTGAATATAGTACCTGTAAGTCCCTTTGGAGAAAAGTGTAAATTAATTTGTAATATTAGTAACCAAGGAGCTATCAAATGTTACCTATATGTATAGATAAGTGATTTTTAAAACAAAGTAATCCTCATTTTATTCAGAGATTCTGCCTTTTGACAAAGTGGAGGAAGGACAAACTTCTGTCGTAGGCTCTTCCTTGCAGATGTCAACAACTGCCTCCCAACCTCCTTCCTCTCAGAAGATTCCAAGAGGAAGTCGACAGTAATACATCTGCAGGGGAATGGCCTTCAAGCATGGGGAGCAAGCCACAGAAATGTCTCCTGAAATTTTGTCTGATGGTGTTATTTTCACCTCTGATGATGCATTGTGCTGGTGGAGGGGTTTCTCCAACGTGTTTTTTTAGCACAAAAAGGAGTTAGGGAACTGCTGGTGGTGGTGGGGTGGATACTTCTGACATAACCTGCGGCCAGGTTCTGGACATCCGGCATCCCTGCCAGATTGACAGTGTTGGAGGTAAACAGCCCCTCAAATGCAAAGTGAAGGTCAGTAGAAGAGGAAGATCAAAGCAAAGCTTTATGTCCTGCTGCAAAACATCACTATGTAACATATAACAAAGAAATTTTGTGTGGTTAAACAAATAAAGTCTATATATGCGTATCTGTACACTGAAATGTACAGAGCTCAGTTTTAAGAGATTTTTAAAGCACAATTTTAAAAGGTTATTAAAAAAAATGCCATACAAATCTGTAATTAGGAGAATTTCATAAATTTTGGAATGCTAATAATTTTAAGGAGAAAAATCTTCAAGTCAACTTTAAGATTATTTTCAGACGAAATACAATGGAAAAAAAATTTCTTTGGTAGTTGAATGAGGGTGAGTCATATGAAAATGTATACAGAGACATTTATTCTCCAAAAATTTCCCAAATGCAAAATGGTTCTATGGAACTGGATGACAGATTTTAATATATTATAACTGGCCCTGTGACATTTAATTTAATGTCTTGACGGTTTGTATTTCGTGCTTTTGAAATGGACATGCAGTTACACACAGGATGCAGTTGCATCAAACACGGAGCTTATGTGACACTGGCCTGAACGGCACAAATACGAAGGGCAAAAAAACGGGGTAGTTCAGCTGCTAAACGCAAAAGTATAAAGCTAAAAAAAGTTTGGCAATATATAATGTTATTACTCTTGGCCCTGTCCACCTTGTCATCCTTCTCAGTAGAGAGGACATAAGGCACACACTGTACATCTCATGTACTAAATGCAAAGAGTTTAAGGTTCTGCCACCCAAAACATTCAAAACAGGATCCCAGTTGGGACAGACAGGAGCCAGGAGCAAAAGGGTGATGGGGTTCCAGGAAGGGGAAGAGGGGCTGGAAGAAGGATCCAAACTGGAAAGAAGGAGGGGTGATGAGGGTGTTCTTCAGAGATGGAAAAACAATATCATCATCATCATTGTTGTCATCGTCATCATTGTCATCATCATTACAATGGACAGTGGCAACAGGAGCCAGTAACTGTAATATGAGTGCAAATAAAAATTACTATTTGTAAAATCTGTACAAAGTGAAAATATAAAAATTTGTATACAATTACACATATATGAGGACTGCTGTCTGCAGTGTCTACGTGATTGACAGCACTAACAATACTTTTGTACTAAATGCAACCACTTTAAGGGTAATAAAGTTTGACTATACATAACGTATTACTTTTTTTCACTTTCAATCCCAGGCAAAGCCGAGTACCAAGTAAATCCATGAATGAGAGGTTTGGACACCACTCAGTAGGAACAATAAAAGTTTTAGGAGGCATCATGTTTAAAGATCCCCAAAACATGACATAAATAGCTGAGATGTGCTGTGATCACCTTTTGTCTGTATCACTGACTTGTATGGGTAGGGATTTATCAAATGAACTTGCATTTGCTGATTTCATAACCCCAGTTAGAGGATTGTGAGGTCATGTGGGAAGAATTTCATCAGTCTAAAAGGGCCTCATAAATGTATTCAGGTTAGTTGGGGGTGGGTGGGACTGTGCCATCTGCCCTTTGTAAAATGCAGTCATAGTGGCAGTACTGATACAACAAAGTGGCAGGCTGAATTGAAGCCTCAACTCCTAAGCTGTGGGTTTGACTGTGAGTTTGTATCTGGCTCAGTCTATTGAGTTTGCATGTTCTCCACATGTTAAGTTGAGTTTCCTCTCAAAATCCAAAGATGTGTAATTCAAATGAACTGGTAACTAAAACACCCTCTGTGTCCGCGAGTGTGTAAGTGTATGATTTTGTGGCAATAGATTGGTGCTCCATTCATGGTGCACCTTTCCTTCTCACTCTGTGGCTCCATTGTAGAGCACTGGAACCCTGCATTGCATAAACAATTACTGTGAACGAAAAAATGAATGAATGAATGAATGAATACTTCCTTTCAAAAAGTGTGTGCATAGCCCAGAGACAAAGTATAAGGTCCACATGGAGACAGTCGCCAATAGGATCCTTCTTACCTCCTAGGTTACAGAACTTGACTGAAGGAATCACCCTGTTTTTGGCATTTGTAAGTCTTTATTAGTAACTGAATCATCAGCGGCAGACAATGAAGCGACAGACTATATCTTTTCAACGCTGCGTAACCTTCAAACAACGCATTCCTACACACAGCATGGGCTCCAAAACACACAGTCAACATGGCTGCGTCACATTTCCTGCAGCTCCAAACTGGTTCAAGGCAAAAAGCCAGTGGGACACGTTATCATAAAAACACGGCAACCCACACCAGGGGGAGATAACATTTTAAGACAGTTAAAACCAAAAATGTAATCGTTGAAAGAATCAAAACATGAACTGAGATTAAAGAATTGTGAAATATAATGCAAGCAGTCAGGGTTGTTGGGCTTTTGTTGATGTGTGTTGGCATTTCCCAGCCAGTGTGGGTTACCTTGCAAGCTTGGTCAAGGTGGTCATGTGCAGAGAAAGAGGGAGGGTGCGAGTGGGGATGAGGGTCACATGACCAAGGTTGTGCACTGCTGTGCCCTTCACTGGCACTTGGCCGATGCTGGAAGAAATGCTTTGAATATGGCCTAGAACTGCAATAACAGCAACAACATGGTTCAGCAACATAGATGAAACCTACTGATGCCATATAGTTTGAATTTTATCATCCTAGAGCTTCTCAAAGCAATGTTTTCATTATGTATGTCACTTTGTTTTGAACCGGATTGAATTGAACTGATTTCCAGAATTTACCAAAGTCTTGTTTTCAATGGGTTGTGCTATACTAGTGTTTGTTAATGAATTTATGCTTTAGGTTGCACCATTCTGTGTCCACCAGTTTAGGTTTCTCAAACCAAGTTTAACAGATCATAAAATGTCCCCTTAAAAATTGAAACAATAGCAGAACCTGGGTACTTTGTGCCAAAGCATTAAGGGTGGGTGCTGGTTCAAGTCCCTGAAAAGCCATTGGTACTTCTCACCAAGACACCTGACATAAGCTGGTCTGGTTAAGCCACATGATGGGATGATGGGAGTGATCAGTATATAATAACTATGGGTGCCTCACCTTTGTTTGGACTTGAATGGCATCCCATTCCGTGTACACCCAGTTTGACCAAGCAACCTGTGTTTCTGGGTTGGGCTACAGCCAATGGGACCCTGGTGTAGGATAAGCAGATTTTAACTATAATGTTGACCATCAGTTCTTGAAAAGGATTGGATTCAAAGGGCCTACAGCTTGCACTGGCTGACCTCAAGGAGATGACATGATGTGTAGAAACATTTGAAAGAATTTCACTGTACTGTTACATTTCCATCACCACTAAGATGACCACATAACCTTTCTCTCCTCTCAGTAGACTCACAACATTTTATATTTTTACGCCCCTCACAATTTAAGCTTTCCAAATTGGTCAAATCTAGCATCAAAGTGCCCTCCAGGGTGAACAGCTGTTGTATGAATTTGAAGTGTTGTTCAGCAATAGCTGTGATTCTTTTTCGGAAACGTGTATAAGCTTTGCCTTTGAATGTAAGGGTCTTACAACGTGATAGTGAGCGTGCTATTATTTTGGTGTTTTATTGCATCTGGAGTGTTTTTATAATTTATTGGTTTGTAATAAAGTTTGGATTTGACTGAAGTCCTCAAGCAAAAGGAGCAAGCACACATCCACACATCCGCCCTGGCTCTAAGCTTTGTTCGGCGCAAGTTGTCTAAAACAACACAGACTGGATGTCTGGGGTTAATGTTGTTTTATGGTGAAACTGAGATTCCAACTAAAATTATCGCTTGTGATGCAAGTACAATTATAAGTATAAGGAATTTCAATTTGTTTAAATATAATAACAAAAGGACAACATGAAGTTGGTCTGTTTGATATTGTAGCAAAGTCTAGTAAATACCTGTTCGTATTTTTTTAGCTTTAATAATTTGCCATTTCATTGTTGTGGCCTACTGTATATTCAGACTTTCTTCTCTGTATCAATGACCCAAATGGTGAATTCCCTTTTGCTGTTATACGGTCTCTGCACCCTTGTATTCGATCCCTTGTGGAACAGTGTTCCATTTCCATCACCACAAAGATGTCCCTGCCTTTGCTGTGCATCTCGAAAAGTCAATTACCTGTAAGTCCTTATAAGGAATCTGCACTTTAACCATTCCTGATACTGCTTTTTTTATAAATATAAGTCCTACAGCCTTGTTCTGAGAGCACAGCCTGGGAATTCCAAGTGTAATAAGTGAAATGGATTCTCATCAGATCAGAATCTTCTCAATAGTTCACATAAAATCACTGCTCTCCCTTGAGAACGGTCTGTCAAAAGCTCCTTTAAAATCAGCCAAAAACAAATAAAAAAAAATAAAAACATGGCTTCATAGCTACACATGAAGTCATCGGAAACTGTTTACTGTGACTGAGTGACCTGCTTGTGGTGGAAAGATGAAGCATGATGTCTATATAAAGTCACACGAATCTGTTGCTTTATGTCAACATTTGTAAGACTGTAAGACATGGGCCTGCCTAGGCGACAGCTAAGGTTCAAGTATGACTCTGCTCAATTTGGGAAACGTAAACAAAGGGAGTTATGGAGAGAAATCTGAACAACAAGGTCCAGTTTCCAGGGAAAGTGGCTCATGTTTTTCAAGTGACTCTGCAGATAGTCAGATGCAAGTGTACATGGGCAGTTGCGCATGCCCACACACTAACACAGTAATGCACAAACACAGACACACATTTAGAAGACAACGCCCTGCGCAGAGACACACTGGCTGCACAGTCGGCTGCTAGCGATAAATGTATGTCAGTAGGTCCCTGTTGTGGGACACTGACCAGGTCCAGACTAGGAGAGGACGTCATCCAGGCCAACTCACCCTGTCTCACCCCCCGAGCCACCCCCTCCCCTCAAAGTGGCACAGGCACAGTGGAGCCGAGACTTTCCTCCGGAGGCGCGGACCCCACAGCTGCAACTCCTGCAGCCCTTCTTCACCCCCCCACAGGCTGCATGACCTCGGCCGCTGGATGGAGGACCCCCGACGCCTTAGTGACGGCCACAGCACTTCTAAAAAAAAAACAACCTTGTTTGCACCAAGCCAGCATCAGCGCTTTTCCATCCTGTTGGTGGTGGTAATGGGCAGGAAAGGAATTGTGGGGGAAATGTCAGCAGTGTGGAGCTCAGAGCATTTGTTCTTAGAATTGGTAGTGATCACGGTTCTGATCTCTGATCGCTTGGTTAGGTCAGCTATTACCCGGAAACAAGACCTCAAAATTTATATTCAAGAGCTGAAAGGGGTGAGGATGAATGTGTGCCGGACGAAAAAAATCAAACATTCAACTAGGTTTTTGCTCCAGAACCTTGGGGAAAACACAGTACTTTTACTACAACAGGTTGCACAGACAAAATGTGGATCTGACTGCAATCATCATAATTTTTAATGCTTGACTTTGTTGTGTTGCCATTTTTTCTCAGGGACTGGATCATCTCTCCTGTTACTTTCCAGTTGTCGAACGCAAGAACATTCACAAAGCTTCAGAAGAGAGAAAGTTCAACAAGTTTAATGGATACTACTTGCATTTTATCCATCTGCTGGAAACTTAGCAAAATAAGTGTTGCGTCGCATACAAAGGCTGTATTAATGTTTATCTGCGCATCCTTAACTACTGTGGCTTTAAAGGTAAATTTTTTTGTGTCCCACCTTGCATCACATCCAGGTTTCACAAAACTGCAACCGCCTGCATTTCAATCCATAAAACTAGCTTTTACGTCTTCTCCTGATAGCTACTGCTACGCCACCATGTGGTCGTGAAGCAGCATCACCCTGTTAGTCCACATTCCTTTCCTTTTGGTTTCTGAGACACAACACCAACATCTGGAAGTTGGACATGTTTGTTCCAGAGCCCCAGAGCTCTCAACTATTGGGGCTCAGCCATCAGGTTCCCGTTCCCACAACACAGCAGCCGTGCACGTAACAGTCACGTCTATTGGCTGAGCAAGTGAAGAGCTCACCTCTGGTTGGGCTGCTGTGCCCGGCATCTCTGAGGACTTCCTGGATTGCTGTGAGGACGGAGAGCCCTTCTGAGGCCTGGGACTGGATGAAAGGCCTGGCAGGACAACACTAGAAACCCAGGCGCTTTGAAGTGTAAGTAATTGGGCTTTTTGGGGGTTTATCTACAGGAGAGGGTATATTTAGAGAAGCGGGGCCTGCCTGGCTTGGGCGCCTCCGACTTTGGCCACGTGCACATGCAGGCTGGGGTCACCAGGGTCACTGAGTCCATTTCAGGAGGATCCTGCATTTGATGTCAAAGTATGCGTTTTCTGGGAAGTGAAGGGAAATGCGAGAGGATATGGGTGGTAGAGCCAGGAGGACAAGGATGGGACAGTAAAAAGTTTAGCGCTTTCATCTGGATCTTCGAATCCAGTGAGTTCAGCTGCCTTCTGAACCCCACAGCCCCCCCCGCGCCTGCATCTTGTAAAGGCTCTGAAATCGCATATGCAACAAGTTGCTTGGGAGGAAATCCAAGCCACCGAGACTCATCATTCCAAATAACGCTGATCCCTTTTTTTGAGGCTTGCACCAACAAAGTCATGTGGAATCCAAGGAACAAGGAAAGGGGATAAATCAGAACTAGGAAACCATCAGCTGAGTGAGCCCAGGATTAGCATTACGAAACAGCACGTTCTGTTAGAACTGAACAAAGTCTATGCAGCTGGCGCAGGAAACCTGAACAATAGCTTCTACTCACACTTTCTCTGCCAAATGTACAAAGACAGGATGCATCGAGATGTTGATGAGGGCCCCTGATAGTCACTTGAGATTAGATGTGTATTTTTTAAACCTGTCACCTATGCCCACACAACTGTCAGCCCGAGATGCTAGATTTTGACTGTGAAGTCTTTTCAGGCCTTTTCAAATGCTGAGTAACAAAACGTCCGGGCTTCTTACAAGCTCTTATCTGTGGCACAAGTCATCTATGAGAACTGCCCTTTGTGCAGAAGTATAGTTGACCGGTGCCCTGTGTGGAGCAGGGGGCGGTGAGTAGGATTTGTTCAAAGTTCATAAGAAACACAGTTGTTCTTCTGCAAAAATGTCACCGAAAAAAAAAATGCTGCAGAATGACAAATATTTATTCACCTGAACAGGGGGTTAAGAAAAGACCCCCTTCATTTTCCTAGCGAGTTAATGTATAAGCGGAGCAAAGAGCCACCAGAGATATGGTGCAGACTTATCATGACCAAAAATGAGCCAGAGCTGATATCCTCTGTGAGATTAAACACAAGGAGTCGTGATTAAGTTCCAACAACCGCCTTGGCATTCGCACTTCTTCCTCTTTGCGCAGCAGTGTAAGCAAGCGATACGACTTCTGGTATCACTTGGCTCCTTGTACTGGGTCTACCGCAACATTCTCCAGCCTCCGCTTTTATTCCCCAAAAAGATGGATTGAAAATGGACCATGTGATAAAGAACAGAGTCAGGCTCCTCCAAGGTTACACTCTCCTACTTCTTCGTGCTTGCACTGTGCTTCCCATGATTCAGTCCAGGACACGCCACGCACCCCCCACCCCACATCCCCCGCCCAACATTATTATTTATTAATTTTTTTTGTACATGGTTATTCATAGCACCACCTTAACCACCTGAGCAACCATTTCACAAGACTGCCATGTTTTCCACAAATTCTGGAGAATTTCTTTTTGTTCCAAACCAGCTTGTCGTTAGATTCGGGTGGGGGTGAGGAATTAAAACATGCAAAACAGCGCTCGAGCCTGATAGAAAGCAGAGTTTGACTCCCTTTCAGCCAACCTTTGCTAGGGTTTCAAACTGAGTTTTCCAGTGCTTTGATGTAAAAAAGCAACTTCTTGACCCTCTATTTTTTTAAATGTATATGTTCTCTTACTGTATATCTGTAGCTAAAGCCCTAACGTACGCAAAATGTTGTACTTTTGGCCTGCCAACACGAGAGACTTTTTTACAGATTTCATCGGAATCCTGTTAAAATTTAAAACTGTAAAAAAGTTTTAATTAGTTAAGATTTTAGGTGGATTATGTTAAAAAATATATAAATGGTCTTACTGTGAAGCAAGAAAATATTTATCATATTATTTTTCCTTCAGGGCTACCATGGTGGTGCAGTGGTAGCACTGGTGCCTCATAAGTCTTGGGCTATGGATTCAAATCCAGTTCAGTCTAACTGGGCTTTGCAAATTCTTCCAGTGTTTACACATCTTCCCAGAGTCCAGTGATACAGTATTTGCTTCGGGTGAAATGATGATACTAAATTCCCCTTGGTGTTTGTAAGTGAATGAACAGGTGTAATAACCTTTTCAGGGAGTTGTTTTAGTGTCTACGGCGTACCCTGTCTCACACCTGGTGCTTCCAGAAAAGCTCTGGATCACCCCAGCCATTTACTGGACAAGCAGTTCCTGATAGTGGATGTATGGATGGAAAATACAGGCAGTTATCCAATTGTAAACAAGGAAGAAGCAGATATGTTTGTCACTTTGGCTAAAAAAAAATCCATAAATAATCCAACAGTTGCTGTATAGTTTATTCACTGTGTTTAAAATGCAATGAACCGTGTAATAATTGCTCTCATGTAAACAGCAGGGAATTTAGCAGCTATTGGGACCATTGCGTTCGATGCTTTTTCGGACATCACTTTGGTCTCTGGATCATCCTGCTGCTTATGTTCTCGCTTTTTCCATTTTCCCCATGACCTGGGGAACCATGCATATTCCCAGGCTGTACGACAGCAGCTCTCGTGCCTACTTCCAAATGACAAGGTAGGTTCGTAAAGACTGACAGGTCAACGGAGCAAATGATAAGGTCTGGGAAGTGGATCATGGAATCGGGTCAGAATTAAGAGCCGCAAAGCCAGGACTCCCCATTGGGATGAGGGTTCAAAGGGTCACTATTTCCTCTTACCATGTTCCACTCTATTTACCCTTTGATAAGTGCAGCTACTCTTAAATCCCCTCAGTAAAGCAGAATGAGTGGCAAGGATGTAGGGAGCCAAGGTAAAGCAAGGCATCAACAAGGAACATAAATGTAAGGAGAAAGGTGAAGAGGTCAAGTCAAGCTGGACAGGGGACTAAGCTAAGGTGGTGGGTTCAGTAGGAAAACAGGCAAAGCTGGAATAGGAGCCAAGGTGGCCAATGGGTGCTTTTATTATCTTTACCGCTTCTCCCAGTTTTATTTATTCCCTACTGTGTTGCCATACCAAACCATACAACAGCAGCACCTGTAGTAAAGGATTATTTTTGTTGTTCCACCGTGCTGTGCTCTGTAAACAATGTATGTCTTGCTAGTGCAAATTTCAACGTTTCTCAGACTCTAAGTAGCAAATGCAGATTTGGAAAAGATAATATTAGACATCTGGCATCATTATCCCTGCAGTTTTAAACTTTACAATGTTTTTACCTGAGAAAAGAGGTATTTGGTGGCGATCGTGGCCTGGATACGAGCAAACAGGACAGTGTCTCCCCAGCGCAAATGATCTATCAGCCGTGGGGAAATAGGCAAACAGTCGTGAATCCCGTTTTGCTGCAATGAAGCACAATCGCAGTTTAAGGCATTGTTTACTCAACTTTTTCTTTGAGTGTGACCCTCTCTCACCATAGATTTTATTTGACGAGGAGGTCGAGCAACAGACGCGACTCTGAGTCAGAAGGACCTCTTCTTGACCTGCGGCCAGCGAAACAGGAAGCAGGACCTAACCCCTTCAGAAGAAATGACGCAAGCACGCACACATCACATCTCGGCTATGCGGACTTCAGGTGTTTTACAGAGGAGAAAGGTTTTTCAAAAACTCACAATATGAATGAAAAATAATAATTTAAAAAAAAACGACTGGACTGTTGTTATTTGTGGCCACGGCAAATAGAAATAACTCTTATTTGAATTCCATTTGCAGTCATCAATTTGACAGATGCTTGTTATTCTTTGCAGTGACATACAACTCCTTGCTGGGAGCAAGGAGACGTCTAAAATATCGCTGAGAAATATCAATGGTTTCTCTGCTCCATGCTGTTTGTTTTTTGAATTAGAAGGGTGTTGAAGGTCCTCCAGTACACTAGAGGGCATAACCGTTACTTATTTGCCTCCCTCTATCTGCTAGCAAAGAGCGAGCATGAGTGATGTCCACCATAGGTCAGGTGCGGGCAGCTAGGCCAGGCAGGTTGGCTGCTCCTCACATTCCTCCATCTGGTTGCTGGAGGAGAGGGTCCTGGTTGTGATTCCATGAGCCCCCCGGGGGAATGTGAAGAATGTTTCTCTGCAGAGAGAGAGAGAGAGAACGAGAGAGTGAGAGAGAGAGAACGAGAGAGAGAGAGAGAGAAACTGAACCAGACCTGGGTCCAGGGTCACCCCAGTGCCCATACACGCTCATTGCTGATCCACATCATTTCAAGGTCTAGAACTAAAACTGCGCTGGATTACAAACTATCAAGTTAAAAGTTAATAAAGACCCCCACTGAACGAGCAGATATGAGGTCGAACGAAACATAAGCGACACACACCTGGGTCCAGGCTGAGAACTGTGAACTTGACCCAACAAAAAAAAAAACTGCCCCAATTCTTTTAGATCATAAACGCACTCGCCTGTTCGCTGCTCGCGTATGAAAATAAACAGTGAAATCATAGCCTCCTTTGCCTGCTTATGATATATTAGCAGTGCAACTTGCACCCAGATTGCAGGCACCAGAGACCAAGCAGAGGCCTAACAGGGTTAGTGTGTCAAATGACCGAAAAAAACTCTTTCACTTTCCCCAGATTTTTGTCAGATGCACTTTTTTGTTTTTCTTGTGTCCCATATCTCCTGCACTGCATAGGCTATTATGGCTGAGATACTTTGTGTTTTGACTACAGTTTTGCATTTTTTTTTTTTTTTTTTTTTTTGAGAAAGAAAAACCTCCCATTATTCTGGGCAGGGCCAGCGCTGTCATCCCAAAATCCTGGAAAAAAAATGCTGAAAGAAATATATAGTTGTCATTTCAAAGTCTTTGGTGCAAACTTGCCTGTGATGTAGAGCAAAGGGCACACACATTTGTCACAGATAAACCCTTTTGGATCGATAAGACGCAAGTAAATATGCTGAGCAAGGCAGCAGTGTCATACGGCAGTGACAGGAATTTTAATGGATGCCAAATTTTTATGGGGCAACAGGTGGTAGTTAAACCTCTCACTTTGTAACCTGAAGGTCCCGAAGGTCTTGGGTTCCAGTCCTCACAGTTGCTTAACCTAAATTATTAACGTAAAATTACCTGGTATGAGTATCATATAAATAAGGTAATAATATTAAGTATCATAATGTATAAAGTTTCAGCCAAATAAACAATAAAACAACAACAACAACAACAACAACAACAACAACAACAACAATAATAATAATAATAATAATAATAATAATAATAATAATAATAATAATAATAATAATAAAAAACAATGGGCAGCATGGTGGTGCAGTGAGTAGCACTGTTGAATCATAGCACTCAGGCTGCTCGGGTGCAGGTTTGAATCCATCTCGGTCTGAAGAGCTTGCATGTTCTCCCCATATCTGTGTGAGCTTCCTCCAAGTGCTCTGGTTTCCTCCCCTCTTCAAAAATCATAGTTTCAGGTTAATTGATCCATCTAAACTGTCCTTAATGTGTGTGCATGCCCAAATTGTGATAGACTGGCCCTCCATTTGGGGGTTGCTTCATAGCTCAGCGCCAAATGATTCTTGGATGGATCCTGCACCATTGCAGTTAATGAAAATGGATGGATGGATGCTATTTATCTTGTTCATTATAATAATGATAATGTTTGGTTGCATAATCAGCAAACCTCATCTGAATGGATCTTGTAGATGATAGATAGATAGATAATAGAAGAGTTTGGTCTCGTAAAGAAACATTAAGTGTAAAGACCTGGTATGGTATTTAACGGACATTATTGCCAATGGTGAAACCACGTAGGTGGA
Source organism: Heterotis niloticus (assembly GCA_018136845.1). Lineage (NCBI taxonomy): Eukaryota > Metazoa > Chordata > Actinopteri > Osteoglossiformes > Osteoglossidae > Heterotis > Heterotis niloticus. The sequence goes on along the minus strand of CM030903.1, from coordinate 18,386,587 downwards.
AGCGCTCAGACCAGGCTCATCACAGATGAACGAACTTCGCGCTCGAGGTTTGTTTTAGAACCATAACCTGTGGAAGACCTCGCTGCAGCCATGTTTACAGAAACATCTCCAACTGAAACTGTACAGGAAAAAAATAAATAATTTTCTAAAGCGAAACTATGACTTTTGTTTGAACTCCTGACTCCCTTTTCACACAGCCTCCCTGTACCCTGCAGACATTCCCTGCGTCTTAGTCATACCGCATTGCATCATGGCCCTAAAATTAACCGCCTTCTACAGAAACGCTGGCAAAATAGGCACATGCCTCCAGCATGACCATTTACACATTTATCACTCATATTGTACTGCACATTTATGCGTCTCTTGCCATTGAATTACACATTCTCTCACAAAACTATTTGCCACAAGTTTCAAAAAGGACTCGAATGCTAAATATTAATCTAATTACAAAAGCCGAGGCACGGCAAAGCCAGCTATCGCCTGTTGCACTGAGGTAATTGTGACAACAGCAGTGTACATTAAATATTATTTTAAGATTATATTGATACTGTCCTGAGAGCATTTTTAAGACAAATTAACTTTGCAAAAGCATTTCAATAGCACAAGAACAGAATACGGGAACAAGAGAAAGAACAATAAATACACAGGTTTCCTGTCCAAAAATCAGTCCCCTCCCCACTTGGAGTCATGAGGGTATACAGTAGTTTTATTACTCAGTTAACAGTGTGTTGACTAAACCTGAGCTAAACCTGACAGTCAAAGCTCTGCAATGAAGCACAGCTTGAATAAAAAGCAATGATTTGTGTGCATGTGCACGGGTGTATTTATGTATAGTATGTGTGCATACATCATGGGAAAATTGAGTCATGATTATGTCACGCCAGGGGCCGCTTTAGTAGCTATGTGGTTCTGATAAGGAGCAGGACAGTGAAAAGGTCCCGGCAGACGGAGGGACTGCGTTTTGTTCAGCATGCCTCTAATCCTCTAGACTGCGCTGGATAGGGAGTGTGGAGACACTTATCTGCTGGAGTTTATCTCAGTGATGCAAGTCTCCTGGCTCTCCATTCACTTTCCACTCTCGCTTTCGCCATCTACACTCCCGGTGTAACTCCGAGCTGTAAATATAACCCCCATCACCTTTAATTATGCTATATATTCCTATAGGTGCTCTTTACATTTAACTACAATTTCAGTATTTCTACAGGCTGCATAAAATAAAGGGGTTCCACTTCAGTGCTGCTTTGCTGAATTTGATGTACAAGGGGCAGAAAATGGCACCCTTCATACAGCAGTGTCCTTATTCAGAATACTGCACTTACCCTGAACTGATAAAGTAAAATACCGTGCTGTATAAAAATGTAAATCACTCAAAGTAGCTCATAGCAAGGGGGTTCGGAGGAAAGCATCAGCTGAAACGGGCAAATAAACAAAGCGATATTGATTTTTAGAACTAAAATCAAAGATCACATCGGACCAGCGGGGCATCAATGGAAGGACCTGAATTCAGTGCCATAAATCAAGGAATTTATACTGCAAAAATTAACCGCCTGAATAAATTGTAAATTTTTATCTATCTTAGGGTAAAAAACATTGTTAGCCGCTTTGGAGAAACAGTTTACAAACCCTAAGATAAATGAATGAATAGCAAGCGAAATATCATTAAATTGTGACGAACGGAATAAGAGTTTCTGTCCGGCCGCTCTCTCGGCTTAGTGACATCGCCAGTGTCAGTCAGCGTTCCAGGGGCCGAGGAGGCGAGAGAATTTCACACAAGTCGGTGTTGGACAAGCAGAGTTACTGGAAGAGAAGACACTGAACTCGGCACTTTGGGGTGAGAGCCGCGGGCTCCCTGTTAGCGCGTTATTTATGTTTTCCTGCATGGGAATATCTGCTATTTTCAAATGTTTCTCCTGTAATAACAAATGAAGCCGCTCGTTGGGAAGGGTTATCGTCTCCACACCAGAACACACATCTCAGCTCACATTTCCAGCAGGAATTTCAAGGTTCTTGTGGGAACGTGTTATTGAAATGCACACAAAAACAACAATCCCTCTGATGTTATGGACTTGGACACAGTCTGCTTTCAAAGGAAAATTTAACATGAATAAATCAGTACTTTCATCCTTCAGTGCGGTTATTGCCCTTTTGCAATTAAATATTTTGGTCCAAGTTTAACCATAACATGCTGCTTTTTCCATAAGTAGTGTTTTGTTTAAATTGTGCGAACAGTAAGTAAAACAATTTATGTATTTTTCCAAAACCTCACTATTTGTACATAGAAAGTATTTGAACTTGGCTGTTTTAACTTTTTCAATAAACTTTATTCCCAGACAAGTGACTGCTTCAGCGTTCAGGTGAACGTTGGGTGTTTTTTCCATTGGGGTTGCAGTTTGCTAGAAGGCTTGCACCTGCCATAAGATGAGGTTGTCGAACCCCCTAAAATGTTCAGACCCCTGAACTTTCCCCAAACTTTGTTATGATGTAAACTGACTCCAAAATGAATTAATTAAAAATAAAAAACTTAACTGTCCCATAAATATTCAGACTCTTTACTACAGCACTCAAAATTGAGCTCAAATGCATCCTATATTTTTTGATAATCTTGTTTCTATCCTTTTTTGTCTTTGGCATGTCTCTGTAGTGCACCTGGGATAAATTCACTCGGTTGGGCATGATTTAGAAAGGCAAATGTCTGTCTATATCCCACAGATCCCACAGTTCACAGTGCATGGCAGAGTAAAGGCTAAGCTATGGTGTCCAAAAACTCATCTGAGAATTGTGTCAGTGCATAGATCTGGATAGGGGTATAAAAATAGACAATAAACTTTAGGCTCCCCGGAACACAGTAGCTTCCATCCTTAACAGACAAAAAAAAGTTTTGAGAAATCTTGCTAGAGCTAGTGATCAGGTCAAACTAGGTATTGAAGAAAGAACAACTTTAGTCATGCGGTGACCAAAAACTTAAGGGTCACTTTAATAGATCTTCCTGAGTTCCTGTGTACAGGCAGTAAAACACGGTGAAAGGAGAACCAGCAAAATTCTTCAGGAGAACATGAAAAATCTCTGCAGCACTGCATAATTCAGTTCTCCATGATGGAGTGGTCTCTTGAGTCTGAAAAGTGCCAAAAGGCACTTAAGGGAGTCTGGGGGCACAAAGAAAAAGATTCTAATGAGACAAAATTTAACTCTTTGGCTTGATTGCTAAACTGGCTAAAAGTAGGTATTGCTCATCATCTAATACTATTCCTACAGTGGCAGCATCATGCTGTGGGGATGCTTCTCAGTGGCAAAAAAATTAGAAAACCATTACAGGCTCTATGAAATATTGGAACTAGATGCCGGTTTCGTGTTGGTTTCAAGCACGTTAGTGTAAAGTTGCCCAGATGGGACTGAAATATGCCACAGCCAAAAACATTAGAGGGTAGCTCAGTTATTGGGTGCACTGGCATGAGCAAGTGAGGTTACCCTAAATGGAGAAAAAAAAGCAGGCACAGCCTGGACTGAGACAAGGGCAGATCCAGTGGGGTGTAAATAGGTACAGGGCAAGCAAACCAAAAGGAGCCAGTCGTAGGGGTAGCTCACTGGCAAAAACGCAGTTAGCAGCAACTGCTTAGAGGGACAGAAAAGTTGAGAAGAACACATGCAGTACAAACATAGGGAAGCAGTTGTAAAAATCACCCAAATCAGTGAGCCAAAATAGAGCATGAAGCCTACCAGTGGCTGGATCACCTGACAACAGGTGCAGAAAGGAACAAGAACAATAGCAAGGAAGCATAATCCGCAGGGTATTGTCAGTTGATATCCACGTGCGCATGACTGGAAGGTGAGCGTGCCCAGGGCTTTGGTCTTCTCTCCTGACATGTTGTTTTCACAAACTCCTAACACTTTTCTTCCAGTGTGACTCCCAGATGTCAGATTGTAAACTTTACACTAATTTTACCATGTGGTACAGTCAATAAATTCTAAAACTTGCTACGTTGCGCTGCTGTGTTGCACAAGCTGATGGGTGGACTGTATGAGATACGACAGAATATTATCACTGTATCAGATCGGGGTAAGAACCTTGCTCCAGGATACAGCAGCAACAGTGAATGGGCCTTGAACCAACCACCTTTACAGATCCAGGCCATGACTTTAGACAAATGCTGCAAAGCGTCCCAGTACACTGAATGAGGGAGAGAGCAACTCAGCTCAGACCACCTCGAAGCTTTCTGATCTTTACACTATCAGTAATAAATACTCTCAACATCAGCAGCTACAGTATGTCAGGCAGCAAAAGACATGCGGTTGCCCATGTCTAGAACGAAAAATGAAAAATGCAAATAACTGGACATCAATGCAAAGCACATGCATCATTCTTTTCATTTTACGCTATAATTTGCTTACAAAATCCAGTGTCGTGTTAGTCACAGCATTAACCGTTGCACCGGTATGTATAATGAGATGTTTAAAGAAAGGGGGAGAACTAAAAGGGTTGCCGCTGTGAACGTGACCCAGTGTAGATTTTACCATGTTTCATTTCCATCCTTTGTAATGGTGCTTTTCACTAGCTATAAAGATAATATTTGTACTTAATTTTATAATTAATAATCGTATTTGAATGGACAAAAAAGGGCTTTATCGCCGCTCATTTGAGAATGTTATTAAGAAACCACATGTTCTCTGTGGGGTAGGCATTATTCTAAATGATAACACAAATATGTTATTAAATTCCCGCAATCATCATTTTTAAGTAAATAATTGAATTTAAACAGTAAGCAGGTAATTCAATTTCTGCATTGATACTAATGTGAGTGAAACAAAGTGATATTCTGGCTTGTCGCACAGTCTTCAGAACAATAAATGGTATGAAAACGTTTCCCATTTGTGATTCTTTTCGTTTGTCTTTTTATTCTAACGTCTTTTTTATTTTATGCTTTTTTAAAAATTTTGTCAGTGTAATATTTCCCAAGTGTGCAAGATCGCACCAAAGCAAAATGTACTGTAAATATTTTCATAGCACAGATATGTTGAGCTTTGATTTTTTTTTTTTTTTGTGAAATTCAAATGTATTTTCGCACTAAGCACATTTTTTAAAATGTAAAAGATCCTCCTGTTATTTTGACTTGATTTTTGGAATGTTTTTGAATGTTTCATGACCTAACTTACAAAAGGACATAACAGTTCTTCTCTACTGCATAGCCATACAGCCAGAATAGCCATTAAAACCTTTAACCAAACATTTCACGCATTTTATTCCTGGATATGCAAAACAAATGAAGTACGATAATCCTTCAAGAGGCTGTGAACTGTGTTAAAATTAAATTCCCACCAGTTTATGTGTATTAATTCGGTTCCCAATCTTATACTTTCTTTTTATCTAAATTAAACGTATATTAAACAAGCAACTTAAAATTAAAATAATGAACAATTAATAATGTCATCTGGCCGAATCTGAGATGTCATTGAGACAGCAGCTACTTCCTAACCCCCTTTTTGTGCCGAGAACTCCGAACGCGAGTGTTGACAAAGCAACAATGGGCCTCACTGACAGCTACACTTTGTTGCCCAGGGCAGGTAAAATATTGCTTCTGCTTATATCCAGTTCCTCACGCTCACCGCAATTTAATGTTTAACCGATACAGGAGGAGAACACCGGGAGTGTAAAGAGCCTTTTGTTGCGGAATCTGTAGTCACAGTGTGTGTGTGAGCGGTCGCTACTACAGTCCAACATTTAGGGCAGAAGCTCTACCTGTGGCTGCCACAGCATGTCTGTGGCTGGGTGCAACAGGTAAGATGGGAAAGGTATGAGAAGAAGGGGTAGAGAGTAACAGGTGTTAGAGAGACTTGGTCACCAACAGGGGTCCGAATGGTATGGTCAGAGCCAGCCGGAACACAAATAGTGACCAGTGGTGGGAGCCCGGCTGCTTCTTGACCGCACTTCCAGCCACACCCCACCATCATCATTTATCTCCAGTAGAGCTCGAGGTCTTTCTTGCTCAGCATAGAAAAAGGGAAACTGCTAACAAGACCTACCGCCGGGGTGGCTGGAGTCCCCAGCAGCCAGCCAGTGATTACCCCCCCATAAATTCAACCTGTATTTAACAGACTGTCAGACACCTTAACTGTGATGAAATGTTTCTAATGGCCATCCAGCTCTTTGTACATCTCCGCTAACAAACACACAGAGCGCTGGCCACATCTTTAAATCGGAGTGGGTGCCCGGAACGTGTCTCGTTGATGCTGGTACCCCCCTGGAAACTTTAGAGGATCGGCGGGGAGAGACATGCGCTGGGAGCAAAGCCCTCGGACCACACATAGTGTATTTACACCTCACACTTCTAGCCATAAACACGGCAGCTAATTGATTGAACAATTGCTGTAGGCCAGAGGTGCAAAGGGGATGAGGGATAGCGCAGCTTCGGTTCTCCACTTTCCTTACCCCGCTGGAGTGATTCCACGTTGTTTAGTTTAAACATTTTCATCTAAAGTACTGTGCTGAACCAAGTAGCTACACTATATCATCACTGAAGGCTGGCAGTTAAAGAGAATTATCTTCTCTAAACGGATAGAGCCCCGTGCAGGCCCATTTCTAAAGGATTTATGGTATTTAATACTTTTTTAAAAAATCACAGTTTTTATTGTGCCTTCATGTACCCTAATTTGCTTAAAAACTTCAGCATGTTCCTTGCAGAAAAATATTAAGTCTAAATTACAGCATGGGTATTATTAGCCCATGGCTTAATCCTGAGCAAATTGCATTGAGTTCAGCTTAAACATTCCAAGATACATCAGTAATGCTGTATTTTTACTTTAGCTGTGCAAAATTGTCCCAGCGGTCAAACACTTCAAATCCCACAGGTCATAAAACAGAACCCTGTGAACATGGACTTGCATCAAGACAGTGGGCCGTTTAAAGCCCTGGAAGGGGCCCTTGTATTGTTGTGCACCATTCCTTTTTAATATACTCTACATTTTTCTTGCAAGACTGAAAGTGTCCCTCACTGAGGGAATAGAATAGGTTTACACTATTTGTTTCTGTCAAAACTGATTACTCGTATAATACAAATGTTATATATTTATATAGCGCATAACTGCTTGCAGTCCTTAGATAAAGAAACCCCATAACTTTCTTCAATATGCAGATAATGGTTAATAAATTAGTAACAGGCCATTTTTTCCTCAATTTATTATTTTTTAACTGAAGCTATTCTCTAAAGAATCATACAATGTTAAGATACTGACAACTATTTGCCTATTTTTAAAGTAGGGAAGTCTTATCGTATAAATTCAGGCCTTGATGGAAGTTACCACGGCAGGATGGGGATTTGAATGTTGGCTTTAACCATGATGCCACTTGCTCTCTCTGAATAAAATTTACTGAGAAATGCCCCATTCTGCACTCCACTACCAAATACAAGCAGTCCAGCAATGGAAGAGACCCGGCCAGAGCAGCATTAAATCAGAGAAGAGGTCATAAAAGTCAGACCCTCTTTGAAGAGTGGATCTGTCACTTGGGTCCCACAACACACGCAGCCCCTCTTAATGCAGGACAAGTGATGCCTTCCAGACGGCAGATGTATCCAAAACGAACTGCTTTTCACAGAAGAAAATGGAAGGCTGTGTCATTCAGAAACAAAACCTTTTATCCAAGACACAATATCTATTTTCGTACTGGCTGAGTGTCCTTCCTTTAAATAATAAGCTGGGAAAACAAGCGGGCCGGCTGGGAACATATGGGATGTTTGCTCTGCGGATGGTCCCGGCAAGCCAAGAGACACTGGTGACGGCTGCGCTCTAGTTCGGGAGTATGCGGAGGATGGTGGCGTGGGCAACAGTTTTCCTAGGAAATCCCTTTGCCCACGCATGTTCAGACAGAGGGATGGTGAGTCAGACCCAGCCCCTAGTCCATGAACACCCCCGCAGCATTTCGACCAGGGACCGGTGACACTGACACGTCATCGATCGGCAGCCACGCACAGGAAGCACAGTATTTCTGTTAGCGAGAGCGAGGAAGTGGGCCCCTCCTCCAGACCCCCACCTTCCTCTCCACCGATGCGTGCGCCACAGAAGAGGGTTAAATAAATGTTAGCGGTGTGATAACCACCCTGTTTATTGAGGGAGGGGGCTGACAGATCAGGGGAGCCCGTTCTGTCGAGTCTCCTTCGGCTTCTGTTGCCATGTCAGGCGTCCGACCTCTTCCCCATAGACCCTTCGCCCCGATGCCTCTTGTTTTTTTCCTCCGTCTCCCATCTCGGCAAGGCTGCTAATGAGGATTTATGGGATGTGTACCAAGTCTAGGCCATGTGGGACCTCTGTCAGGCCAGGCGAGAAAAAGCAGAGCTTTCCGTGCTATCTGGACACCTCTAACTGCCGGCAAAGCAAAACACACTTTTTGGCTTTTTAATTACTGGGGACATAACACTCGTATCTGAAATTATTAATCAACTGAGTTGTTTGTTATATTAAAGTAATATGTGACCGAGTGAGGTGTGCCTACAACGTAATGGTATCAGACCAAGGAGCTGGCCTTCACCACTCCTGTATCCATCTGTATCTGCTGAATCTGTTTCCAAGCCATTATCCTAACTACTGGTCAGGGCCACGGTGGGTTGGGGCCTATCCCAGCATCGGACCACGAAACTACACTCTGGATGGGTGTATTGGTTGACCACACAAGTATTCCACACTAGAGGCAATTTAGAGGGATCAGCTAACCTGAAACACACATCTACGGACTGTGGAAAAAAACCCACAAAGACAAAGGGAGAGCATACAACCTGCAGACTCACTAAGCTGGATTAAAATCTATACCTTTGCACCCCAGGTCCTGTGAGGCAGCAGGGATACTCGCCGTGCCATTGTCCCCCCCAGTATCTGCTAAATGTAAATGCTTAAATTTGTTTTACGTAGAATATGCCAGCATGATGTTCAACCTATAATATGGTAGGTTGAAGCATATTTGCATTTTGCAACATTATAGCAATGCAGTCATTCATCATATCTCTCACACACACACACACACAAAGAGAAACACAAACACACGCATACATTTTCCTTTGTTGATCGAAGGTGCATCTCCCTGAGGCAAAGGAGATGGATTATCTCCGCCGTCCACGAAATGGTCAAGAACACACAAAAACAGTAATAAAACAGTAATACTGCATCATTTCAATAGATTGTGCAAGGTGGCTCTGCATACTTGTGTGATGCCCCTCTGCTTGCTAGAAGATTAAAAGCTTTCCTGTGTGACTTTCACAAGCCGGCGACTGAATGCTATTCGGTGTTTTCACCAAGTCGGTCTGGATGCATTTTTATGATCATTAGCAGGAACCAAGCATTTCCTGAGCAGTTCTTCGCCATGGATAGACACGGGTTCCTGGGCGAAAGTTTTGACTGTTGACAGAGTTACACATTCGCTAAGGACAGTTATTTGTTCTGCATCGCGTCTCATGGAGAGAGAACAATTTCCCACAGTCTGCAATGAAATCAAACAACATCATTGCCAAATAACAGAATGTGTTTAATTCTTCATGATCATGTCGCTCAGAAGAACTTGGTCAGGAGTGGTCAGATTTACACCATACAGTATTTATATACATATTGGCTGGAGATACATACAATAATCCCTGCGAGGCCAGGTTTCAGAGAAGGTTCGCCTTTCACCACCACACGCCCGGGTCCTCGCTTCCCCTTCCTTCCTGTCGGCATGTGAAAGGCACAAAGGGGCGAGGACTGGGGTGAGTTTCAGTTCACAGGAGAAAAGGGCAGCATCAAGAGCGCGAGCGACAACTACAAATACAGCCATCATTCACAACAACGCTCACGCTGACGGAGACGGCCAGATTTTCTCTGCACCGAGCTCAAAGCAGGAAGCGGAGGTGCAAATCATTTCACATGGACGGGAACGGAAAAAAGGGTAGCTGACATTCTGCCGGTGAAGGCTACTGTAGGGAATTTGCTATCGAGGGTTCGGTGGACTCATGATGGACATGATGGAGTGTCATCAAGCTAAGGATGGATTACAAGACTCTGTGCTTGTAATTTTATCTGGACAGAAAAGCATCTGCTAAATATATAAATGTAATGTGAAGGTTGTTGTTTCTAGCCCCATTATGGGACCCTTGAGAAAAGAACTTAATCCAAACATTAATCCAAATTATGAGTAACTTCTTGTCCAAAGGAGGGTCATGGTGGTCTGGAGTCTCTCAAGGAAGCATAGTATGTGACGCAAGGTTACGCCCACAGATACACACAACAAAGGGGCCACACACATCACCAAATCACTTGAAACGCAGGTCTTTGGACTGTGAGAAGAGACTGGAGCACAAAGAGGAAACCCACAGGAACATGAAAACTCCACACAGGCGGAGTGGGATTTGAATCCTCATTGGAACCTGCAGCCCAGGAACTGTGAGGCCCCAGCGGTACCCGCTGCACAACCCAGCAATGTAAAATGACGCTTAGAAAAACATGTGGCTGAGAGTTTGAAGTGGTAATGCGATGTGCATCAGTTCCAGTCCCGAAATGGAACTTTGGAGGGAAGAGTCCCAGTAAAAAACTCTGATGAATAAAAGGGGCACCCAGGGCAGCGGATTTATGGTCATTGTCAATACATAACAATAATAAAAGGTGGGGGATGTTCACAAACTAGCATATTTTCCCCCTGGCAGCTGTGTGTCTGAGTGCAGAAATAAACATGGTCATTCATGGACCCTGACTCCGGGCACGTAGGAGCGCACAGAGCGGTCGGCCACGGGCTCACGCCGGCTCTCAAACTCACTATTCCCACAATATTGCCCCTCGAAACAGGAAGAAATGACAGATGCAATTTTCCCGCGATCAAACACTGTTGATCTTTACATTAAAACAACCTGATGCAATCTGCACCGGGGGAACAAAGTAATTGAATGTGCTGAAATTGGGAACTATTTTTGGGCGTTTCCTCCCTTTTTAAAGATTATCTCAATTAAGGAGGGGGGAAACAGGAAGTTTTATAGGCCTGTCTGAAATTAATTGGCTGCTGCGGCTGAAGGGCCAGCAAAGTGGGCCGAACGGGGAGGGGGGGGGCGGCGGCGGGATCAAGGGAGGAGCGGTTTTCCTTCAAGACGCTGAAAAATCGTGTCTGTGAAGAGGAGTTATCTCGCAGAGAGGATGCATACGCACTTACACCGAGCAGCACCGTGCGATGTCAGTAGTGCTGTGGAGGTACACGGGTTTTTTTTTTTTTTTTTTAACCTATTACAGTCGATGTCCCATGGATCTCCGGTTAGTCCGATGGTCTGCGGCTGCGCCCTGTGAAATGTTAAAGGTGATAAGTAAAATATTTGCGGTCCGCATGTCTTGTTTTTGTCATTTTTGGCAGCATCCCCTCTATGGCAGTAGGTAGCTAGCACGGTGGTTAGCACTTGGATAAGTGAGGTTGTAATCCCATGCAAGCTGTGATCACGCTGTTTACCTTGAATTGATACAGTAGAAATTACATAGCTGTATAAAGCAGTAAATAACTGTAAACACCATACTGTATAAACCTAAAATTTTAAGTCACTTTAATAACTTAAAAATGTGTTGGTTTTATACCAATAATAATAATAATAATAATAATAATAATAATAATAATAATAAAGCTCTGCACACTATTTTTTCAGGGTGCATCTTTGAAAATTTTTCCAGCTGGTGCCCAGAAATAACTTAAACATTGGTTAATGTTTACATTCTTTATATGTCGCAGGACAACAATACTATGTATTAATATGTTAGGTACTTCACATATTGGTGAAACACCACAGTCCTTACATGCAAAAACGAGTGTTTAAGGGCATTAGCTGGAATCCACTGTTTTTCTCCTACAGACACAATAAAAGGAAGTGTTACTCTTCAGATTATTAGAAAAGCCTGAAATCATCAATAAAATGTAGTGAAGCAAAAGCCAAACATACCCTTGATGACTGCGTTTTAATCTCATGTACCGTAGTACATTAACCCTTATTAATCCAGGTCGCATGTTAAACCACCTGGGAGTTTACCAGAGCACTGATATGAAGTGACTTTCAGATCTGCTTCTCCAGAGCACAACATTTTGTGAAAAGAAACAGCAATAAGGTTGCAACTGCAATTGCCCTCCTAAGGTCCAAACAACTTGCACCTCAAGTCCTGCTGCCCATTGGCTGGCACACGGTTGCCATGGTTGCGTGGTCCCATATCAAGGCCCTGTCTCCATAATTGATTGCACTTTGGGCCTATTGTTGGCCAGCAGTGTTTACACAGGCATGGCAGGACACCAGGCTGAGCTCTGACATTACCCTGGTCCTCTGGCCAGAACAGGGGGACCGACCAGCCATTTTGCAGGCTCTCTTGCTTTTATAGGGCCCCTCATCCACCCCCCAAACCCCCCGTCCAACCCAATGGTGCAACCCCCACCATCCTCCACCCCCCACAAGCGCCTTCCTGGAGCCAAAGAGCTGATACCAGTCACCGATGGACGGCTCCCACCCCTCTGGCCACGCCCCCACCAGACCCCTGCTCTGCAGCACACTGCAGGGCTGCGAACCAAACCCACCCGCCCACCTCTTGTCTACTGCTTTCTATGGGAGGCGGCAAAAGAGGAGGATCCCCTCCCAGCTCGCTTCCTGCTCGCCCTCTTGTCACAACCACCGGAGCCCGTTTCTGTTTTCACGGCGTCTGAATGGAGGGGAGGATAAAAATTAAGGACGGATATTTGAGGAAAGAAAAGGTGTTAAAAGGAGAGGCGCCAGTTGATGCATTATCACTTAAGGGGGTGAGGGAGTGTCTCAAAAGACATTTGGGTAAGGCTGCTGCGTTGCACTTCTTACAAAAGCTAAAAGGGGCCTTCACGTCACACAAAGTCCTCTGTAAGCTACCTTGGCGCTCCGTGTTAATGTCACATACGTCTGCAGCAGCACTTTTAGTCACCAGGAAAACTTGACGCCTAGACCAACACATGGTGCCCCACAACATTGCATCGGCGTTATAGCAACGTTATCATGTTGCTACAACATTGCCATGACGTTACGGGTTGCCTGGGATGCCAATAACTTCGCTGTTGGCTCTCAGGCTTCGAGCGCACAACCATGGCTCTGTCAATCCCCGGCTAAGCCTTCGATCGCAGCATGACTGAGATGAAACCCCGCTTGAGAATAAACTCCACATCGGTGATTCATGTCGGTAGAAACCATGCTGGAACTACTTCGCTCATTTCTTCAACCTGAATTTTGCACCGTTATTTTCCTCTCAGCTTTGAGGTCCCTCAGGAATAAACTTCTCTTAATCGTGTGTCTTCGCCCAAGTAGACTGAACCACAGTGAAAGGTGGACTACGTTCCGATGTCCAGGGCTCTGCCACCGTGTGTACGGCATACTTTGCATCACGTTTGCTGACGTATCGGTTATTGATTAAAGCGGCTGCGCCGAGCCACGGGGTTGTTTATAAAGGCTGGGGCCATGACAGAAAGTGTAGTGTTTGGCGCACGACGCGCTTTCCCATGCGCGAGGGTGCCGAACAGAGCTCGGAGCCGCTTATGCTGGGGCTGATTGTGGCGCTGGAGGAAAGGGGCCGACAGCCACGACCTTGAGCTGAACCCATTAAGAACTTGGATGAGGCCTCTGCGGCTTTTGGGAGAACACGTTGCCTGTGTATTACGCTGTTCAGGAATGAAGTTTTGCTGCTTTTTTTAAAATGCTTGGAGACACACAGCAAAAAAAAGTCTGTAAAAGAAAAAAAACAGTGTGATGAAATTACCATATTTGGAACCCTCCCCTTTGACCCATCTGACAAATTTTTCCCTGAGAGCTTAAAAATAAAATCTACAGAAAATCTTTTGTCGCTGCTGCGATTGAGATCATTTGTAAGAAAAGTCCTTTCTCGTGAGCTTGATACTCAAGCAGAATAAAAGTTGAAAGGTAATAAAACCCAGCAGAGGAAGTGCAGAGCAAAGTGCCAAGAGTGGAAAATGATTTGTCCTAAAAGGAAAAATTAATCAAACAGGCAGAAAATAATTCCAAAAGAAAAAAAAAGGCTTCATTTTCTGCAAAATGGGTCTTATGCATTTCAAAGCAAAATTTAATGATTTTTAGCCTGATGTTATATTGTCTACTGCAATCTGCATTTGATTCGATTCAATTCAGTTTTATTTTTATATGGCACTCTTCTCACTGCAGTGACACAGAGCGCTGAACAGAAAGAGTACAGACAAGTAAAAGGTAGTACTCGTGTACAGTTCTCATGTAGAGTTGGCCATCTACAAATTTAAGTTTGTAAAGGCTCTGAAATAATATGCAAACTTTGGAATTTTGCAGCCCAGGATAATGACATTTTTCTATTTTCAGTCTTAATTTAGCTCCACATTACTGTGCAACCGATGGTCGACAGAAACTTGAATGAATGAATGAATGAAATTGATAGAAACTCTTGGTAGAGTCCAAAGACCTTTGTGTTTATAGCTTAAATGATAGTTGTAATACTTTATAAATCAAATGAATGTGGACAGAGGTCTCAGCAAGACAAGAGAATGGATGACAAAGAGGAAAAGCTTCTCTGCCTACCCCATGTTTACAGGAAACCAATTCTGTCTGTAGGAAAACAAAAGAACCCCTCCCAAAAAGGAAAAAATACCCATCAACAGAAATCTCTGTCACATCAGGCCCCAGGTCCTGGTGTGCATTATGGCTGAATTGCTGCTGCTTCTGGTTAGTTTTGTTGAGCACGCTTGAGCATTACTTTCTTTGTCTTGCTTTTCACCACAGTTCATTTCATTACATCTCTACTTGCGTTAAACAGACAACACCATTCAATAATATCCTGTTCAGATAACCTAGGTGCTTCTTCCACGTGGTTCACAGAGAAATGGCTCATGGGAAATGTAGTATTTTTAAGACTGTGGTTTTTGCAATATGCAAAATCCTCTCATAACGCTACCTTTACACACTTTGTATCTGTTTAAAATTTGACTGTGTAGTTTATTGATTCAATTATTAATTTATTACTATGCCTCCTTGCCCAATGCACATTTAATGAATAAAGTGATTTTATTAATTTAATCTTTAACTTCAAGAATTGTGCAAAACAACAGTTGGCTTTCAGATTTTAAATTACTGAGCAACATTTAGAATATCAAGCTTCCTAAAATGATGAAAACAAATTCAAGCTTCAAATTAAATTTCATTTTGTTTTTAGAAGGACATTCAGTTTATAAAAGGCAAGAAAGATTTTAGAGAATAAATAACTCTGATAAGTGACAGAGAACAAACGGAGGGCACTGCTGAAATCATGACAGTTAGATGCACTCAGAGGAGGACCTCAGCAGGCTGGGTGGAGTGAGCGGAGCCTTCCAAGGACCGTTCTTCAGAAACATGTAGTTGCAGATCGCTCTGTCTTTCAGGTTTACTAGAACTATTGGGCCATTAAAATGATGATCATCATAAAAAAACGTAAGGTTGGTTAACTGATTCATGGTTGCAAAACCCTTCCACAAGGGAGGATCTGCTGTTGAACACTTGAGTAATGCACGAAACCTGAACTTCTTCCAGAAAATTCCAGTGTTTCTGTTTCTGTGTAAACATAAACCATCCCCTTGGACCCTAAGGGTTGAAGAGGATAATTATTGAAATAAATACATTTGCTCTGGCTTGGGGAAAAGGAAGAAAGCCAAGTGCTGGGAAGCGTTGAGGTGTTTTATTGTAAAATGGCCGTTAATTCTGTCAAGGTCAGGCTGGGTCGCTGGTCTGTACGTCCCCGCTTCTCCGGGAATGCGGAGAATGCATAGAGAGACGTCCACCCAGCACTCACGCCGCTCAGGGCGGTGGACTAGAGACATCCCACTCTGGTATCTGTTACACAACTGCCCTGGTGGTGCTGGAGGTGTGGGTCACCAACACTTGTCCATTGCTCAACGTGGTTTTTCCTAGCATGCCTGCGGTGGAGCAAAACAACCACTTACTAACAACAGCAAACATCTCCACCGCTTTTATTTTTATTTATTAACAGAACACTAAAGTACTTCCCACGGTTTAATTCACACCCTAATTCCTTTCTTACAACTTCCTGCAGCATGTTAATACTGTATATGTATATGACTCAAAACTCAAGTAGATTTTTAAAGCGTAACCAATAAAGTATTTTAGAGAATTTCGAGTTTGTCTCATTTTCTCACAGATTTGAACCAAGAAGTTATTAGAATTAAAGTAAGTTTTTACTGCTCTTCTGATTTATTCAAAACACTATGCAGAGACTAAAAAATATTCTCAAAACAAATTGTAATTCAACCTCTTTGCATCAGTTTCTTCAAGACATACAAGACAGGAGGGGTGTTTTTTTCAAAACCAGGCTTTAAAACGAATCTTTTTGTTCAGAAGTCCGACTTTCCCAGGTCTCGATGTAAAAACCCTCTTCACGTGTCTTGGGAACGCATTTAAAGCATCGCAGAATTAAGCAGCGAGTAAGTTAAGCGTTCTGTCGCAGGTCTTTGTCACGGTGCATTTTTTTCTGTTAAATCGCTTACACCTGTGGACTGTAAATGGCACAGTTCGCACAAACCACCTGTATGTGTTCACTGCTGTCACACCTGCTTTTCGGTCAAAGGTTTCTGTCATTAGCAGACGTAGTTAAACATATCGAAACGCCCGCCCTTTGCCTGCTGCCAGCTTTATTACTTATTTGCTCTAAGAAGCACAAATAAATGCATATTGAATGCAATTTTGTCAGCGCAATTTATTTGTGACTACTGTTTGTGTAGCTAAAATTTGAAAGGAGCAGAAAGACAGGTCCGTCTCAGTCCAGTTTGGGTGTGCCATGTTCAGAGGTGATACCTAACTCAGCTGCTGGTTAGCATTTTATTTACTTGGCAGGAGCCTGGAAAAGGTTGTTCCATGGTGAAGGTGCTGAAGGCCATTGACCTTCTACAGATGAAAGACAGTTCCTGGTCCCAAAGAGGGTGCCACATGTAAATTTCATGAAAATAAACTTGGGTCGCTTGAAAGTAGAGCGACCAAGAGAAAAGCTTCTTTTAAAAGTGGCAGAGGGGAAAAGTAAGCAAGCTGGTAATTGACCTGGGAATCCCATGAGGCCTTGCTAGAGATCCCATCTCTTCCTGTGGCAGTGGTAGTGGAGCCCCACCCCAGAGATTGCTGTGGAAACAGCGGGCAGTGGCTCCTCGGGGAGCTCCTGCCCTGCCCAGCACTCAAAACAGCCCCGAGCCCAGTCAGCATGGGCACCACACCCTGTCATAGACCTCGCTGGTACACTGTCACCGGGTTGACCTACTGCACGTCATGCTGGCCATGCTGGACAAGGCAACCTCTCTCTTCCATGTTTCTGTAGTTTGATCACAGGGAACGCGGTGATAATCCTTGTTACACAACCTGCGAGGGCGCCGAACTGTGTATTGCTGGCCCGTTGAACTCCCTGGCTTTTCAGAACACATTGAGTGTTTGCCACACGCATAGCCTTCTGGGGTCTCTTTCACCACAGCCTGTTCACAAGATCCAGCACCACTTCCTCCTAGTGATACCACATGAATGATATCAGCGTCTCACCTATTTGCTCCTCCTACAGTCTGACATGGCTCTGACCAGCCGGCGGAGCCAAATAACACAGTGTATACAATAAGCCCCTTACCCCAAAAGACCAATAAAAGAGAAATGAGTCTAAGTTAGGTTAGGGTGGCATGGAAATTCAGTTGCTAGTGCTGATGTCTCATAACTCCTAGGCTGTCAGTTTGGATTTCGGTTAGTATCTGGCTTTGTCTGTGTTTGAATGTTCTCCACATGTTTGAATTGATCTCCTCGAGGTTTCTGTTCCTTTTCCTCAATCCCAGGTTGTGTGTTTGGGTTAACTGGTGACACTAAACTGCTCTTTTGTATGAATGTGAACGAACGAGAGCGTGTGGTTGCCCTGTGACAGCCTGGCATCCCACAAGTGGCTACCGATAATGGATGGATGAAATTATAATGTTATATGCAAGCCATGTAAGTGGTTCTGCATAAAGTTTGCTGAAACTCATGTTGTTTCGCCAATCTATGGTTGGACACAGCCCATTTTATACAGACCAAGGTCACCTTCTAGGTACACAGTTCCAGCACTTACGAAACAGCCACCGCAGGTCAGCTAAACACATACCAGGCCTTAGTACAAGTGGAACTTGGTGGCATTCCTTACATGTTATACGGAGGCAATACCATCATGAGACACTGTTAGCTGCCGTGCTTTCACAGTGGTTATGACCAGATACCCCCTAGCATGGTATAAATAGATGGTAGGATGGATAACTGAACACTGGTTCATTTTTGTTTTTATCCATTCATCCCTGTTACAGAATTTGTCCTTATGTTTTACCTCTTCTATGGTACCTAAAAGAGTGGAAAGCCCTTGCCGGCATCGTGTTTGTAAGTCTTTTCGCCATGCACCATGGAAACAAGCTGGGCCGCGCATCGCTTTGTCCTCTTCATAAATTCAAAAGTCCGTAAATATTTGCTCTGGTTTGGGTTTACGTGCCACAGTGGCTTTTAAATATTTAAAAGGCGGTTTGTAATTTGTCTGGCCTGCGGTAGGCCGTGGACGTGCCCCCCATGCTCTGCGCCATAGATCTAGGCGACACACGAGTGTAACACCTTCAGCAGCGAGGAATGAAATTAGACACTAAGTGAGCTCCTACATGGAGCTGGGGGGCTAACAAGGACCGAGCTGCACTCAAGGACTTACCCGAACCATGAATTTGTACCTCAGGCAGGTTGCAACCGCAAGTCGACATTTAACCACGTTGAAGGGTCAAAGGGACGGAGGGCAGGATTGTGTATAGAGCATCCAGGCAAGTGACCACAGCTGAACCTTCAGCACTCCCTGCTTGTTGACTTTTCACCAGACTTTGACTGCATTTCATGCCCAAGCCAACAGGACAACTATAGCTGCCGCTGAGTTCCCCTTCGCAGGGAGAACGTGCCATTTCAACTTGCAAAGTCACATTTACACAGTTTAATACGTGTAAAAACACGTTCCGTAGCGCCTAATGCAATGAACAGAAAGAAGTTATAACCAACAGCCAGATTATCAGACACCAGCTCATTCATCTCCGGCAACGCTGAAGGAGAACGTGCTCGAGAGCATAGAGGCAGCACTGGTATGTGAGGAGATGGTGTGATGGAGGTTATATTTGGACCCAGCTCGATGGGGTGAGGTAGAAGACCGTGCCTGGTACTCTGGTGTGGCTCATCAGGTCAACTTGAGTCCACTGGGAAAATGGCCATCAGCATTGGTACAGCTTGCAAGTGTAGATAAAGGTGAGCCAGATATGCGTAGATGTCCTCTTTTCCAAGCAGAAGCTCTTGGCACAACAACCTTCATCATACAGTGAAGAAGACAACAGTATGGGGAAGTTCTCCAAAGCAAGGGGAGCACTTTGCGAGAAACGGACAAAGGATGGATGAGGATGCACAAAACTGTATAAGCAGTCCCCTGGAAGTGGCAAAATTTTACACCGATTCCACTGAAAAATGTTTATTTGTTTAAAGTTCCATCCTGATGCAGCATTTTAAAATCACAGAAGATGAAAAAACTTTGAACAGGAACAACAGAAGTTCAGGTCTGCATCGCCACACAATAAGCCTTAATTCATGTCATAATTCAGTTTATTTTTTTTGTGAAGTAATAGCATCTGAATTTAAGCTGTTTTCAGGCATTGTTCAGGCCGGTCACATCTCTCACAAAATATTTCCAGTGTATCAAAAGTGAATCAGTTTCAATAAAAAATATAAATAAAATTATATTATGTATAGAGAGAAAGACTGGACTGTTATAAAGACAAACAAAGTTCTTTCATTCAATACCCAGCTTGAGTTGTTTATTTATAGCTTCTCAGATGCTGTTATGTTGTGTAATATTACTTCTGTGAATTCATTTATTTTGCTTTTATGACTGGAAGTCTGTATCTGTCTTCCCAGCACAGAATCCAGCAACTGGTTCAAAATCCTTTAACAGTTCCAGATTTGCTTTCTTTAATCATCTGTCAAACTGACTTGGCTTTTTTATTTGGTAAAAAACCAACATTGTAATGAAACACTCTGTGAATTTGTGGCAGAATTCTGTGAGGCAGAATTCAGCGACGGAATTTGTGTCGTCCTAATGGTCAAATAACAGCGAGGTACTGATGCCAGACAGAACTAGCTTCTCTGCTATAAACCCCCAGCTTTTTCGTTGCCCACCTTTTCACAAATTCAGGCGGCAAATATCAACATGTCACGGGCTAGCAACCCTTCCCGCTGACATATGTCAATCAAATAAAATACAGTTATGACACACAAACATTAAGTTGTTTCAGTAAGCATGTTGCCACATTATAATTTATCAATTAAATAATTTATCAGTATAATAGTCTTGATAGTTAAAAATGTTTTCTATCCAGACTAAGAAGTAAGCAAAGCTTGCAGAATCCTGCTTTGTTTTAACAGAGGACTGAGATCCTAGGATGGGAACCAGTTTTTGTTTTTTTTTCTCCCATTAATGAAACCATCGGTAGAGACGTGTGGTCAAGTCCCAAAATTTTAAAATGCTTCATTCGTCTTATTAAACTTTAGCATTAAATAACATCAAATATACCTCATGCATCATCCCAGCTTCACATCCGTAAGTGAAACAATAACATACCAACGTGCCAGGGTGACTGGTGCTGAAAACAGTGTGAAAATAGCTTTACACCACGTTAACCAGGTAAGCACTTTTGCGTTGTGCTAACACGGTAAGTTGCCTTGGACAAAAAACTCAGCCAAATTAAAAATATTACTAAAAACTATAACAAGGATGGAGAACCTTCCAGGGACACTAAAGGCAAAAAAAAAAAAAAAAGATTTTCATGGTAGGAAAGTCTTGTTTTTAATTAGCTTAACAAATAATAGGAAACAGCATTTTGGGAAAAAAAAAGACAAAACGAAGCTTCAATCAACCTATACATACATCTATTATTAAAAAATGTATCTTGAAAACTTGTGAGACATACAATTGTCTTGGAGTATTTACATGTCAGTTAGGTAGCAACGTTTAAGTCAGGTCTAGAAAATATTGCCGCAGCACTCTCCTTCTCCTGCATTTTACCAATGTAACAAAATGTTTTACCACTTTCACGAGTGCAACTTGTGTTGAAAACTTTTGCCAGACATAATATATTGCATTTTTACTTATTTCTTGCTGCTTTGATGGATTACTTTTCAGTCTGCTCAAGATTTCAATCCTAAATTCTTCCGAATCACCTATAACAGGCTTACGTACCATTATCTTAAATTCTTTACATTAAATTGCTCGATTTAATTTGGTTTTAATTGGAAAGCTTTGATTTTAACACTGATTATTGTGACAAAAAAACAATAATTGCACTTTCAAAACACCAACAACAGATGGAAGTCATCGTTTTTCTTACCCTGTAAAAAACCATGATATCTTTCTCGAATACAATAGTTTTAAAAAACAAAAAAGGAAAAAAATAAAACAACGTGGTGCTTTGTGACAAAGGAAAATGGCACCAAGATGACAGAAATGCATTCAGGCCTCTGAAGGAGCACAACAAGAATTAAACGATTTATTCTCTAATGCTATTGTCGCATCTTTATTAACAATATATATATATATTTTTTTTAACAATGAAAGATTAATAAATATTTCATCTTTGATTCAGGAACGATTTCTTTGCACTATATCTTCATTTCCAGTTGCTGAGGAGAGGACTGTAAGTTTTGTAAAAGTTAGAAATTCTTTTTTTTTTTTTTTACAGAGCACTCTAATCCAATTAACCACTTTTTTTTAATAAACTGGGGGAAATACATGCACGCAATATACACATGTACACATTTATCCAATTAAATAGTCTCGGGTCATGTGACTTTGACCATTTCGTCCAACGGTACACCAAGGGGTAAGGAGAGTGCAGAACGTGTTTGTGAAAGGACCCTCCCACATAGTAATAAGAATATTTCAGAAGGTCAATGAGTGGGATCAAATATGGCCCAAAATCCACTGTTCACTGTTTCTACATAAAACTGCCTGAGGCATGGGTGGCTGGAGGCTGGTGGGAAGCGGTTTCTCTCTTTGTTGACATTACCCCAAAGCTCCTCTTCGAAAATGAATTATGGGAAAAGAGAATATCCAAGCCAAAAGAAGAAAAAAAACACTCATAAGTCGAGTGCAGAATGGAGTTCACACACATATCGGGCACAGCATGGACTGCTTCAGCGCCGCTGCAGGCGGCCGTCCGGCGAGCGCCTGCTCTTGGTCCCAGGATCAGGCTAGGGCCATGGGGCACCACTGCTCCCCACGCACATTGGATGCCACATCGGAGGGGGAGGACAGGCTCACGCTGGGGTACAAGCCAGGGTCCTGCACAGTATACTTGGCCACAGAGCCACTGGAACCAGAGACCTCTGCCGAACTGGCCAAGGTGGAGGAGTTCACCTGAAAGGGTTCAAACACACACACACGCACACACACATACACATCAGAAAACTTGCTGTGTGGCCCTTCTGCAGATCCTCAGAACACTGCACGTGTCAAATCTGCAAAACTAAACAAGCCTACATGTACCTAGCTTAACTAACCAGAGGGCAACTTGTTAAAACATGCACAGGTAGTTTATACAGAGATTAAAAATGTGTTAAGTAGCAGTGGATGAAGAAAGGGATTAATACCTCCCACTCTCTCATCTCAACAGTAAAAAACAAATGTGTTCATTTTGACCTTCACATGCTAAAAAAATTGATGGTCAAGGCTTTAGAATGCATGTGCCACTTAGTAATACAAATTGCTATATAATTTAAATGTATAATATAAAGTGTTCATTTGTTTTATTATTTGAAATAGTCTATAAACTTCTACACGAAACTAGTTGAATGGCTCCCTGACTTTTTATCAAGTTCTTTTTTTTTTTTCTGGACTTCTTTCCTCATGTTAAGAGCGCATTAAGCAGAACATAATATTAAAGCTAATCTAATCAAAACATAGAGGCCTATAAATATGTCATAAATCTAAGGACGACGTGTTCACCTTTTCAAGGAACATTTCTGTTTTTGTCTGAGAAAGGACATTCATCCAGATAAATTCATTTCAGCTTCTTCTCCTCGAATGCTTTACCAAAACTAGGCCTCGTTTTATTGTTTACATCATATGACAAATGTTTTAGTCACATGGCTGGTGATGAAAAAGGGGTTTCTTTGTCAAATACATTATTTGTTTCTATCCCAGAATGTGACCTTTTTGCCACAACTGAGATTTATAGTGGCGGTCTTTTATTTTTAATATGCTTGCGAATTGCAATTTTTTTTTTTTTTGTTTTACCCCAAATCATCCTTTAAATGCAAACTGAAGAGGAAGGTTTAAAGTTTCATCATGCATCTTTTTTGGTGTAATGCATTTTTTCCTGAGTGTTATCTAGCTTCCCATTTTCAGTGACTGTTTGTTCTAATGCAGGGCCACTGTGGTCCAGGGTCTGTCCCAGAACTAAGTTTTGCAAAGCAGAGTTCACCCAGCACAAGGACACAAGTGCCAGATTCTAGCAAATTATGAATAAGTTTTGCAGAACCACTGAAGGCCCTTCCTCTTACCCCAGACACGGAGACCTGAGCAGGTGGAGAGCTGTTCTTGCCACAGTCTTCAGAATTGGATGAAGATGTGGAGGTTGGAGTCATGGTGACAGAGTTGCTGTTTCCTGAAAAAAAAAAATGTTAGAAAAGGATCAGCACCTTAGTAAATACGCTCTGCAGAATGTTGCCTTCAACGCGTTCAGGGACACATGACATACCGGAGGATCCCTTGGTCTTGTTAAGGGTTTTTGGTTTTCTTTTTCTCGTCTGAATCCCTTCCTTCTTCATGGCCAGCGGCCTTGGCACCTGTTAATGACATTTAGATGCTGGTTTCTATTTCACTGCACAAAAACAATGGGAAGCTTTCAAATCTCAGTGCAAGGTTATTCCCAAAATAAAACTGAGTTCATCAAAGTAACCAAAAAATGATTCCAAGAGAAAGACTTGACATAAAATAATGTTCACCTTTGCATATCGAATCTGGAACACACATGGATGAAGGGAATATTGCTTAATAATAATACATTTTTGAAAGCCATAAATACATAAATATATAAATAAACAAATCAAGTCCTTAACCTTTAGACTTTAAGCACATAAAATGATTTATTAAGCCTTTTAACCAGGCAATATATATTAACTTCACATAGCGTCTGATAACTATTTAACAAGGAGGCAACAGCAATTTCATCTATGAACGTGCAGCCCTTTTTCTTAAATCACAAAAACAGCAGGGCAATTGTGCTTAAAAATGTTCAAAGTTACGAAACAAAGCAGAGGTGTGTACTACCAAAATTGAAGTTTAATGAACGGACTTCATTTAGGATTTTTTATGTTATCGTTTAGTATCGGCGCTTACTCCATGCAGTTTGGTATAAAGGCCGCAGGCGTTGCACACTGGCTCCCCCTCCGCGTTCCTGCGCCACAACGTGGTCGTGCTCGTCTGGCAGTTGGCGCACGACAGGCCGATTCGTCTTGAAGAAGACTGAAAAGGAGCAACAATGAAAGGGCTCAGATTGCAAGGAAGCCACAGGAGCCATCAGAGTGAAAATATGGACTAGGAATACGACCACCGCCCAGTGGAGCAACTACCAGTTAGCACTGATTTAAAATGCAAAGAAGCTGTGAAACGTCAAATGCACTAAAATAACACATTTTGCACGAAATGCACTGCATTTCAAATCAACATCTATAAGCCAGGGTCTTTCAAAGACAATCGCTTTGGGGAAACAGCTGGAAAAGGAGCTCAGATCTGTATGGCAGCAGATGGACGTCTCTCCTTCCCCTTAGTTTCGGGACGCGAGCTTTCATCTTTTGTGTATTCCTGATCCAGCCTCTTCGTTTCACAGTAACAAATCAAGGTGAGGTGGGAAGGTCATGAATTTGGCCAGTTGACTGAAACATTTCACACCTTTGAGACTCCCAATCCATTTAGTGCCGGCCACTCGAGGGCTTCCCTTTTGGCCCTCGGCTGAACCGAGAATATTAGTACGGTTTGTGCATTGTGGGCAGGGGACAAACCGTCCACCTAAACTACTGAACTCCTCCAGCATGACCTCCGCGTCATCAGAACTATTCAGCACCTCATCCAAATTACTGCCTTAAACAAAAAATAATATCCTGACATTTGCCACAGTCCATGGATCTTCAACCCTGGATTTTACTGGCTGGAATTCTTCTCAACTTTATTTTATCAAATAATTGTGTCCAGTTAAGCTTTTGGTTGATTTTGTGCAAGCAGCAAGATTCACATTTGATTGTCATGGGTTTATACACCCAGCATCCTCAGTGAGTTTAACCAAAAGTGTCAGGAATAATAATAATGATAATAATAATAAACGGTTACTGTTGGTGGGAACTGGGTATAGCGGGTAGGTTGAGGTTCACTGGGGATACAGGAATTAGGATCTTCCACATAAGAAGGTAAAGCAGGGTATTTACCATCCTCTTCTGAGGCTTGATGAGCGGCCTGCTGAGTCCGTTCATCTTGCTGTAGAGGCCGCAGGCGTTACAGAGGAAGTGTCCGGTCCCGTCGCGCCTCCACAGCGGCGTGGAGATGGAGCCGCAGTTGACGCATTCCCTGCTCTCAGCCAGGTCGTCCAGCAGCTCTGCGCAACGCGGGGCGAGGGGGGGCACACGGGTAGACGGGACACCACGTTATATCGGGCAAGGAAAGTATTATTCGAAAACAAAGAATATTCACAAATTAACATTGGCAGCTGTTGTAATAGAATAAGGAATAATCGAATTAAGGAAGTTTTTCTTTGTGAAAATGTGATGCTCTTGAGCTTGGTGGCTCTGATCAAACTTTCACGAAATTATCAAGCGTATTAAACTGGGTGCGGGATATAAAGTCCATAAAACTACATTTTAGTTTATAACATATACTAAGTAATATATAATAATATGTAATTTCTTCCAGTGTAACTTCTTCTTCACCTATCAACTACTCTGTGTTCCGATTGAGAATCAAGTATGCGCGTACGGAGACGCCACGGTCTCCGCCTGTCGGATAACTTTAAAAGTTAAAAATTTGAATGTAGATTTTTAAAATTTGATATAAAATTTGAATGTAGAATTTAAAAATTGCCAATTGTTCCGTGTTGCGACATTTTAGAGCGTCGGACAACAATGGTAGAAAACCTGTAGTGGGCGGTTTTTTTACATAATTGCTTGTCACTAAAATAATTGTAGGAACTTTAAGAAAATGCGTTTTATTTATTGATATGACTGTGCTGTACATTTTTAATAATGTTACGATGTAATTTTGTCTGTTTATGTCTTTATTTCTACATGTTTTCGGTGTAAAAAGAGCACGGGCTAAAAAAACTGTTCAAAACAAGTTATGTTCTGTGCTTTTAATAGTTTAGTCTGACTAATAAACGAGGAATTCGAATCTGAGGTTTACAGTTTATTTGTTATTTATTCTATAATATACCGTAGTGTAGAATACCCCACTGGGCCCCTGTGAAATTGTTAATGTTTATAAATGAACACGTTTTATTATAAGAACTTCACTTTGGTCATTGATAAATGCATTTCGTGCCTTTAAGCCAGTTTGTCTTTCGTATCTGCAAAAGCAGTAATTGTGTAGAAAAAAAACTGATCATATATATGCATTCGAAATATACACATCAAATTATTAGCCAAAAATTTTCCAATTTAAACATGACGAGTGTACATTTACATTTAAACTGTGCGTAAAGTTGTCAGATTTGATTTTGACAAAATGTATATTCGCTTTATGCTATATATTTAGCTCTACTTTTGCAGTTTAAATCTGGGAAAAGAGTTTTATTATTGTTGGAAAGCATAGTGATTTGTCTTCTAGTGCCCGTCTTCGCAGTTAAATGGATGTGACAGTCAGTGTAAAAAATATCATAATCAGGGTCGGTAAATACGCCACTTAGATTAATGGAGCAGTTATGATGACACTGCACTCGAGTGGGCCGTCGTGGAGAACTGAGTTATTGCCAAACATGTGAAACGCAGTGTTAATAAAACCAAAAAACCAGAAATTGATTTGTCCAAAAAGCTGACTCAGTACACACCTAGATTGTACCGAGGTAAGCAGGTGACAGACAGTGGTGCGGCGGCTCCACGTTTACGCGCATTTTTACGCACGGGCCGAAGGCGAGTTGGGCCGGCTTACCTGTTGTGGGTCCTCGGATGGGGAGAGGGGCGGCTCGGCTCTGCAGCGTGTGCAGCATGGTGCTGTCAAACGGTCCCGCCGGCCAGGGGGTCGACAGCTGCGGCGCCACGTATGGAGGGTAAGGGCTCGGGTACGATCCATTGAGAGGCCGGCTCAGGCTGTACTGGTCTCTGCCGTTCACATTCAGAGGATTGCTGTAGCTGTTGTCCCGGGAAGCCGCGCTGTTCATGGGGGGGCTTGGGGAGTAGTGGAAACGGTTGGAGGTGTGGGGGCTCCCGGTGCTGTAGGACGGGCTCTCCGGGGCAGGCTGCGACCACACCGAGTGGCTGCTGACCGCATGGCCCGCCTGGGACGACCCGCTTCCCTGCATGTAGGGGAGGCTGGGTATCATGGGTCCGACCCGAGACGTGGGCACGTACACCGGGGACGTGGGCGTGGAGTGCATGTAGCCGGCCGTGGGCGCCTCGTAGCCCGCCTGGCTCTGGGCCGCCGCAATGGCCAGGGTCTGGTACATGTCGCTGGGGTCCACGATTAGTCCTCCCTTGTGGCCTCCGCTGGAGATGATGAGCTTGTTGCCCTGGTCCAAATCCGTGAAGAGTGTAACGTCCTCAGAACTGGGCAGGCTGTTGTTGTGATGTCCAAAGTGAAGGTAGGAGTGTAGGGACCTGCCCTCTGCGCGCCGGGCTCCCACCGCGTCCAGGTGAGGCGGAGGTGGCGATGATGATGAAGAGGACCTGACCTCTCTCCCCTCACTGTGCAGGTAGTTCTGCTCAGCCGGGGACGCTGGGCTGCTGGACACTTCTCTCTTAACCATGGACCAGCTGCTTTCTCCCAGGTCCATCCAGGATCCGATTTATACACCAGGGTTCAGGAAATCGAGAGGGCGAACCCTGTGGAAAGGAGAGGGATCCGAACTGAACCAGGGGGGCCTGTCGGGTAGGGCATCAACCTGAACCACCTCCGGGAATCATCCGACCACATTCAGAACCAAACGACATTTGCAGCAGTCGCTGCTTCAGAAATAAACCCAAAACCCCAGTCGCGTCAAAGGATTTAAACACAAAAAAAAAACGGCGGAGAAAAAAAAAAGAGTATCACAATCATTTGTTTACGCAAACATAGTTTTCAATTCGCTACGCAGCCCAAAGTTTTATCCAGTTTTTCCTCTTCGTTACCGGAGAAGCCTATCATTGACTAACAAAAGGAATTTTATTTTCCTTTAAGCAGTCTGGTTAGGCAATAAGCCACAATCACCTCGTCTCCTTCGGGCAGGAAAACAGCTATAGATTCTGAACTTTGGAATTTATCTTTACCTACAACTTCTTTTTATTGCTGTCATGGCATACTCACCTCCTGGAGACCCGAGCGCCAGGGAATCTCTAAGTTTCCCGAGAGGTAAACGTTTACTTTCATTTTTAAACCTGACTGCTTACATTTATCCGCTTTCCCTTGACTAAAGTAACATTTGAAAGAAGAAGGCAAGTCGATCGTCGGCGAATGCTGGGGTTCGTATTTGCACAGCCAAGCCAGAGTGATCACAGGCGAAGAGCCTGACAGGGGAGTTAGTTAAGGTATCCGTGCGTAGTAACGGCGCTTTAAGTTCCGTCCCCCTGTCTTCAGATAGGTTCATCATAATTACCAAAAACCCACACGGCGCTACAGATAGGAAACAAAAATGTAATATGTCTTTGCAGCAAATAGATAACCGCTTGATAAGCGCTACAACAGATAAGAGCAAGAGGCAGGATAACGGTGACAAAACAATACCCGAAATGATTTAGTTTCTTCGCAGCCGGCGCGTTAACCGAGGACGGGGAACGCAGCTGTTCCGCCCGCGGAGAACGGAAAGAGGACCAGAAAAAACCCGCAAAATGCCGAGAAACGAAGCGAGCAGAAAGGACTTCAGACCTATTGGTGGTGTGCCATGGGTCGCTGGTTGGAGTAGTCCACGCGTGGATGCGGCTGCTCTTTGTGAGGTTAACGACTGGGAGGCTTTCGGAGAGGAGGCGCCTCTTGTAGCTCAAGTTGGAAAGTGCAGGGCGCCTCTGATTGGATTCAACTTGAGCAAACACATCATCCGCACGGGGGTGCCGGCCTCGACGATCAATCACGGCCAGCCGAGAAGCCCGGCTCCGGCACAAATTAATTTTAACATTTTTTCACAGTTAAAAGGCTAATCTTGACACTGTGGCGAGGGGGGGGGGCATACATAAGAATGAAGGGTCACCAGATATCGTTAAAATGTGGTCATGCTATTAGGGTTTGGTTCTGCCACTGCTGACAAACTCTTCCCAACCCAAGACATCGCCGCAAAAATGGCACTTGGCTGCGTTGCAGAACATATAAAAGTGCGCCACCGTAATGTATAATTTAGCTTTTTTATTTTATTATTTCCGAATATTATTTAATATGTACTACCTATGCATTTTCATGTGTTCCCATATATTATGTGCTGTATGTATTGATACAAGATATGCTGAATATTATATACAGTGTTTGTATACATACACTACATACATATACTGTATTATACACATACACCGTATATTAATATAAAATCATTTTGGGCATTATGTACTGTACAAGCAGCCACCGTGAGTTAGATGGAATTTTAATAACGTAAAACTTTTTACTTCGATCACTATGACTTATTGGTGAAGAAACGAGGAAAAATACTGGCAAAACTGTAAGGTTATGTATATAACAATAATGGCAGTAATAATTTTAAACGCGCCTACAGAATTTTACTGCACAGATCGTGCAATTATAAACGGTGAAGTCATATGAAGCCTAAATTTGTGTGCGTGTGTGTGGTTCTCAAAGCGTTTTTCAGCCGTGGTTTAATTTGACCCGCAACTAATCTGCGTTTTTATGTTTTAAACTCCAATTCAGGCCATGATTTAATCAGGTACAGGTATCGCGTTACCTGCGTTTTATTGGCTTTTGGGACCTGCGATCTCCAAGGTGGCTGAATGAATCACGGATAATCACTTTATGTGGAACAAACGCTGAACTGAGAAGTTGAGAAGTGAGTGATGGGGGGTGTCGGGGTGTCAATTGAATTAAGTCCTGATGCAGAATGCTGGACCCCGGTCATTTTCAGCAAAACTCCATCGACCTTCATCCCATTCAGCCCCGCCGCTGTGATCATAATATCGGTGATTCCCAGTAAAGCGCAGGCTTTAGGGGGTAAACCGAAGGTCACGCTGGCTTTTTTCTCCAGAGCAAAGGGTGCGAAACCACGGCTATTATCTGTGTGATGTTTGCCTTCTCTTGCTGTGAACCGGCTCGAAACAATGTCCATTCTTTTACTTCGAAAACCACACACAAAAAAAAAAAACAGCACACGGCGAGAAGACTGCAATTTAAATGTTAACGCTCCTCACCTCCTTCTCTCTGCAAACCGCGATTATTTCTCTCTGCTCAAATTTTAGTGGCTTTTCGCAGCTTCTGCGTTCTATGGTTACTTATTTTCTTAAACATCTCTACCGCAAATTTTGACCGGCTTGAAGGCTCCGAGATACCAGAATGACGGACGCGTAAAGGTGCCGGATGGGTTTGATGTATTGCGCACAAACAGGCGCACGCACACCGTTTTCGGTGTGTTCAACGGGAATGCTGCGCACAAGGTTGCGCGCACGCACGCACGCACCCACGCACACACACACGCACACACACACACACACGGAGGCAAACTCCTGGAGACTGATGAGGTGTTTTCGTTGCGTGTGTTGGAGAAGGAGTAGGGGGCTGTCGGGGGGAGTGAAGGAGCCGGACGCCGCGCTGTCTCCCCTCCCGCTATCTTCACATTAACCAGGAGCGGCCCGACCCGGACCCACACGGCCCGCTGTGGCCTCGATTGGCCCGACGTGGCTTGGGCTGGGTGGCGAGGACTCACCAGGGGGGAAGTTCTGGATCATTCCGGACCAGAACTCAGTTTCCCTTCTCACTTGCGCGTTCATTCATATACATCCAAAATCCATTTGGAGTTTTATTATTCCAATATGTGCATGGGTCGATTTGTGGGCTTATTATCAAAAAAAAAAAAGTTTAAAACCTAACATTTATTGGGAATGTTTTTAATTTAATTTGCTCAAAGTTATATATTCATGTTTGCATGATGGTTATAATTAGGAAAATTATGCTGATTCATTTTCTGTGTTTAAAAAAAAAAAAGACACAAGGACAAAATTTTACTAAATCACATACATTTATAAATGTGTAACCACTTCGCAATTATTGTTTCGGAACATGAATATGTAAACAGTAAATATAATAAAGTAATGCGAATTTCTCGCGCTGCAAACAATTCCCTTCCGTTAATTAACATAAGTTAAATAAAGAAGCAGAAACGCGTTGGCTGAAAATGTGCGAACGTAAGTTACATTTAAGTTTTCCAAATTGAATCCCACAGACGCTTGTTTCAACAACAGCCTGAAAGATACGAAATTTTCCTTGTGTTCCACCATTCATTAAGTAACACTATATATTTTATTTATAATGCATTAATTTAATTTTATACTAAATATATTCTATTACCCATTGCGTTACACTTTCTACGATTTATATTACGCGATACGCTTCAGTTGCGGTGCAGTTATACTGAAACTACAGTGTGATTTGGAAATGATTGAATATTTTCTTACATTTATTACTGAATAACTAAGAATGATGAACATATAGTTTAAACGAGTTTATAAATCAGCTGAACATTTTTTTTTCTTAATCTCATAAGCGCTCAGCATGCGTCCGCCGTGTCACTCACCTGAGTACTGAGTATACATATGAAAGTCAACGAATGAGTACTGGTAAGAGTGGCCGGTATTTACTGCACTGTGGTATTCATACCACAGTAAATTTCTCAGAATTAAGGGTTCGTTGGGCGTTTCTTTGACTTATTTGTTCGCTTGTAAGTATCTCTTTCATTACATAAGGGCAGCTCGGCGCAGAGCCTCCCAAACCCACTGGTCTGTATGTACAGAGTTGATAATGATTATCTCCCGGGTCCCATGTCGTGATACCGAAATGCCAGACATGGATTTCCGATTATACTGCACCCGGTGTCAGAAATTAGGCTGTTTCGTGGCTCCATTTAAGATAAGATAGAATATTTACAGAAGAGCTTATTAAAAGAGCGCCGTATATATGGCCTTATATAAATAGGTTCGTGCTGTGTTGGTGGAGCGTTATTCCTGCTGAAAGTGCCTTTATGAAAATGAAGATGGAAGGATTATTACGCTTTCTTTTTGTTTCTCCGGCCTGATACTCTGTAAGTTGAAAATACTGACAATAAAACGTGTTACACGACTGTGCTGAACGCTCGAATTTCTACATTTAGGTTTATTAATATTTTTTTCCGTATTTTTCTCTAATAAGGAAACCTTGAACTGTTGGTTTTGTGTGATGTTCTGTTTTAAGGGGGAATCTAAGTCATTTAAATGCGCCCCGTTGAAATTCTCACGGACGCATTATTCTTCATTGTTTTTTTTTATTCTCGATTGTCTACATTTGAGCCTAATTCAGCAGATTAGCAAACATATAATTTAATTTGATGTAGACAATATTTTTCAAGCGTTTCCTACATTATTGCTATGTAAGAGGTAGATATTATATACAAAAAGGTGAATTTCTGAAATTATTATTATTAGCAACAGCAACAATAATAATAGCGATCGGTAGATGATATAATAATGATTTATAATTAAACTGCTCTCGAAGTTGCGGTGGACATGCCGACATATCAGTGTTTTGCAGACAAACAGACGACATTAAAGGGGAATGTGAGACTTCAGAAGGGCGGATTGTTGAAATTCCGGGCAGAAGGAGGGTTTCTGGCTGATTGAAAAGACTGGAGAATTGATCAAGAACCGCCCTGTCGCCAGGTAATATTTGTGTCATTAATAGGCCTGTCTTACCCTCAAGAGCACATTAAAAAATTATATAATAATAATAATAATAATAATAATAATAATAATAATCTTAAAAGGCGATAACTAAAGTTCATTTAGTTCGGTTTTTGTATTTTGTTTGGTGTTTGAAAGTTCCCGAACACACAAGCTTTTAGCATGAGGAGGGTATAATCTGAAGTTGTGCACAGGACGAAGACAAGATGGCAGCAGTTTAATTCAAAGATTTCTGAAATACCGTGCTCTCATGCTCCTGACATGAAAAAAAGTTGTGTCCGCGTCTCTTATTTATTGCTATTATTAAAGGGGATTTTCTTTGATGCTGATTTATGTGGGGTTTCCAGGCGGCCAAACAAGCTGATAAAGTTCGAGACCCGCCGACGTTTCAGATCTTCCCCGTCCGGACCTTTGGCTGCCGAGCCGCGAGAGCGGTTCGCTGTCTGATTAGATCCGTATGAAGGGCCGTGAGGGAAGACAGACAGAAAGAGACGAACGGACAGACAGACAGTCAAGCTCCGCTCTGCCTCTGAACTTAAATAGAGCCCTTTCATACAAGGCTGTAAATTTAACCTTCCTTTTTATCTCAGTGCACAACATGCTTTCCATTAAAGCAGCATAAAACCAATAATAATAATAATAATAATAATAATAATAATAATAATAATAATAATAAACGAATTAAGATTTAAACTGGATATGAGTAAAGCTAGCAGAAATCCTGTTCCGCTGTTTCTTTTCCTTTCTTAAAAAAACAACCTTTCTTCAGGTGAAGTGGTTCTCTTTTTAAACAGTTCTTATTTAATTCGATTCACATACATCACATTTGCCGCTGTTTTATATCCTCCGGGGAACGATAACAGCCAGACGCTGTGGCCTTGTAGGGATCAATAATTAACAATAATTAATAATAATTAACAATACACACACATTAATCCCCCCCCACACACACACACACCCACCCACCGGCCGGTATCTCCTTCGCTCAAAAGAAACTGAGAAGATACACTTTCAAATGATCACCTGACTATTAAAATAGAAACACGCACATTTTTATATATATTAACTTTCTTCTCTTCTCTACATGGTTTTTATTTATTTTATTGCGTATATTAATACAACTATATGTTTTATCCTCGATATGTAAGACAGAACTGAACCCTTGTTTTTGCCAAAAACACTTTTTTCATTAATTTTGAACTCAGGCGCAAGGTCTTTGCGTTCAGTTCGACGTTTTTGTTAAAGCAAGCAACGCGTTTCTGGGGGAAATTTAAAACCTCCTGAAGAAGAAAGAGACTGTGGGAAACTGATATTTATGTTCATTGAAAGGAACCCCCAGCAACAGTAAAAAGCTGGGCTCCCTTATTTCCACACGAAAATGTTTATTATATATTGTACTATATTATATATAGTATATTAAAATCGTCGTGAGAAAAAAAAAAACAAATGTCTTTCTGTACAGCTTTTATAAATGCCAATTTGGCTGGTGCCTTTCTCCAAATTTACCATTTGAGATTTTTGCTCAAAAGCTATTTTACACCTATTTACACCTTTGTATATGCAGGTTCTTTATACTGCTGAAGGGTTTCATACCCTTCAAAAGCCACAGCTCTAATCACTGCTTCTTACTTTTTATTTTTGATCTTTTGAAGCAAAAGACTTTCATTCAAAATTTTAAATCTATTAAAATTAGAGGATTATAAATATCAACATATAAATTACCCCAAATTTACCAAATGTTATTTATGTTATGGCCCAAAACTACCAAGTCAGCAGTTTTAGGACAGTGGTAAGAGACTTTAAGATTTTTTACTGCTCCTGTGTTGTTTTATATTTTCTGCAGAATGACTTCAGCTCTGCCAGTTGTCTCTTGTTATTTTCAATGAATAGTTTCTATTATTTGAAACGGGCCAAAAATAAAGACATTATAATGTTTCAAAAGGACTCGAACTGGTGAGCACTGGGACAGTTAAAGGTCTAGTGATGAGAACACTGTGCCAAGACTCCCACAGGCTGGCTCTTACGTCTGTAAATGTCTGGCAGACGACTGACTTTGGGCCAGAATTTTTGTCATTTAATAAGAGGTGACAGGAAGTAGCAGAAGATGGTAACATCATGTATTGTTCTACTGTATTGTTCTGCAGACATGGATTTTTCTACAGATGGTTCCTATGGGGAAAGTTAAAGTGGTCAGAACAGCAAAGAAGTGGATGTTTTTTATGGGTTCTCCACACTGCTTCTGGTTGCTGCACAAAAGGCCCGAAGGGGATCTGTACCGATCATGACAAGGAATTGCCCTGGTAGTCACCAGGTGTCATGACTTCTGCAAGAGAGTCCATCAGGCCAAAGCTGGGTAAATGGGCTCAGGTTCAAAGTTTACTTGTATGCTCTGGCTGTACATATACCTGAGAGCGGCCATACCGGCACAGTTCAGAACAGAGGGGCAGTCGTCGGTTCTTTTGCACTTCAGGCACATGAACGTTGAACTTCTGTCATCTGTGGTTTGAACACACCATCATGTTGGTGTGCTGCTCCTCTGCTGGATTCAGTGGGCACAGCACCCCGACGACTTGCAGGAGCAAGGCCACCATAGACGACGAAACACAAGGAGATAAAATATAGTCTGGCCAGCGATGACCTTGATGAGAGCCTCTTGAGGGCTCCTTAAGCGTCCATTGTCTGAGCAGTGTCTTCCTTGTCTGTGTTTGAACCCGCTCAGTGCTGTTTGCCAGTCAACCCATTCCCAATAGCACAGTTCCCCAAATTTATTGCCTCATAAAACAGAAATATGTGTATGTGTGTCTGGGTGGATTACGTCCTGAAGCTGGTGTTGATTTATGCAAGGCCTACCAAAAGGCCCAGGACACTCATTTTCACCCCCATCTTAACAACTGACTTGATGAGAACTCATTTGTTTGCAGTGCTGTTGGGAAGGGAACTCTGCTCTGGGTATTGGTGGAACAGATCTTTTTGTTAGGCCCATTTTTTACACCTGTTGCTCTAATCCTTGTTTTCCTGTTTTGCTACTGGCTGTTTTCAGGGTTACCCGTGACACTGGGAATGTCATGAATAAGAAAAATTTAAATGTTAAAAAAAAAAAAATCAAAGCAAACCACTTGAAAGAAAAAATTATTTATAGTAATGTGCTGTCAGATTATCAGTTACTAGTAACTTCCTGCTGTAGGAAATTACATTTACATTTTTTATTTTGCATTTAACACGGACACAACAGCACACACATTGGAAGAAAAACAGGAAGGCCCCCATGGAGATACTTTATTGAGGTTTAAAATTGCGGCAAAAATCTATATTTTCACTTCTGAGTTTTTTTTTTGTTTTGAGGCCAAAATACAAAAGGACACTACAACAGCTGCATGTTGTTTGCATGTGTATGTGCTTCTGAAGTGCACAGGGTCATGATCCTGTGACAGAGAATAAAATACCCATTTCCCAAACACTTGTTACCCACACCAACACTGCTGGGATTGTTCTGGAACAGGGGCCAGGGGTTCTAGTAGAGCACTGACACATTATTGCTGTTCAGATCTGGCCAGGTGTTTTCAAACATCGGGCGCTATTTTCCAAGGCGCTACTTTCAAGGAAAATGTGCAAGCACAGATTCTACTCATTCAGACCAGTAAAAAAGTTGCTGCTCTTATTCTTTCGACTAATAGATGTGACTAAGACTTCTTGAAGTGACGTGAACACACAAGGTAACCTTTGGAAATCATAATTATCATAATGATACGATATGTGATCCTCAGTAAAATGAATCATTTCCAGACAAACCTAACAGTCCATGTTCACCAGGGCACTTTTGCTTCAGTTCTTAGATATACAGACTTATGTATACAAACAGACCATAAAATCTAGCTCTGTGATTAAAAGAAATAATACATTTTGTCTGCGGCGACACAGCAAAAAAGGACTGCTAATGTTCTCGCTATGGCAAATAAATAGGCTCTTCTCCATTGTGCATGTAACAGCAAGTCATTTCCTGGGTTTGATTAATGTGTCCTGCTCCCAGGGATGGGCTTTGAAAGCTGTGACTTATTTACACGTCTTTTATGGAAAGCGCAGTTAAGTTTTACACCTGACGCCGCCCGGAGTGTCACCTGCTGGCTGCGGTGCTGTGGTGACATTACAGGCCACATCTTGGTCAGCGTGGCGGTGTCATGGCGGTTTGGGTAGATGATTAAACTCGGCAGGCAGGTGTAAAAGCAACCTTTGCCATTTTTTGACAGGTCTGGGGTAAGGTGGGGTAGGGTGAGGAGTGGGGGCAGGCAGGGGCGGTGGTTGTGTGTGTGTGTGTGTGTGTGTGTGTGTGTGTGTGTGTGTGTGGGGGGGGGGGGGTTAGCACTACAATTACAGATGGAGTGCCCCAACCCCAAAGTTCCACTGTTCGTACCCTGCCAGACCAAACAGCGGGTGTGGCCTACAGCGTCAGAGAGTCTGAAAGAGCATGGGATCAGCAGGGAGTCTCACCTCCATGGCCACCCCCAGCAGCACTCCTTCAAATTATTGCATGATGTCTGGTATGCTGGGTGACACCTGAGATTCTCATCATTTGTCAAACGCGATGACCAAGGATTGCGTGGCCTGTAAGAGGACAAGGTGACTGATAGTGACTAACTCACATTCACCGCAGATGGCAGTAAAATGAAGGTGTAGTAAAGGTGACATTATCTGTACTATTCACTGATAAAATCAAGTACAGTAAACATCTAAGGTAACCTAATTTTGTCATTGCAGGTATGATATGCCATCACTAATCTCCATGGATCTTTCTAAAAATGGGCCTTCAAGAAGGTGTGTCCCAATGGCACCTTAACCTCATAACAACGTGTATGAATATAACTTGACGGGGCAGAGCAGATGCTATGGAAGTAAGCTTATTAGAAAGAATAGTGACAATTTCCGCAGGAAGTTTATTGCAGTGCCATATTTAAAAAGCAAAATATGACAAATAAACTTTTAAAAACTACCAAACTGCATAATTAATTCAGAACAGCTCAGCCTTTTGATCTCTTTGTGTCCGTCAAAGGTTGTTTTAATAGCAGCCTCCCAAATTCTAATGCCTAACATCCTCCAGATGAACTTACTGTGTGGAGCAGGTCAAGCCCATTTCTTGGCATAACAAACCATGGGAAAGGTTAGAACATATGCAGTAAACTTGTTCTTTGGAACTAAATAAAACAATGGGAATGAATGACATCAGGAAGCCCAGAGACGTGTGCCCAGGCGTATTGCGACTGCAATTCCCATCGGCTGATACTCTGGTCTCCATTTGCACGTGGCTTGGAGCGGTTTCGGTCTTTTCTTCTGGTCTCTTCTTGTGGACAGAGCCTCAAGAACAATGTTGATCTTCTAAGTGCTGCCGTACCTCCAGCAAACTCTAACAGGAAGGGAAGGACATGTTTGACCTATTAAAGAAATGCAGTAACGTGGTGGCGGAGCGAAAAAATTCACACAGCCGCAGAATGGCAAAGAAGGCCAACACTCATCAAATAATGGCTTCTTTTTAGATCTCCTCTAGAACACACAGTTCTGAAATAATGCCATGCGAGGCTGCGAGAAAAGACACAACACTGCTGTTGACAATGCGGACAAATGGTGTTTTAAAATCAGAATGTATTTGCAATAAGTCTTTCATGTTTGTTCAGTATGTGCTAAGGTAGGGTAGTCGGGATCACAAAGATCTACAATATGACTCACTGCAAATGAGAAAAATAAGTAAAACAGCAAGAAGTATGTTCAGGCACCAGAAACAACAGGTTACATACAGATACTAGTACACACACAGTATATTACAATATACTATTGTAAATATGTAATGGGACAGGGAGTCTAGTGTTTAATAGCAGCACCAGAAAGGTAGTTACTTTGAATTCAAACTCTGAAATTATTGCTGCATAAATGGTACATTTTTTAAAGTAGCACCCCTACCACTAAGGTGTCGGCAAATTAATGTTTAATCATTTATTTATATATTGTTTTAGGCATTTTAACCTACCATGGATATGTAGGTTTAAGTTGAACATGTAAATGCACGCATGGTACAAGCAGGCATCTGTTGTAGCTGCATGCTAAAGGCTCCCCTTTAATTATGAAGTTAAGGCATTGCTGAGAATTAATCAAATTTATGATTTGTAAGTGAATATCTTAAAGAAGGAGGTTGTGAGATTAGACACCGATAAAACCCTGGGAGATTTGATAAAGGTCTGTGAGCTACTGTTTGCTCATGTTCAGTCGGTCAGTGTGGTGCCAGCGCTTGCTTGTTGGACAGTTGTGTCTGAGTCAATTCCTCTTTGGGAACTGGAGATTTTTTTTGTCAGGTTTCTGCTGTTCCGTTTGGCTTCAAAGTGGGCAGGGAGAAGAAATGAAACCCTGACTGTTAAAGTCTGTGTAGGGACCCTGCTGTTTTACCCTTGAGAAGGAGTCATAACTGAGTAAAGATGTATGCTGTTTGGGCAAAATTGCTAATGAGGAATTAATAGTAAAAAGTGGCAGAGCTGCACACCTCAAGTCAGTGTTGCCAGAAAACCCCTTTGGTGGAAAAACTGTGAACAACACAGCGATTCCCACTCCTCCAGCAGCATAAATCAAAGGCAACGACTGTTCCGTGAGCTGTTATTGTTTCCGCGAGAAGTTTGCGGAGACTCCATCCATTCGCATTGTCTTTGTGTTTTGTCTCGGTGCATTTCTGGAAGGTCAAGTTTTTGGTACACTTTGTGAGTTTTTCTTCCCCCTGAGTCAGCGGTTTGGAGACACTAATGAACAGAGCAGCCTTGGTGCAAATGATGTCACAGATAGTTTGGGGAGCGATGCTGAGGGGCGGCACAGATGGGATTACTGGTGGGCCCTGGGGCTGTGCTCAGCTGTCCTCAAGGCCTCCATATTGCACGGGGTGGGTGTGAGGCTGCAGCTGATTACAATGGAGCCACGCTGAGCTGAGGCTGTGGCTGGGACGGGATGGGATATCTCCCTGGCTCCAGCATCAGCAAACACTGTACGCACTCTTCACACTCCCAGCTTCCACTCACACATGTAGCAAGGTCAGCTGAGATGTGGAGAAGTGTGTAATAAACTATCCCCTTCATCTTGCTAAAAAATTCCGTGGCACATTTGGGCCACAGGGATCCCTGTAGTTGGACAGAGTTTGATTTTGTAAGTGAACCCTAAGGAATCTGAGCATCCAGTAAAACGTTTGAATATTTGAAGAGACCCATAGAGTGAGCAGGAGTTCTCATGCCATTGGCTAAGCATGAGAAGATCACTCCACTTTCCATAAGATGCACAGTAATTTAAACATGTCAGCAGACCTGAGGTTACAGCAACAAATCGGTCACCTAAACTCTATGTGGAAACTCCTGCACTGTAGTGCACACTTTGTAAGTTACTTTAAACAAAGCTAAACAGTAAAATCATGTCAGCAAATTTTGTCAACTTTGCAAAAAACTATGGGCAATGCTACAGCTAATTTGGATAGCTCTACAGTAAATTATGTGGCTGTCCATAAATGCAGTGCATTCATGCCTCCATCAGATCAGTTCATTATGGCAGCTGTGGTACCAGAGCACCAGTTATCACAACCAAGGGGTTCAAGTTCGGGTATTCTCAGGACGCACGTACTCCATCAGAGTGGCAAGGTGATGACCGTGGATTAAACCGATTCATTTATTTGAAAAAATCAACGTGGAAAAGTGACCACAGATTTACATTTGTGGCTTGGCTGATTATCATCTTTCAGTCTAAATAAGAAAAAAAATTTGACAATTCAGTATTTTTCCTGGTCTGGTATGTGTCTAAGCAGCTTTTTCACCAAATAAAAAGGAAACTAAGAGTTTGAAAAGCTTTTGTTCTGGCGCTTCAGAATAGCAGAATGGCAGGACACACCGCGGCCCCTGCCAGGCTCGATAGCATCTTAATTGTAAAGAAAAGGCGTCGGGGACCCAGGCAAACGTGCTGCTGCACGCGGCCTCCTCGCACTCCGCCCTCAGTCAGCCTCTGATGACCTGCATGATACGCCAGTTGCAGACCTGCGATCAGAACAGGGGTTTGGGGAATGGAGTACCATGTATACCACCTTACCACTGGGCACTGCCTCCATGCGTGACCGCAGCTTTGTTTGACCTGCAGTCTCACTGCCTTCTACATGTCGCAACCATGTTTTCCCTCTTTATCAGGCCTCCGTCAAAGGGCCAAATGGGCCTCGCTCTTTTGTCCAGTTCAGGTGCCAGTGTACTGTACCAGGCGGAGCGGTGGCGGCCGACTCCATGTTTGCCCGGGACTGTTTACCCTTGGTGGGAGTGCACCATAGGTGCTTTCCTACAGTCTGTATTAAAAAAAGACATGACTTAATAGAAAAGGGGGGTGAATGTGTCTGTCCTCTCCAGTTCCCCTTGACAGATCGCTTTATGATTGGGGCTCACTCTCCTGCAGGTCCGTGTTGCCACTCGGCCCTACAGGGGCCTGCTGTTTGCCAGCAAGGACTTCTGGGATTGTTTCAGGAGGGTGTGCACAGAGGCCCCAGACAAGCTCAACACTTGAAATGGGATCGTATCAGGCCTATCAGCCATGTGTTATCACTTGACATTGTGACTTTTTCCGCACCATTTGAGAGATGGTGGTGGGAGGGGGTGGCTGGAGGAGGACGTGGTTGTCAAGCCTTGCCACCCCCCTTCCCTGTGCCTGTAGTTTGTAAGATACCTTGTTGCTCTGAAACACAGTGCCAGTGTATTTCTCGAATACAGCGTAGCATTTGTGAAGAACTGCTATTCTGGGCCGGTTACATCGGTCTGAAAACAAGCAAAGATGTAGAAAATAAAGCTGTACACTGTTTCACAAAACTTGTTTTACCTTGGTGAAATTATCAGCTAGCCAGGAACTGTAAAAATGGCAAATACACTAATCCTAACAATATTACGTTCTCTAATTTCTTTCAGGTCCTCATGGTGCCAGTTCTTCTGGTCTAGTGTATGGGTCTAACAACAAAAAAGTGTGACATTAGCAAGATGGCTTGTTCAGGAGGTAAATACCATTGATTAAGAGCGGTCAGAAAATGAAAAATAAAAACAAGGAAGTGACACGGGCAGGAAAGCTGCTCTCGGGCCTCCGCTTCAGTGCCAGACGTCTCCTCTTGCTTTCGGCAGTGGCTGGGTGGAGCCCCCATACGTGCCACCTTTCACCCAGCAGAGCAATTAATCTCCATTAGCCTCTCTTTGTAGGAGCTCCATGCAAATACGGCCAGCACTTGAGGACAATGTGTAACACCGTGGTACAGCCTTCTCTAATTGAAAAGGAGGTAGGAACACGCTGAAGGCATGTCGATCAATGTCAAGTGACTTGTATTGTTTTTATGCCTCGGTTCAAGAAGCCAAAGATCTTTGAGTGTGTCTTTGTTTTGTAGCTGCACTCAGTATAATGGTACCAGCTTTTAAGGTAAAGCCTTAAATGCCGTGATTTTCCTTACTGACTATTTGGAGTGAATGGTGGCCATCACTGGATTTAAAGACAAAGCCATTGTAACCACATAAGAAAATGAATTTAAACCTTTGGAAAAAAACAGTTACATACTGTATAAATTTTCACATCTAAAGAAGCCTTTTCTCTGAGACTGATGCATATTATTAATGCATGTTTTCTCTGATTTTGTAGCACACCTTTTCGGTTTAAATTCAAAATTTCTGCAACATCCTCAAGACGCACTGCCAAAAATGAAGCAATATTAAGTTATTGAACAGACACAGTTAATAAGTTGCATAGCATTATACTATAGTTTATAGACTTGACTCGCTTACACCTACGGATGTTTGTCAAAGTGATTCAGGTTGACCACTTCTCTGGTACTTGAAGGCAGTGTCTCATATGGGAATAAATGATACTAATCACGGGTCCAAGAGCTGGTACACAGTACCTTGTAGCTGCCCATGATGTTTACTGAATGGCGCTGGAGTAGTTTCAGCCACAAGTCTGTAATTCTTCTCACGGGTACACACCTTCATAGTGTTTTCTCTACACCTGACTGTGTATAGATGACAACCTACTATTCAGGAGAATTTTCCGAGGTCAAAGCTGTGGCCCAATGTGAGGACTGGGGAGGGGAGCTGGGAGGAACATAATTGTAACAGCAAAAGAGCCACTGTCAGCAGCACAGCAGGGACCCCTGGTGTGACCCCAAAAGCCCTCTCCACAATGGTACCGCAGCCTGATTGTTTTTGTTGGCCAGGGCATAGAGTCTGGGAGCTGGACAGACTGGTGTATTTACAGAACTTAGGAACACAGTGAGCGTAGAGACATGCTGTTGGCCGTGAGCTGTGAGCTGGGCCAGCAAAGCTCTCCTGCCTGGGCCTTCTTCCATTGAGGAGATGAGTTTAAAGCAGAAAACAGTAAGAAAGCCAAAGAAAACAGGGAACAAACCACTATATACTGTAACCTGCTGTGACCTGTAGAAACAAATCAATGTATAAAATCTGTCATTTTTATACAGTGGCAGTCATACACGTTAACTGAATGATGTATTTGAGCTTATTTCACAGATCATATTACATTTTAGACTTTTTTGTTGATAAATATGAATATGTACATCTCAACCCTATGAATTCTTTGAAAAACTGCTTCTTTTACAGACGGAAGAGAAGGAAGGAGGTCATTGTCTGGTATACAACTGGCAAGAAGCCTGCCTCTACATATAGGCCTTATAATAAAATATTAATCTAAGATTATTGTGACTGTCAGTGACTGTTTTTGAATTATGTATGACACATAAGATGAACGAAAGGCCTTCCAAGGACAGAATTCCCGTCTATCTGTGCTCTGTTTGTCCCATTCTCCAGTTTCCAGGCAGGGATTCAAAGAGAAATGCACACAACCTGTTCTGCTTGTAACATCTGAACAGACCTACTTGGTCTGACTCAGTGGAACTTGGGAATTGTTATGCAGTTTTGTGTTTATATAACTGTGGAAGATGGCATGGTGGTTATGGAAAGTGACTAATGGCCAGTGGAAAATTTAAGAATTGGACCCTGCAGCGTAGGTACTCATGAAACAGAAAACTGTGGGGAGATGTTGTGGTACAACAGCCCTATTAGTAGTTCATTGCATGTAGGGGCTGCAGGTGATGGAGTGGTTAGAGCTGCTGCCTTTGGACTTAAAAGACCCACA
This sequence comes from Heterotis niloticus, assembly GCA_018136845.1. Taxonomy (NCBI): domain Eukaryota; kingdom Metazoa; phylum Chordata; class Actinopteri; order Osteoglossiformes; family Osteoglossidae; genus Heterotis; species Heterotis niloticus. Next base: position 18,342,320 of record CM030903.1, on the reverse strand, counting down.
TTTAATATCCACATTCTGTTCCTATAACCCTAGGCAAATTGCTTAATACTTTAAGCTACTTTTTTTTTAAGAAAAGTGTCTGGTTAGGGTTATTTTGTCATTTTATGACTGGAGAAGGCTCAGCGCCAACTTTCTTGAATTAGAATTACGCAATTATTTAGTCAGTAACCACGGGAATTATTATGATTTAATGTTAAGCTTGCTTTAGTTCATTGCCATGTAGTTTTCATCTGTTTTCATATTTTGATATATTTTTATTTATTACAAATTATTCCTACAGGACCCGTGACGCTTTTCGGGGAAAAATCAGTCCGCGCCCTATACACTCGTTGTTAGTCAGGGGACTAGTTTGTATCGCGTAAGGATAAATTGATCAATCGCACAGGTAAAGCGTTTGTGGCGAATATCTTTTTTCAGTTTAACTTTTTGTAGGCCTAAGGTATAATTCCTCACCGCGGGTTTTATTAAAGCTTTCAGGAGTAATAAGAAATGTTCGAAGTGTATTTCATGAGCGGATATTTCAAGTATTGAAGTATTAAAAATAAAAACCCCAAAAGAACTGTCTCAGCGGAGACATTTTTTCAGCTGAAATGGAGGCGTTTCTGAAGCAGATTTTTCCTCAATGACAGAGTAAGTTTACAAGACACAGTTCTTATTAAAAATCTGTTTTTTTAGAAATTAAATGTTTCTTAAAATGTTTTAGTTGATATGTCACACGACTACAGTCAATTCACCCAGTAATTACGAAATTAATAAATAAAGCGTTTTCCCCCATCTAGTCAGCTAAGTGGGTTAGCCGTCGCGTTGCTAGTGGCTAGCAGTCCAGAGAGACAAACATAAAATTTAAAAACCGTGTAAATTATCAGTTGTATCTAAAAACACACATTCAAAACTATATCTGCAGGTGTCACTTTATATCAATTTGCATGTTTATAAATATTAATATTTAGGTTTGGAAGCCGTTAGGTATTCATCTCTTGTCTCATATTGAAAGACAAGAACTTGGTTTTTGCTGTGTGTAGGTTGTTTTAGATGATCCATTATTTCAGATTAATGGCGCTCAGTGTAATTCTTATTGAAAGAACAGGGACATCCCTGTGTTTTGTACATTTATTGACAGTGGGAACAAGTGTGGTTTTTGGTGATTACAGTATTATTGATTATAATAAATTACATTTGTTTTATAAATCTGGACCACTACCTTTACTATGGGGGGGAAAAAAACAACGAATGAACATTTGCATGAGACTCTTGGGGAAAATAAACTATTTGTAAAGCGTTTCATGCACTGCTGGTCTCTCTAAAGGTTTATTTTACTTAACATATTTATTTAATCGTGTTTCAGTCTTGATTAAAAGGTATGCATGATTTTTTTTTCTTCAAATTGCATAATGGAAAGACCTAGAAGTTCTCATCTAGATATCTGTATGGAGGTTAAGAACCCCTCGCCTATGCGACGTAAGGTGTTTTGGTAATGGATGTGATGGCAATAATGTTTAAGGAGGGGATCTCTAGTTCCTGTTGTGTAACTGACCTCAGCAGCAGGTGTTGACACTCTCACCAAGGTTCAGGCGGCTTGCACACATTTTATGTGTTACTGAAGTATTTGTATGTATTTGTATGTAACAGTATGGAACTTAACTCTTCAGATACTAGACATGTGCATGGTACTTAATTCTGCAGGTATTACTGTGGCTTCAGATGTTACTTTTTTGTTTATGGACAGAGCACCCCCCATGCTGATATATATTGGAGCCCTGGGAGACATTGAACTTTTGCCCTGACAAGATGCAGGATCATCAAATGTCAGTTCAGGCTTGCTAGACTGTGTAATGGACACGTTTATGTTTGATGGTTTTACGACATAAAGGAGAATGAGTGGTTTGTAGAACCGCTCCCCGGAAGCTGACGGGAGATTGTTGGAAGGCTTATTTCAGGCAATTTCATTGCGGAACCTGGCTGTCAAAGGCTCACAGAGGGCAGGAGAAGCCAGGTGGGACAGGGGTCCTGAATGGGGAGCAGACACCTGCATGGGCCCAGCCAATATGCAGGAACAGGACCTGTCAATCAGTAACACAGTAATACAGCTATGTTAATAGTTAACACACGTCCCCAAACACACACACACACACACACACACACACACACACAAGGCTGACATTCCATCACCATATGTAATGAGATGAGGTACGGGTCACATATTCAAATTAGCTGTGCACAGTTGTTGTTTCTTTATCAGTTACACCTACGTGTAGGTGTATTTGTTTGAAAAAGCCACCGTGAATGAATATATAGGTGTGAGTAATGATTAATTGCAGAAACCTGTTCAGAGAAACAAGATCGGTTCTTTATTTTCTCCAGTTTTACTTTAAAATGTTTTTTTAATTATTTTATCTATCCATTTTGCTTAGAATATGAATTTGCATCAGATTATATCCATAGCTTTTGGACATTTCCACAATCTCACACGCTATTTTCTATTTTTGCACATTGTGGAGGCCAGACTTCAGTGAAAAAAAATTTTGCTCTTACAAAATGTTGCCTGCAGGCTGCAACGAAAGTTTTCAGAATGCTCTGATGTTTTTTTTTTTTTTTTTATATATATAAATGCAGACACACAAGAGCAGCACCTTAGAAAAAAGTTAAATAAAAACTTTTAAAGTTTTGCAAAGTTCCATACAGAAACTAACAAACTCAGTCAAGGCCTCCAGCTGCTAGGCTCCTCAAACCTGCCCGGCAGCTTTGCCAAGGTCAGAAGAACAGGATTGTGGGTTGTTCACCACCCCTGCCCACCCCCTCATGTCCTTCATTCCCCAAGCAACGGCGGCTCCATCCTTGACAGACACCTTCATCAGGCCCCAAAGCACCCGTGAATCTGCCACCCACCCATCCCTCCAACATGCTGTGAGCCCTTATTGTACTGGGTAAACAGCTGAAGGGGCTGAAGCGTGGGGTCAGGGTAACCCTGAGATGACCCTCGGCCGCCTTTCCTGGCTGCCAGCACCAGCTCCCCCTAGTCCAGTACTCCTCCCTAACAGTTCCAAGGCTCCTAGTCAAGCAGCCTCACAAATGTATGATTTAACCTGCTATCAGTGAGATGTACATTAATTTTACTATATGTATGTCAAAATACTGAATAGATATTTAATTAGTATATAAGTTCATAATGTAACCTTCACTTACTTATGTACACTCTTATTCTGCAGTTCAGTCTCTAAAAATATATATTAAGAACAAATAACTTTTCATGTATGTAAACATGTAATACCATGTAGCCATAAAATGTGAAATAGTTTTACGTACAATAAATAGAATGCATTAGGTTTACGTTATCCCAAGGACCCTTGTCTGTGGATTTGAGAGGGCTGTGATTCCAAAGTCCGAAGTTCTGTAGCTTGTGGGGCTGGTGGAGCACAAAGAACAAAGACCCCAGAGGGCTGCCTGGCAGATGGAAGTGTGTACACAGCACAGTCCCCCTTGTACCATGGGAATAAAAAGGCAGGAGCATTGAAAAGCCTACTGGTGTCCCTGCTTCCGGATAATTCCTTATACCACTTGAGAATTTGTGTGGTGATTTGGGTAGTGCTTGTGCCTCACACTATCTTGGATGCGTATTCACACATGGCTTAGTCCCTATGGCGTGTACATGTTCTTCCAGTGATTGTGTGGATTTCATCTGGTGCTCTAGTTTCCTCCCACACTAAAAAGTTGTGTGTCTCAGGTGAATTGGTGACTAAATTTCCCATAATATGTGTGAATGAGCGCATTGAATTGCTTTTCTCTATAAATGGGTGAATGAATGTAGAGAATTTTGTGACATGTATGATAGACTATAAGCTACCTTTTGAGAATGGTGTCAGATAGATACCAGTTGTTAATCAGAACGGGATCTGCTGAATGACTAAGTGTAAGTTTAAACTATAGGCCTGTTCTGGAACATTCAGTCAAGGGTCCTTTTCCCACTGAAGACCACGTAGTGATAATGACCAAATTCTTCTCGGTGGACTAGCTGAGAGATTCTGACAATAAAACCAAAGGACAGTTTGGGGACTTGGTCGAACAGTGGGACTTAAACCCTCTGTACTGTCAGCACTCACAAAGCAGGAGGTCACATCCCATTTAAACCTTGGTAAATTTTGGGATTGATTCTGAAAGCTGATGCAGACTTGTGACTTACTATCTGTACAGTGTTTTTTTAGCTGCTGTTTAACTTCCCTGGAAGAATAATTACGTATTTCAGAATGAATTGGTTATGATGGAAATGCATCTGTATGTGCAGCAGTTATAGACAGAACTCGTTCATGGCTAATTTACTCTTTTCAATCCAGTTATAGGATGAAAAGACCAGAGTCTTGGTGCATGGGTAGATGAAGAGAAGGAGAATGATGAGGACCCCTGGTGCCTCTGTGAACTTTGCCCCCTAAGGAGCTTCTGTCACGACGTCAGCCCCCCCACTGCCCTTCCAGCAGGACACCGTCTCTCACCTCCCCACCTCCAACCTTTCCAGACAAGGAGCTGCTTTACATTACAGCCCAATCGTCACCCTATGCACAGCATTCCAGAGCAGTGCCAGCACAGTCTGAGCGGCTGGTCATCTGTCACAGTGCGAGACGGCATGCTAGTGATGTCTGTTTACAACCAGGTGAGTGGAACTCGTTTCCCAAATGCAAAGTGAAATTTAAAATGGTGAGTAAATATGAGTGAAGTTTTGATACAACTTGGTTCAGTTTATGTGGTGTTTGCATGTTCTCCCCTTTGTCTGGGGTTTTCTGGGTGCTCTGGTTTCCTCCCACAGTCCAAAAATGCATTTTTGTTTATTTGATAACTCTAAATTGCTGTGTGTGTGTGTGTGAGAGAGAGAGACCACCCTGCAGTCAATTGGCATCCCATCCAGGGTATACCCCACCTAGCTTAGGCCCCAGTGATAATATCCAGGCTGTCATAACCATCAGAAAGGCAAGCAAATTAAAGTACTGCAAATTAAAAGTGCTGCTCTAAACTCATGTTAACCATAACCACATGTCAGAAATTAGGCTCAGCAGTGCAGTTTTCCTCTGGTGTGTTAGGTTATTATGTATTTTTCAAAAATTTCAGACTTGGAATGAATGATTTGCACAGGCTGAAACAGTAATTCCTTCATAAGGAAAGAATGACACCAGTATTAAAAAGCAAAACAGAGGGCTTAGTATCAGCAGTCATCCTGACAATATTCTCTTTCATTGATTCATACCATTCTCTTGCCTCTAGGAGCTAGCTCCCACTTCCTAGTGCCCCAGTGGTGGGCATGATGCCCAGGCAGTACATGTGCCACCAAGGGCACAACAAGGTAGGGGGGGAGACTAGCAGGTTTTATAACCCCCTTTTCTCCCACACACAGTGAAATGCCACAGAAAAACTGTCCCTGACACAGTCGGTACACGGGAGGTCACTGATGCACCAGATGGGCTGTTCTCAGGCAGTAGAGAACTGCTCACCTGCCATTTGGGCTTGTGTCTGAATTCATTTCTATATTCTTTAGAGTGTGTGATGTAGGGTTTTAGGAGAGGATGTGTTAGTATGTACCTAACAGAAGGCACACTCTGCATTTGTTTCACACCAGTCAGCTCAAAATACAAGCATTTGTAGTCCTATCAAAAGTTCATTACAGTTAGTCAACAGTGCACTGGCAAACTTGAGCTGAGACCTACAGCTTGTTGGGAACCCAGGTTCCCGAAGACCGGACCACTGATCCCACATGTCCTAGGCTGCAATGCCCCAAGTTCCAGGAGAAATGGCCACCTTCTTCCAACTTGGTGACCTGTAACCTTGAAGGCGTAGAGAAAATACTCAGTCAGTGGAGGTCAAAAAGACCACAAAGTCATGAAAAAGTAGGGAAAGAAACAGGGAGCAAGAGAGGGGAAAAATCAATACTCCAGAGTCCACTGTAAGCAGAACTTTTCAGTGGGCTTGTGTGAAATGAACGAATGGCCCCTGGATGAAAGTTAATGCATAACCTCTTTATCTCAACTTGATGGTCCAGGGCTGGCCCTGAATCAACAGGTAACACACAAAATCCAAACGTGGGGTTTTCAGTGACCTCAGAAGGGGGTGGGGGGTCTCTCACCAAATTTGTAGACTGGGCACTGAGGGAGCATCTTGAAGCAGCAACGATGGATGTCTGGGTCCACCTGCTGCTTCAGCCTCTGCACAGTCACCTTTTTAGATTTTGTCACCCAGACAAACTGCCTTTTGTATCTGTTAAGTACAAGGCAGCACAATGGTAAGGATGCTGGCTGAAATTGTACTGTTGAAAAATTTCATTAACTCAAGTACTGTAGGAAAATGTACAGCTGCTTTCAGAAAAGTGCTAAGAAATAATGCATATCAATATGCACATCAGTGTTGTAGCTCCAGGTGAGGCAAAGTGCAGAAAATAAAAATTGAGGCTTTAAATTGCCCATTCAGTAAATATTTAAATAGGTTATAAAAATAGATTTGGAGCCTCTGGTTTTAAACACCTGATGTATATGTGACCTGTAGTCTAAAGATGCAGTACTATCAAGTCTCTTGGCAGCTCCATTTTCAAAGTGCACTTTTAAAAATGACACCAAACATTCCAAAGAGGAAGTTCAGGGAACCGCTCTTCTCTTTTCCTTTGATTATGTGTAAACTTCTAGGTGGTAAAAAAACGAAAAGTCCCAGCCAGCTGCTTTTTAAATAGTACTGTAGTTTTCTAGTGCTTTTTTCATTGCTGCCAATAAATAACATCTTGAAGGACAGGGGAAATGAATACTGACAGTGGAGGGGAAAAAAATAGAGTTGCTTCTTTTGCGATAGCCAAACAGAAGGACTTAAGTGCAACTGAACATGCGCATCACTTAAACATAACTTCAGAGCTCAGCACCATGTGAACCGTCTGAAAAGTTTACAGCCCAAGCAAAGGTTGGGTATGGAGGAGTTTATTGAAATATTAAATAAGCAATTATGATAACCTGCTATTTTAAAGATAATAGAATGATAAGATTTTGCTGCAGTCATGCTACAACTCTTAAATTAAATTCTCGTGCTGTAGAAAAAAATTGCTGTTGTGCACACTTTGGCATAGTCTGTATTTTTCTGATGTACATGGAATGTACTCAGATAATGAAAGAAAAAATCCAAACAGCTGGTAATTACCTCACTTAGCAAGTAGCATTTTTATCAAAGCTCATAAACCTTGAATAACTATATTGATAAAGCGGTTTAAAGTGTCATCTGAACGATAACATTTGTGCTGTAAATGTGGCCGCAGGCTTGAATACTGGGCATCAAACTGCAGTTGTACTCTACTACCAGTGGTTGTGGATCACATTGCTCTAGACAGCCAATCAGAGCCAATGCACAAAGGTCATGACCCTCTCTCAAAGACTGGAACACCTTCATTCACCTAACAAATAAAAAAATCAGTCTATTTAAAATATTCATGTTAGTCAGTGCTTTAATGTTTAATTTTAATGCAGATTGCCTTTTTGGAATTAATAGTCTTGTCATAGTGACATTTAAGTAGCCATGTTTGTTTGCATGAGTGAGAGAAACCAAACAGAAGCACTTTTTCACCAGTATTGTTAATGAAAATGAGGTGATCAAACACCCGTATGTGGGAGATGCTGTTTAGTAGCAAACCTGAGGTCGCAATTAGAAAACTTTTTTCTGTCCTAGCTATTCCAGCCCCCATATTGTGTCAGCTATCCACGTGTCCCAGAAAACCATTCAAGCAACCGTTGTATGCTCGTCTTGGCAACACAAAGAGCAGAAGATGATAAGGAAACGGGCGACCCATGAGAAAGTGTATTCGGCATGTGTTGGCCGTGTGTCAGGTCGCAGAATCAAGGCAGCCCAGCCCGTCTCTGGCGCGGCTTGTTTGCCCTGGTTATTGCCCCACTATATGAAACGTGCCTTTTCTTCATTCCCACCTCAGTCAAAGGTGAGGAGACGGTTGAAACTTTGTCCCGATCAATACAATAAAGCAATCCGGGGACGGCGCTGTCACGGGGGTGAACCGACGAAGGGCTCTGTTATTACTCTACAGTGGAGGCGGAGCAGTCTGCACTGCCTGGGTGTACTTTGCCCATATGCACCACAGGACGGAAAACTGTCGTGTTCAACTTACTGAGCAAGATGGAGATTGTCACGTTCTGATGTACATGAAAATGTAGTGATTAGTTAAAACTAGAAGCTGGTTACTGGTTGTATCTAGTATAATCTGAGATAATTGCAATATTACCATAATTACAATGGCTTCTAGACGTCAGGAGAGATCTGCAGGGCTGTTACGGAAGTACCTTACTATGTATATACAGAAATAGCCCCCCCCCCCACTAAAGGGACAGTCAGCATGGGGTTATGTCCACTTTGCTGTAAATATAGTCCATGATGTGTCACAGTTCATGGAGATGGAGATGTAATGTAGTAATACAGCTTTTAGTCAGTTTTTTGTCTTCTTTGACTAGACCATTAATGTGTCTAATCCATCCATCAGCAATGGCTGGTCTCCAGGTGTTGGCTCATGGCAGCAGGGCATTATTTTCCAGTAGCCACTTGGCTTCCATACTCAGAGGGATGCTAAGCTAACACTTGGTGGAACTCGCTGTCATGTGCTGCCTTCAGTCTGCAGAGAATCAGCACAATAGGTCATGACAAGACACTGAAAAGTTTGAAGAGTAAAACAAGGCACCAAAAGGTTATCTTTGCTTTAGTCACAGAATGTAACTTGTTGCCTCTGTGTTTCATTTGGATACTCTGGGGGGGGGATGCCCAAATCTCATTTGTAACCTTGTATATTAAAAATGATATAAGCATGCACAGGTCTTTGAATTTTAAGAAAAGGTTTTAATGCACATGGGTCAAAGTCACTGTCCATTTGCCCCCTGCAGAGCTCTCCCCAGCGGGGTGGTCTGAACCATCGCTGATACGAGCCACAGAACCCTGAAAACAAACAAATGGACAGTCCTCCAGCTCAGGGGGCAGATAGTGTCGTCTCCAGCGCTCTGGCTGAGAGGAGGGGGCGTGCTGTCGGGTGCAGTGATTGACGACAGGCCTGTCCTCATGCGAAGGCAGGGGGTCGTGCCGGGAGGGGGTAAGATAACCTCATGCAGCCCTGCACCCCAAAATGACTTTGTTCCAACCAAAAGCTGCCACTGAAGGACTGTGAATAGTTTCAACATCAAGCTCATCTGCTAGAGAAATGTCTGCAGCCGGGGCTTGATGTGTTTAAACAAATAGCAAAAAGTTTTAGAATTATTCTGATTTTGAAACATGGTTAAAAAGAATTACAGAGGGTCTATACCAAAGTGTCCCTCTTCTGGTGGAGGTAACAAGGCCCAGCAACCCATCCAGCAGTCCCTCTGAAACCACTTTCCATTAGGGCTCCATTTTGGGCTTGTTTTTGCAAGTTAAGTGTTTAGAAGGTGGGGTCTGAGAAGCCCCCCTGTCTCCAATCCACTGGAGAGTGTGAAACATCAGAGAAAAAGACAACAAAATGCCAAGTATCCATCCCAGCTGGTGTCCTCCACGAGGACAGAGTGACACCACCAGGGTGCGGCTCGCTGCGAGACCTCCGAAAAAGACCCCCAGTGCCCACAAAGACCATCAGAGCTGGTGGTGATATACAACCTTTATTTTTTATAATCATTTAAAAGCACTTAGCAATACAGAACCAACAGTGTGTCATGTTAGAGGACCTACAGCATCTGAAAAAAAGCCAGAACAAATGAATTCTGTTAAAACCTTTAAATTACAAGGTTGAGAAACATAAGCATATTTTGTAAAATAAAAGTAAAAAAGGCTTTTCATATAACTGAAAGTTACAATGCAATACTACTGTTAAAGTACATTAGTGCATCTATCATAAAATGTTAACATAATTGGAGAAAACAGACCTGGATGTCAGACTGTTGAAGTTATGTTAATGATGCAAGACCAAGACAACCTTGTCTTATTGGAACTGAACAGTGCTTTCAAATCAACTTTCTTTACCCCTAGCTAGATGGATCCTGTCTTTTTTTTCTCTTCAAATTAATCCATCGAACAAAGAAAAAAAAGGTCTGCAAAAAAAATTATGAATGCAAACAGCAACAATTCAGACTAGCAGGTACAATGGACCTTTATGTGTTTCAGAGTGAGTGACAAGCACGTCCATCAACACCTGCGTGGGTCAGCCCATTAATGCACACTTGTATGTGGATAACTTATGGGAAGAAAACAGGAAGCAGTAACAGTGTTTGAGGTACAAGACCGAAGTGTAGTGAAACCTCTGATCCTCTACAGCAAGGACAGTCGGATCAGTCCTGTGGTTCTTATGGTAGCTTGTAAATGACAGCAGTCGATCAAACTAGTGGGAGAGGGGAAAAAGATCCAAATAATACCTTCTTCCCAAAAGTACATATAAATACTTTATAAGAAAACTACTGGAAATGCTTTTTGCCCCAGCCATACTGTACTTTGAGGATACCATGTCCAATCCCTTTTATAGCTGCAGAACATCAAGTGTAGCATGACTGCTGAGCCTTGGCCTCTTCATTAAACTGAACATATGGAATTGTTCTGTTCCATCAAAAACACCACCAGCACTCATCACTAAATTAGATGCTTGCGCTGCCTTGAAAGACATTGCAGGAGTGAAGCTTGTGGTGCTGAGGGTCTGCATTCTGGTAAACAAGGTACAGGCCAGCACGCCGTGAGAATGTGCTGGCCAGGCAATTAAGAGGCCCTATCAGTACCTTATCAGCAGGTCCAGGTGGACTTCAAGCGCTGTAACACGACTGCACTTTATTAAGATCAATTCTGCTGTAGACTGCAAGGACAGGAGAGCAGAGGAGAAGGGTGGGGAAGGTAGGTAGGTAGGTAGGTAGGTAGGTGTGTGTGTGTGTGTGTGTGTGTGTGTGTGTGTATACGCACGCAGCATGGCAGCTTCACCCCAGTTACACCAGGTCATAGTAGATCTCGTTAATGTCTTCAGGTCATCCACTGGGGAAAGGGGTTCTCGAAGTCGGGCTTTCCCAGAGTGCATTTCTTTCCGATGTCTGCATCACTGTGTTCACACAGCTCCCAGCAATGTGACAAACTGACACATAATGGGGTTTGGAGGCTGGACTTGAACCTTATTTCAAATTTCAGGCAGGGTGCAAATGGGTGAACTCAAAAGCATTGCAGCACCTTTACTGTTGCTGAAAACACTGAACTACAACTAATCAGGCTTCCATCTCAAATAATACACATAAAATAAAAACAGAGATGTTGACCTCATTGTAAAAAGCTATAAACAAAAAGCTGACATTGCTGTCAGAGGCAGGGAAAGGGAATTAAGGCTGACAGCTAATCGCAGGGAAGAGAACTGAGTGGAGCAGCAGCTTCTGTTGCTTGACAGCCCCCTGCTGGACACAACAATACTTTGCTTCCAGTGCTGAGTGGAGGGCTCCTCTGCTGCACTTTGGCCACAAACACAGAAAACAATGGCCACAGGAGAACAAAAAAAGCAGAGGCAGACCCACAACAGTGACATGCAAAGCAGCTCTGTGACAGATCATTTGGGACCAGCAGGAAGATATGGTGAGAAGTCCACTGGCTGGTGAGTTTGGTGCCAGGAGGGCACCGAGAGGGATCTGTGGAGAATGTGAAGTCCAGACATGATATTTTCTTTTGATAACACTTAAATTTTATTGTTCTTCCCAGGGAGGGCACACAGGATCAAGAGGAACGAGGCAATCTGGAGGCCTAGTAGAGCAGGATGCGGCGTTCGATGGCCTTGCGGCAGATGGGGCACTCGCTCATGCGGTCACCACACAGCTGGCAGGTGCCATGACCGCACATGAAGATCATGTTCTTCAGCCGGTCTAGACATACCGGACACATGGTCTGCAGAGACACACACACACACACACACACACACACACACACACACACACACACAGGAGCTGAACACCTTGCAGTACATTGAAAGTCTTAAGTCTCTGTACGTTTCAATTTGCCAGAGCCCCTGCAGCACAAATGGCTTCACTGAAGCTTTTTGAATGTGCCTGGATGTACAGCAAAACCAAGCAGTGGGAAAGCAGCTACATTAGCTTTAAATGCTATAATGAGACTATTATGATTAACTTTTCCACACAAACACCCACATACCCTCAGCTTACGAAGTCTTAATTTTAGTTAACATAACATTAAAAGTAAAAATGAATAAAAATACGCAGTGTCCACAACCTCTTCACTGCCGATCGTTTGTTCGCCCCATAAGCATGCAGTGTCATTTTGTTACTGGTGACCAATCTAAGAAGCAGCAAACAGTGGCTGCACACACTGGCAAGGGAAGCCAGTCCCACGATGCTGCTGTGTGGGTGCTCTTTACTGCCACCTAACAGCTTATCAGAGAAATGCAGGTTCATTTGGGTCCGCAAAAGACGTTTTAGAAAATACCGGCAACACTGACCTAAGCAACGTTATTTGCTTCTGAAAATCAGGTAAGGTGAATTCTTATAATAGAAACTCAATTGCCATTAATTTAAATAAATAAATAAAAAAAGCATTTCTGGGCCCAAAAAGGTTCTCATTTTCCCCCAAACACCCATACTTAGGGCCTTTGAAAAAGACAACTTATTTCAAAACCAAATGCAGAATATCAGAACCACTTTGGACCCCATTAAAGGTTTAAGACCCAGAATTGCTTGTTTCTAAGATGTATGACAACAGGCACATAGCTCTAAGACAACATAACATGTACAGGAGAAACTCCACTTTGCACGGGGGCTGCGAGGCAGTTCATTGAAGCTTATATTTTGAATGAAAATTTTTGTTTTTTGTGCAGGTTGACAGCTCTTTATGTGAATTTTAGGGCATGAACTACAAGGGCTTTCGGAGTCATGAGTTCATTATGAGAGAGAAGCCAGAACAGGTAGGAGACCACATGCAACAATTCTTGCCTTACCTGCTCTTTGATGTCCTGCAGCTGCTGCTGGAGCTTCTGCACGTCTGCATTGACATTGGTGTTGTCCTTGTCTCTCTGCAGAGCTGGGATGTTTCCGCTGGCTGGGGGAGAGCAGAGGCAGCCAGTTAAGCCCACCCTTCACAGCTACACCACAAACAGAGGTCACCCGGCTGCAGAGGTTGGGATTGTGGGGTTCCTTCTTTGCTCTGCCCAACTTGCTACACCTGCTGGAGTTCTTCTGCCTGAGTAGCAGAGCAGCAACACAGTTCCATCTTCATGTACAATCCAGCTTCCAGAATGCAGTGCCAGTATGGAGTTTGTGGAGAAAGCAGACCCAAGGACTGCTGGGCACTCTGGGAGTAACAAGCTAATAAACAATGATATTGTGACTCATGCTGTCCAGCTCAGTGGGACAGACGGTGCCTAACAGGTGACAAACAAAAGCGCAAGTTCAACTGCCTAAACCTTCCCATCATTTGGGTCGGCAGGAAAAAAAAAAAACACGTGTATTTGAGACAGAAAATTGCAGGTGTACACTAATGGGTGTGAGAGGGCAACGTCTTGAAGCCTAGACAGCAGTGCTACAATGGGCCAGGAGACACACAGGAGCTGAGCGCTACAGAAGATGCAGGAGGACGTCTACAGGACGGGGGGGTGATGATTGGAGCTCGGCTACAGGAGAGGGGAATACTTACACCAGCTCAGGGCCAGATTGCTGGACTGCAGCAGGTCCTGCGAGCTCCCTGCCACGGAGCTAGAGCCCCCTGCTGAGAAGCAACCAATCACAGAGTTACGTCACCCCAGGCAGGCCACAGGGGTCCACAGGATGGTTGCCTCAGAGGGGGTGAAATAAACTATGGGTGACATTCAATGTGTCATAAGCAAAGGAGAAAAATGTTCATTCAGGGGACAGGAGAGAAGGGGGTGGCTTTAAATGGCCGGCAGTCCTCAGGTTCCTGCTTAACAGGGCACCTCGCACGCTGGCTTTATCTTTACTCAGCCGGCCGCGGTACAACGTGCACAGAGGCATCGTGGGCGGCGAAATGTGGGCTGCTGTGACACCGGGCTGCAATTGCAAGTCATTTGTCAGCTTTCCCCCAGGAAGTAGTGAGCAGCACAGGTGGTAGGTGGAGGTGCAGAGAGGAAACCTCAGGTTAGAGTGAAGGAAGCAACAGAGTGGTGAGTGCAGAAAGAAGGTGGGCTGGAGCGCCGATGGTCACACCACGTTTTACACCTGACAATATTAATACAATTTCAATGAAAATCCTAGAATATTCAATTAGCTTGTTTTACTGTAGGTTATGCAGTGTCGGTGCCCAGACACTCTGTGGGTGTGTGTGTCAGTGCCAGAATCTTGTCTTCAACAGTTTGTGACAAACATCTTTTAACTAAAATTAACCAAGAAGTAGGACATGGGGCACCACTAAGTAGAAAACAAAATGGTTTAACTGGAAATTAAAAGAATGTAGACAGGTGTAACAACTTTCCAAAATAAATCATTCAGTTCAGTTAAATAAAGAGAACTGTTTTACAGCCGTTTCAGGTAAAAATAAAAATGCTTTATATGGGTTATGATGCTGACAAGATCCACTCGTTTAGGTGAGATGGTGACGGCCAGTAAGCACAACGCTCCTGCGACAGAAATGTGCCAGTGCACACATGCAACAGTACGCAAGGAGACGGGCGATGAGGCAGAGTAATGAAGGAGGAGTGAAAAGCAGGGTGGTGTGAAGGGAACGTATGGAAGACTCGCTCACTAAGGTGGTCGTCAGCAGCAGCGTCGTCCGCCGTACCTTTGCCTCCACAGCAGAGCACGAAGGGGGTGCGCCGCTCCACCACGGCTCTGCACTGTACGCACTTCTTCATCAGGCTGGCGCAATCTGCGGGAGGACACACGTGCACGTGTAGAACTAAATTGACTACTGGGCTTCGGCAAGTTATCACAACCAAGGGCAGACAGCAGTACAAAAATAGGTGGTGCACGGGGGGGGGGGGTGTGTCACAGAAATCCATCTGCCAATAAGATGTTGCTTTGCACCAATCAGAGGTTGGCAAGAAGCAGCACTACTTCAGATTAGGTATATTTAATTCTACAAAACACATGAAAGGTACCAAGCAAAAGGATAAATTTAAAAAAAAAAAAATGACACCAAGAAGCAGCCACAGCAAAGGAGTTGAGAAGGAGCACTGAGACCTGGAGAGTAGAAAGACACCCCATGGACAACAGCAACTGACTGAAGCCTGGGCTTGATTGTGAATAAAGGTGGTGCTGATTTGGGGGGGCAGGGGTGCTCTGAGGGCAGCCAGCTTTTGAATTTATATCCACATGAAGAATTGAATTACAGGTTATCACAGCCTTAATCTACCACACGGTGCGTTTATGTCGACCATAAAATGACGATCCACCTCCAGGACAGCTGTCTTTACTGGCGGATTCCTAATGACAACCATCCGAACGGCCTAATCCCACTAACCCGGCGTCTGGGGGCTGGCACGAGGTGAAAGGAAGACGGGAGCTGCTGTCTCGAACGTAGCTGCTATCTGAGGCGCTCAGCGGCCTCATGGGAACGGGTGGGAGTTAAAGGCTCTTCGTAAACGCCTTTATGCCACTGGGTGATAAGAGAAAACGGTGCTGAAGGAGCACAACGCAGTTCTGTGTTTGCAAACAGTTCCTCCCTCCGGTGAGAGACTGAACTGGAGGTGGAGATACGCAGGTACTCAGAATCAGCATGGGGTCCCATGTGCGCACGCACACACAAAAAAACCTACAATGGTATAGACTATAAACACACAAACCCTATTTTCATATAATGGTCTTTTTTATTCTATATTACAACACTTTTGCTCAAACTCAAAAGGTTTTGGTCCCTCAGAGGTGTTAATCTGGACATTTTTCTGACTAAATCCCATGTATTAACTCCTGTCTGGTTTCCCAACAAGGGGATCCCAGTGATTTCAATGGAGTCACTCGGCAAATTTAATGTAATACAAAAATATGAATAATACAGCTGCAGATGTGCCAGGGGCCACAATATTAATAAATGTGTAAAATAGGGGTTCCTATGGACAAAGGCTGGAAACCAGCGCTCTACCTCACTGACCAGCAAATAAAGCCTGAATACTGCAATTGGGCAAAAATCATATTGAACCAAATGCCAATGTTGCTGCAGTTCGGTAATAACTGTAATAATAATGTATTCTAATGTTAGTATTTTGGAAGGGACACAGATGTGTTGCATGGCATCCCATAGTTGGTTTGTGGACAAACAGGCCTGTGAAGAAGTTTGTGTGTGTGTGTGTGTGTGTGTGTGTGTGTATACTTACTCTCACAGGCACACATGTGCCCACAGGGCTGGAAGAGGACAGCTGCCTTCTTATCCGAACACACGACACATTCTTCAATCTGTCAGCACGGAGATCAACGCCAGGCATTAATTAATGTACGCACGGCACACGTCGCATACGTCAAGCTATTGCTGAAGAGACGGGCGGCGCCAACGCACCTTGGTGCGCGACTGCACTTGCTCCTTGCAGATAAGACACTTCTTCACGCGGGGCGAACAGAGGGAGCACGTGGCGATGTGGCCACAAGGCCCGAACAGAGTGTCCCTCTTCATGTCCGAGCAAACCATGCACTCCTCCAGGGTCTCGCTGGCGCTGCTCATCGACGGGCTACGCGAGCCCCCCTGGCCACTAGGGGGAGCACAGCAGATTAAGCGAAAGACAAACACGACGGTGCGGTCAGTGGACCCCAGATGTTCCCTGATGTCCCTCCACATTGTGTGACATTTGGGTCCCTGAACTATATTGTACTGTTATGAAAATAATTGTTTTAAATCTACTTCTTACTATAAGATTTTGTAGATGGATTTTAAGTAGATCTGCTTTAAAAATGATGACATCTGTTTCAATTTGCTTCACTTTTCTCTACAAAAAGTGTCATTTGCGAGATGGTTACTGTCAGAGGTGCTGGAATAACAGGAATAATAGTAATAAATAATGCTTCAAGTGGTTATCTTACTTGGATTATGTCCCCAGCACTTGTTTCTACACAAATATGCTGTCAGTGAAAATAGCGGGACATGAACCCATTCCATAAAAACGTTCCCTTCGTCAATGGAACGAGACGGAATCAAACAGGCGGAAAAGTGCTTCCAGGCTGGGCATTTATTTCTCTTAATAAACTGCTGTAATTCGACTCGCGTTCCTCCCTGCAGAAAGAGCAAAGTTAATCAAGAGCCGGAGAAGGAGCGAGAAGCACGTTTGTGTGCACTGTAATGAGTTCCCCAATGGGCATTATGGGAGACTGTTGGGGGTGGGGGTGGATACCGCTGTTCGCCAAACCATGAGATGCCCCCTACAGACGGCCAATTATAAGCCAAAGTGTAATTTTATTTTCTGACTGTGGCTGATGTGGGTATGACTGCCTGATTAAATGTTATTGATTTATGTCTCATTTTTCTCTAAAGCAACTTACAGGTTTGTACATTAATTCATCCACTGACTGAAGCATTTTTTTTACTGTATCAATTAAAGCTAAGTATCTGGATCAAGGCGACGCCTCTAACCAGTGCACCACCTGCTGGCTTAATACTGTCAAACTGTTGTGTAGTCATCACCTGTACCTGCTGACATAGCCGCATGTTTCAGGGCAGCAACTTGGGTTGGAGCAGTGCAGAAGAGTGCCTTCTTCTGGACCAACAGAACCCACCTGCTCTTCTCCTTGTGGCACTTGGCCAGGGCCTTGCAGAGGCTCGGGTCGGGACACAGGTCCAGGGGCGATTGGCCCTTCTTGTTGCGGATGGTCAGGTCGGCTCCGTTGGCCGCCAGGAAGCAGGCGATGGATGCGGCACTCTTCTTCTCTGCCCCCTGGGTGCCCAGGCCCATAATGAGCTGCAGTGGCGAAAAATGGAGGACAGACACAGGTGAGACCCCACCGGCCAGACAACTGGCTTCTCGCTAGTAGATCAGATCATCATGTTAACATCACAAGGAACCTAAAATTGCAAAAAAAAAGCTTAAAATCAAACAAACTGCACAACCACGAGTGGAGAGAAGGCTGTGAATATTCATGAGCATAGATGCATAGATTAAGCTGGGTGTCTACAGGCTGAAACACTGCAGCTTTCCTTCCCCACAGGGTGAAAACACACACCAAGGATTAAGTAAAAAATAAAAAAATAAATAAAAAACAGTGAAACTATATACTGAAATGGATGCCTAAGGCCGCGAGGAAGTTCGACAGGGCTGCACAAGCAGAGCAGTTCAACTGCCAAGCGTGTGCGTATAAGTGTGCAGGAGTCCAACCCCAGGCCAGAAAACCGATTTAACGAAAGACACGTTTGTTTTGGACGCCGCTGCCACTGCAGCCACTGCTGTTACTGTAGGGCTCTGAAGGGTGCGCGTACCGTGTTCTTCGATGGCTCCCAGGGCTCCACCTTGCTGACGTCCTGCATGTCCTGCAGCTGTCGCAGCTGGGACAGCGTGTGGTGGCGCAGCGCCTCATGCAGCGGCGTATCTCCGTCCTTGTCCTGGACATCCAGCTTGGCCTCAGCGCGCACCAGCAGCTGCGTGGGAGGGGGTAGTGAATGCCAGGGAACAGGGAACCCAGTGAACACGACACCTTGCTGAGAACCCGGAATGTGCGAGAGAATTATCAATCTTTCATAATTATTTGCAATTTAATAACACTGGACAGATGCTGTATGATTTCAGCTGGACCTCCGATGTGACCTACTGCAGTTTCTGGCTTGTGGGTCCCCCGCACTGCCACAGTGACATGCTGGTACACCTTCACTGCTGTGCCCGTAAGACATTAGCAGCCAAGTAAGTGTGGAAACATGCAAGCACCTGAGAGCGCCCTCTGCAGGCTGCAAGCGGAAGCAATGGTGCCTTTTCCTCACCCTTCCGCAGCTGAAAGAGCAGTGCGTGGCTCTTTAAAGGTCAGCTCAGAGCTGGGTGTTTTTACTGTTCCATTCATGACTCTGCAACCCTGACAAACTGTGTTTTGCGCATCTGTTGGGACCATCAAATGGTTCCTTTTCCCTGTGCAGCTCTTCTGTCAAAGATAATGACTTTATATACCCGCGACCCCAGTTACAGAACCTGGTGGACCTCGCCTTCATGAGGACCACAGGTCACACCAGCTCTGGTGGTAAAGGGGAGCATTAGGCTCCCCAACACTTAAACCTCTCTCTCACCAGCCCACCTGTGTGTTCAGACCAAGCCCCACTGAATGGATGCTTTAAAAAAAATTTTTTTTAAAATCACTGTTGGGGGGGGGGGGGTGTCAAACCAGGGCCATTATTGTTCAAAGTCATTTCAAAGTTGCAGCATCTTGCCGTTTGCAGGGCAGCTGAAGCAAACCCCCCCCACATGGATGTGCAATGCTGAGAATGTAAACCCCCCCTTGGCATCAAAATGAAGCCAAACATTTACAGACAGGAGCGCATCCATCTTGTGGCCCAACGGCAGCCTCATGTGGGAAACTGCTGAAGGTGCTGTTAGAGCACCATCCTTTCTACTTAATGCTGCATTCCTGCTTCTTAAAATGCAGCACTGCGATTCTGCAGGGAAAACTCCCCCCTGCCTCCCTCCTCCAACTTGCAGGGGGGTGTATGGGGTTTGCATGGGGAGCAGCTCCCTCGGCATCCACAAGATGGCGCCATTTCTGCAACCTCTCACATCCTTCTACTTTTCTCCTCCTCCTTCCTCCCTTTCCCTCAGATAACATTTTCCTTGGCGATGCACCAGCGTGATCGGAGAGGCTAATTCTGTCGCAGGAGCGGCACGGCTCCAAATTAAACTTGTGGTGTTTTGACCCTCTCCTCCCCCATCCGCCGACCCTATTCTGATGAGCTAGAGGGAGATGAACAGATGACGGCGATAGCATCATCAATTAAAAGCTGGGGCTGGTTCCTCACCCGCACAATCTGGGTGTGTTGCCGCTCTACAGCCAGGTGGAGCGCCGTCTGCTGGTTCACATTCTGGATGTCCAGGCTGGCGTTGCCCTGAGGAGGAGAAACAAATGTGCGTGCGCGCGCACACACACACACACATACACACACACACACAGTTAGCTCATTGTTGGTCCCTGTGCCAGCACACTGGGGGGTCTGCGAGGTGGGACACTCCCTCCTGGCTGCTATGTGAAATGAGATGTCTCCCAGTGGACAATGATGCTGCTTTAACAACGTTCCCCTCTCCATCCCAGGGCTCCCCTGGGTGCTATCAGAGCTAAACTGTTCCTTCTTTTTATCCTTTCATCCTAAATTTCCCTGCAGGGTTTTCTTCTAGGGACACTGGCAGTTTAACCTCACGCACAGTATAAAGACACCGAACCGGAAACAACTGAACTGGGGTAAATATTTAGGGGAAAAAGCAAAAAGGAAAAGGGCTTAGATGGAGGGTGATAGTGTAGACATTCACTGCCTTTTTGTGCCACCGCAGAGCAATACACGCAGCCAGCAGCGAGGCAGGGACATGATGGGGGGGACTTTGTGGATGTGTAATTACACCTGAACGACCCCAGGAACACAGTTGGAAACAGCAGGTCATGCAGTGGTTTAGTGTAACAGAGTGAAAACCTGGCAGCAAGTTAAGTCCTTTTGGGGGGGGGGGGGGCTATATAAATAAATTTAAACCAATGATTAATAAAGATGAAGAGGACCAGTGTCTGTGCTAGAAATCCAGCAGCCAGAAAAGGCAAGGAACCGCTGCACTGCACCCTGGTGGGAATTATAGGCAGATTCGAACCCAGTCGTGCAGGTGTGGGAGGGGCCAATGTGAGGGGGGCGGAGACAGGATACCACCATCTCCCAAACGGTTTCACTGGCTCCTCTTTCTAGCATCGCATTCTTGCAGAACAGCAGCACAGGATAAGACAGGTGGGAGGATGGGTGAGACAACAAAAGGAAGGGGGAGGATGGTGCAGCTACTCTACTGCAGCACTTTCAAATTAGAAATTCAGTGCAGCACCTGAGGTTGGGGAAATGGGGCAGATCTGCGCAGCTGCAGGTGTGAGAGGGCCTTTGTTCCTGCGCATCTGTACCTGTGCGCTGGGCTTACCTGGTGCACTAGCAGCTCGGCCACTTCCACGTGGTTGTTGAGTGCAGCCAGGTGCAGCGCTGTGTAACCATCGTCCTTCTTCTCATCCACGATCCAGGGACGGGGCAGCTTGGATAGCAGGACGCGCATGGCACTGCAGGACACGGGGCGAGAGGAGGGCATGGATAAACCACGCCGAGAAGCACTGCTGGGGGTAGCTACCCCGTCACGGCACAAGTCTGACTGCTGCGGGCGAAGGACAGCAGGCAACGCAGTGCTTAGAACCTTCGCCTGGCAACCGAACAACCTGGGTTGGAATCCACGCTCCTGCCGCCGAATGCTGAACTCACACAGCAACAATTACCCAGATGAACGTGAACGGTGAATACTGTAACTGACTCAGAAGAAAAGCATCAGATGAACGCACAAACGTAAAAATAAGTGGTCAGTGATAAAGTGAGACTACCTTGTGGTGTAGAAGCACTGCAGCTCCAACAGTACACAGAGCAAAAGAGTGCCTCAGAATGGGGCAGATGCAAGAATCTGGCAGGGAAAAGCTTGCTCCTGCGTCTCGGCAACACCTCAGCTCCTCCTTGCTTGTAAAAGCGACTGACGTGGTTGAGAAAGATGCACCGGGAAAGCGGCCCCTTTGAAAAACACGTTTTCCTCCGAATTGTTTTCTCCCCAAATGTCTAAATGTTTCACTTTAATTAAAACTATAAATCTTCCCTTAAATGAACAATTAAGCTCACATACCCTCGGAAACAAAACAGTGATTATGCGAGAGCGAGACCTGCGCTGTCGACTCAGCGGGGCCCCCTGGGGGACAGAAGGAATCTATTGTTTAAAGGTGGTTGTAAAAAAATGTTTAAAAAAGGCAGAGCGACGTGTTTAAGGTCAAGCTGTCCTTTGTGGGGATGGGAGGATGAGGCTGATTTCGGCTGTGGTGGTGCAGGGACGCCAAGTTAGAAGAGCGGGAAACGGGGGACTTTCAGGATGCTCGATGTGGGCTGTCGTAGTCCGCACAGGTGAGCCGAACGTGGATGGAGCAGCTGGACAGAGACGGGAGTCGCTCGAGGGCAGAAGCGTCAGAGAGATGCAAGTCAACATCTGTGCGAGTCACGTGACTGTGATGCGCTGACCTCGGCTTTTTGCTTAATATTTATCCCAATTGCTTTGGTAGCACTTAAGTCGTGACGCTAAATGAAGTTCGGAAAACGGGACACAATCAAGTGACAGAACCCAGTGTGGGGGGGTATCTCCCATTGTTCCTTGTTCCAGCCTTTGTAAAACCATTCTCTGGACAGCACCCTCCACAAATACACATGTGCAGACAAACACACCATCCAGCTGCAGTATGAGTGTTTGCTAGCTGCAGCACCAGGCAGTTGTACAAAACCATAGCTGCTCAACTGTGAAGGATCGCTGCACACCTGCGCAGCCCACTGCATAACCGCAACCCTCGCTGGCTGAAACCTCTCAGCGGGTGTGGCCTGGCAAAAATGCCAGAAGGGCGCCGCTCTGACTCAACTACATGGACCACAACACTGGCCACTGGAAACCCCTCCGTGAGGGAGGTGTGTCGCACATGGTCACGCTGCCAGTAAGCTGCGGCTCTCGGCGTGTCGGACCCCAGCAAAGATCACACTGGGACAGTGTTTATATATTAATGCGGCTCACAGAGCTGCTGCATTGCAGGTAGTGCTTTGCGAAGAGAGCGAAGGAGGTGGCCGCCTGCATACCTGTGTCAGCGTGGAAATAGGGAGCTGGAGTGTGGACCTAACTGCTTTTTGGGGAAGAAGCACAGAGATATTAAATTATTGACGTGGTGTTAACAGGAACAGCTACGGAGGAGAGTGAGTTGCAAAGAGGAAGCTAAATAAAAGCAGATTTTAAAAAGCAGATTTAAAAAAAAAAAATCTATTAGGAGAGCTGAAGATGGTTGTTTTTAAAAATCTGTCCATGTGGGCTGAATCCCATGCCCTGGTTGGACCTCAACCGATCTGGACAGCCAACCTCATAAATGCAAGAGATGAGATGCAGACAGAGAGCGAGGGCACATGAGGAGAAACTGGGTCACCCTGCACAAGAGCTCGGGTCCCCCGGGAGCAGCACGGCCCGTCGTTGTTCGCTGCGACCCGACTGCGAGTTCGGCCCTTTCAGCCCCCCCATCCCCCTCTCCCGGGAGAAGCAAGACGCCATCTGTACCCATACTGCTCCGAGGCAGGAGATCTCCGCGGGTGTCTGCTGCTCTGAAGGTTAATGTAGACCGACACATGCGACTCAGGTTGCGGGTGGATGTGTGTGTGTGGGGGGGTACATCAATATTCATGGTGCCCAGCAATCTGCTACGCGATCAAAATGGACCCTTGGCTGACCAGCAGACAAGAGGCAGCCACATTGGGGGGGGGGGGGGGGTTGAGGGAAGCGGAGGGAATAGGGAAATGGGGAGTGCATGCATGAGGGGCTCGAAGCGGTCACCATGTGAGGAACTACTGCACCCATCGAGTGGCAACAAGAAATTCAAAAGGGCTCTCAAAGAACGTCCTTCGCGACTACTGTTCTGTGTTGTACAGATATACGCTTTGCGAATTCTCCTGTGGGAGTTTGGCGCTTCGACCGTCGAGCAGCATTTCCTTTCAACCTGACAGAACTGGGCTTCTCAATGAGTTTGAGTTGCGCCGTGCGAGGGGCTCAGCCGGGAGAGCTCCCCTGTGATTAGTGGGCCTGCCACACCTCGACAGGCACACCATTCATTTCTTCAAAACTTTGCCTTCTTTTTTTGTTTGCTGTTGATGGTTTTAAATAAAAGAACAAACTTGACCTAGTAAATGTCCCTTTCAGCTCGCCATTAACAGGCTGAAAAAGGAGGATCTCACAATGTCCCAAGGTGGATGGAGGCCACAGACAAAAGTGTGAGCGAGCTGGCTTTTCCGAGGCATCGCTGCAGCGTTGAATGCAGGTCACTTCAGTGTTGACTGGTATCACAGATTGACGCATAGACAGGGACACCCTTCCGCCATCTTGCTTGTAGAAAATTGGCATAAGTAAGTAATATAGGGACAAGCCCACCAGAATGCGCTTTGCAGGAATTACGTGCAATCCACAAGAACTGAAACCTGCTCTGTGTGTAGGGCGAGGTGACTGGAAAGGGAACATAGCGGATGCTTTGATCGAAGTATGAAAATTGCAGACGTTTTAGAGACAAAAGCTCACAACAGGACGGAGGACTAAAGGAGGGCTCTAGTCTTTTATGCAGTGAAATAAAGTGGCATCATTCCCTGGCCATTGGCCTTTTAATGCAACTAAACTACTTTGTAGACCTGCCTTCCTCACTATGGGAGGAGGGCCTGACTCTGCCCCCCCATCGCACAGTCAGGCCTTGCTGCACTCCCACTGAAAAGGTCCTCCCTCCGAAAGGGGGCCATCCGCAGTGGTACGCTTTCTAAGAAGACGATTTAATGCAGCTTAAAACCAGAAAGCCCCGCAGGACACCAAGGTTCACACGGAGTTAAATTGTAATAAGTTTCCGAAAAACGGATTTCAGATTTAGTGTCCCTTTATAGTTTTACCCCATCTTTGAGTAAAAGAGTAAAAAAAAAAAAAAAAAAAAAAATAAAAAACTAAATGACTTCAGCGGAAGTTCTGTCCACAACCAGGCACGCAATGTCACCTTAAACACACTTGCTTAACTGCAGGGCCATTATTCATCCAGCTCAGACTGCACGGTTCAAAACGTTTTGTGTGCACGTTTGCCACTGGGCTCTGTTCCATGCAATCAAACCACAGTCACCTTCGACCTGCGATGCAGGAGCGCTGCGCCGACCTTCAACCCGAAACCCCGTGCATGCAACCTCTTTGCAGAGGCTGGCGTAGCTGTCGCGAACTGCATTCGTACCCATTTACGCACAATTTCCTTAACTCGAGAGCGCCGGAGCTGCCTTCCTCCGGTGGACCCCCCGTCGTGCAGGTCGTGCAGTTTTAATCAACGTCCGTGCTTGTTGGCCTGTAGCCGAAATCAGCCTCCATTTCTGGTGGCCAAGCAGCATTTCTCAAAAAACCAGACATTACACCACTTCAATTAACCTTAATATACTACAAGGACTCTCTTCTCAGAGCAACACATTCGGAGACAAGGAGGACCCAACGGCACAGCGTATTAATATCTCATTGCTTCTGGGTGACCTAAATCTTTACTCCCCTCTTCAACTGTTTTTACCACCACCAAAGGGCCCCTTCTCCATAGATTTAGCTACTGCACTAAGAAAGGCTGGAAGGAAACTCAGGGGTGCGACTTCTGTGAATTTAAAGAGGGTTCCCACCTACGCTGGAATAATCACTGGGTTCAAACACCCATAACCAGAAGCTTCAACCTGATTTTTGTCTAAGGGAGAGGGGGGGAAAAAAAAAAAAAAAAAAAAACCTTCACAGCAGCAGCTGCAGTAGTTACAGCTGCAACTTTGGACTCAGAGGACCCAGGTTCAAATCCCACTTCCCGCTGTAGTTGTACATTTGAGCAGCGTTCTTACTCTGAACTGATGCAGGAAAAATTACCCAACCCTATACCTGGGTAAATCGGTAAAAACAGATTAGCACCGTAAGATGCTTTGGAGAAAAGCATCAGCTAAACAGACTTAAATGAAAGCCAAATTCAAACAAGTTCATAATCAACTCCCCTTGGTGCGAACCTCCGGGTCGGAACAAATTTTGGGTCGTTTCGTCTTTTCAGAAAACAGCATTGCAAGGGGACCTGCTTGCCAGTTTTTGCATCCTTGACAAACGTCCCATTTTGCAAACATACAGGTTTAGTTTGTAATAACGACAAAAACTTGAAGTAAGAAATCTTTCACCAGACAGACAAGCTGGGTTGTGTTCAAAGTGCAACTCTTAAGTAAACTTCCTTTAAAAAAGCATTGACAGCATCTGTAAGACTCTCAAAGGACACAGTGTCCTCTGTGAAACTAACCGGACCTGTGAGCTCGGCAGCGATCACATCCTCGCCAACGTTCAACAAACTAAAATGTGCCAGCAATTAAACCCATTTCAAGTGACAAGTTCATTATCAAATTTTGGAATTACCAGTAAAAGCAAAGAAAATTCTATTCATAGCATCATGTGCTTTTGCAGCCTCGGCAAGGCAGAAGGACCTGGTGATGGGCAGTAAATCACCTTTATCTCCGCTATCTACCATTATTGCTGCACTGAAGAAACTGCTGAACATCCGGATTTTGAAGGGAGGACGTCAAAAATAAATTTACCTCTTTCGAGGTTTGGCACGGCGTCATGCAACGAGCAGCAGCCAGGTAGACGTAAAATAAAACCTTCAATGTGTCCTTGAAAGGGGCCACCTATGTCTGACCCCCCCCAGCCACCGCCCGCCAAAACAGAGCACGGCCCTGGCCGAGTGCTAGCATTCCAGCACAAAGACGGAGCGCCGCGATGTGGAGGAGCTCATCTGCTGGACGGATGCCACCGCTTGGCCTGGCCCCTCAAAGGAGAGTCATGCGTTCTGATTGGATGCCAGGGGACTCTGCTTTGTTTCTTCTTGTCCTTTAGTCAATGTCCTGGATCTGTCCCAACATTTTGCTCAGACCACACGTTAGCCTGTAAGGAAATGTTTAAATTAACTTTCCTTGCTTCCCTCATCCATTAATTCCGATGAAAGGGATAAGATGGGATTTACCCAGTAAAGATGCGCCACGGTGGTCTGACCCGCACTGCACAATGGTTAAAAAAAAAAAAAAACACTAAGCAAATTAATGAAACCTTATGTCACAACCAGCGTTTTGTGCCACAAACCACACCACATTCTGTGGATTTACATGGTCACATGACCAACACTAAAGCCACCAAATCAGATGTTTTTAAATTAGACAATTTAGGTGTTCATTAAAATGTTATTTTATCTCCTATAACTGGTTTTGTCGCTTAATTGGACTTGTCAACAAAATAACTGTTTCTGAGGTGCGGAGTTGGGCAAATTTGTATTCCCTCCATATAAACTCGAGAGCGGCATTGGAGAAATTAATTAAAACGTGAGGCATAAATCCAATATGGGAGCCTGTGCGGTTTCAAACAGCTCCCGCCATGGCCAAGGGGAAGCCTGCCTCTGGGGGGGGGGGGGGGGCTCTACAGATGTTTAAGCACAGAAGATAAGTCTTCCTAAACACCGACCAACTACACACACCAAAGCTTTCATACGGCACACAAAGGTTAATTGTAAGCAAGAATACATCTGTGCCATTTTATATTTGTTGCATTTTTATTCATTTTGCTGTAGGCAAAGGCAAAACAAGACATTTATCATGCTAATCAAACTTTTTGGCCTTTTTAAAATTTTTTTTTATTTTTTTAAGATTATGCCTCTGATCGGTTTTGTGATTAATTATGCAGTTGGGCAAATTCAGGGAAATCAAAGGGACCAGCAGCCTAGATCAACAAATGCAGGAGCAAGAAACTGTTCTGCTGGTGAGGGCACTTGAAGGTTGCTGGTTCGATGGTGCGATGTTCCACGACCTGAATTGCTTCGGCAAAACGTTCAGCCGAATAAATTACTAAAATGCTAAGTTGCTTACAAAAAAAAAAAAAAAAAAAATGTCTACAAAGCCAAGCCAGTGACTGCTGTTATAAATAAAACTCAAGGACCATAAAAAAAAATAAGAATGGAAGCTGCTACCTACAGTCGTCCGCAGGGGTAGCGCTCTGCAAAGCCCGTCATTATTCCACAGGTTATTTAAACGTATCTTCAAAGATTGCTTATCTTTTAATGACTTAAAGCATAACACGTATCACTCTTTCTCAGAAGGCTTATCAAGCCCAGTATCCTGTTCTTCTGAATTAAAGTCTTGTCATTCAGTAAACAGAGATATTACAGATCTAAGAATGGAGGGGGGGGGGTCTTTAAAATAATGAAGGAAATGTCATGAAAAGACCTTAAAACGCAGCAAGGAAATGTTCAGACGCAAAGATTACTGTGTGCCCACGTACATTCACCGCAAGAACAGTGTAGACCAGCTTGACAGAAGCAATTCTTTGCACAAGTAGTACAAGTGATGCAAAATCCTAGCCATTTATGCAGAAGACATATGCTTGAATTCTTTGTGTGCGCGAGGGCAAGAGATGGACCAAGGAGGGGAGCGGACGAGGCTGAAGACGGTGTCCTTTGACAGCCCTCCACTCCAGATTGATAAATCACTTCATTCCGTCCACTGCGAGAGATCTTCCCCGAGCACCGAACACGACTGAATTTCTAAACGGCTGATGGGGAATAATAAATGAGAGGATGAAAGTGGAGTAGGAAAAAAGAAAGAAAGAGCAGGGTACAAAACAAGACAGGAGCACAGAGAAACGGTAGCAGAATTTGCCAGAACACCCACTTTCCATCTAAGGTCTTTCATCAGTTACTTTGGCTTCTCGAGATCAATGTTAAAAAAAACTCAATACTATGGTGCGGCAAAACTCCCGTCCGAACACCACAAATGTCCAAATTTGATTCTCTCCTCTTGCCTCATGTCTTTGAAACATACATGAGGGGAAATAAAATAATTGCTCAAAGACAGCACACTGTTTATAAAACAGCAGCAAACGGCCTCAGAACCTCTGCAGCAGAGAGGGTGCTCTTCCCAGTGTTACCAAAAACCATGCCCTCTTCGTTTTTACTCAGGACCCTTCTGAAAACATTACAATGAAGCATAATATAATATAAAAATAAAGACAGGACTGCAAATATCAACAGATGCAAATCTTCAGAATGATTTTATTATTTCTTTGCAGATAAGCTGATGTTTCAGTCCTGTGAGTGCATGACATCACGCTAGCCTAGCAGCCTATCTGCTGACCATCCAGAGCAGAACCAGCTGAAAGGCTACCCTGCCGCTGCAGCTGTGGCTGTCATTTCCAAAGAAAGACGAGTCCCGACTGTCTCAGAAGAATGTTCCGGGGAGTGGGGGCTACATCATGCCAGTAGCTGGGGGCCATGAAGGCTGCTCTCAGTGCACATTACTAATATGCTCCTCAACAACAGACGTAGCCAAATTAGACGGGAAGAATAATAGTGGAGGGGAGGAGTACATGCCTGTAACTTGTCTTTGTGGGGCCAGGACTTGTTTTAGACTCCCAGCAGCGCTGTCCGTAAATGGTGCCAGGTAGGGTACTGCCAAACCGGGGTTTAGGGATGTCTAATCCGTAAAGCTCCAACCACACGTGTGCGCGACCCCTGGCAGAGACAGGTCCCATCAGCCCAAACCCGCAGCAGGCCGACTCTCAGGACACCGTGTAGGGCTGCGATACGCATCCTCTGAAGAATACTAAATGCTCCCCTTTCATTAGGTATGCAAACATTCGTCTTTCCAATAAAGAGCAGAGACAAGTTTATTACTTTGTTATTGCCTAAAGCCTATTCAATAAGTAGTAGGTTTGTTGGCTGCTCAATGAAACATTCGTTTGTCGATATCGTAATTCTGTTATATTGGGACTCCCATGGTTCAATCAGGCTCTTCGCATTATAGCGTAAATGTGGTTTACTATCTAATCTTAGTTATTTTTTAATTTGTATAATGGAACACTAAGGTTTATAGACAACAGTAATATGACAGGCATCAAAACTGTAAACCACAGACTTACGGGAGAGAAGAGCAGTTAAGCTTAGTGACTAAACATACAGGTGTGTAACCTGAAGGTTGCTGGATCCAGACCTATCGGTCCTTGCTGTTTTGCCCTTGAACAAGGTGCTTAACCTGAGTAGCTCCTATAAACAAGAGGGAGTCCTGTTCATAATGTGTAGCTAGAGTTGTTTAACCAAGATGATGAAGGGACTTCATTGTTTATGTACCACAAATATTGTTTAAACAACTGAATAATAATAAAATATATAGTCACCATTAGTAGGATGCCTCTTTATATACTTGGTTCTGAGTGCACACTTGAGCAGGTCTAAGAACCTTGTCTGATAAATTCATGTGTCGCTCATAAAAATAAGGGAACCATAACGAGCCCTCTCATTTTCGCCAAAATTAATCTCCAGCCAATAACATTAAGATGGCCGTTTGTCATCCTCAGTTCCAGGGTCGCTACTCGACATGTTCGCAAATGGTCCCTCCGGGGCCTGCATTCATTTCATCAAGAAGCCCACGATGTTCTCTTGTTCTGAGGTCTACGCATGCAATGGAAGAGGAGTGGAGAGGCTCCTACTCCAGATGGCGTGGTGCCATAGGCCTGGGCGCATCCCTCAGGTGTTCGCGGGGTTTCAGCTTGAACAAACTTCAACTGCAGAAGAATCAACGACCACCGCAAATTGTTAATGTGCCCACTTTTTATTTCGTTACCGTCTCACCTAAGAATGGCGGAAAGCGAGCTTTAAAGCTAGGAAACGCACTCCTTGTCTAACAATGTGTTTTGGGAACAAATGCATCTTTGCTAAACTGGCGGATCATTTATTTCGATTTTTTGAAAACAATAAACGATGGAAAAGTGGATGACAGATTATGCAGTGGCTAAACGAAACATATCCATTAGCTGCCCCATGTTTATCTTGCTGATTGATTTTCTGCTGGGTTGGCCCGCTGTGACTGACTATTCATCACAGGAGCAAAGTGGATGTGGTACACAGGAATACCCGGACCACTAGGCAGCTCCCATTCCCAGTGTTTTATAATATATATATATATAAAAAAGGATCTGTATTACTGAGCCAGTGTCTGATCCACAACACCTTCAAGCACAATCCAAAAAAAAAAAAAAAACATTACAATGAACACCTGTTTATTCCTTAAGACTTTGGATGCTAGCAAACATCTTCGTTCAAGACTCTACCGTTAGCTATCATCTTACACTGATGGCTATAAACCATGGAGGACCAAATGGACTGTGAAGAACCACAAGAACCGAAGCAAAGGTCAATGTCATGTTCATTCAAGGCTTAGGTGGTGCTTCTTGCTGGAGCCCTGGTTGTCTATGGTACAAAATTCTGGTGTAACAGTCTTCCGCATGGCTCACAATCACTGCATCCTTCACCGAACCCGATTATGCATCAAGCATCAGAAATCCTAATGAAACTGCCTTTGGAGTGTAGAACAGAAGACAAAGACCCCGAGGGTTTGCGTCAGCCTGGTATTCATCAGTCATCTGGCAGAGAGTCAATGCCTGTTAGAGCCACGTGTGAAATGCAACCCAATGGCTGTAAATTGGAGCGATGTAGCTGTTACATTAATTGAATTGCATTTCAAACTCCATGCCACAAAACTTTCTATCCAGCTCAACAGGCAAGAGCTCCCAGTCAGTCTTTTTAATGGTCAGTTGTAGACATTATTTATCCTCTTCTACAGAAGGGTCTTGTTAAACTGCCATCACAAATTCAAGAAAGCGGTCGATTAATGAAACCAGTAGCTAACCGTCGCCTTCCTTTTGTATCAGTTAACAACGGAACACAGCAGAATTCTTTGGAACCACCACAATATGTGGCGATGGCAAGATATGATTGTGGTGAGGGAAGTTTGGCCAACCTTCATCGCTTCTCAGCAGCCTTGCGGAAGACTACATCCTTCAGTCGTTAATAGAATGACCAACAGAAGAAGAGAACGACCAGCAACTTGATGAATGGACTCAATCACAGTGACAATCTGCACACCCCTTTCCACAATAAAGACGCATGAAGAGGGCAGAACATTCGCTATCTGTCCATCTAGAGTCTATATCAATTTGATGGTACTTAACAACATAACTCTTTCCGGTTGGGTCAACCTTGAATATGGAAGGAAAGAGGGCTTCACTCAGCAAAATATTTGGTTAACTACAACACGAGGAGTACGATTACCCAGCCCTGCATCACAGCAAAACAAACAAAATGAACAGAAGGATGTTCATTGCCACAGCAACCCTTCCCTCCACACCCCACTGTTCTGCATACTTGCTCTGTCAAAAGTATATCTGGTTTACAACATCCCACTCAATCCTCTTTCATGACACTGTGTACAAAACTAAACAATTTAAATATAAAAGCAGTCAAATTTAACTTCAAATAAAAAGACTTAGGAGGAGCAGAGAAAAGGGATTTTAAATTTCTCCCATTTCAATTTTCTTGGCGGCTGCCAATCACAGTCAACCGTTCCTTGCTGCACACCTTCCATCTTGAAAGCTGCTTATTTACAGCTCTCCAGAGGTAATAATTTAATTTTTACGGTTATCTAGAGGGACATTTATATGAGAGTGAGCTTAATAAAGGAGATTTCATGGTTGACATGGCTACCCATCATAACCAGGACTGTGTTTGCTCTTTTCATGCTACAAACCTACAAGGGCACCAATACATAAAGCTTCACTGATACGATAAAAATCAGTGTATATTAAGGGAGTTTAGCAGCATATCCGGCACAATCAAAACATATAAACATAGCTGTGTGAATAGATTGAAATATTTTCCCAGTCAGTTAATACTTTACTTTCCTGCAGTCACAAGTGTACATTAAATCAGAACACTGTTTCAATCATGAACTATTTCTGTGCTCTGCAAAATATGACATCTTTCGCTGACAGTCCCACTTTCACAGGTCTGCCCTCCTATGGTTCTCCCAAGCATTCTTAGAGAAACGCAAACAGCAGGTTAATGCCGATGATGACAGGTGAAGCCAGGCTAACCTTATCCCATGCAGCGTGCCAGGTCTGCAGCCTCATATCTAACGCTTGTCAATGAAGACAAAGAGATGTCATAAAGGCACTGACAATATTTAAGGTCAGTATGGTGTAGCTTCAATATGCAGCTTTACAGCACGATGCGTCTAAACCATGCAAGGTTTACAGGACATGTGCAGGGTGAAAAGCACAATCTATGGTTATAGCAGCAAACAGTTATACCGTTTCTGATGCATTGCTTAACAGATTCTTTTGTCCAAAGTGGTTTCGAGAGTTCGGCCCATTTACACAGCTGGGTATTTTTAGTGCAAGTAATTCAGGTTATGAGCCTTTGTGGTGCTACAGTGGTGGCAGAGAGTAGACACTAAACTGACAACATTTAGGTTTCAAGGAAGAGAGTGATTAAGAGCATAAACCAATATTGTGTGCGCTGGTTAGAGTTGTTACCTTGCAGGCCCCAGGTTTGAATTCCCCTCTTCTGCTTTAATATCCTTGAGCAACGTACTTACCCTGAACTGCCCCAGAAAGAAAAAATTACCCGGCAGTACAAATGGGTTACACAACATTGCAAGTTTCCTTGGACAAAAGAGTCTGCAAAATGAGTGGATGTAAATGTAATATCTGAACTGTCACTAGGCATATAAGGCAAGGAAAAATTAACTACACAAAATTGTCTAGAGAGCGTTGGGTCCACCGTTGTGCATTCACCCCTTGCCTTTTCCTGCAGAAGGAACGCCCTTAGGGATTTAAATCCATATGCTTCTGTTCTGCAATCTGACGCCTTTAGCCAAGTGTTCTGTGGTGAGAGT
The DNA here is from genome assembly GCA_018136845.1 of Heterotis niloticus. Lineage (NCBI taxonomy): Eukaryota > Metazoa > Chordata > Actinopteri > Osteoglossiformes > Osteoglossidae > Heterotis > Heterotis niloticus. Next base: position 18,308,906 of record CM030903.1, on the reverse strand, counting down.
TCTCCCAACAGGAGCTATGTAATCAAGAGTCTGGCTTGTAAGCACTTGACCGCCCGCGGGCCAGTTCTGCTGCCAGCGGCTACTCCAGAAAATAGAGGGAGTGGGGCAGGCTGACCCACACATCCAAAGGGAACCTTGAGCAGACCCGATGCAAGGTGGCACAGAAGCCCAAGGGCAGGGCGATGTCACACACACCACCATCTCAAAAAGGCAATCATCCAAGTAAAAGAATGGGAAAAAAGAGACAGACAGTGCCATGTAAAGGTATCTTCCCCTCAGAGAACTTCCTCTGAAGCACGAGAGAACTTACCCACATCTACCAGGGCAGCACTATGGAGCCCCCGCAGGGGGCAAGGAGGGGGCAGAAAAGGACATTCGAAAAGCGTCTCAAATATGAGTTCTCGTTCAGCTGCTACTGCTGCCAATAATGATGAACCACATGACAGCGTACTGCAGAATGTAGGCTTACAGGGCAGTGAGACTTGAGGAAATGCAATTTAGTATTCGGGCCAGGATCCAGAGCTATTTTTAAAGTAACTGTTGCTAGGTTAATTCGATTCATAATCTTTTAGTATGTTTAAGTGAACAAGCATTGAAGGATTGCCGCTAAGGATAAACCTACTTTATTTTAAATATAATAACATTCATTTGCTCAAATACAAACAGCACATCTGCTGAAAGATTAAGCACTATGAGGCAAGCCACTATGTTCAACAGATCACTTCAAAATGTTATAGAAGGACTGCACTGCAGCACTCGGATTAATGGAAATTTCATTTCACTACAACTACTTTCCACCCAGAACACACCCCTAACTCCCATAAGCCATTGCAGCTAAGCTGAAGCATGAGTGTGAACCCTGCCGTTTTACTGCAGAAGTCTACAGATGTCGCCTGAGTGACGTGGACAGTACCGGTTACAGAAGGGTGTTCTCTTGGTTCTTGTAAGATGCTGAAATGTGTGCACCTGTCAGCCAGTGAACAAATGAACAAACAGGGCTTCCAAGCGTGTGATGCACACAGCGGTTAACAAGTGATGGTCCGTCCAACCCAAGACATATGCTTCCGGCCAAAGGCATGCATCAGGATGCAGGAAAGATAGCCCGTAAGAGCTCAGTGCCCCATTACCACAAACAAGTTGTTCCCTTGTTGCCAACATTACCAGTTTGCCTGTGACTCATCAGCCCATAACTCATGGAAATGTTCCAATGTCCTCCGATTCTGTTGCAGCCAGACATTCATTACTTATAGCAATAAAAACAAAGCAGGGTTAAAAGGGGTGGGAAAATATTCTGACTACACACCAAAAACCCACGTATGTTGTATATAAAAACTTCACAAAACTTATTTACAGATAAAACCTTCAAAACATTTCACACTACACTGGTTCTGCTGTGCAAACTGCAGCTTGTGTACCAAGTAGCACCCACACCATGTTCATTATGCTTTGCACACAAGTATGTGCTTGTGACAATTCTACAATTTATCTTTTTAGCTGAATGCTAGATCAATTCTGGACATGCAGTAAAAAGTCACTTCTGGTTTGTTTACATGCAGTGGCACCTGACACACGTCAAATGATGAGGGTGATGACCAGAAGCAGCACCACGCTGTGGAGGACATGGTGCCTCCAAGAGAAGGGCAATGAAGGACAGCCTTCAGGGTGGTGTGGGAGTGGCCCGGCTACCCATCAGAGTAGCTCTGTGGTTGCACATTTTCCGCCTACAACATGTCGGGTGAAGATTAATAGGAGCATTGGAAAGGTGAAGAGGGGGACATGACATCCTCCCCAGGAAAAAAAAAAAAAAATTATATATGACAAAAAAGAACAAATGAATGGATCGACAGGGGGAAATGGGGGAAAAAAAAAAGCTTTCACAGTGGATGTCTTTCTAACCAGTAGAACATCTCCACCTAGAGGGGGCGTAGTCACTGCTACTTGCAACCAATCATAGATCAGGGTTACCGTCTATAGCAGCACAGGGATTTTTTACAACTCGCAGCTACCCTACTGACTTTGCACCAATACTAGCAGTCAATCTCTCCCCCTCTCTCCCTCTCTCTACTCCGCAGTGTTTCTAAGTATAGTGTTGAGCAGCAGTGAGCTCTACCATATGCAGCTCTCCAGAACCATTTAAATGCAGGGAGGGGGAATGAGCAAGCAAGCAAGCAACAGAGAACAAGAGTGAGAGAGGGGGATACAAAAAAAGAGGAGCGGGAAAAAGAATCAGAGAAATATAAGTAGAAACATGAGACCAATATATTTGGCAGATCTATAAATAGAAGGCGGCGAGGTGAGACAGGCTGTGCTTGCCCCTACAGCTGGGGGGGAGGTGGGTAAGGGATCGATAGGCGGAGAGGAGGACCAAGGCTTCCCAGAGCCCAGCGACCTGACAGCTGGGGGGACTATTTTTTGCAAGGGTTGACTAAATATGGTCAGGGAGCTGAGAAGCAGCGGAGTGGCCTGCGTGCGCTCCTCACATGCTCTGAAGCCTATAAAGCGCTAACAGTTTAGCTTTCCGCACGGAGAACAAGGACATGCTGCCCAGTGAGCCCCTTTTCTCACTCGGATGCTTTTGGGCTGCGTGGGAGGGAGGTTTAAAAAAAAAAAAAAAAAAAAAAATCCTCCTCCCCCCCTCACCCTTTGACCTCCAATAGGGGGCCATAACCCCTGAGGACTAATCTGAAGAAGCACCCTCCTTATGGATGACTTACAACTGTTCCTGTCATTGACTGCCCTACAAAAGTCCACCAAAATGGAGAGAAACAGGTAAACTTGATATTTGGACAAACAAGACGATGCTGCACAAAGGATGCATGTGGCTTGAAAACTGCACAGGACATTACATCTTTTTGCATTTCCGTCAACTTCCTGACTTCTCTTCTCCCCGTGACACAAGTTTGTGGTTGGAGCAAACAATCTGTTTCACCGTGCCACTGTTGAACCACTTTAGGAATTCAAAGAACCAAATACAAATTGCGTTACTTGAGCCAGGACTGCGTTTACACTAGGCCAAAAAAGGCGTTCAACTTCGGTACTACAGACTCAGGAATCCTCACAGGGGATATCGTCTCCTTGAGCAAGCACGTGTGACGGCAGCAGGGGGAAAAAGGCGTTACAGATTTTCTTCCCCTCCTTCTTTTCGATGGCAGAAGAACGGCAGCCTGTCAGTAGTGTGTGTTGCATGGAGACTGGCACGTTACAGCAGCCTGCATTCTCACCCCTCCCTTGTTTCATCTAGCACTTCCCTCTGTGTGATGTCTTTCCCCTACTTAAGGTAAGGCGTGAGAGCGCTTCTTTGTCAAACTCCGCCTCCCTTCTCCTCCACCCCGCCTCCATCCCCCTGCTACCCCACTCAGCAAGGGAAGCTGAATCAGCGACTCAGGCACACAGCCTGTGTGCCGGGGCTGCAGCTGCTGGAGCTATTCTGTAGGTCACAGCAGATCTCCTTGGAGCAGGAGGTGAGCGGCATGCTTTGGCTGACCGGGCAGCTGACAGGGATGCTCGTTTATTCAGGACGCCGCTACAATCGGCTCCTAACCCCTTCCTCGGATGCAAGCCGCTGTCAGTTAACCGCATGGCTTGATCGCGTGTGCTGTGGACAGGGTGAGCGGTGAGTGGAATTTACTCTTCTGCTTGGGATTGGTGTGCTTCCTAGGAAAACAGGGAAAGATGGATGCAGAGGGCAATGGGAAAGCAGGCGGAAGTAGGATGTCAAAGTTTCTCCATTGGGATTGCCCCCCTCCCCACATGCTGGGCTGACCATACCGGCCGCTGCGGCAGAGACCTGGTTGGCTCATTAGCTCTCGTTGCTGCATCACATCCATTCTTGAACTACAGGCTTGGCAAATGTAACATCGAAAGGTTCCGAGCGCATCTCCTATGGCAAACAATGAGATGAGAACCCCTTTTGCACAGCTTTCAAGGAGATGTGATTTTGCGACAGGCCACCAGGCTCCACGTGCTTTTGATCTGATCTCACCTCGCCCAGACTAAGCAATCCTTTTGATAGAGCTATCTTTGCCATACAGGCAACCATTTTGAGGAGAACTCTGCAATTCAAAAAGCTAACGCTCAGTTGTGGACTGGTCAGATTGTGCCTCAGCTTTGGTGATACACAAGGTGGACGGAGGCTGACAAGCCAAAGGAACTATTGCCAGCGTGCCAGTTCTCAACAAGACCAAGAGCTAAACAAGAGTGACGCAGGAAAAAAAACCCTCAAGTTCTGTGATGAGCATAGGAAGACCTTGAATGGGGGCAACTTGTCCATCTCCCCATGCTCTGCCAGGGAACCATTTTTGGTGAACATCACCTAACAATCTTTTCCTTCTGCATTCTGTAACTTGTGAGATCTGAGGACATCATGTTCTCAATATAAATATCTCAGTTTAGTAGTATTAACTGGAGTAACTTTAAAAAAAAAAAAAAAAAAAAAAAACCTTCCAATGCATAACTATATCATTTGTTCCAATGAACTACGTTGCTCATCTGAAAAGACTCTTCTCCATCTCGACAGTATTATTTAGGACCTTCACCAGTGCCTAGAATAGCAAGTGTGTGTGTAGGCTCTTCAACTTTTGTTTGCTGGGCTCTGGAGCTGGTATCAGGCTGAAAGTTTGATTTAAGTCGGGGGGGGGGGGGTGTGACGACTTGTGGAATGTGTGGGGAGAGAGCAAAGATTCATTAGAGACCAACTGAACATTTCACGTTGCCATGCAAATGGCCATCGATCAGTTGCATCTGGAATAGACCGGCTGGCCTCAAATTAACGCACCGCCAGGTAAGGTGCTACAGAGAAACAATAAAAAGAAAGAGAAGAAGGGAAAAAAAAATAGCAAAAAAAAAACAAAAAACTGCTGAACAGACATTAAATTGTTACATGTGACCTCTGCCCTGCCTATTTGCCTGAAGTGCAAATCCTCCACACAAAAGCTTCCTGTTCCAATTGGATCAACCTCTTTCATCACAGACAGCAGTATGCGTTTTGAAATACTGTTAGACAGGTTGGTAAAAGCAGAGAAAGAACGAGTGCGCGACCACAAAACCATGGTGTATGCTATTTCTGTGTAAAGCCCTTTGGAATGAAGGATGCCCCTGTTGTCTGGACAGCATAAGCAAGTTTGGGGGGAAGAAAGAAAGAAAAAAAAAAAAAACAAGGATTTTACAGTCTAACCTGCAAGACAGGCAAGGGGTGGTGGCTTGTAATATCCAGCCCCCTTTCCTCAAGGAGACAAGGACAATCCAACCCCACTGCAGAGAATCAAGCCTCTTCATCCTCCTGTCTTCTTCAAAATGATTCTTCCAAGATACTTGAAGGAAAGCCGGGGTCAATGGGACAGACTGCACGGTATGGACTACAACACATTTAATGCGCAGCGGAAGAAATGCTTAACTTGGGAGGGGAGGGGGAAAAAAAAATTGTCTGGGAGTGAAGGAGATTTAACTGTGCTAAAATCAGATAAAAGTCATTGGCTTGTATAGTTCATGTGTGTATATCATTTAGGTTGGAAGTAGTGTAAATAAGGCAGGATTTTTCAACAAATTTCAGTATTTCAAGGAAAGTAAATTATTTGCAAAGCTTAAGTTACAATAAGACATGCCTACGAGATGTACATACTTCTTTATGTACCCATATGAACATATGACAGCTATGGAATGTAAAGAAGTATGTATTTCTGGTCAGGCTTTGACCCTCGATAAAGTAGCTAATATCTCATGTTTAAACCAGTTATTTACGCTATCCTTATAATTAACAGATTTTATGCTTATCCCCTAGGTGGGCAGCAGTGCAGCAAGGGTGTGATCTCTGGGGCAGTCTGGTTGCTGCAGTGGGGGGTGGGGGCAGTGCAGTTGGTGGAAAGTTGCGGCCGTGTGCTTGTTCGTGGGCTAGCCAGCCAACGTGCTCCCAGTAGCACTCTCGGACCAATTTCAGGAACAATCATCAACCAGCAGCAGAAGACAGATCTCTTTTGGTTTAGGGCTGGGGTGTGATTGCTGGTGAGTGGGGAGTATCCTGAAGTTTTGCAAGAAAAGCTTTTGAAAATGAGGCAACTGAGGCTAGCTGGTGACTTACCAGGGTTCTTTGGTACCGGTTCTACAGAAATGGTGATAGTTTTATGTGAACTTTTCAGTGCCAAAACATGAACAGCATGATATGTGGGATCTGCACTTGGCAAACGACTTAATCAGGTGTCTGTATCTGCTATGGAAGCTTCCAGAGTGCTCCATGCTATTAAAAGAGCTGGCTGTTCCACAATGCTGTATCATATGGCCGACATTTTAACCCCAGTACTCTCTCCCAATCCCCTGAACCCTCTTCCCTCAGGGTGCCCAACCTCAGGCCCCTGACTCAGTCACCCACATTGTTTGGCTTTGCTACGCTTGCCAAATGCTTTTCTGGATGGTAGGGCAGATTAGGCCAGAGAAAGTGACAATGCGGAGGCTTCTGGCTTTGGGGTAGGCCCATCAGCTGATTCTCATTGTGTGCAGCCTGGGGGCAATAAAGGACAGACTGTAACTGGTGACATACAAAGCTGTGACCACCATCCCTTCACCCCCCGTCTTCATCTCTACAATGCCATCTCCCTTTTGATCACTTCTAACCGAGAGCAGCAATTAGTGGAAAGGAATAAATCCCCAAATGGACAGAGCAGCTGACCTTGCGAGATGACTGCTCTCCACGCGTGGCCTAGCAAGTGCTCCAACAGAGAACAGCAACATTTTCACTTCATGGCTTACCGGTTTTAAGATTTAAGTCTGTTTGACATTTTCCACCTTTTACATTTGCCTAAATTTCTATACGTTTCCGCTCTTTACAGAATCTGAATGTTTACAGGGAACAATCGTTTTAATTGCAAACTTAATTTCACAACCGCGGTGATACAAATCTAAACAAGGTTCTCCCTCCGGCAGGGGGGAATAAACCAAACTGGAGAACAAAATAAAATACTAAATAAAAGACAAGGGAAAAAGAAGGGGGGGAAAAAAAAAAAAACCATTCACCCTTGTTTTACCCTTTGGAGAGAATAAAACACAAACATAACATTCAATTTGTAACCTACTTCTCCCCTTTCAATGCGCTCCACATTTTTGCCTCGGAACAGTCATACTTAATTAATGAAGATAAAAATGGCGAGGGCTGTTTGATTCGGCTTCCTGTGCGAAGTCTGTGCCTTTTGATTCTGTCAGCCCCAAGCCACAGGGGCTGGAAAGAAAACTTGTCCATCCCGCCTGCTTCAATGAATGGCATCTCGATTCGCCTGCGGGGCACAGTCACCTGCCACAGAGCTGCATTTAAAGTAAACTTGTGTGGAGCACCTTTTAAGATTAGATGGGGGGGGAGAGAAAAAAAAAAAAAAAAAAAAAGATGAGTTATCTCACTTAGATTGGTTTACAGGCTCAGTCTATGAGTATAACTGTGTACGCTTGTGGACATGCTGGTTCCTGCTATGTCCCTCTGGAAAGGCACACCGATCAATGAGCCCAGTTGTCAAGTGCCACACGTTCCTTCTGAGCCAAACCCTCTCCCTCCTCCTGGTGCAGGTGGTGCATGGGGTGGGGGGGGAGGGGGCATGCAAAGCCTGAGTGACATCCACAGCAGATGCTGACGTTTCCGAAACGCTCTGCGACCGCTGCCCCCGACCTGTTTTTTCCAACTCAGGCTTTTGCCCTCTTATGGCCAGCGTGTCAAGGGGACGGGAGTCATCCAGAAACGCTGGAACAGCTGACCCCCTCAAACCCCTGTAACCAATGCACACAGGAGTGTGAGTGGCTTTTAAAAATAGCACACAGGGATGTTAACAGCCTCCAAATCGGTGCTGCACTTTCGGGGGACAAAAGTTGAAACCGTTCTTGTGAGTAACGTTGTTTATAAAGTACACTCAATATTATGTGATTGAACAAACACAGCTTAACAGACGTATGTGTGTGTGCTGGAAACCATACTAGTAAGCAGACAGCAAAGCTCTGTAATAAAGGAAGAAAGATCTTACCGCATCACCCAAAAAAAAAAATAAATAAATAAAAAATAATAATGTTCTTACTCAGTCAAAAGAAAACAAGCTTGAAATCACTGCGAAAAGGAGAACTCTTCTCTGAGGCAGTGATTGTCCCCACCCAGCAGCAGCCCGAAGGCCAGCGCTATTGCTGGCCATTGCCTCGTTCTTGGGGCCAGGCTCACAGCGCTCCCAACCCATTAGCCCCGGTAATTGCTACACCGCTCCTAGCCAGTAGACTCAAGTGTTCCACGACAGATAATTATTATCCTCTTACTCCAGCTTCAATTGTTTCTATTCTGCAGAAAGGTGGGCAATGTGTGAAAAATGGAAAAGGACAAGGGGAAATATGTTTTCTAGGGGGAGAGAGAGCAGGAGAGAGAGCGAGAGTGACTGCAGGGGGAATCAATAGTGCACCTTTGAAGTGTGCAATTGTGTAGTGTGCATGTTCTGCTGTGAAGCCGTGGTTAACTTTACACAACGTGACTTTTATTTGGTAATGATGAAATTAAGCTACTTCTCCTGGAGGGTTTGCGTACCTCTTTTCTTCAGGATGAGGTTACCTGCTCAGGCATCATTCCCTGTGCAACTGGGGTGGGGGCTTGGAGGTGTGCGTATGTGCACGTGCCGTTTCCCTCGGCACACAAGAAAACCGGCAACGCACGCAAATGCAATGCTTTGCTGAAGCTGGTAAAATGGAACCAAATCACCTTTTTGATGGATTTGGTCCCCTTCAACCAGCTGTAGCTATGCATTGATGACTTCAGGAGGAAAGCCAGGTGAGAAATGCAGCCCTTAGTTCTATCACCCCCAAGGAGCTTTGAAGGTAATCTCCTCCCCCTCCTCTTTGTGTGCCTTTTAATACTGAAGTGCAGATACAGTGAGGTACCTGCTCTTTGCCATCATCAGTATGCCGTTTTTGAGTCAGTCTGAGCTCCAGTGAGAGGCTGTTATTATGGGGCCAGTGCAGGGGTAATCCTTTCAAGAGGTAAAATATAGTCTTTATGCTTCAGCTAGTTACCAATGTGTTGTTGTTCCATGTTGCACAATTCAATGCCTACATTGTCTTCACCAAATAAAAGCTACAGAACTGCAACTGTTATGCTGTGGTCCCATTTCCTGGTTTAATGTTGACTTTATAATGGGCATGCTGATCAGTTTAACAGAAGATTCATAAGTAGAAAGGAGCAATGTGCTCAGACATGTGGCACACTTGTGGGAGGGGCATCAGGCGAACGAGAAGCACTGCGCCAAGCCAAGCGTATGGGGATCCTGACAGCACACGTCGGTGCGGCAGGGAGGCGGGCCGGCAGCTCTGCAAGGCACAGCAGGGTAAAATGCTCCTCAAACAGCCGGAGCAGGGAGAACCTCACACCGAGCCAATGCTGTGCAGCTTGGAAAGCAACTTTGTAAACGCAATTTTAAATACCAGGAGTGAAAGTGGCGGTGGTCCTCCAAAGAAGGGAGAAGCCAGGTATTTTGCTTAGCAGATGCTTTGTATCTAAAGTGACTTACACAGCTTACTGTCGAGCACGTACACACACAGGCACAGAGCCACATAAATACCAGGAGGCACAGATGCACTCCACCCCATTCATTTACATTCTACTGGAAAACTGTGCAGTTCATCTGTTATGCAGGAACCATACAGAAAACACTGCCATAGATGCCATTCTACACACTTAGCGACTAAGCTATTTGTCCCTTCTTCACCATGAACACTACTTAGACCTCAAAGGGCCGAAAGCCACAAAACAACAGGAACTGAGAAGATCAGAGGACGAATCAAGGTTCTCAAGCACAGCGCACCCATGAATAATTTGAGTTCCAGACCAGTGAAGAATTGTAATTAATAACCCTGATAGGAAAGACTAAAACCGTCGGAGAAGCAGTGACCAAACACACTATACTAACAGTGCCAATGATATGATTCCTTAGCCAAATTATTTACATAGCGCACACATACAACAAAAACACAAGCTGCTCTGTATAAACTCTTGCATATTCTGTGGCCCGGCTGTGGCATGGTGCCTTCAACACACAGATGACACACAGAACAGGGATTTCAAGTGGTAATTAGCAGTAGCTAACACGTTACCGCTCCAAAGAGGGGAGGTGGCTGTTAAAGCAAAGTGTGTGTCAAAGCAGACATTGATTCAAGTTCTTTTACGAGTCATGGGCGATAAACTGTTTTGTTTGCCTTCTGGGAGATGAGCCTGCAATAAGCACTTTCATGAATTGGCTCAGAGAAAGTTGCCGGCAGCACCTTTGTCACAAACACACGCGTCAATCGCCTGGCAGTGTCTATTTTCTGTTTAAGTTTTTCAACTGGCATAAACAAAATATGAAAAAATGACGTCACTGCAATTGAGAGGAATTAGCTAAGCAACAAATCACAAAGTAAAGGGAACAGTGCTTAAGGGTTACTCGGCAAGAGGAATCTGCCTTTTTAGTCAAGAATTCCAGTCACGACGAGCACTGTTAAAGGAACACGGAATTCTAAGCAAACTAAACAATGACATAGTGGGTGTACCATTTGGGCCTTCTCAGGGACATGCTTTTGCACAATAGTCTCAGTGCTATCTTTGAGACATCCATGACTTCCTGAAATGAGAACAAGTACACATGTTCATACATGCAAACAAAAAAAACAGCGCCTTACATATCCTCCTGAGACCCAGCAAAAAAAAAAAAAAAAGGTTTTGGAGACATTTCTAGGACCTAAAGAAAGTGTTTATACCACATTGTTGGGTGTGGGGCATGATGTAAGAAAGGATAGGATGTCCTCTAATAAGGGTGTTAGGACTCAGTATTACGGCATGTATGGTTTAGGAAAAACACTTAAAAACATGTCCTCCAGGGTGGACAAAAATGAATGGCTGGATGTGAAGTGGACATGCCTTGACATCTACGTCTCCACCCTAAATCTGGCACCTCAGCAGAGCCCCAGCAGACTCACGTGATGGATTTCCCTGTTTAATGCTCCACAGCACTCACTTCTGACACCACTTGTGCATTTCAGCTTCAACCATATAAGTCCAATGTGGCCACAACGTAACCACAGGACACAGAGAATATAGCTAAGGTCACAATGTGACCACAGTGCATACATTTACACCCAGAAGTTGACCGCACTTGCACATTGCTGGACTGTCCTCTGAACTCTAGGCAGACCCACACAAGCCCTGTTCTACTTTATTTCCCCTCTGAGTGAACGAACAGAGGGGTTTGTGCCAGAAGGACCAGGAAGTGCAGCTTTGGTGCAGTGCAGGGGGGCCACACGCTTCAGAAACATGCGGCAGAGGAGCTCACCCGGGAAATGAGAGAGAAAGAGAGAGAGAGAGAGAGAGAGAGAGAGAGAGAGGGAGAGAGAGAGAGAGAGAGAGAGAGAGATGAGAAAGGGCTGAGAGAGGAAACATAACCTGGTTTTTTCTGATGACAAGAGAACTGGCCTCAGAGCCCAGACCATGGAGAGCAATAAGACAATAAGTTGAGCTTCCCAGAGCAGCAGCGGACATCGCTGTGTTGCACGTGGGAGGCAGTACAACCTAAAGGAACCTTGAAAATGCTGGAAGGAGCAGATCTGTTCTAAATAGAATTAGATTAAATACAACTATAACAGCATTCCTCCAAGTTCCTCAAGGCAATAGGCATTTAAAAAAAAAAAAAAAAGTTGGGAAAAAACATATCAATCCCTTTCTAGAAGATGTAATGGAATGTCAGGCAAGGCAAGGCGACATCCACATTGCTGTAGGAACTTGCAGATTATCACCACAGGGTAGGGGGAGGTCAGCACACCTAAACTGGAGCGGTGCTGACCGACAACTCTCTGACCCCAATTCTGTCTATCCACAGCCAGGGGAAGTGCACATCATTACAGCATGATGAGTTGGGGCAACCCAGACCATATAGGCAGGTCTGATCCAAGCCCCTCTGCAGGAGTAGACTACTCTTACTCAGACATGATTGAGGATATCAGGGCAGATAAAGACCGCAGAACCCGTTACCGGTACTCCCCCACAAAAAGCCACCAGATCACCAAATATCATCCTGTGCGTTTTCTTGGCCTGGTCTGCCAGACCCCAATAATCCACTTGTGTGGACCGTAAATAACTGGTATCAAGGACAAGAAGCCAGACTGATTGTGTATGCTGGGCTGGGATCAGTGAATGTGAGAGATGAGAACAGAAAAAGAATGTGTATTGACCCTATGGCAGTCATGGTGGACATCAGCAGTCTTCAATGAGAAATTCAATCAACTGCAAAGTTAACTGTGGGAACCAGTGCTGTCCTGTGCCCTGGCAGAAAATAAAACTGCACTGGGCTTCCAAGCTCTCTACCTAGAGAGGAACTTGTAAAAAAGACTGATAAGAGTTTCTGCTGGCAGAGAACAAGAGACAGAGCAGAAGGGGAAAAAAAAAAAAAGTCTGATTCTCAGCTGTACAGACAGTTTCTTGATTTAACCTAAGAATCAGCAACAAAAGAATAATGCATTTGTGAAGAACACCTCATGTCAGGACAATTCAATGTTCAATTGCATTGATCTTCTGATTTCTGACTCGTGTTAAACATACAGATATGCAACTGCGGCTATCAATACTGGGTCAATAACACTTCCCTCTGTCACAAAGCGCTTACACAGGCATCTGCAGTCATATTAGAGTTCAAACTTTAAACAGAACAGCAATAAACACCCTGCGTACCTACCAAACTGTGACAAGCAACAATATTCTAGGACTTACTCATATTTAGTGTACTTCCTTATACTGAGAAACAAGACAAATGCTTGGGTAGCAACAACCATAGCACACTGTCCTCAGAGACTTAAAAAACAGAGTCTTAAAGTGACCAACTTCTCCAACAAACAGCAGTAAATACTCAAAGATGTATATTTCCTCAGTTTTCATCAACTGCTCTCTCAGTGTAGGGAGCATTTCCCAGAACCACAAGGCATGAGGCAGGGTACATCCTGGACAGAATGCCAACACACACACACACACACACACACACACACACACACACACACACACACACACACACACTTGTTCACTCACACATACTAAGGCAATTTAGAGCTACAAGTTCAACTTAAAGAAATATCTTTGCCCTGTTGGGTGAATCCCATATAGGCACAAAGAGAACATACAAACTAAAAGTGTGTCAGATTCAAATCCATATCCCAGACGCTGTGCCAATGTGCTGCCCTTCAAACATACAAGTTTAACCCAACACCAAAGCTTCAAGCAGGCTCTTACATTGAAAATTCAATTTACAACCAACACATGTGCATTTTGAGCCAATGGACACATCAGGTCATTAAAATACCATCAACTGAGACATTATGGACAAAACAAAGCCCACGACTGGATGGACGGTCTATCTGTTCGTGACAGGAACATTTGAACATATGACTAGACAATATACAGAGGGGGTGATACCTTGGGTTCCCACGAAGGGCGGCGTGATGCAGAGCATTGAAGCCATTGTTGTTGGTGATTGTAACATCAGCTCCTGCCTCCAACAGGACAGAAAGCATGTCGTCTCTCTTTTTGCTGATGGCGTCGTGGAGTGGGGTGTCACCCTCAGAATCCTACAGGGGACATCACTGAGTAAGAAGCACAGCCAAATAATACTCCATCCCCACAGCGCCATCCCAATATACACAGTATATTGAAATCAAGAAGCTATTTTTATGGAGGCCACTTGCACAATGTAGACTTATCAGTAAGTGCTGCCTGATACGGCATTTAGTAACAAGGCATCAAATGTGATCCAAGAACCTACAGAACCACAGCAAAATGACAATGTCCATCTTTCTTGTGCAATCCTTCACTGTCGTCTTTCACACTCATATCTAGAAACTTCCCTAACAAATCCGTCTTTTGTCAATATACTTTGAGTCCAAGATCAATCACATCTGTTAGCAAATAAAATCTATGAATATCAGGCAACTATTAACTGCTTAAACGGGAGCGCAGTTGTTTACTGTTGGGCAGACACCCGTAACAGCCTGTCATGCAAGGCTGACCGAATGTGTCGACTTCTTCTGCACTAAATCAAGCGAGTCTCCAAGCGAGCCGTTCATCATCTTGCAAAGTCAGCTCATCCTTCACACCATACAGAGACAAATGGCAGCATCATGGAGATGCCAGTGGAGTTCAAATCTATACTGTGGGGGATCTGGGTCCTTGCCTTAACACTGGCAGCTTAAAAACCAACTCCGGAGGGAGTACTCACCTTACTTCTTAAGGATCAGGACTGCCATATTTATATTCAGTGGAGGTTAATCTTTATACAGTATATCAAATCTAGTTTAAGAGTCTCAGCTTAAAATGTTCTGATGAATTTAGAAAACTGTGGGATAACAGTGAACAAACTGGGCCTGAATTACATGATTTCTTACTCCCTCATGCAGTTATAAACATATGTGCAACCTAGCATGCAGGACACCAAGGAAATGGAGAGGTACGGTTGATCATCTTACCTGCAAGCTGGGGTGGCAACCTAAGTCCAGCAGAGTCTTCACCACCTGTAGGTGACCCTTGTTGACAGCAATGTGCAGTGGAGTCTGACGCCGCTTATTGCGTGCGTTGAGATCTGCTCCCCCACGATGCAGGACCTCAATCACAGAGCCTTCATCGCCAAAGGCTGCATGATGCACAGCTCGGTCACCATCCTTGTCCTAAAAACAGACCCACAATGCAACTCATCAACACTAAACACTGTGCACAACCTCACCAGACTGGATCATGCAATGCACTGACTTGTCCCTTCACATAAACTAAAATTAAAAAAAAAAAAAAAAAAAACCTTTCACGCAAGGTGTCAAACTAGTTCAAAAGAAAAAAATGGAAAACATCCAAACATGGTGTTGTTACAATTTATTTTGCCATTTCCTTAAACGGAAAGGTAGTTTCTGCTGAGACTACAGGTAACATGTAAAAATACTCCAGCAACATGAAACAAAGCATGTAAAAACATTAATGCTTCCAGGTAAGAAACTATATGCAAAAAAGTGATGCAACTGTTTCTAACTGCGAGGTCAGCCTACTGACCAACCGCTTGTAGTCAGCTCCTTTAGTCCAGCACACCCAGGGCCTGGCTCTTTTTTAAAGTTCCCCTCATCTTTATTTAAATCAATATTTAACATCATTGTCGCTTGTTTCCCTTACTTACAAAGTGAATAATGCATGGCAGACAGAACAAACAGTATATTAGCATGGGTTCCCCAATGACACGGAGTGAGGCCAGCTCCTTAAGGAAGGAACAAAATCAGAACCACTCTCATACCCACCTCGGCCTCCAAGTCCACGTTGTATTTCAGCAGCAGCTTGAGGACGTCCACATGTCCGTTCTGGCTTGCCGCCTGCATTGCCGTGTGGCCAGCACATTGGCCATTCACCTGGGGTCGAGGATTGGGAATGAGTAAGTGCATTCTGCATAATGAAAATGTGTTACTCTGCAACAGTGTCTTTACCCAAAGGCCCAGAGCGTTTTAGCTGAAAAAAAAATTGGACCAACCATCTAGAGGTAAAGCACCAACTACCAGGCTTTCAAAGTTAAAAATAAATAAATGCATACATACATGAATTTAAAAAAAAAAAAAAAAAAAACACACACAAAAAAAAAACCAATTGACAGAAACATCCTCAAACAGGAAAATGATTCACATTTACGGAAACCTAAATGGTGACTTGAAATAAACCCCACAGACGCTGCAACCCTCACACAGCAGGAATGGACACTCAGGGGTAACTCCCCAGAGCACCATGTCCTGAATCTAACAAGCTGTAAAGACCTGTTTGTGCAGTATAACGTAGCTTCATATTAGGCATTGTGGACAGTTGTTTGCAGTATACTGTGTACAATAGGAGACGTCTCCCTGTAAGAGTTTGTTTACTCGAAGAATGAATCATTCCTTAACCTTTCACTCGCTCCACATGACATTTTAAACTGTGATCGTCCTCTCAGGTAGCTACAATAGTCACGTCCCGGGGCGCCTTTGCAAGCTGCAGACGTGAGCCGCAAAGGTCAGCATGCATTAGAAGTGTGGACACAGGGTCGAGGGCACAGCAGCATGATCAGTGCCCTCTAAAAACCATCATTTTTTGCGCTTAAACCATCTGAAATCCTTTAGTTGGAGTTACAGTATGCTTTTTTAGTGAAATATGCAGCTAAAATGCAAACACATGACTATTTCCATATCACAAACACCCAGTGCAGCTGACTGTGACCCTCCAGTGTTAAACAGGTTACTGATAATGGGTGAAAATATTTTATTTGACAGACCTATTACTACTGTTTCATTGCTTATCCAAAGTTAACTATAGCTGCAATAGAGGTTACCTCAATTAAGACAGACAATAAGGCTTCAGGCCTTGAACCTGCACTACTAAATTAGTGACTCATGTCATGGCAGCCACTCTGTGTAAATAAAGTCAGTCACCCTAAACCTAACCTTTTCACTTTGAGAGGAATGTGCAATATTTATCAATTTTGAACAATATCCTTTTCCAGGGTCTACTGTACAAAAAGACCTTGTGAAACCGTATGTTCAACTTCACTCCAGTGTTTGCATCTATGTTACGCAGTGCGTCCGCCCAGCGATGCGAGATAGATTGTGGGAGTGTCGCTCCTCCCTCTCTGCTGCAGCGGACATGTGATAAACGTCCCGGCTCCACTCGGCGCAGTCACGCTAAGAGCGCACTCAGGGGTCTGGTCTTTGTCAGCAGGGTGCAGCATCTCTGACTCATGCAACCACTTCATTTCTTAATAAGGTCTTGTTTTGAGGAAGCACTGGGGGTTGAATTAGTGGGGATGGACAACCCCGGCAAGATTCAATCCCGGGGAAGATCAGATAGTAAACCCTATCCCCACCATAAACATTTAGTGAACACCCATACAACCTTTGGAGGAGTATTGCACTTTAAATATATACAATTAATAAAATTATTTTCCTTCAGTTGAAAACCAAAGCATTCCTGTTTACTTTCATACATCTTCACTAAAGCATTTTGTTTACATTATAAAGATTTAATGTCTGCTTTTATCAAGAGATCCATTAGAAAATAGGGTTATAGTTCACGTCTATGCTGTGCCATCGTTGGGGCTTCTGCCAAACTCCATGAGGGAACACCTGGCACTATGCCTTCTGTGGGGTGATAAGGCGTACCCTCCTGCCCCACCCTATCCCTGTGTGACTGATCAATAACAGCAGACGCTGACTATGCGCCGCGGAGCTCAATCAGCCGCCAGAAAACGCCCTGCACAAGGCCCTTGGGGTCTGAAGTCAGAATTCTTGAGGTATTATTTTCTGAAATATGTACAGTATCCTGAAATTTAAGATTTCACTATCATATGGTCACATTCAAAGGCATTGATGGATCTCATACTTTAGACGGGATGACAGTTTTGCAGAGGGTAGCACTGAAGACTCAGAGCTCCTGGACTTCAAGTACTAAGACGTTCAAATCTGGTTCAGTCTCATGGAGTTTGCGTGTTCTCCCTGTGTTTGTGTGTTTTCTCTGGGTGCTACAGTTTGCTCCCAAAATGCAAAGACTGGTTGTGTATGTGACTGAGTAAATGAGTTTGTATTTCATTGGACTGGGGTCACATTCAGGAAGTACACTGTCAAACACTATGCTTCCAGATTATGTTCTAGACCACGGTAACCCTGCACTGAACAAGCAATTATTCATAATGGACAGATGGAATTAAAAATGTTCAACTGTTTAGTGTCACTTGCTAAGCTTTGCATATTTCTCCAAATCGAGGTATGACTAACAGTGAAGCACACACTCAGTATACTGAACTCCAATGAGCAACTAACACCCCGCCCCAAGGTTGCCATGGTGATGGAACTCACATCCACATCAGGTCGCTTCAGAATGTCCTCCACCTTGGCCAGGTCTCCGTTGGCGGCTGCCTTGACCAGCTCCTCATTGATGTCACCCGATTCCTGTGTCTCAAAGAGTTTCTTAAGGAGCTGAGACAGGCGCTCTGTGAAGGAACACGAAAGCCCTGCTACTCAGTGCACGAAATAAATGTCAACATCTTACAACTTGCATTCAATTCCTAGAATGTAAGGTGAGCAAATATTCATGCAGGGTTTTTCAAAGACACATGAGGAAACAGGGAGTCATAAAAAAGACTAAAATGTTTTTGCGCTAGATCACTGACACGTGGTATGAGAAGCATAGTTGTGCTCCATTTCTGCTGAAGGAGCTCATTTTGAAAACTGTGCTGCAATATTTATCATAGCCGCACACTCTTACCAAGGATTGCACACATACCTGTTTCTCATTATGTATTTACACAAGTACATATTTACTGAAGAGATTCAGCAGTTTGCACATCACCATCAAACAGTTTACCTGTGGTTATGAACCACCACCCCATTCAGCCAACCCGAATCAGCCTCCCTTTTGCTTTGCTTGCTGTAACAGTAAATGCTTGTGTGAGAGAAAGATGAACAAGAAACGCACCTCCAGAGGCATTGGTGACAGCTGAGCCTGCCGGAGCAACTTTGGTAACAGCGGCAGGGTTGTAGGTCCATGATGTTCCACACACCTCCACCTTGAGGTCACTGTCTGAGTAGATTTGCTGAACACGACCCACCTTGCCTAAGGTCTGTGCCAGACAAGAGTGGTTAGAAGACAGTGATTCTTATTAAAAGAGCCCCCTTGGCTGAACTGTGTGAGCATCTACGAGATAGTGTCAGAGTGTCAAACTATAATCCCACACCTGTCCATTCTCAGCTGCCTAATGTCCCCCATGTAAGCCTGCCTGCCCTACTGGATTGTTACTCACTGGCAGCATGGCCTCAGCCCACTCGCCGTGTCCCCTCTGCAGCAGCTTGATGCGGTCAAGATCGTAGCAGATCTGCACCAGATCTCCAACCATAAATTGGGAGCTGCCACCCTCTGCGCCTACTGCAGCCTCGCCACTGCGCACCACATTGGCCTTCGTCAGGACTGCTGGGTTGAATGTCCACCTGTGGGGGGGGACACAATCACACTGTGTTGGTAAAGAGCAAAAAAAAAAAAAAAAAACTTTCACTCATAGCTCACACAGTGCCACAGAGCACAAAACAGCAGAATTTAGCCACCAGATGGCATAATGATTGCAGCCATTGCCTAGAAATCACTGGACCTGGTGTCAAGTCCCGTTCCTGCACTAGTAGCTGTGATCAAAGTACTTACCCTGTACTGTAACAGTAAATACTACTCAGCTGTATAAATGGGGAAAATAACTGCAAGTAACTTGTACAAGTGTGCAAACCTAACATTGCTAAGTCACTCTGGGGAAAAAAAGTGTCAACAAATTTAATAAGCTACAGTAACTCACAGTGAGCCCTTTTTATCAGCAGCATAATCATACTAAAAGGGGACATAAAGCAAGGAGGATCTGTTTAGATACACTAGCTCCCACGTAAATAAACACTGCCTTCTGGAGAACTCATCAGACCAGCTGGCTCTTTGAGATCATCCAGATGCCTGCTAGATCTTTGTGTTCTACTGAGGGCTGCTAAGGGTGATGCTAGTCCAGAGGACTAAAGAGTCCTGCTGAGTCCTGCCTCAAATCCATTGTTTATTAAGAGATTCCACCAATGGACCAGGGAGTTAGCACCATGGACCAGTGACTAGAAAGGGGGTCCTGCAGTCTTCTAGTGGAGGGTGGTATGAAACTAGTATGGCTGTAAGCCAGCTGCTTCTCAGCCAACATACAGAAATATGTTAATGAAAAGCTGATTCAAAAGGATGGCACAGAACTGCAACCCTCCCCACATTGCTGGTACTTCTGCCTACAATATGGCAGGGTTATACGCATCCTGTGACCTCTCACAAACTGTGGGGACAAAGGTCAGACCAACACATGTGTTTTGAAAGAAAAATCTGGCTTATTCGATATAAGAAGGGGGTTTGCATGTGTGTGCTGTGTTTCATGTAAGTAGCAATTCAGAAGAACTGTTTTTGAAGACCTTACACTTACATATGAACCCCAACTTACGATTTTTCAACTTTACGATGGTGCAATAGCAATACACATTCAGTAGAAATCATACTTCAAATTCTGAATTTAGAATTTTTCCCAGTCAAGTGATATGTGGTACTATATTCTCTCACGATGCTGGGTATAGCTAGTGTGTACAACCGATACTCTACAGTGTTCTATGTTGCCAGCGTTTTTTTTTTTTTGATACCCCCCCCATATGTACATTGTGTTTTGTGCATCCATCACGTCCACAAAACATCCATCTGTGTCTCCTGCTACTAGTGAGAAGAAGAGGAAGCCAATTACTCTCCAGGAGAAACTCAAGATAATTGCCCAGCATGAAAGTGGCAAGCCCGTAATGACATTTAAGGTAGGCTAGGCTATGAAACGTAGGTTTGGTAGGTTACGTGTATTAAATGCATTTTCGATTTACAATATTTTCAACCTACAATGAGTTTATTAGAACGTAACCCTATCGTAAGTTGGGGACCATCTGTGTTTTCATTCAACTCCTAACCTGCAGATGGCAGGAGTAAGACTTTGTTAAAGCTCCATTTAGTTCTGGTTGTGACCTCAGGACCATTCCGAATAAATACAAGTGGCACCAGATGGTCATTTAACCCATAAATGTTAAAACCTACAGAAACACACTGAACAACTGTAGTGCCAATGCAAAAAATGCGACTGCTTACTGCCATTCTCAAATGAATGTTTGAAATACCCCAATGTAAGATCGGGGGGGGGGGGGATCCAGAGAGAACCTGCAATAGATTAACTGGGGTGGTAAGGGAGCAGGTGACCCCCAGCTTACCTGTTCCCACTGGGGTACTGGACCACGATGTCATGGTCCTCATCAATGCCGCATACAGTGCCAGTGGTGGTTAGAGTCTCAAACATGCCATCGGTCCAACCTCCATGGCCATGCTGCAGTGACTGCACAATCTCAAGGTCCAGGTCAATGTTTACCAGGTCCCCAATTTGCAGTCCACCCGGGTTTCGGTTACCATTCTGCTCACCTGTGGAAGGTAGGGGAGCGTAGTAGTCATGAGATTATCATGAGTCAAATTTATGGACAGGGCAAATTTCCACTACTAGGGCTGAGTTGCAAGGTGCAACAAAACAGAGGAAAAGCAAACACTGTACAACTCAGTGAATGACGTCCAAAGTGTAAAGATGACATGAAGTAATAACTCTGCTTAAGATATTTCAATTTTTTGAAAATAAATATATCCTATAAAAACACAAACCTCAAGTAACCCAACAATCATTCTCCATGAACAAACTAAAACTCACATTTACATTGAACTCCCTCAATGCCCCAGGCTAGAGTTCCTGCTAAAAGGTTTAGTGGGATGTTTGTTTGATACAGTGAAGCACTGTCTGTGTAGCAATTCCTAAGCCATTGTGAAAGCTGTGGGAACGAAACAGGTGGTCAGCAAAAGATGAAATTCTACATCAAAAGCAAAGCAATGGTAGAGCAGGAAATACTGTAGTGCCGCTCCTCCTGCATCCATCCAATGACAGCTACCATTTGTTAAAGCAGCGCAGTTGCCTGGTGCTGTCATCTAGTGGCCACCTGGTGTGACTGCACCACAACAGTGCCCTTGAAAACATTTGACCCCGTGATGTCGCTACTCTTGTTCCCACATCTGTTTTATTTCCCACCACAAAGCCAATACTCACCTAACACAGGGCAGTGGTCTCGGTAAAAAGTGCCCCCCTTAGCATCCTGGACGCATTTCAAATCCGACTGGAGGAGATAAGAGACGCGAACATGGGAGAAGAGTAAGCGACTTTTTTTGCATTCATAAACACTGTAACAACATCTGCAAAAATAGCACCATTTTATTGAGACATCATGGATAACATAGGTAAGATGCTTACTGGACAGCAACACATAGGCCTTTTTGCTTCTCACCCTGTAACAGTAACAGACCTCACGGTTTGAGAAACCACAGGGAGCTTTGAGTGCTCTCTCATTTGCCTGTATGAAATCCCTCCAACATCAAAACCATGACAATACTGAACAGTACAGTAATGGGTGTTCCTTCCAACAAACCAGCTTCATTAAGGGCCTGGTGAATCGCAGCTGGCCAAGACACCCCTGTCCCCCTGCTGCTCAATACTTCAGGGTTCCTTCCACATTCACGCCCACTGGGTTAATCATTTCACTAATGAAAAGCTTGGCCTTGCACACATTATTAGGTTAGGCCATAAATCAGCAGGCACAGCCCCCTCTTCCTATTGTCTGAAAGTATCAACTGGAAGGAAACCCACAATTCAAGCAGCATGGCGATTGGATGCAGTTCAAAAGAAGCCAGTGAGCTCCTGACCAATGAAAGCAAGCCTTTCTGCCATGGCTCATATAGATTCTGATCACTGGTCCACCCTACCCTGGTCTCTACCAGACAAACCCCCATTCCCCAGTATATATCCCCCGACAGCCTCCCTTTCCTCTGCCGAAGTGGTATAACAGATGTCCTTTATTATGCATATACACCCTCTGTTTCCCCTTCCAGCTGCTCGCACACGCTAGCCGCGCGGCACGGACAAAGGCCCGCTTTCAGAGGAGGAACAAAAGCTTGCCCCAACCCTTCCCCCTCCTCACCATCCCCTCGAAGCCCACTCGGTAGAGGTTCTTGGCCCCATTGTCCCACAAAACGTAGGCTGCACTATGGGGGCTGGCGGCGCTCCAATCCTGGATCTCCGTTACCTGGGGGAGTTCAGATACTGAGCGTTAAACATTTGGTCTTAAATTTCAGCACAAGGCAATAAGACACCTGCACTGCCTAACACAGCATGTTGGACCAGAGACAAAGAGCCTGAAGAACACACTTGCTTCCACACATTAATATGGTGTTGTAACAGATCATTTAATTCACAAGTCATTGTTTTAATAAGCAGCAATATGATAGCAAGACAGATCAACAAACAATATGAACGGCTGTCCAAATATGTATCTGAGAATGTATCACGATCCCACAACACATATTGTCTACAGCTACCTTATAGAGGGTACAGAAAACTGTTGTGTGTCTGGAGCCACCACCACAAAACCAGGAGAGTTTTGAGAGTTGCGATTCATCATAATCAAACTTTTGAGTAAAGGGTCAGCATGGCAAGAGCAAAAAAAGTGAAGGAGTATGGACTGTACATACACATTAGCAAAAAAACAATTATTCAAGTCCTCAGAAAAAAGGAAAAAGACTGAAGCAACAATGTTGTACGCAGCTTTTTAACATAAGGTGTGACTGTTCATCTGAAGATCAGCTGTGTGGGGATAACCTCCTGACTCCACCCATTAATTTTTTTCAGAACATATTTTTTAAGTGCATTTCCTGATCTGTCCCAAAACACTTCATACAGGATGTTGTAAGCATTTCAATTATATCTTGTATAGGGTTGGCGCTTGGAAATCACTGAAGAAAATGAAATCTTTTTGCTGGAGCTCACATAGGCACCACACTTCACTAATCCCTCTCAGAGTAAACAGCTTCCTTTAATCTCAACTGTTTCCAAATTAGAATGTTGTAAAATTCAATGTCATACTTTGCACCCATTTAAACGTAAAAATACTGGTATCTGTCATTTTTACAAAACCACACATTGTGAATATGTGAAATGATGGCTTAAGAGTACCGTACTCTCACTTGCTCTGCAATTCTCACTAGCATGCGGCTCACATTTCCTCCTGCTCTCACCTGTGTGTTACTCAAGGCACAAGCTAAAGGCTGAAAGACATGCAAAAAAGAAGACATTTTACAGTCCTCACTAAGCAATGATAATGACCTTTAATAGCAAGAAGCAACTTAGTTCATTGTAACGAAACCCAAAATTAATCAGCTCCTGGTAAATTACCTTGCCCCTCCTTCCATTGCCACCATCCTGGTCCTCCCACTGCCAGTCCACACCTCTCACTACACGTCCTCCTGCAAAGATGCCTCGCGCTGTGATTTTCTTGGACTTACGCCTGGACTCCAGCAAGACCCTGTCAGAAACATATGAACAAAAAGTCTCCATTAGTCAGTAACACATACCTCCTCATTTCAATAAGCATACTTTCCACAAACGGCAAAGATGACAGCTGGAAATGATCAATTAACTAAACAGTCCTCATTCCTGAGGCCACACAAATGGTTCCTAGGTGCCAGGTGCTGTATCTTTCAGGTACTTCACTATAAAATAGAGAGATGATTTTACAGGGCAATGCACATTCATAACTGCTTCTGAAAACAATGGGCATTCTCAGGATCACAGGGACAACCTGAAGGGACAAACCATCTAAAGAGGTCAATTTGGCTGGAGCACGACCACACCGGGGAGCAGGGGGCTAACTGGATACTTTTGTTGAGGTTTGTTACCCACCTAAATATAATTTAAAAGTTGTGCAATAAACCACTTACAAAAATGTACCCATTTATATAGCTGGGTAATTTTTACCATTCTAATTCAGACTAAGCACCTTAATCAAGGGAGCTATAACAGAAGAAGGGACTTGAACCTGGGTCCTTTTTGTGTGGAAAGTGATGGCTGGAAGAAATACGTTATCCACTGACCCATTACCTCCTGAATTCTCACTGCTTGCTTCATGTCCACAGAATATCTAACGATAAATTAGGTTAAGTTGTTTATAGAAACCAGTTGCAACCAGAGGAGAACAGCCATCTCTCAGTGACTAATATCTCCTTGTCAGCAGTCGGCATAGTGGTTCCAGGATATGTCTCTATGCCCATACTCCTCCAATTCCACCCGTTATAAGTACTTAAAGGACAGATTAAAGGATAAACAGACCTAGAAGGAATCAATGCAAAATTAATTGCTGTCGAGCCAACAACTAAATCAGTCAATGGTGAGGGAAACAGATGATTTCCTCCAGCATCATGCATTAATTTAGAAGAGGCAGAGGTGAACTGAGGGCCTTTGCAGCAAAACCATTAGTGACCATTAGACTGCACAGCATGATAAAGTAGGAGTCAGAAGACACACAAAGGTGAACAGAAAACAGCAAGTGTTGGTCTTTTAAACTTATTTAGGGGCTACACTTGTATACAACTGCAGAGGCTGAGTATGACAAAGTATGATTGCTAATGTAATGAGCACCACATTTTTGTATTCTAAATTTCCTAAGGTGCTATACTGTATGACAGGAAAATGGCACATCTGCCATTGACCTTTTTGCATGCAACTGGAATCAGTCATTCCAAAATGCAGTAAAGGAGCCAGTTCTTTTTAACACTGCATATAAAATGAGAAACAGGTCTCAAAGAGAACAGAATGGCTATTTCGCAAAATTCATGTTATATAGGTGGCAGGTTTGCGAGAGAGAGGGAAGAGGGGCTCCAGGGCCAAACACCTGTACACGCTAGGGATTTCAATAGTGGATGAGATCTGTCACTGCCAAACTTAAAAACTAGAGACTGACAGTTGGACCCTCATACATCCAGCCAGAGGACAGGAAACCAGCAGACTTACAGCAGCACTGCACAGAAAGTCTGCCACAAATGTCCATTCCTTGAGAGCTCATCCTCACAGATCCTGAGATTACAGACAAGTAGTTTGGTTTCTGCTCTCCCATTACCCTTTGTGATTACAACTGATGTCAACGAATCTGCTGCTTGCAGTCTCTATTAGGCTACTTCGATTTCCATAGTCAGACTGGAACCTCTGGATAAGGGCTCTTGTGTCAAACCAATAGATAAATAATGCAACAGTGCATACAGAGAGACACCCTAGAGGCTGTCTACTGAGCAAATGATTCATGTAATGTGATCATAGTTAGCCAGCTTCTGTCTCAGAAGCATCCAATTGTTGGTCCAATGTTCCCTCCCTGTCAGATGGGGGGGGGGTCTGCAAAAAAAGATGCTAAAGCTAGACCACCCTCAGGCCCCCTGCCATCCCACAAAACTACATACTCCACCCTTTCACCAGGTCACAGAAGCAGTACTGATGTTCTTTATTGGCAGTCCTTTACTGTTGGGGGGGGGGGGCAATATGAGAACAAGTTAGCGTCTAGGGAAGCCATATGCTGTGACATGCAAATCAATCCGATCTAAAAAAATCTGCAATGGGGGAAATGAAACTTCTTTTTGAAGTTCATCATGCCACTTGAGTCACCCATAAGTGAAATCCTCTAATGTTTACTTGGCCTTGTATCGACAGCCAGTTTATTATACTAAAGAACAATCAATTCATATTAATCAAACCTTGTTAAACAATACCTTGATGAAGCCATATTGATCATTTCATTAAGTGCTTTTTTTCTGTACCGGTTGACCCATGAACATGTTTTTCAGGGAAGAAGGGAAAATCCACTAGACTTAAGCCACAGGAAGTAGCAGTAAGTAGAGCAGTTCAGTAACAATAGCCACCAGGCCCAAATTCTTTTTCAAACACACACAGCAGCCACTATAATTTTTGTATTTTAGAAACATGAACTATCCATAAAACATTAATCATGACAAACAGGTAGCTGAAAGATATTGTTTCAAAGAACAATAAATCACAGTATTACATAAAAGATTAGCACAATGACAACAAAACCCATTTTCCCTCAAGGAAGCACCATCCTTGTCCAGATATACTGATATACTGTCCTGTTCCACGGTGGCAGAAAAACCCATACCAGAGTATGTGGAGATCTAGAAGTCCACCCCCTAACAACCTTCCCCCTCCTCCTTCCAGTGTCTGCACGCCATGTAGAAACAAACAGGCCTGTTCCTGTCGCTCACAAATCCATAACACCGGGGGGGGGGGGGTTGGGAGGAGGAGGAAAAAGGAAGGGTGGGCCGCAGTGGAGTATGCCTGCCTCCTGCCTTCGACCCAGGATCCTTTTTTGTCTGTGCCGTCTGTCGTCTCATTTCCATCCCCCGAGCAGCTCTTGTGTAACAGAGGATGAACATTCTCTTCGTTGGGAGTGAGGTTATAGGCCACTAAGGACTAAAAGCTCCTGAAGAGCAGAGGGTGGGCCCAACATAGGCCAGCCTCATCTTGACAAACCACATGTTGCACAAAGGGCTGGTGGCGGATGGGGTGGAGGGGGTGAGTGGTGCCAGAGCTCCTATAATAACACTGCAGAAAAATGCTGGGTTTACTGGAACCAGAAACTGTGGTGGACTCAACAGAAATAGCCACATTCTCTCAAAGAGAAAAAACACTACAGCCATTATAATTTTACCCATTTATACAGTGGGTGTTTTAAACTGGAGAATTTCAGGTTATTACTGATATTTATTCATTTAGCTGATACTTCTTTCCAAAGTGACTTAGTGTGAGATTTGTATATTAATCTTCTTATAATGATTTGCCCATTTTTACAACTGGGTTAAATTGCTGTGCCAGTTGAGAGTAAGGATCTCAATCAAGAGTGCTGGAGAGAGAGGGATTCAAGCACAGGTGTTTTGAGTGGAAGGCAATGGCTGAAAAGAATGTGCCACCAGCTGTTCCCACAAGTTTTAACATTTCACTCAAAAACAGGGACCTCAGCCAGTAACCACCAGATTACGAGTTGATGACCTTAACCACTACGCTACTATACCCACCTATGAGCCAAAAAGATTCAATTAAAACATGCAGTAAAGTGAATACTGTAGGTGATACCAATCCTAATCTATAGCTGCAAAGGGTTGACAACTGGGGTGCGGATTAGGGGTTATAGGGGTCCTTACCTCTCACTACCAGGTGTGGTGATGCGGTAGAACCTGTGGCGCAGGTGGTGCTTGTCTCCATGGTAGCAGGTGGTGCAGAGATCGTAGTTGGTGCACTCTGCACACTTCCAGCGGATCCCAATGATTGGCTGTTGACGACAGGTGTCACACATGGTCCCATCATGCTTGATACCTGCAGAGCAATGAGGTGGATGGGTATCACTGTCACTCTCAAGTCACTTCACTGCCCAATATCAGTAAAAAGAATTCAGCCCTGTGTCTCCCCCTTTATACTAAAACATTACACTAAAGTAAGTAATTTTATGTTACAAGGGATAACATGTCATTTTCTTTTTTCCTTTCAAGAGACTGGATTTCATCATCAGGTTTGTTCCTTTATGGTTTATACCACTAATCTATGAATCTTTCAGTCAAGATGTCTTCAAAAGGAATCTCCTTTACACTTCTGGGAACTGTTATACTACCTTATGCCCAACAGGTAATATACTCCTTTAAATACTACTGTAAAAATTACTATTGTAACAAAAAGTAGTTGTGTCAGAGAAGGATTTTGTTTTTTGAACAGTTCAGCTGAAACTAAATTTAGACTAAAGAGAAGGAGTAAGTTAACCACTGATAAACACACATTAAGCAAAGCAGATGCAAAAACGGGAAGGTGTTGGCTTGGGCATCTTTTACAGCCATGATACCAGGATGTGGTGATGCAGAAAAGGTGTGTGCCAATTGTCAGAAGGACAGATGAGGCAAATATTTACTTGGCAACCACACTCAGACCTCACCATTCATTTCAAAATATGAAATGGAGCTTTGGCCTCGAGAAGCCTCAAAGATGATGTGATTATGAGACACCGCGAGCCAGCTTGTCTGCCAATTGTGTCTTTCTGAAAAGTATTCCATGTACACTGACTACATTCCTTAAATTATATAGCATTTTCTCAGAGCAACTTCTTAAAGATGCTCTGCCATTAGATATATATAAAAACAGACCATTGTGAGCAGGGAGAGCTAAGGATAAAAACCTGACCTTCTCAGTGCAAAGGGCCATATTATGAGTTTGAAATTGTCTTCTGTACTCTGTGGTCTTTCTGTCAATCAGCTAACAGTGCAAACCAACTGGGGCCCAGTCACCAGGGTCACCTGGCACCCAGTAAACACACTGCATAGGGAAGAGCAATCCAGATCGCTGCAGCTAAACACACTAAGTCCATGAAAAGGGTCAGACTAATGTGTGTGGTGTTGAGACGACGAACAATGGTGCTCTCATTGTGGATCAGCACAGCTTTGCCAAGACTTGCACAGTGCAGTGTGCGGCACGTTGAAGATTGCTCCGGGGGGGTTAAGTCACAAGGAGGATTCACCACATCTTTGGTGAACTCAGCACAGTGTGAAGCACCATAACAGCTTTGAACCAAATTCTCACAGCTGAAAAGGACAAAGGAAGAAAACTATAATCTGTATAAATGTATAAAATAAAAACCATATACACACATCCAAGCTCTCCTTTTCAACTAAGGGAACAGAATCATATTCCACACCTTACCAGTATAACTTTACAGAGGGGAAAAAGTAAAACACCAGGCACATTTGTTCTTAAGCTACATTGCTAATAAGTACTGAGAGGTTAAACCTTACACTGCATAGTTTGTCCTTCCATAACTTTCTGATAAACAGACTATTTCTCCATGACAGTACAACAAAAAATGATGCAAATAAAGAGATACCAGTATCCTAAATGCAACATAAACAGTACATTAATCAAAAATTTACCCACAAGTACCTGTCTTCTTAAAATGAAACACAGCTGCTTCAGCCCACTTTCACATCAGATGCCTCCAAAAGGCAAGTTATGTATTGTTCTTTTACAGCTTTTACCCTAAAGACAGTCATTAAGATCACATTCACAGAAGACACAAAAATGTTGTGCCCATGGTAGCTGTTCCCACAAGGAGAATTTGACTGAATAGTTGTAAAAACTCAAAAAAAGAGAAACATCCAACTGGTTAGTATATTGAACCAAAGTGAATGGCATCAGCAGCAACCGGCAGATGTGAGAGAACTGTGCCCTTCACTGCAAAGCTATGCTCAGTTAACCATAAGAGATGGATGCTTATGACAGCTCTATTAAACCCCCTTTCTTCTTTGTTTCTCATGAGTAGGTGTGCTACTGTCTTGCCCTATCAGTGACCTCAATGTCAGTCATGCACATGGGAAGGTGAAAAGAACTGCCTCTGCTTTGTGCGCAGGGGTGATACTGCATAGGTTGAGCGTGTCAGTGCAAATCACTGCATGTTCCCCACCTCGGCCAGGGTACGACAGCCGCAGCGGGATTTGCAGTTCTTCAACTCCAAAGCAACGGATCTACATTTATATTTAGCTGATGATTTTCTCTAAAGAAAAACTGATGTTCAGGCACCACAATTGTTTACCCATGCACTGCAGAGTAATTTTTTTACAGGGGTGTCTCAGGGTAAATCTCTTGCTCATGGGTACTACAGCAAAAGGAAGGATTTGAACCTGAGACTTCCTGTTCAAAAATAGTTGCTCTAACTACTATGCCACCTGCTGGCCTCTTACACAGTTTCTGCTAAACCTAAGTGAATCTCAAGGCAAATAAAAAATACTGTTGTGTTCTTTAAACTAAATCTGATGAATTATTACCTGACCAACAACAAATGCTATTAAAGTAATCCAATAATCTCTGCAAAGTTTTAACATTTTAGAAGCTATTTTGGGCAAGCTTCCTAACTCGATCTAACTGGGGAGCACAGCTGCAGATTAACAGGTGGAAAAATGTAATGTTATATACAGTAGCTGCCTAACCTCTTGCAAAAAAATTAAACCACAAAATCCAATGCGGCTGTGTGACACTGGGGGGGGGGGGGTACAGCAAAGCGACATCCCCCCCCCCTTTGAGATCCATCATTCAATTTCCAAAAATGGTGGGTCATCATTAGACAGGTGCTCAGCAGTACCCTTTAAAGGAAAAAAAAGCACTAAAACAGCATGAAACTGCTACTAGTGTCCATGTCTTCATCAGCAGCTGTAATATGACCATCCATATGGCAAATCTTTACAAGTATGTTCATACATTTGCTAGAGGGGAGGAAACCCATATGAACACTGGGAGAACAAGCAAACTCAGCACAGACCCAGATTCATACATATGTTGGAAGAAGCAGCCCAGGAGCTTTACAATAAATAAATACATACATACATAACTAAAAAGAGTTCCACATAGTCTGCCCAGGTATGACATTATGCCATTATTTCTTCTTTTAGTGGCACCTCTGTCCAAGTCAATTTCACTGTTAGGTTTGCACACTAAGCTGCTTACAATGACTGACATTTTTAATGCTGGTTGACTTTTTCCTGTATCAACTCAATGTCCACACAGTCCTAAAATCAGAAGTGAAGAGTTGAACGTGACCACAACACAGCCTGTTGCTCACTTATCCAAGTGAGGAACAAAATTTGTTTAAAAAAAAAACAAAAAAAACCAAAACAAATTCTGTCATCAAAATACTGAAAAAAAAACAGACAGACAGCAGCCTTCAGTGTTCAGGTGACATCTGTCATCTCATATAAAGAAAAAAAGGCTGTATAAAATTATAAAGAATGTTCATCTTTGCTGAAGGAGAGTATAAACATGGAGAATGTAACGCAGGTACAGGTAAAAACTTCATAGGACCAGTTGTCAATGGTTAGGTTATTAGTTCAATTCCCCGACCCACTGCTGCACACCTGATCAAAATACCAGAATAACCAGATTAAAAAAATACCCAGCTGTAAAAATGAGTAAATAACTTAAGTTTATTATCCAACATATTACCCACCTGGCAAAAAGGCTTCGGAAAAACAAAACCGCTTCTTCTGATCAGCTGCTGCACAGCTATTTGCATGTGCCCTTAAATGAATCCTGCGCGCATTTTTCACCGCAGAAATATAAAAAAAATACATACTGATATGTGCATAACACTGCGCGGATTATTATTGTTGCAGCGTTTCCTGGTCATAAAACAACTGGTCCTGCTCTGGCTCACATTTCGAAGGGTTTCCTCACGATTTTGTTTACGCGGCACGCTAAGATGCGCGCTGCCGACCCACCTGTGGGCGCGCTGTCCAACACACGCACGTCGTAGGCGCCAGAGCAGCGGTAGTTGGCCGCCGTGCCGTTGTCCCACACGACCACCACCTCCTCGGGACTCTCGAAGCTGCGCACGGTGCCCACGTGGCCCTCGCCGCCGTCCTGTTTCCCCCACTTCCAGTCGGGGCCACGCACCACCCTGGCGCCCACGCCTTCCATCATTACGCGGTTGTTTCTGCCGGTGCTCATTGAGGGGATCGGCGGGACCGCGTCTAGCCAGCGGGCCGGGGAGCCGCCGCGTCCTCACGAGAGTCTCACACCTTTATCCGGGCTTTCTGAAGACCTGCTGGAGGTGGCAGACTCCGCAAGCCAGAGAGGGAGTAAAGTCTGGGTAGGCAGAATCCCGAGGTGCCCCCCCCAGCAGTCCCCAGTCAGACTGGGAGCAACACAGCGGGGGACCCGAAGAGGCCGGACAGAAGGGTGACGGAGCCCCGGGTACCAGCTGAGACCACCGTATTCTTGCCCTTGTGGCTGTTTTTCTTTTTTCCCCACCAAACTTTTCCTGTGACCAACCGCTCGCAGAGGCGCCGTGGGAAAGCGACCGTTTATTTTTAACGGACCACGACGTTAAAAGCGCGTCCTCGCCAGCCCGACGCCGAACCCGTCTTCGCTCTAGCGCCGTTTTCCACAGATTCCAGCACCAGAACCGAGTCCTGTCCTGCTCTTCCGAAATATTTAGCACCCTGAACAGCTGTGGACCCTGCTCCTACTTGTGCCTGGACGCCAGTCCTTACAAGTGGCCGTCTGGCACTGTGTTTTTTCTTTTAAAAATAGGCTCGTTCAGACAAAACTCCAGACGAACGAGTCGCCATTATTGTCAATCAGCGTCCAAAGCAGTAGGCGGAGGAGGAGGCGGAGCAAGAGGCTGCGCGAAAAGGACGTACGCGTCGCGTTACGTAACGTCGAGACGTACAGACAAACGTAGTTTGACGCTATACGTAACATACGTACATAGACACGTAATGCGGCAGCCGGTAAGTGCAGTTTCTCGCTAGTCGCTAGAGGTGTTATAAAGAAATGTCATGAATCAAGCGAGCCATATAAATGAATTGGAAACACACGAAATATCTCGAATTGTGCTTCCTTACACCCACATTCACACTTCTGTACTGGAAGAATAAACTGCATTTTAATTTTACTGCAATGCCTTGATTCAAGTCAGTTTGGATTTAGAGACGTCAGTGAACACCAAACAAATTCACTCCAACCAAAACCTCACTTTTATTGTTTTTAGTGCCTATATTTTTCGCAAAAGTAAGTTCCATTAACACATGACAAACAGCAGTGCAATCAGAATCAGAAAAACTTTATTAATCCCAAAGGAAATTACTTATGCTACAACTGTAACAAATAGACAAGGACACAAATAACACGAAGAGCAAATATAACGATAAACATATTAAATAAATAAAACATACAATAAAATAGATATCAAATAAACTACAATAAATCCTCATTCAAGGATTTGTGTCGGTAAATGACAAATTCCTGCTTTCACAAACAATGAGAGAATACCTATACAAATCAACATTACACACGAAATAATAACAAAGATATTTTACATATTTTTAGAATAGCTAATTTTAACGTTGCTAAAATGTCATCTTATTATTTCAAGCACACATTTTCCATTAAAGTTATTCAAAAATTCATAAAAAAATAATTAATAAAAAAATTAACTGGCTTGTCTACAGAGTGTACGAATCGATAACGTTAATGTCAACAATGTGAAATGCCTAAATTAAAATCACACAATCTTATAAAATTTGGACAAAAAGCCGGTAGGTGGCAGCATGTACACGGAGTATTCTCTCCACAAAACATAATTTTTCTCTAAAATCATAGTCTTCTACGTATCTTCAAAACTTTTTAAAATGTATAAATTAGTCACAGGAAATTATTTACATCGCAATGGTTCCCCGTTTTACCTAACAAATCACCCCCTGAAAGCAGTAAGGGCAGGCTTGACTAAAGAACTACATTTCCCTGCAGCAGACCAAAGTCTTAAAATGAGGGACTTGGTCAAAATGTACTTTTGACATGTGTGTTCGGGTCAAAGGACAAATTCATAGTAAAATTAGTGCCAGATAATAAATACAAGTTTTTACAAGTGAAAATATGAGAAAAAAATCTATTTGTGTGCAGACCACCTTCTATACTTCGCTTTCTCTTTTTCAGAACCGACATTGTTGATGACGTCACATGCCCGTGCCGCACGAGTCAATGGCACCGTCACTTTGCTCCCATTCATTGTCTTGATATGTACAGTATATACATGCATATTTATCTTGCAGCGTTATCATTGCGCTGAAATGCTAGAGTGAACATGTCACCTCTTTGTTTTCTATCTTTCCCCACGAATCCGTGGTGTATATTAAACATCCGTCCTGCACCTGGGGGTCACCAGCTGGCTTCTCGCCCGCCCTCCGCTCTGTGGAGCTGTTCACCTGCTGTAGCAAAGCGCGTCCTCCCTGTAGCTGTCCCTAGCTCATTCCTCGCTCTTCAGCGCCCCCATCAGGCTGGTAACGCCAACAGCACGATCAAGTGCTTCTCGCTCTCCTTGGTCCTGCCCTCATCTCTTACACACACACACACACACACACACACACACACACACACACACTTAGACGCACAGCACGCGCCGTCCGTCCATCCCCCGCATCCGCGGTTGTGGTTCACCTGCACCCGGCGATGATCGCGCTGGATCTCAACTTCCACGTGCTAACCAGGGACCTGTCCGTGTACCTGGAGAACCAGGTCCGAGTGGGGCTCTTCGGCTCCGGTGTGGGGCTCTCCCTGGTGCTGGGCTTCAGCGCCGCGTACGCCTGTTACTACCTGATTGCCGTGGCCAAGGTGGGTCTAACACATGATCAATAACTGCGCTGATTTTTGTCCATGCCTCAGTTATACAGCAATGGGAGACATTTGTGCATTTTTTTGGATTTTGCCACCTTCCTGGTCATCTGTTCTGTTACATTGTTATTCCTCCAATAATATTTGTAGGTCGATTACTGATACATACTGGCAATTTGTATAATTTCCGTTTAGTTTTTTTTGTTTTTTTTTTTTAACAAAAATACATTTTCGACAAATATTTCTGACTGTCTGCTGTGTACAATTTTTATTCCAATGTACAGTTGTATTCATGAAGCACGCTCCCATACATTCATGTAGGATGATCATCCGTATTTCAAGATTATAACAAAAGGAACATTTTGACATAGCAGAGCTCTTATAAAAGATTATTCCCATGCTTGCAGTTCACATTGATGGTCTCATGAAAACATAAATGTGAGTTATATATATATATATATATATATCGTTCATGAATCAGTGCTGATTTAATTGGTATTATAGTTTTTTTTCCAGTTTGCAGTGAATTAAACGTTTTGTCAGATTCTGTGTGTCACAGTATGAAAATGTGAAAACAAAACCTGCGATGGTGTGATTAAGCACAAAGACCACCTTTTAAGTGTTGGATCGATATTGAAAGTCGTCCCGAATATCCTAATTACCGTAATAACCGTAATAAAGGAGACGCTTTATTTTGAATTTGCTTAGTGAGGCAGATGTCAAGGGTCACTTTGTATACACCAGTAAATTTTTACACAGCACCCCTTACTACCTTTCACTACTGTTACATTTATGCAAGGTTTTGATTTACTCATCACTAAATTGCTATTACTTGGGATACCGTCTGAAAACGCTTGGGTCAGTATTGGATATGGTCAGAATAAAATCTTGTTGAATGAAGGCAATTAGATTGCAACAGCTCACTGTATAGTTTATTTCTTTTTTTGATCTCCACTGCTATTTTTTCCTCTGTGTTTGGGTAAGGATGCATGCACAGCGAGGCCATGCCAGGGAAAGTTTGGTTGCCTCACTCTGTAGGCTGAAAGTGGATTATTGTAAGAATTGTCATCCACAAAAAGAATTTTGTCTCCCATTTTTTTGCAGAAACCACAGCTCATTGGTGGTGGGAAGAAGTTCTGCCAATTTCTTAAGGAGCAGTGTCCTGTGGTGTCAGAGACCTATTACCCCACCTTCTGGTGCTGGGAGAGCCGGGCTCAGACCCTCCTCAGACCGTTTGTGACAGCCAAACCCTTTGTCAGCTACAGAAAGTAAGTCATAATTACTGTAGCACAGTGGTAGAGGACACAAAATTGTCAAGAGAATGTTTCTTCAAGTCACTAGAGAACAGTGCTGTAGCACCCTTCTGTACAACATTGGGCTTGGGAAAGTTCTGTATACATATAAAGCCATATGAATTTTTTGAAAATTCTGGCTGTGCAAATTCTCTACTTATAAATGCTTTTATTGGTGTTAGTTTGATCTACCATTTATTGTACACCACACTCAAGTACAGTATTTAAATCCAAGAAACAATACATACTTAGAGACCATCAAAACAAAGCAATATGTCCCAAACACCTTTTTAAAATGTTTTTGAACACTCTGGGTACTGTGTTAATCTTTTGGCTCTGCATTTCATCAGATTCCACCTACAGATGAATTCAAGTTAAATGCATCACGTAAACTTGGTTCTTTTACTATTTCCTTGGTTCATCTCCATTTGGAATGAAGAGTCAGATGTGATTAGGTGAAGTTCTGCTATGTACCATGTAGGATTTTAATTTGCTTTTAGGAATCGACTACCCTGGGACACAGATACAATCCCAACGTTTCAGACAAGATCAAGTCATCTGCTTTCATTGTGTACATTACACACAGGTTCTCATAGAAACACAAGTAATAGGTTAATATGCTACTTCTTTTCCCTTTGAATTTAGTCAGCCCAATTGGATAATTTGCTGTTTTTTTTGTTTTGTTTTTTTTTAAAATGATAGATTCTTTTTCATCTGCTTTCTGCAGTAAAGTACAAATCTCTTCTGAACTGGAGCTTAAGTGAGAAGTTGAAAGCAGCTCTTTGTGCAAAGGTGTAAGCTCAGCTTTACCCTGCCACTCTGGCACATTCTGTTTGAGATTACCAACCTGGATGCTGAGCAAGTGCTCATTAGGGGGCTTCCAAAATCAATAAGTAGGGAACATTTCCAATGCTCATGAAGTCAGAAGGAGTCCTCAGGTTTGTTGACATTACAGAATCCCAAGATATTGGATTGCAAGTCATGTTGATTTTACTTCTGTGTACCGTTTCTGAAACTGAGATGTTTCAACAGATGGATAGTGAAGCTGTATCAAAGGCTCTTCCAGAACATTCCCAGAGTGTTAAGGCACCTGCTAGATGTTATTCCTGCCAAACACCTCTTTGTCCTATTCATTGTCATAGCTGAGTAAGCTGAGTCCCTTTCCTCACCTCGCACACAGAAAAGCTTGAGAAGAGGTGAAAAACTTGCTGGACCTCAAGGTTCAAGGACAAGCACGGTTTTTCTGATAACTCTGCTTTTCAGATGAATAGGACGGTGGTATGGCAGCTAATATGGTCCAAATTTAAGGAGCTTTTGAGAACTCAGTAGAAAGTGTTTTGAGGACATTTGTGGAATACTGAAAGGGATTTAGCAGTCCTGAGGAACAGAGGGAGTTAATTTCGCCATATTAGTGGAAAAATCTAGAAGACTAAGGTAAAGCACTAATTATCTTCATGTGCTTTTGTGGAATGAAGATGATAGAAATGTTACTTATTTTCTACACTTGGAGTGGATATAAACAGTCAGCAACTTTAAAACTCAGTAGTTTAAGTCAGGAATATTATTATACTATCTGAGTTCTTATATGGTCAAGTAAAACAAAAAACTCAATAATGAATCTTCCCTGAACTGGGCCATTAGATCAGAATGGGCTGCTGGAAATATTCAGTAAAAAAACTGTACCTGGTGGAAATTTAGTTCTGGAAAAAAGCACTTAAAATCCTACTTCAAAATACCATATGAGATTTTCATGATTACTTTTTTAAATCACGTTGGACGTAATCATGTGCAAACCTCTGTTCCAAGTTGGAAATGAGGGCATAAGCTGGACTGATGTGAGTCCTTGAACACAGATCCAAGGCAGAAATTCCAGCCCCTCGACTCCCCCAGCCCTGTGCACGTGAGGCTGAAAGCATGTTTTTCATTCCTATCACGAGCAACAGGGGCATTACTGTGTCTATAAAAACCCCATTTTCCACGTGCGTTAGGTTCACTCACATTTGATAGGTGCTGCTCACCCAGAGTGACCTTCCGTACATCTTTAATACTTTGTAATATCATATCAGCTGAAGCTACGTATCCTCTCCTCTTTCAACCTCACCAGTTGGAGAGCTACCTTACAACCAGAGCAGATTCTTTCTCTATGGCCCACAGTATTGATTCTATTCTGAAGACCCACGTAAAAAACCTTTTCTATCCACATCTCTGATTCCAGCTTTTGGTTCTGCAATGATCTTGTGACAAATGATAAAAGTTATTTGGAAAAAAACTGCAAAAAAGACAAGAATACAGTCAAAAGGTTGATAACACCAAAGGCAGCTGTCACCCTGTTACAGAAACCTGAACTGCAGTTATTATCTTGGGTACATGTAGAATAAAATACTTTTTTAATAGCATCTTATAATTTCACTCACGTATTCATTGAATTGCTGAAGATATTCTTATTATTTATACTTTTCAAGGGTATGGCTCCTTCTGCCAATTGAACCAATGATCTTCAGGTAACAAAGCTGTGATGTTAACCATTGACACTGTCAACTATATTTTGTTAAGTCTTTTGTTTGAGGTATAGGGACTTACCAGTGCAATGTGACTCTACTCCCCTCCCTGGCTGCAGTGCCTCCCATTAGGGCAGGAGGTCAATGTGCAAGTTCGCCCCCTGGAGGGTCACTCCACTGACAGCTTCTTTTGGAAGTGCACTCATTTTTGTGTTACAAATGAGCAATTCAGCAGGTCTTTTTGGGCACAAAGGGCTGTTTGCTGTGCCTTGGACAAACTCACACATTCCTAAACTGGAGGAAGCAAAAAACATTTTGCAGATGGAGACAGCAGCATTTTTTTTTATAGTTGATTAGGTTTCTCTGTTAAAACAGAAAACATTATAGGCTATTTTTGCATATTAGAGGACAATATGCATGTATACACTCACTTATTGTCTAAATAATAAGTACCTGAAAACTGCTTTAGAGAGAAGAATCAGAGAAGTAAAAATGTTATTCAAAGTAAGTACACTGTTAATCTATATGTATGTGGAATAGCTGGGCTGTTTTTCAAATGTCTGAAATCAGTCAGAGATTAGATGAATATTGGCCAATATAATGTTGATCTTATAAACACCATCTTTTACTTTTGAAGCCAGGTCATGAGGTTTCTGTACAGTAAATTGACGGTGGCTTCAGTTTGCCTTCCTTTATCATTACTTGCCATGACTTGTCATGACTTAATGTAAAAACAGAGCAGTACTCACTGGAGAGCAGGTAGTGTGGAAAGTGTAGACAGATTCAAAAAAAAATTGTAGGCTTATGGGAAATATAGATAAAAAGCCATGGTGTCAGAAATATGGTTAAAGCTTTGCATTACTGATGTAGCAAGTGTGGCTTTTGTATATAAATGCAGGCACATTCTTTTGTGTTTCAGAGGTAACCATCTATGGTAAAATGGTACCTAAGGAAAGGAGTCTGAGAAAATGAAAGTTAGCTTCTCAAATATTGCTAGACCCCCTCACTGTCACATAGCACCCTTTCAAGCTCCAGCTAAATATAAAGGTGTGGAGCTGAATCTTGTTGCTGTTTTGTCTGCTTTCCTGGATGTCTGCAGTGAGCTGATTAAAGCTGCAGATGGAGGACAGATTTCTCTTGACTGGTTCGACAATGATGAGAGCAGCTCCTATCCCGACCCAATGTCGCGACCCACCGTGATCCTGCTGCCCGGGCTGACAGGAACCAGCCGCGAGTCCTATATCCTGCACATGGTCCAACAGAGCCGTGAACTGGGCTACAGGTGGGTGACCGCAGACCCTCGACCTGGGACACCCAGAGTGGGGCGGCTGCCTGATGGTGTCCTTCAGCTCCATTAAAGTTGTATTGAATTCAGTTAAAGTTTCACCGGGTCTAGTTGGGGGAACTCGATTCACTGGCTTGTCTGCT
This sequence comes from Heterotis niloticus, assembly GCA_018136845.1. Taxonomy (NCBI): domain Eukaryota; kingdom Metazoa; phylum Chordata; class Actinopteri; order Osteoglossiformes; family Osteoglossidae; genus Heterotis; species Heterotis niloticus. Next base: position 18,269,039 of record CM030903.1, on the reverse strand, counting down.
CTGATGGGGGTGAGTGTGGATGTCAGGCAACTCAACCTTCAACACACCTTTTTTTTCCAGTAGGAATACGGTACTGTACATTTTTTTTAACACAGCACATCCAAGAGTCGCCATAATACAACCAAAAGCAAATATACTAAAATACTTTTTAACATTTAAATATATATACAAATTTAGCTTTTTATACACACAGTATTTATAAAATGCATAGTAATGACATAGTAGTTACAGCCACTGCCTTTGAACGGGACGGACCCAGGTTTGAATCTCCGTCTTGCTGTAGTACCCTTGATCAAGGTATCTACCCTGTATTAATAGGGTGAAAATGACCCAGCTGCATAAATGGATAAACAATTGCTGGTAGTTCAGCATACAAAGCTGACATTTGGAGAAAAGTCTCAGATAATAATTAACTAAATGGCTAAATAACCAAATAAAATTGCTACCTTTCCCCAGTTCCGTCTGCTCAATTATTTTCTGACAATTGTGCATCTTTATCTTTCTCTGTTGACATGTACTGAAACCTACTCTTAAACCAGTCTCTTAAACCCATCCTGTATGTCTGCTCTTTTAAATCCAAGCTTTGTTGTCTCTCACCTGCCATTACATTCACCCTGTCATGATGTGAAGTTTGGAGAAAAGAAGAGACTTATGTATTCACACTATGATCGGTGGATCATAGACTCCTTACAAACATTGCATACAGGTGCAAATAAATAGAAGTATCACAGGCATCAAAGGTTTCCAAATGGGTTTCCCTTTGAAGTCACGATACTCTATGACATTTCCTAGCTGCAGCACTGAATTTAAGATTATGCTAGCAGTCCAGCGTGAACTCATTCTTTCAAATGAGCCAGGAAGAGCAAAGGAATGGGAGATGCAAGCAAGGCAGTGGGGGGCTGGGAGCAGAGGCAGACTCAGCATCTTACAGCCCCTCGACTTCATCTTCACAACTTAAAGAATTACAGTGAACTCCCAAGCATCAGGGGGAGGGGGGCAAATACATCCCCTGAGCCTCAGCAGCTTTGGCCACATCTAGTCATGGATAGAGACACCATGGGGGGATGGGAGGGTTGCTCCTGCAACGTTGCCCACACAGATATCCCATCCCCCCCGCGACACGCGAACCGGCATGATGCTCTCATCTGCAGTAGGAACACTGGCAGACAGACTGCAGACTCATCATCCAAGGGGATAAAGGAAAACAGGGTTTGAAAATGAGCTCAGCTGGTATTTCATTTGAAGAGCTTCTGTCAAAATTCCCTTTTGAAGTTCTCATGTAGACACACAATCCTCTTCAAGCATGCGGAAATACGGAGGGTGACTATCCAGCGGGGTTTGAATATGGGGTACTTTATCACTTGTATTGAAATGAGTCCATAAAGTGCTGACAGGTTAAGCTTCAACTTGTCATTTCTTAATAACTAAATATTTAATATTTCCTGATTTCAGATGTGTCGTGTTCAACAACAGAGGGGTGTCTGGTGAGAAGCTGCTGGTAAGAAAATGCACACCTTTTTTAATATCCTTATCAGCAGTTTTTAACAACTGAGTTACTGTTATTCATAATCAGCACTTCATGCACATTTACATTAACTGCTCCTCACAGTGATGTGGAATCAGCACTGGGAAGCCAAGCGTAGAAGGCAGGTTAAATACAAAGGCAGTCTGGCTTCACAGTTCGTCGTAATTTAGGGAGAAAACACGCATTAGGCACAAATTAGGGGCCAGATTCGAACCTACATCCCAGGGACAGGGATGTTGCAGAAGTACCAACTGAACTACCTTGACACCTCTATTAAACAGCAGTCCCCACCTAAGGAAACATTTAGCTTTGATTCAGGTATTCCCCTACTTTACTCTAGGAATGAGCTTCTAAGGTAAAATCTTGTATAAGTAGAAGATGTAATAATGGTTATGACACAAACTTTGAAACCCCCCCCCCCCATTCTTGGCTCTTGTTACTCGTGAGCAGCAAAAAAATCACTCTCATATTTGATCATCACTCGGTAAAGGACAACAATATCACTCGTATGCAGGAAAACTTGCCAGCCAAAGACTAATATCTCAAGGATACATGTATCACATTTTTTTAATCTTCAAATATCACAGAGGATATAAAATGCTTTTCGGTATCACTGTATTAATTAATATTTCTAATATTGTTATGTCGAGTGGAATTTCCCAGAATATGTTTACATCAGGTGTACTTGTCAGTACTGTTACATCAGATGTACCACCTGGTATTACTGCTCAGCATTATTTTAAAACTTCTACTTTACAATTTTAACACATCACACCAGCCAAGATTATTACAGCTGATAACCTGCTTATATCTGGAGTAACTGATGTAATAATCAGACTTTATTATAATTAATATATGGTTCAGTACTGTCACACTGACACAAGACTGTTTTACGAAATGAAATGTTCTGCCCACTACCGATGCACTAATTTATTGCTGCTTATGTTTTTTTTTTTTTTTGCACATGGAAGATAATAAGCCTGGCTCATACTGTATGTGACAAATATCATGTGGTATGTGATCATCTGCTGAGTGTCTGTGGCTTCCAAGACCTTTCTGAAAATATTCTTAAGGGCATTTTCTTGTGTTGCAGATGTTCATGTTTCAGGGCTCTGCCCAGGAGCTAAATGCAGCCTGAACTGTTGTCACACTCAGAGGGATATGTGCCCCTTTGAGGTGGGAGGTGACATAGCTGTTTGCATGTCTGGTACAACATATGGTGCCCTGGGGGGGACTGATGGCAGGGGGCAGCAAGCACTACACGTGTTCAGATATCTTTATCGCCTTCCCTGAATAAGCTTCCCATGGGCTGCAAATGAATATAATCCTAATTTTGGCCATTTTTTTTCCTTAAGGAAATCCAGCACTGCTCCCAAGTCAGTGCTTATGTAGGGGGGAGGGATGATCTTTCTAAAAAAAGGCAGAGCCACCTGGATCAATACAGTGGTGTCCTCATAGGACATGTCTCATATATATCATAACTCCAGTGAAATGCCCAGCTAAGCTCTTTATTGAGCAGCCGTGCCGAAGAATAAGAGAGTCTCTTTGAGATTTATGCTGCTGACAGTGTGCGGTTCTTCTCATAGGTGTGCACGTTGCTGGCTAAGTTTATTCATTTATGTGCTTAGTTGGCACTGTTATCCAGTCGGACCACAGAGAACTTCCCCCAGATTGGGCAGTTTGTACTGAAACATCATCATTGTAAATGTCATTGCATTTTTTTTTAGCTGTTTTCTAACTCAGATGCACAGCTGTGTTATCATAAATGTCCTTCAGGCAGGGGTTGGCCTTTAGGGCCTGGGCTCGGATAGACAGAGTTGCACCGCATACCCAGGCTGCAATCCCAAGCATAAAGAGTTCAGCTGTTCCCTTCAGAAACAGAGACATGTGTGCCGTGGGATGGTGGACACAAAGAGTAATGTCCTGTTTGAGAGACCGGGGGCAGTGTTGCGCTCAATGGCTTTGTTGTGCATTGTCTGTAGGGGTTCGGTCAACCAGATGAGCTGCAGTGGACGGTGGCTGTAACGGTCCTCATTCCTGGACTGACTGTAAGACGCTGCTCTCGTTGTGTGTCACATATCCCTGCTGGCTGCACTGTAACAGTGGTAGATGCACAACCCTTGTCCACCTACATAGGGACACACTGAGGGCCCGGTCCCAAGTCCTTGGCCAAGGGCCAAGGCTTTGTTTCGGTTTGTGAGCTGTCGCATCAAGTACCATTTGTCACAAAGGCAGTCCAACAAGAGGTCCTTGTTCTTTGAGGATGCTGTGAATGTGAATATCAGGGCATAGACCATCAAAACATACTGGCACTGTGACCAAGTATTGTCTGACTCGTCTCCTCTAAGGATAGGATTGCATCATCCTGAAAGATTGCCCCCCTCTCTGGCTCTGGATCTTTCTTCACATTTCTTATAGCTCTCTGGATGTAACACGAGAGTGTGGACTCACGTAGCAGCTGAGGATTTGAGTCTGAGTACCTGAGAGGTGGTGCTCGACTGCTAACTTGCTCATCACATGTTCCTAGACTCCCAGGACATACTGCGCTGCCAACACAGAAGACCTGGAGGCCGTCATCGAACATGTGCAACGGACCAATGAGGCTGCCCCACTCATGGCCGCGGGGGTGTCTATGGGGGGGTAGGTCCTCTTGTGTCACAGTGATGAAACAATGCTTTTACAGCTTAGACAAGCTCATGGCCCCCAGTTGTACCCATTTGATCTCAACCCCTGCTCAAGCAAGGGCACTGACACATGGAAATAGCAAATTTTGTCAGCGATGCATGTTTGACGGAAATGTAAAACATCAATACCTTCCACAAAATATGGCAGGTGCCTGTTATATGGCCTTTTTCTTTCAATAGGATGATGCTGGCAAATTACCTGGGTCACAAGGGCCAAGACACATGTCTGAGGGGAGTGGTGGTCTTCTCAGCTGGCTGGGATGTGTTTGAGTGTACTGCCTCACTAGAGAAGCCTCTGGACCGCTTCCTCTTTAACTCCTACCTCACCAGCTGTCTTCAGGCATCTGTGGATCGGTAATAATCTGTGTATTATTATTATTATTATTATTATTATTATTATTATTATTATATGACTCACTTCTTCAAAGTGACATACAGTGTTTGATGTGTATGCAAAGATTTGATTTGCCATGTATACAGCTGGGTAATTTTTATTGTATCAATTCAGGGTAGACACCTCCTTGGTCAAGGATACTGCAGAAGGAGCAGAGATTTAAATGCGGGTGTTTTAATTGAAAGGCGATGACTTCAGCTATTGCACCACCTGCTGTTTTAGTTTGCCACATGTGAGCATATAGCAGATATTTATATTTTTGGCTATGACAAAGAAGGCAACATTTTAGTGTCCATAGCCATACGACATAATAGCAGGGTGTTCAGCATGTCAAAGGTTTGTCCATTTGAATGAATCGTATCATTCTGAATAAAACCATCAGCTGAGGTAAACATCGTGGTGAATATGTATTGGCCAGGTCTGTATAGTAGATTATGTGAGAGACTCTGCCCTTGGCTCAGCTTGCAGAGAGAAGCCCTGCTGGGCTGAGAGCCTAGTTTAGCACCACACCTCCCCCACAGGGTGGTGGGGAGGGGTGGCATTGTGTCATATTGCCCTCCAGCCGAAGGTCCCGCTGAACGCAGGCCAGCACGGCCATAAGCCTCAGGGCTGTACGGCCTTTCACATCCATTGCAAGACTTCATCGGCTCGGTTTGTCGTTCTTTCTAGGAGGTAGGACTGCCATTTTTGTCCCCTTAGGTTGGGAACAGTGAAATCCAAATTGTGCAAACCCTTTTCCACCTAAAATATAAGGGCATGCAGCTCTCTTGCTGCTTCACTGGTGACAACGTGCTGCATTATCACTGTTCATCTGAAAGCCTCATTGAGTTCAGCTATCGGAGGAATAGGCTGCCCCATCCCATCCCTAGCTGACTTTTATCTCCATCGACCAAAAGAAGGGCACACAGGAGAGGGATGCACTCAATCCCAGTAGTTAAAACGGAAATCCTTCCTGCTCAAGTGATATTTGCATTTGCAAATTAATGATACAGTTAATATCAGTGTTGCTGCTTTAAATGCCCTCATCATGGCCAAGGCTATAGCCAGAGAGATCCCATCAATAAGAGAAACCTGGTCTCATGTGAATATGGTAACAGTGCTCAGTGTGTGGGAAGTGAGAATAGAGCTGAGGATGCTGCTGTTTCGTGCAGTCAGCTGTCACGTGTTTACGCCATTGATCAATGCTGCTCCTTCGGCTGCTAAATTTGAATAGAGGAGAGAATCAACCACTCCTTCGATGTGTGGCTGGAACCTCACTTGTCCCCTAAATTCTGTAGGCCAAAAGGACGAGTCATTTCCTTTGAAGAAGCTTTTACTGCCTTCCCTCTCTGGCTGTTCCTCCATAAAAGCACATTAGCACAAAAAGTATTAGACAAAATCATTGTGTCTGTGCATGATTGATATTATTGCACCTTTGTGTTGCACTTTTTCTGTTTCTTTTTTTCCAGACACAGGCCTGTTCTCGAGAAACTTTTTGACATTGACTATGTGATGAAGGTATGTCTGGGACCACTTGGTAATGATTTATGTCCCTGGATGGATATCTTTCATATTCAGTCCATGAGTGGAACTCATTATGTTAAGTTTTCAGCTGCCTGGAATATGCTTTTCTTAAACCAATAAGACCATAATTTGATCAGTTTCATAGATAGATAGATAGATAGATAGATAGATAGATAGATGAGAAATTTCCAATGAAAACTTTCCGATAGCTTCAGTCCTCGCTGCTAAATTTTCCACAGGCGAAAACCATCCGTGAATTTGACGAGAGGTTCACATCTATCATGTTCGGCTACACGACAAATGAAGACTATTACAGAGACGCCAGCCCTATTCACCGACTCAAGTCTGTCCAGATTCCCATGCTGTGCCTAAATGCAGCCGACGACGTGTTCTCCCCCAACCACGGTGACATACTCTGGAGTGAAAAACATATTGAGCAAATGTCCCATATGCGCAGCCGAAGCCTAAATTTAAATGTTCATTTTTCAGTTGGTTGGATTCCAGTATATACATTAAAAGATAAAGGCACTGAAAAATAGCGCATGTATTTGGATCAATCAGATTGTTGAAGATGTTGCAGCCAGTTTGTTGGAGATCAATATATAAATATGTTAGGAGAGTCAGTATAAAAATGTATATGAATAGACTGTATGTAAATTTTTATATGAATAAATGTATAAATATAGGAAGTGTCCCAGTAAAAGATTCGTGTTGCTTTTGCCCTCACAGCCATCCCGGTGGAAGAGGCAAAGCAGAACCCAAACCTGGCACTCCTCATCACCTGCCACGGTGGCCATATTGGCTTCCTGGAGGGTCTGTGGCCCCGGCAGAGTACGTACATGGATCGAGTCTTCAGGCAATTTGCAAAGGCCGTCATCGAGCAAGGGAACCATCTAAAAGACCTTTAACCCCCAGCTCTTTCTCTTTCCCCCTTTTCGACTGCAAAAAAACCCAACTCCTGTTCATACAGCTCTGAAACAATAATCTTTAGAAGGGCACATTTCTTTCAACGCACACTCAGCGTCAAGGCCAAGGCACGGATAGCATTCCGGTTAGCACCAAGTTAGCATATGTCCAGCACTTGTTAGTGTTGTTACGCTGGAGTAAGGAGCCTCTGTGCAAAGTATGATGTGTAAGGTGGATGTGAAATGGTTGTTTCTTGTGTTTTCTCATTGCATTTTTGTTTTTTCTTTTTAACAAAAGTACTGTACTAAATTATGCGATTTTTAAATGACCTCAAATTTTTAACAGAAATTATCTTTTGTGTAGGTGTAGTCCTCAGGGATTTTGCTTTGGTTTTGTTGTGTCCTTTTTTGTTTTTTTCCTTGTTCTTCAGCTGTTCTTTTTTAACAGATAACATATCTTACTTGTACATCTCAGATGCCGTTTGAAGTTCTCTTCGAACGCAGTGGACTGCATGCACTTATTTTCGGACATCTTTTACACGTGGACTCGCCAAATACCTAAAAAATGTACGTAAAGGAGATGCTAATGGTAGCAATCATCAAAGATGAAGAATGTGAAATTGCACTATTTTAAATAAGGTGATCTGAGACACCTTCCAAGTATGGCTTAACATATCTGACCTTTACTGCTTTCTGTAAACTTGAACATAGAAGTATAGAAACTACAAATTCTTACAAAGTAATCCATGAGCACCGCAGGGGTAACACTTCAACAGTTTGTGCACATCCCTTTGTCTCTGATAAGCCTTAATATCTGGCATTTGGATGGTGAGTAACTCCTCTGCAGGGTCAGTATGGGATGTCCACTGGTTGCCCTGGAAATCGCTCTCGGCTCTGCCTCTGAACAATGCACCATCTTAGAGCTTCTTCCTGAGGTTCATGGGTTTATTGAGGGACCATGGATGGGCTTCTGGGGTCTGAGAAGCACAGAATAACTCTCATGATAACATTATATAAAAGGTAAAATTTAAATTTTACTATGTTATTATGATTGATATAATTTCATGCAGCAGTAGTCGGGTTTCAATGAAAGACATTCAGTGCAATATTTTCTCCAAATTTCTTTATTGAAACTTTTCTAGGAGAGGTCCTTAGCTCTTCGTCAGTTATTAAAGGGGCCTGTGACCTAGAAAAGGTTAAAATACATTGTTTTATCTTGAAAAATTTTTGCTCTTCCTCAATAAACTATTTCCAGTCCATGTCAGCGTTGGCCTAGAGCAGAAACTTGTGGAAAAACGGTTTAGCAGTGTTGCTAAAGTGCAAGTTGATGTGTGTTGGTCTCTCGTAATCGCAGTGTGTGTGCCAGTTGCTTGCGCTGTTGTTTCTGTGGGATCTGAAATATGCAGAGCTTTGCTTTCGCGGCCGCTGTGCTCTTTGCATGTCTCGCTGCTTCTCTGTGGTGTTACCTTTATCCAGCCCCGCAGGTAGGCTTCCTGCTGAGATGTGTAGCAAACAGACGACATTTTCTACAGCTAAGACTTAACCTATTTGTACAAAGATTGTCTAATGTTCATGCAGCAATAAGGTTTTAGCAAACTGCAAACGTTGTGCATATGTATACACGCACATGGATATGTTACTGCATATGCTGTATTTAATAAATAGTGAAAATGAGTCATCGCGTCGCCTGTTCTGTGCAAAGGGATTTCTCTGTTGGTACCGTATCTCACTGGATTGCTGCAAACACTACTCTTGCACTTCCATGCATTCCCTTTTCAACAAAACGTTAAATTTGCAGTCGGCTTGATCGAAATTTTGTATCCCATCTAACCTCGAAAACCGAAATACAATCGATCATTTACACCAGAAAAAAGTTTTTGTCCATTTTTGCAGCACAGTTAGTTGAGCAAACACTTTCCATAATAGTGTTTGTACATTTCTCAGCCTCATCATTAGCATTTGCGCTAGCAGGACGAATTCAGCTTTTGGCTTTTGTAGCTTTGTTATAAAAAAACAGCTAAATATATTTGCTATGAAACGTGCACAACTTGCATTGCATAATGGAACACCGTGAACAAATGGCTGGTAATGTCCAGCAAGGGTCACACAAGGGGAGGAGGGGGTGTTGTCCGCCCTTGCAGTCTGGGTCACCTTATGTGTGTCTGCAGAACTCAGTGACACCAGCTCTGTTGCTCCACAGCTCACTTCGGTGACAAACCCTTTGCCCTGGTGAAGATGTTCTTTGCCTTGTTTTTTTTCCCAGCAGGAAGAGGGCGAAGTGAATATCACAGTGACATCGCTTGGTGGATCCTAGAACCAGGCAGATCCCCACAGAAATTAATCCCCAGTCATTTGCTGTCGAGGAGAGCAGAGAGGTGCAGCACATGGCAATGCAGCAGGGGAGCTGCAAGCGCAGCTGTTTCTCCAGGAGAACCGCTCCTCTGGGATGGACATCCATGCTGTCCTCCTTCTTCCAAGTGCCACATCCCAAAATAGCATTTGATAATTCACCACTGGAAAGCAGGGAACCGGTCCAGAGGAACACCTAGACTGTTCACCTGCTTTCATGAGGAAATATCAGTCTAAGAGGGAAAGGGGATGAAAGACCCTTTGGGAGCTGTAAACCTCACAGAAGGTCACAGAAGACAGTTTGACCTTCTCTTGTGTTACATACAAAGTTCTTACTCAACTTTCCTGCTGTTTATGTTTTGTTAACAACTAACATGTAAACAAAAGCACCTGTCTGGTGTGCAGCAGTACACCATTAAATAGGCTAAGAAAATATACTTTGATGCCAAAGTAAAGTCATACCATTGCCAGGAATTCTGAATTTGTGGTTAACATCTGCAGTTATGACCTTCCTGTTACCTCAGTGAGCTGTGGCAACAAATACTGGAGTAAATTTCTGGATTCACTTCAGTCCACAGAAGCAAATATATATGTATATATATGTATATATACATACATACTGAAAAAGGTGCTATATATTTAGCACCTTTTTCAGTACTCAACCGCTGATGATGCACCAACTAAGGACTTTAACCAAAAAAAAACACAAGGATTGTCAGCTAAAAACTAATTCTAAAGCCCAACACATCTCTAATGATGCCATTGTTCACAACATTAAACCTTGTACATTAATGCAAATAATATAAAAGCAAAAGGGCATCCCAGCATGCGCCTCTCCACATGTGCAAGGTGAAAGCCAACAGTGAGCTGCAAGTCTCAAATGGGGCTCCTTGCCAAGTGCCCAGCAGACTGCTGGCTCAGGAGAAACTGCCCCTGAGCTGCTTAACTGCTGCTGGGGAACAATTACGCGGCTGAAGCATAATTTTTTATCACGGCTGCTAAATCAAAGTGCCGACGTGTGGTCAGCACTGCAAAAATGTTTCTTGCTAATGCGACACACAAACTACAATCTATCAACTGGCCCTTATTCTTACTTCCACGATTAACAATATTGTTTAAAAATCTGGATGTGTAGATCATCTACTTAAAATTAAGCTGCAAAGCATTTTATGTAACAGCAACCGCACACATGTATCCAGCACTAGCATTTATTATTACACAATGAATATGAAGAAAGATATAGTTTAAAAGGCACTGTTGCAAACATTTAGAAATTTGTGGAAAAGAGCCTCTCTTTCTGTGTGTGTGTGTGTGTGTGTGTGTGTGTCTACTGTAGTGTTTTCTCTTGGTTGCAATCTGGACTTGGAAGAACTGTGAGGATGGCTGTGACCTACAGTGTGATGGGAAATAGGACACCGCAGTACCTTAAGTGTTACCCACATTGGATCCCATGCCACTTACACACACACAGCACTTCTACACACACTCTAAGCTTGCACACATTTGTGTGTACCCACAACATTGTGACTGAACACATAGTACTGTCACCCACAACTATTTCTGCTCCTTGGGCCCTGGAGGTTGAAACACCTATAAATTCAGGTGGACCGCAGTCCCTCATGGAACAGAGCAGAGAAGAAAAAGGGCAGTACGTAACTCAGAGAAAATCCTCTGGGCTAGTGTCCTATATCTGTGCCTCCGAGGACGAGACTGGAACATCAGGACTTGCTATCTAATCCTTCCTTAATGTTACATGACAGCACCTCTGTTTTACTAGATCATTTATAATGAACCTCCTACGCCAGCCCCTGACGCACAGCTCCTGCTACATTCGCAGTACAAGAACAATGTTTGGCTCAGGTGAAACAGGAGAAATGCTAAGCGAGCATTTCTATGTGAGGTTACAGACGCTGGAACTTCTCAGGTGGCAACTTGCAAAATCATCAGTGGTGTCCACCTGGTTGGCCCAGGTGGCTCTGAGAACTGCAACACCCCTGTGCAGAACAAACCACACACCCCAGCATCATGTTGTGTGCCAGTTTGTGTTTGTACACTGCCTGCTGTCTAAAAAGGAGCTACAGACATTCACCCTGTGGCCGGTTAATTATTGACAGTGGGGTTGTACCTTCAGCCAGGCGGTTAACTCTAAAGGCCAGTGGGAGCTTTTGCGAAGAAAGTTCCACGTGGCAGGATACAAAGGACATAGAAAGAGATGACAAGTCCCCAAAAAATCCGGACAGTCTCGCAGGCAAATCACAATTGTTCTCTGGATTCAAAATGTTGTGTAGGACAGTTCTGCTGAAGCAGGAGGCAGATGGTAAGGATGGATGTCAGGTGTCCCATAATTCTGGTAAACTTAACAGTCAACACCATGGGATTCTTTCCAAAGGCTTAAACCTGCTCACCCCAGTATAAGACATGAGACACCTGATGGCTTTTTTGAAACCTGTCCAGCTGAGTATTTGCTCAATAAGATAACCTGCTTACGTGCTTAAGAGTGTTGTACATACATTGCCTGGCCAAAAAAAAGTCACACACTCTAATATTTGTTTGGACCGCCTTCAGCTTCGATTATGGCACGCATTCACCATGGCATCGTTTCTATAAGCTTATGCGATGTCGCAACATTTATTTCCATCCAGAGTTGCATTCATTTTTTGCCAAGATCTTGTATCAATGATGGGAGAGTTGGACCGCTGCATAAAGTCTTCTCCAGCAGATACCAAAGTCTGGACTCTGTGATGGCCAATCCATGTGTGAAAATGATGTCTCTCTCATGCTTCCTGAACCACTCTTTCACAGTTTGAGCCCAATGAATCCTGGCATTGTCATCTTGGAATAAAAATCCATTGATGGAAAAACCTGGCCATTCAGTATATTCAGGTAGTCAGCTCACCTCATTTTTTGGGCACATAACGTTGTTAAACCTAGACCTGACCAACTGAAGCAACCCCAGATCATAACACCAAGTTAAATCCAGATAGTGACTTTTTTGCCTGGGCAGTGTATATTGCAAATATGGGCCTTTTTCCCCAATCAAAAGAGACAAAAGTCCTAACCACTACCTTTATTCAAAGTCTTTGTCATGATGAGTAAGCTTTGAGAAGTAGTATTCTTTTGGCAGTTCCTGCTCTCTTGTTGCCAGACTTCTCTTAGCGTCAGAACATTTCAGATGCTTTAAAGTAGACTTACAGCTGATGACCTTCTGCAGGCAGAAGTTTACCTCCATGAATAAGATTGTGAGGTTCATGCTACTACTCAGCTGTGTATTCCAGGATATTCATTTTTAGCAGTCACTGAAGGGGACACAGGCTAGGGTTCAGCCTTCATCAGAACCTACATGTTGAAAGCAATGGGTGGAATAAGATCTATGCAACGGACCTTCAGACTTTGGCCCAACAGAGGATAATGATCGGATCCCAAATGGGGCCCTTTTTTTTGAATGTGTAAACAAGTTCTTTAACCTGGATTTCTTTCTGTTGATGGGCAACTGCAAAAAGCATAGCTCTTGTTTAAAACTGTGCATAAGCAAACAGAACACAAGCAAAAGCACATTTCATTTTGGCGTACGCAATAAAACCAGGAAATCAGTCAATTTCAGGATTGCATTTAATATTATTTTGCTACATTCATCAGTTCCAACCAAGGCAAAAAACATACAGATAACATGTTCACAGATTTAAAAACAAAATGGAAAACGTGAGGTAGGTCACAGGTGACAAGGATGCCCCTAGGCTAATGCAATTCTAAAAAAAAAAAGTGTATTCTTTTCAGTCCAACAGTACATCTCCTTGGAAGGGAGGCTGGCAGATTTCCTGCGTGGTGCTGCTACCCTGCTTTGGTATCACTGTGCAAAGATGGGAGCCCTTGGTTCATTACTCTGTGCAGCTAAAAACACGTGACTGTCTGCAAGGAAAAGGCATGATTATCTACACAGCTAACAGAACGCAACATTTTGATTGTTTCCCAAATCGGGCGTTGAACCAACTGAGCTACATAGTGCAACATTCTAGCTTGGTTTAGACTGCCTTCCATTTCCAAACTCATAAAATGTTCAGAATAGCCAAGAAAACCTCAGCTCTGATTTCAACCTAAATTGCCAATCGTAAATCTGAAGAGCACCGTGCTGGTGAGGTCCAGTCCATCGTGCTGGGTCTTCTTGACCATGTAGCTTAAATTGACAGGGGAAATTTGACCGAGCTGCGTGCACCCATTGACAGATGAGCTCAGTTTCGATGCACCTAAAGAGGTTATTTAACCAAACACGATTATCTTTTTTTTAAAAAAGCTCACACAATAAATAAGAATTCATGTAAAAGGATTTGTGTCTCATTTTAAATTAAGCATAACAGAGATGTACACAGGTGGTAGGTAGACTCTTCATCTCATGACCACAGGTAACAAAAAAAACGTTAAAAGCAACTTCTCATTACAAAAACACAAACTTTCGAAATCAGTAGTGTTGGATTAAATATATTAGGATAAGTTTATTTATGTAAACAAAAACCTTGTGTTTTTGATAAATCCCAGTACCTGTTACCCAAAAAAATATATACTGTAAGACTACATTCTGACGGGTTATTATACTCTTTGTTACTATGGGACTGAGTCTTCAAACCATGAAGTGACTCAAAAAAGTTGTAATAAGGCAGATGTCCTCGGCCCACCGTTACATACATTAGAAAGCGACACCTTTTGTCAGGTACATTTTGTCTGACGTTTCTAGCTTTGCGTCTTGCCGCCATATTGACTCAGTAACAGGTTGACTCTGGAAGACGAGGATCGGCCGAGATCTCCAATACTGTGAGCTACGAAGCGCAAAAGCACCAAGCGAAAGCTGGAACAGCAGCTTGGTCCAGGCCAGTCAGAAGAGAACCGAACCACTTTAGAGGGTTTATAGTTCTGTGACAAAAAAAAAAAATCTTATACGCATGTTCCAGATGTATAGTTTTATCCATTTCGAAAAGCAGGTGTAATCCAGTGGTACAGGGGGTCAAAACTCCTCCTCAGCAGTGTGGTTACTCATTAAGCATATGAGGGTCTCTGAGGTGACATGAAGCCCGTACATTTGTGAATTTCAAGAAATTGGCGGTTTTCTTACGAAATTATCTCCATTTTACCTCTCTGATTCTCTCCAGTACCTGAGATAGCAGTTACATTCAACCAATTGTACAAGAACCAGGAGGCTGAAGTTACAGATAAGGATTTTTGTAACATTCTTTTGTCAGTCTCTTAAAAAATACCTGCATATTAAATTTTTTTTGTCTCTGGCTTGTTTTTAGTTGCGAGTGAAAATTCAATTTCTAGGGGGTCCTTGCAAACAAACATTGACAGATACTCTACACAGGTGCTTCACACTGATGAGCAGATTTGGCAGAAAGTAATGTGAACATCTTTATCCAAGAGTCTAATCCTGAGGGTCTAGCGCCCCCTAGCTTCTTGGGGGCTGATTGTACGTCCAGCACAGGGCTGGAAAAATTCTCCAGACGCACGATTATCATCTGCAATGCAGGGAAGGGGCAGGTGCAGGGGTTCAGACGTGGCGGCCCGTCAGGAAGTAGAGGGGTCGGTCCTCGCTGCGGTTGGCTGTCTGGAACTCGTCGCGCAACCGGAACTGCCACTCGTCCTCCAGCTCCAAACGCACAATGGTTTGGCGCAGTGAGCTGCGGTCCTGACAGATCACACACAGGGTGGCTCCTGGGGGAAGTACAGCCATGAGCAGTCAGGGTCCAAACTCAGGGACACAGTCTGAGTCAGGTCAACACAAGCGTGATGAAGCAGGTAAGGTAACAGTTGAAGTGCTCGTAACCTGTTGGTTCCTGGTTCAAGCCCCATGACCTGCTGCAGTAACCTTGAGAAAGGTATTTACCCTGAATTACCAGATGAAAAATGTAACACAGCTGCATAAACATGTCAAATACTGCGAGCCCCTGTGAACAAAAGCCTAAGCTACAGTTTAATAACTGCATTATTTAATAGTCTTAAATAGTGCTTAAAAACCTTCACTATAATATGCTTTTCATAAATTTACAATTTATACCAATACCCCAGGATTGTGTACTGAACGGCAGTTGTGCTTTTGTGGATGGTAAGTGGACCTTTGAGGAAGCGATATTTCTTGAGCAGGTCGGAGACCACAAAGGAGTCGCAGAGGTATAACAGCAGTCCGCTGAACACCAGCCCTGTGTGGTCCTGGTTGAGGGAGAGCGGCCGGGAGCTGATGTAGCACACTGCCACCTAGGGGTAAGGAGGAGTCAGTAGACCCATAGAAAATATTATTATTATAGAAATAACGCAAAGCAGCCAGTCTTCAGAAAACAAAGCTGCAGTCCAAAAAGCGAAAACGTGATATTCTGCCATGGAAGGTACACATTATTTTTATTTAGAAGGATTGTGAAGATGGTTACTATGTAGTAATATTTTACAGTGCATGAGCTTTGACTGTCTTGCAGCGGAAAACTGAAAAATGACTGGTTTGTGTGGAACTGAGTGTGAAAGCGGGCCTTTGAAGACACCCAACTTTTCCTCTTTGAACAACTGTTCAGGTGAATTTTGTTTGATGTCCTGGAAGAGAAGACTGGATCAAAGGCCACAAAAGGCTGAACAGATGGATATGCTTGTAGCCTGATGGCCTGAGGTATGTGAGCTGGGGTCTGAGACCTGCTCACCTCAGGACCCATGTTTAGGTAGCTGTCCACGGATAGCACAGGGTGTCCTCCATCCGGTGTGGCCTTGGGGAAGAGCTTGTGGCCCCGCAGTTGCAGGAACTTCTCCAGCAGCAGGTGGGACGGGGCATCCAGTAGGGTGTGCTCACTGTCTGGGGCACATACATACTGGGAGGGACTTAAGGGCGTGGGTTCTGGGGAGGATGACCCTTCTGACACCTGTAAAAAAAAAAAATGCACATGCAGGAACAAAGGACAGGTGAGAACATGCAGGGAATCCGTTTCCTTATGAAGGGCAAAAGGTCAAGGATCAGCACCATGAGTCTGGGCCGAATTGGGAAGCCCTTGCTTCCACCAGTGGGGATGTGCTTCCTCATCATGCTGAAATGGTTAAAGCGGCAGAGCAGAAGACCACTACTGTGGGCACGTAGATTGAAATCCACCTCCTCACAGCTGTACCTGCACAAACAGAAAGGAATATGAGAGCGAGGAGGGGATTGGACCCAAATTCCAGCTCACAGACATGTCTCCGCTGACTTATATCACACATTCTTTGAAGTGCGACAGAGAAGCTGTTATATTCATTTTCACTGTTCAAAAAACCATAAAATACAACAGAAAATGTTACTTTAGGCTATGCCAGCGCTCCCTTTATTGGCATGTTGGTGTTTCAATTGGTATCAGGAAACTATCAATTATTGCATTTGCAATTTTTCTATTGAATAAAAGACAATAGGTGGCATTGTGGATGACAATATGTATTTCTTAAAGGGAACACAGACGTGAAACAATTTTTAGGAAAGCAGCACGCGAGCCAACGTGCAGCGTAACAGTGCACTCTGGGTATTAAAACGTAGCTACAAGGCTATAATGAATAATGGTGTCATTTGCAAGGAGAGCAGCTCAGCCAGTGAATCTGGTCAACTTGGGGTAGAAAAGAGCACCAAGGGGTTACAAAATGTTTTGGTATGCAAGAAAAAGTCCTAGTTTTCCAAGGAGTTAAACACTGATGTGTTGGTACTCACTGCTGAGTACAGGTGCACTCCCAAGCACTGCCTTTTGAAAAACAGACAATAACAGTATACAGTTTAGGAAATGTTCAGGAAATCCTGAAAGCCAGTGGAGAAAAGGAAAGGCCTGCCCGCTTACCGGTTCCGGTCATATGACACGTTCTGCGTCAGGTCCACGTTGAGCATCAATAGGTCCTGCAGGTGGCAGCGGGAGAAGGGGGCAGAGGGGTGGGCGGCAGACAGGCTACTGCTCCACGCACGGATCCCACAAGCGGCATACAGGGCCACCTTGGGTGTGGCCTCCATGTGCTGCAGAACGGCCTTTAGGGAGATGTTGGTGGCTTCGGCTGTGGTGCTACTTTGTGGGGGGGGATACTGCATCACATCATATTCTCACTGTATAATATACACTTAAAGAGCCATTAACATTCTTCTCAGGAGTAATCTATCAACTTTATAGGCACCTTTTTGCCTTGAATAAATCTTTATAAAATACTTTGACAAAGGTGTCAGCTACATAAAAGGTGATAATAACAATTATAATAATATACATTGCTGGTGTAAAACACTGAACTGAGGTACATCATTAAAGGCATTTAACACTGCACCAGTTAACAGGAGGTTAAATGTGTAATGGTGGTTTGGACACATTACCTGTCACTTCCTTGGGGGCGGTACGAGTACCATAATACACAGGAGTCATCCATCATCACCACAAAGGGCCAGATCCCCCGCTCCTTTTGACGTTGCCGTTCCAGCTCCAGGTTGTGGCAGGAGAGCTCCTTGATGACCAGCCGCACTGCCCCTAGGGGGAGCCATACATTGTTGGACCAACGTATCAGAATCAGAAAACTTTATTATCCCCAAGAAAATTACTTATGTTACAACTGTGCAATCGACAAGGACACCAATAGCAGGAAGACACACATAAAAGGAAGAGAAATAAGCAACTGTAGTGATAAACATGTTAAATAAATAGAATATACAATAAATATAAGTATAAATATCCAATATGCTATTTTATATATATATTCTGTTTTGCAGTATATAAGGGATCCTAATCCCCAAATGAAACCCTAGTTTCTAATATGAAACTGGATTATAAAAAGTTACGTGTTTTGTACTGACCCACTCCAGCGCTGTTGAACCCAGCAGGTAGTACCAGCAGGATATGGTTGGGCCAGTATTTCCTGTAGAGCGGCATTTCATATTCCTTGACCACCAGGATGTGCAGGTGGGGGGCTCCTTCCATAGCGTGGAACAGGTTGAGGAGGCCGTGGTCATGGCGGCCCGTGGTGGGGGTGAAGATAGGGCTCTTTATCTGACCAGTATCCTGTCCCCAGCAGACAGTCACATATGACATCATGACACACAGAGACCAACAGCCCAAGACTGACAAAAAAAAAAACACAGTGACATAACACACCAGCAGACAAATATATCGAAGGAAGGACCAGGGCTTCAATCTCTGCACCTGTTATACCCCGATCAAGGTACCTATCCTGAACAGCAAAAACTGTCTAGGTGTATAAATGGGTAAATCACTGCAAGTAGTTTAAGGTACAACATCAACATTCTGAGCTGCTTTGGAGAAAGACAGACAAATAAATCAAAACAATAAGAGATTAAGGACCCCCTTCGCTCACTTTCATATAATAGAGACAGCGGGTAGTAAAATTTTCCATTTGGTAAAACGTTTAGTGGTAATGCAAAGTTTGGTCTTGCTAAACCACAAGCCAGATTATTTATATTGTTTGCTGTTACTTGACATGAAATTTTAATAATAATGCTCTCGTCCACTCCTCAAGTTCCCTCTTGAAATATTAACTTTCTGCCTCTGAAAAGGTCCATATTTAATCTGCATGATAATTTAAAGGAATTTTACTCTTGACACCCTTCTAGAACACAGAGCTATGACCTGTGAAAATACTGTAATCTTTTATTCATGTTTTATTATATGAACATATTTAGAATATCTCATTGTACTATTTAAATGTGTGTTCATTAAAATTTTGATCATTAAAAAAAATGGCTGAAGGGATACATGCAGGGTTGACTGCTCCTATGTGTGCATGCTTACATGGGCTGGGTCTGAGATGAGGGGCAGGCGCAGGTTCTCCAGGTGGCCATCTTGAGGACTGAACACAAAGTGCTGCTCCTTGGCCCTGGGGATGATGAAGTGCAGCTTCACCTCCTCACCCAGCCCAGAGGAACGGAAGGAGAACACATGGACCATGCAATCCAATACCTGGAGAGGTGCGTGAGCATGTGCGCGCGCACACACACACACACACACACACACAGCATTCAAAACCAAATCAGTTCCTTCATAACAAAAGCTCAGATCCAGACTATTTTAAATAGTCAAAGTCTTAATGTAAATAATTTGAAGTGGATCATTGAAAGGAGCTGGTTCCAATCTAAGACCCGCTCACCTCAGTGGCAGGGCTGCTCTCGCTATAGCGATGGCATTCTTCACAGTGGTGAAATGCATTGTGGGCCGCAAACTTGGTCAGCATTACCGACACGGTCTCTCGCTTGGCATGCACATCCTGTTTGCTTTCCAAGTTCTGGTCTGTTTGTAGAAAGAAATGAGAAGATAAAATTAATCCAAGAGGTTAATTCACTGGTTTTCTTTAAATGAAACCCCAAAAAGGATGACCAAGTTGTTGATGTGGTTGAAAGTACTGCTCAAGACAGTTGTTTATACCTTTTAAAGGCTTTGGCATGTTTTTGGAGTACACTGGGCTGGCCTTTCTGAATTTGGGATCGCGAGGACAAAGGTCAAAGGGAAGCTTTTCAAAAAACTCCACATCTGGCCACAGTGTGTCCTTGACATCTGACTCTTCTGGGAGATCTACGAAATGGTGAAAGAGGGCTTCAAGCAGACATCGAGAAACAATAGCTCAAACACAGCATGTCAGTGAAACCGCCAGTACGTGTGTGTGTGTGGGGGTGGTCAATCTTCCTCACCTGTCTGCAGCTCCTCTTCGTCGTAGACGTCTACCTCAAGTAAGCGGATCAACATGCGGAACAGTATTCGCAGAAACTGTAGGTAGGCACCTGTCTTCCCCACCTGGAAAGTCCATGGTAGTATAAACAAGAGACCACCCTGCTGCTCTCCCACCCTGATCATATTTTACAGAGAGACTCCCATGTTGCTTCTCATATGCTCACTAATGTCAATCCCAGGACATCTATTAGGCTGCTGCCATCACAAAACGGCCTACATGACTGGATCACCCTCCACACCAGCAATAATACTGTGCTCCTCCACCTCAGAACACCTAGTGGTCCCACTCAGGAAGGGTCCAAAAATCAAAAGGCCACAGGTTCTCTCAGTTGCCACCATAATATGGTGGAACGAGCTACTTCTGTAACTAACAGCTGCTGAATCCCTCCCAACAAGAAGGGTCTTAGTTAATCTTCCAGCCCCATTTCTCTCCTGATCTCCTAACAGCTACATAAATAAGTCCAGCGCCATCTGCTCTGATCATCTATGTATTTGGTACTTGAGTAACATGTACCAAAAACATGGTGGTCTCAAACGAACAAGCCGAACTTTAGTCCTCCGGTGTTTGTGTCTATAGGAGTGTCGGCTAAATAACCAAACGTAAACGGAAGAAACAATCAAACCAACCAGGTGTATCACAATTGGGATGCTACTCCAGTGGATTTAGTGACCCATTACATTACACTAATGCGTAGTCAGTGACACCAAGATGCTGTAACTGCCAGATCTCTTACCTGCGGGGGTCCGCTGAGCAGCAGCCGTCGAGGGTGCGGGGTGGCTGGGCCATCATGGGGCACCTGGTTGCTATAGTCAGCGTGGTGCTGGCGGGCACTAGTCCACCGGCGGTAGTAGAGGGACTGCTGGGGTGCTGGGAGGTCAGGAGTCAGTGGGGGACGCAGTGGACTTGTCCAGGTCACGTCGGAGTGTGGAAGCAGGGAGGACGATGGCAGCCGGCCCCCTGGTTCACCCCCAAGTAGGCCGTGAGCAGCTCGAGACAGGATGACCACACGGGGAGAGGCGGGGACAGGGCAGGTGGGATGGTGAGCTTGAAGAGCAGTGGACGAGGAGGGGCAGTCAGATGGGGATGGGGGAAAGGAGGAAGAAGAGGAGGAGGAAGGGAGAGGTGTGGCCTTAGTAAGGTCCAGTGAGCTGCCCTGGGAATCGCACTCCTGACTGACTGGCTCCCCCTGTCCAGCAGCACTGGTCTCGCTGGAGCAAGCAGAGCTGGAGGGCTTCTGAGAGGAGTCAGGAGCACTAGAAGAGCTCACCGCATTCTCGGTGATGGAACCTGGGTAGCACAGGTAGGAAGGGGGGTCAGGAATTCAAGATGCAGTAGTGTACAGGCTCTAATTATAAGTGAGTGGTGCTGGGTGGAAGGGTTTGTGGCTAGCAGACCCCACCCACCTGAGGCAGCAGAATTGCCACTACTGCTGCTCTGTGGACTCTTGGTGTCTATGTTTAGGTCATCCTGGGGGTCTGTGTTGATGGCCTCTGTGGGCTCCAAGTTCCCTGGGGCTGCAAACCTTGGGGAAACATAGGAGCAGGCCAGCCCTACTTCCTGTTCCAGCGCTGTGCGTGTCAGGTAGCTGGAGTCGATCAGTCGAAGGTCGCAGTATTTCAGAGACCTGGGGACGCGGGGAGCACAGTGACTCACGACTACCTTTCGTGATCAAGCCTCAGGCCCAAATGTGCAACTCCTCCCTGCACAGCAATGTGGGTGCTATTCATATACTGATCATTAGGAGGCACACTCTCCTTTCAAAGCAGCTACATGGTAAATTTTCCTCAGCAAACGTTTAAATGCTACTGTGTTTTAACCTCACTCATCATGACCCCAGTTCCACAGGGTTGACTCCTAACCCCTCGTATAGTTACCCTACCTGTACAAGTCTGGGTACTGAAGGTGGGTGATAGCTAGGCAGTACAGTGGTGTATAAAAAACCTAACATTGCAAGTCGTTTTGGAGAAAGGATTAACTTAAAATAATAATAAAAATAAAATAAAAAAAAATATGATAATAATAATGGATGTAAGGGGGACTACCTGGGGAAACTCTCCCCCAGCGGGTCCTTTCCAGTGAGAATGAGAATGCATGGTAGCCCTTCCAGGTCCCGATAGGTCCGAGGGACCCAGTCCTCACTCTCACAACCCCGCCAGGCCTGCGACACATTTTCAAAAGTCTCAGTGAGCAACAACCACTGTAAGAATGCTGCACCCACATGACCCCCAATTCCCACACAGACTCCAGGCTAATGAGGACATTCTGATGTGTAAATGGCTTCATTGATCCGTTTCCATCAGTAACCCACCCTGAATCCAAATCCCACCCCACTTAATGCATTTTCCATCCCCCTGCATCTGTTCCCCAATCTCACATACCTTTAGGCGGGCCACAAAGGGGGGAGGGAGGCTGATCTCAGCTGATGGCCCCCCCAGCACCACAGCAAAGTGGAGGTGCAGGCCCAGTCGGTCTCGCACCTCTTCCAGTCTCTCCCGTGCCAGCATGGCCAGTTGCAGTGATGGCACACGCACCAGCAGCATGGATCCCCGCCCAGTCCCACCTCTCATCCCAGCCAGCAGCTCTTCTATGATGGCCAAGGTTTCCGGGGTGGTGTGGCTGCGCAGTGATGGGGCGCCAGCCACAGCCATGATGGCTTCTGTGTACTGCTGAATAAGCAGGTAGCTGCGGATCACCATACTGTGCAGATGGGGATGCCTGGAGGTGGGATTAAAATGCAATCGGTCAAGAAAACCACCAATCAACTGCACCCCCACCAGAAAGACTGCCAAGCTGCAACTGATGATGTGCTTTGGAGAGCTGAATGCACACACAAAATCACAAATTTATCCAACATTTTTAAAAGCACAAGCACCCACCTCTCTAGCAGGATGTTAACCATCTTTTCAAAGGCGTCATCCCAGCGCAGAATTGGGCTGGCCACGCCCCACTGCAGGGAGCGGCTGTAGTCACCCAACCCAAAGTAGACCAGCTCATCGGATCCCTGCTCGGCCTTAAAGACAACCCAAGTGCAGCTGTGACATTTTTCTCTCATTCAAATATGACAATGATTTAAATCGACAAAGTAATATCACAGTGCGTTTAAGTGCTATAGAGCTACCCTAGTTACCTAAAGTTGTCAGGTTGGAATGGAGGTGGCGGATATATGCTTCACCTTTATGTACATTCTGGACAGACCTCAATTCACTCACTTTCAATAAACCCTTGTCCTTGTCAGGGTTATGGCTATTCGCAACCTGGCCTGAAATCACCGGGCACTAAGCTAGGTGGGGTTATATCTTGCCAGGGATGCCTGTTCATCACGAGGTAGCCACACACAGCCATACACTACAGGCACTTTAGAGTGACTAATACACCTGCACTACGACATACGTCTTTAGCCTGCGAGAGGAAACCCATGCAGACACAGGGACTCCACACAGACTGAAGTGGATGCAAATCTGCACCCAAACAGGACATAGATCTGCTTCATTTCATTTTTAGGGGTACAAAGGTGTAATAGTATCCAGGCACTTAAGATTAGAGCAGCTGTCCAGGAAACAACTAGTACATACAATAGCAATGCCGCTACCTCTGAAACAATTTATTCTGGTGTGCTCTCACCTGACTCTCCAGCGCTGCCCAGTGAACCTCGCTGCGGATATCAATGCGGGACTGTCGGGTCTGGAGTGTGAAAGGAAAACTGCTGACCTGGAGAACCAGCAGGTTGACTGCATCAAGCACCTCCTGGCAGTTGACCACACGATCAGCCAGGCCCTGGAGTTCACCATGACCAATAGAACCTGAAAGGGCACTACGGTGGGGGGTGGATGAGGTGGAGAAGAGGTTTAAATAGCTGGAAAGGCTGTCTCTGTTGTGTAAAACACAGATGGTGGTGTCCTTAATGTAGTAGTTTTAATCCCCCTCCAGCCCTTGAGCAAAGATGTTACTGTGAATTGATACAGTAAAACTTACCTTGCTATATAGACTGGTAAATCACTGCAAGGAGCTCAGTGTTCAAACCTAACATTTTAAGTCACCTTAGGTAAATAATGGTTAAAGATAATAAAGTCATAGGATGTACAATACATAATAACTAAAATGCAGAAAGTGTATGAAATCTATTTTTATCTTCAGATTATTCACTTTTTTACATTTATCTTTTACAGTTTATGTTGCTATAAGCATAAGGGCATCTTACCTGGTGAGGTCCACATGGGCGTTGTCGTGGATGAGGACGAAGAGAGTGTAGGGGTTCTGCTTGACCTTTCTCATGAAGGCTTCCATTCTGGTATGAACATCTCCATCCAGACGCACCACATATTTATCTGATTTGTTCCGGGCAGATCTGGGGTCCTCTATTCCCAGGTCCATGAGAACACCTGTGGAAGTCAGAAGCCAAACAGATTTCATTTTGTGAAAGAATCCAGAAGTCCACACATTATTTATGGAAAAGCATTCAAAACTTCTTTCCCCTCAAAACAGCCTTCAAAGATTTGTGTTTAAATGTGTGCCTGAGTTAAGCATTTATAGCGGCATAAAAATTGTACACTGGTGTGAGACCTGCTCACCGGATTGCCGGATGCGCTGCATGGTCTGATGCACCAGCACTTGCGAGCCCGGGACCAAGATGAGGAAGTCCACCTTAGAGAAGCGGCCCAAGTCCAGGTGCTGGCTGTCTGTGTCGGCGATGGAGCACACCTGAGAGAGGAGGCGCCGCGCCACATTAAGCTGCGGAGGGTAGATCTGGAACACGTCGCTCATCACGTCTGCCAGGTGCATTGTGGGAAGCAAAAAAATCAAATGTTGTGTAATATTGCAAAGCTAAAATCCTGCACAGTTCCATTTATTCATTTTTGTCCACTCTACTTTTAAATGCAACTTTTAATAACTAGAAGAATAAATACAATACATACATTATTATTGTTAATATTTGTTTAATTTAGCTATGGTTATGTACCATAATGTATAAATAAAGTAATAAACTTAATAAACTTATTAATAAACGAATAAACATAATAACCTTGAGTACAATTCCCGCTAGTGAAGTTGCATCAGAGAAAAATGGGTGGGTCCTCACCTGAGCCCGGCGCAGGCACCGTGGAGGCCGCCTCCTGGAAGTTGATGGCATCATCCAGTTCCCCCTGCTTGCTTCGTATCCGCTGAAGCCGGGCCAACTGTCTGTCCAGGCTGTCCCCTAGATACCACAGGAAGAACAACCCGACATTAAATGACCACATTTCCCCAGCATCCATCTGTCCACTGAACAATTCCTAATTCCTTGGAAATATCCTATGCTGTTTCACCACAGTAAAAAGAACTAAACCCAGTTCACGTGTGTGTAAAATACATGTCCTGCCATTTGACTTGCTGAAGCGACTAAGGAACTCACCCAGGGAGGTAGTCTTGAAGTGGGAGGCCAAGGCAGCCACCTTGCCAGTGATGAGCTCATAGCTGATTTCCTTCAGGAATTCATTGGTGGTGAGCATGCTCTCGGCCAGGGCGCGAGATTGGTACTTCCCTGGGAAAGTGGCAATCCGTGGGCAGACACACGTAGTGATCACTTATATCATCTAAAAGGGTTACCAGGTGAAATATTTCCACCCCAGGCACAGCTGTTTCTTTTGATGTCATATGCAACACTATTATAAGAATTGATGCCATTTTTGTACCATGTTTGCTAATGTACACTTAAATGATTGTGCTTATAAATAATTTTTCTTTAAAACTCATGTCTTTGACCAAAACTCCAATAGTTTCCAATAGCAACTCTGGTGTTCATTGTAATGTGTGATGTGCTATTTGAACACATCTGCACTAAAATGACTGCATGTTGCCTGGCCCAGCAGTTTTAACTAAAACACTGCAAGGATCTTGTGGGGGGGGGGGGGGGGGTTAAAACCAGTTGCATAGTTACCAGACCAACAGGTTTTTGGTCCTTAACTCTGATACTGATCTGGCACTAACTATAGTATATTACTAGGATAAAGATGTCTTTTAGACTCCTACCGAGAACCAGCACGCAGAACTCAACACCTCGTGATTCTGTCACGCAGACCACCGCCACGTAGTCGGGTCGCTGCAGCAGGCTGGAACCTTCACCGAGGGCACGCAGTGCCTCGCCGATGCCCTCCCCTAAGGAGCGGGAGGCCACTAGGACTTGCACGGACCCTCCAGACACACTGGCAGCCAAGCGAGCTAGCCAGGGCAATTGAGAGGGTGGCACGGGGGCAGCTGGGGCACCGCAAAGCATGGCACGGCGTGTTATCTGCTCAAACTCCTCCTGGAGTGGGATCTCATCTGGGCCTTGTGTTGTTGGGGGTGGTGATCAGGTCAGTAGAAAAGAGGATAGGATAAGATGATGACTTCAGACAAATGTAAACAGAGGAGCTTCTGCAATATCAGGCAGCTTTCAAGGCTGATGATGTTGGGGATGCCAGTGACATAATGTTGTGGATATAGTGGAACCTGTTGTGTCTGTGTGAGGGAAGCACCTGGTTGAGCTCTCCAAGGTTTATAAACGTATACGTCACGTTACAAGTAAACAGGAAGATCAACTGTCTGGCTCAGCTTATCTTAGGAGAAAGTTCACCTTTGAAAAGTAGGGAGTGGTGGATGCAGCTGCCACTTGGTCATGTGGACGGGACTTACCCAGCTGAACCAAGTACTGGATAGTGAGCAGGACCATGTCTTCCACACCGAGTGGCTGTCTGCTACTCAGGCCCTCCAGGGACCCCTCGCTCAGAGGGCCACCCTTGTAGCAGCTCACCAGCAAGAGACTCACGACAATGTCCCCCACGTTGCCATAGAAGTACGGCAAAGCCCCGTAGCCTGGAGTCCAAACAGCACAGCTCAGCACACAACCTTGTACTGACACAATTTCTATGGCCTCCATTCTCTTGCATCACATCACCTGTCATGACTTCCTTTTTCCTTCCAAAAAGTTCAACATATCATTTCTACTCGTGTTATAGTGGACCTTAAAAAATGGTGGTAATTGGATAAACTGACGATGCTTCAACAACCGTGCATTTACACATCACACAGGTCGGACAGTACGCAGAGCTGATGCAAAGAGTCCTGAGATACGTGATGTGATTTAACAAGGACGGGGAGTCACGTGCCAGCCTGTACCTATGAGGATGACCGGTCGGACTCCAGAGTTGTTGAGCAGGTTGTCTGGAACAATCACGGTGTCTCCAACGGCAACAGCCTGAGGCTGCACGACGCTCGATACGGACAGAAGCATGGGTGCTGTCAGCAGAGGGTCTGACCAAACATACAGAAATGTTTCAACACTCCAAGGATAACATTTTTAATTTTATATTCTCAACATCAGCATCCTCCCTTGAAGGTAGGGCTGGACCGAAAAAACAATACAGGCACAGACATACACAGCGATCCAAAGGTCCTTAAATAGAATGCTGAGGAGGGGTGGACACTTGGACCCCCAGAGGTTTATTCTTCTCCCTCTCTCTTTAGTGATGGGTTTTTTTGTTTTCTTCTTCTCAGCAGCCAACTCTCTTACTCTATAGTTACTATAACTGCAGCTTTCTGCCACGTAATGGAAGTTTGTTCAGCTCTCAGTGTCAATGTTTGAGAAAAGTGCTCCACAAACTGAAATGAATTACAAACACATTAGGGAAGAACACACTGAACACCACACATCATCTCGATGATCGTTCTGCCTACTGATTGGTCCAACATGAGGGAGTGAGCGGAGAGAGCAAGAAGGATAAACTTTAACAGCTTCAGCTTTCATTCGTTTTTGGTTAACATTTAAATTATTTCCTGTCACCTTGCACACCCCTTTCCCCTCAAAAAAGAAATAGACTGCACTGCTAAGTTGTGTATGAGTACAATAACAATAAAAAAGTCATAAAAATCTGTTGCTATACTGAATCGTCCATGAATCTCTATGGGAACCAAACTTTTACCATCAGCGAGTTCTCACCTGGGGGCCGTGCAGCCGGACGCAGGGCAGGTACGTGTACAGCTGTGGAGGGTGCAGGCACAGGGGAGCTGGAGTACCATCCACGGTGGCGCTTCTTCGGGGGGCCGGAAGTCATGGCGATTGGGGCTGCTGGGTTGCATTAGCATGGAAGAGTTTGTAAACAAGCTGTATTGGTTTTGGAGAGAAAAAAAGGCTATAACATTTTCCCCAATGAACAGGAATGCTTCATGATTTGTGGAAAAAATATACAAAGAGCTGTTAAGTAAAATATTATTAACATTTGCAACACAGCAATTATTCATGAACTTTCTATCAATTCAGGTATATGACTAATAAATGCCACAACTTACTGTGATCTCCTGGTGTGGGTGTCTGGTATCCCACAGGCTGGGTGAAGGGTACAGTGGACAGGGGTAGAGCTGCAGGGGAGCCCAGTGGGCCAGGGACCACACCTGGGGGGAGCCCACTGGGGAAGCCATGCACTCGTAGGGCGGTGGGAACTGGACACACACATACGCACGCGCGCGTGCACACACACACAGCAAACCCCTCAACATTGCCATTAAGACATTGCCATTTCTTATCACCACTTGGTTACTAGGGAAATATGACTGTGGTGACCAGTAATGCACGTAAATGATGCGGTGACACGCTGTGACCTTTTGGGGGGAATGCAAAAGCTATTACAGCCGCTCCCTCTTGGCTTTTAAAACACAAACGAACTAAAAAAACCACTTGTGAGACTCAAACAGCCAAGCTTAACTTGCTGCTATTGGACTGCGGGTTTCTGTTGCGTAGTAACAGTGCACAAATGCCAGTGGCTGTGTGGAGGAGAGTGTTATTGATTTCCTTTCTCTGATCGGTACTATTGATCGGCAGCCTTCTTTCAATTACTCACTCATGTTGTCAGTGTGTCCAGTGAGCAAACTTGTGTACTTAAGAATTCTGCCATTTTCATTCTTATTACAGAGCCACAGAACACTGAGAGGGCAACTGTGATAATACTGCCATTAAGAATGCAGGTGAGGCAGAATGCACATAGCTAAGCCCTGCAGTACTGGTAAGGAAGGGATTCAAACCTATAGGAAGAGTCTTGGTCCCTGGGGTTGGAGCCTGGACTGAGGGCTTATGCTCCATGGCTGGATCTTGGCCTCTGAATAGTGCAGCGGGGGTCGTGGACCGAGTCCGGGTCCGAGGGGATCCTACTGGAAGAGGGAGGCAGGTGACATGGGGAAAATAATTGAACCAGAAAGCGAATCAGGCACAACCACAAAGAGTGATTCAAGATTACTATTCACGACATAAAGGCTAGCAGAATAAATTGAGACTGCCCCTCCACCACCAGCATGGTTACCTTTCGGCATGAATACTTTATGAGATGTGCAACTGGGTTGCCATACATAAAAACAGACCCAGAAAAACAACTGTATAAAAACGGCAAAAGCAAACACAGACCTACACAGCAGTCCAGTTCAAAGAAATATGGCTGGAGGCCCGAGTCTCATTTAGAAACATCTAGTCAGAGAAAGCGTTTTCAGTTACAGAATAACTATGGAGCCTCTGGCCACCTTCCAGTGAACTTTCAGCCTTCAATCACATTGGCCTCGTACTCCTGGCCAGAACTCAGTGACAAACGCAAAGGACTCCTGCGAGAACATACAGGCAACTCAAGCAGGGGCAGGGTGTGCCATACCATGTAGTCTGAGAGCAAACCCGACGTCCTGATGACCCACCAAAAGCTCTGTACCCTTGGTTCCTCTGTTCTGCAGTCTAACTCATCTGCCTGGGTCTCAAGCTGAGCTCACGTGTACAATTGCGTACAAACCTTTTAATAATTAATTTTTCAATTGCGGCAAGCAGGAAAATAGGCCAAAACCCCATTTGCTAGGCTAATGGCTGCAACTGATAGGCCTTGAGGAAATAAGCACCAGGTGCGGCGACATAAACCCAGTTAAAAGACTCCATTAAAAAAACTGAAACGATGCAAACGATGGGGTTTTCATAGTTTATACTGTGGTTGGGTTTATATTTTTTGACATTTCGAGTGTCTTCATTTAAGTTCCCCGGTCATTACAGGGTTTTGCCTTTCTTTCAATTCTCTGTCTTGCAATTGATAAGCCATTTTGGATTGCAACATATTTGGTTAATGTTAGTTTGGGTTTTGTTAATGCAATCATATCAGTTAACACTCATACATCTACATTTCACCACCTCACACACAGTCACTTTCTAGACCAGACACATACTAGTATGACATTTTGATCTAAACAAACTTTTACATTGAAATGCACAGCTTAATATTTCTAAGGGTACTTGCATGGGAGACCTAAAGCTTGGACAACCAGTAGGTTTCGAGGCCTGGTTTTTAATCACTGCATTATCCACCAATCTTGGGAAACCGAGAAGAGGTATTTAGATAGCAGGATGTATATATTCTTTTTGCTTGGATTAAATTGATCAGTTGAACTTACTTATTAACCTTAAAAATGAACTTTGAACTTTCCCCTTTGAATTCTAGAAGAGTCACACTCCTGATAAGAAGCAGTGACATGGACTGAACAAAGACTGTAATGGTTTCTCCTTCAGACTCTGTTGATTTTGACCTCAACACTGGCCTGAAAATGAAACGTATATCCTGACAGGGATGGCATGCTGCAGCTTTGCAGGGATCCAAATGGAATTGTGCAAAGGACCCCGGATTCAGCTTGAACTGCGAGTAAAACAAGATCTAACCCAATTGCATCAATTCATCCCTATTTTAGATACAACACCTACCTGAGTGAGAGGATGGGGAGGAGCTGTGGCCGTCGATGCCTCCGCTGTCTCTGCCACTGCTGGGGGAAGAGGAGGAGCTGGGCTTGATTGAGGTGGGGTTGCCAAAGATCAGCTTCATTTTGCTATCTTCACAGGAGAGGAATGGAGGTGTGTGAATCTCATCCATAACCTCACCCAACTCAACCTACCATTTACAGCCCCGTACAAGTACAGTGGCTTCTTTTCAAAGCCTGAGTGCTGGAGCTTTGCCTCAACAGGGTTTTCCTTAAGCAATGTTAAACAGCTTTTAGTTTTAGTCCTAGGACCACACATGTGAGTTACTGTCAGCTTACCTTTCCATGAGATGAGAGGACCTTTGCACAGAGCACCCTGGGAGTTCCTCACCAGGTAGTACTTCAAGTGCTTCTGTTTCTTGGGCTGCGTGGACAGTTTCAGGTTGATGTGGTTGCAGAACTCTGTGAAGTAGCGGAAGCCTTTCTCGCCACAGCCGACGCAGTTCCCCAGAAATCCTGCCACACAAAGATGTCCCAACTCACTTCTTACATGGCTTATTATACATGGAACTTGCGCATACCTCTCTAGTCAGTCACCAATAACTGGAAAAATACAAGAAATCAATGCATAAAGATCCTGAACTGTTTGAGTAAAATGGGAAAAAACATGAAACAATGAGGGTGAATTCGCCTTAATGGGACTGGAGAAAGGACCAAGTAAATAGGCATTTCAATAAAAGTATCTCATGTACAGGCTCTGGGGCTGACCTAAAAGTGCATTTTTTCCATTGTCGTCAGGCAGAAAGCGTTTGTCAACTGCGCACACCAGTATGTGCTCAGGGATGCTGGGAGACTTGGCGCCAACCAGTCGGAACCCAGCAGGGACCTCAAGCTGCTCTGTTGCCATAGAGACAAGACGAAGATCTTTCCCAGCTTGGCAGAAACCTAAGATCACAAGGATTTGGGAGGTTAGGGTGATATTAAGGAGGAAATGTTACACCTAGGTGGTTTGCAGGTCATTATTAACCTTTACTTATCAAATAGAGTGGTCCAAGGAGACTTATTTTAAACAAACCATTCCACAATGATTCAACTATTTGTATAAAAGAGCATTTTTACTTCAATTCAGGTTAAGTACCTCGATGACGGGTATGAAAGCGAAACGGTGAATGGAACCAAAACCTTCATATTACAACATTTTGTGCCACATGCTAACCCCAACACTTATCTGATGGCAAAAAATAACATTTAATTCCTTTTATTTTACTGTTAATTTTACTGCAATTTGATTCATACGAACAAGCACTGTAAGTCAAACAATACAAACATTAATCATGTAGCGATACACATACTTATAAAAACTGCAGGTTATGCAGATAATATTTATGATATAAACTGAATTAATAATTTGCAAAGTACTTTTTAAAGAGGCTCCATCATGAATCCCCATTGATTCGCTGAGGAAAAGCGCACCGATTGGTTCCCCTCTCGGTCAATAAACTACAAGATGTTTCTCCAGGTTTAAGTGGTTCATTGGTCATCATTACTGCCATGTCAAGCACAATCGAGGCGATTGCAGAGTGGAGCGGAGAAGGACAGGACGGCATTACCGTCCACGGTACAGCAGCCCTCGGGGATGGGACCTTGAAGGTAGGGGAGGGGCGGACTCTCGGTGTCTGAGGAATCCTCTTCCT
The DNA here is from genome assembly GCA_018136845.1 of Heterotis niloticus. Lineage (NCBI taxonomy): Eukaryota > Metazoa > Chordata > Actinopteri > Osteoglossiformes > Osteoglossidae > Heterotis > Heterotis niloticus. The sequence goes on along the minus strand of CM030903.1, from coordinate 18,236,577 downwards.
CGGGCTCATCCTCATTCTCAGTACAGTTGGAGAGCTGCCCACTGGGTGGCTCGTGGTCAGAGCGCTCTCTGTATTTGAGGGAGATTTCCACCCGGGGTTTCACATCTGTACAGCGAAGCATACGAAATGGAAGCATTAGCCATCTTTCAATAACTTCCCAAAACTGCCCCAAGTAATACAGACAACAGCAACTCTGTTACAGAAGGTACTAAGTGGTTAAAGCCAAAGAAGAACCCAGGACTGATAGAGTGGTCTTGAGTAAATTCAGCTGAAAAACATTTTTAAAAATCCTGGTTGTGCAGATAGTCAAAATTTGCTTTGGATGAAAGCTTCAGAAAAGCAGCATAAAAACAGTGAATAAAAACACTATAGTGTTTGAGTCCCACTCTTCTAAACTGGTGAATGAGCTGCCATCAGTTAAGTTTTCCTGATTTCAAAGGTTAAAATATAGGAAATAGTACATCAGGTCAATGGGGAATAATTCACAAGGAAATTAAAATTGAATGGTCCATGTTATGCTGAAGTAACTAGACAAAGAAAACTAGTTGAATGAGGTGGGTTGTTCAGAAATCAGAATGTTGGACCCTGATCCTGGGAGATTTACATGATGCCCCCTTCACTGAGGACTGAGCCTACCTTCTGTAGGGCCAGGGCAGCGTTCGGGTTCCAGGTACAACTGACTGAAGACGGGCAGCAGGGCAGGGCTGCTGGAACGCAGGGAGGCCTCAATGGAGCTGTGCAGGGCCTCCGAGAAGGCCGTTGACTTCATCTGCCCCGCATAAGAGTTCCCCATGGTCTAGAAGGGTGAGGAAAGGTGCTGTGTCATTGAAATAGTGCTTGAGCTTCACAGCTTCGAACACAGACATTAGGGTCCGGGACAGTGTTGTCTCTGTATGTTCATCATCTTAACCACCATCTTATAATTTACTCATATTCAGAACTCACAGAAATGTCCTACCCCCTTAACAGGGTCACAACAGTGAACGGGTTGCCAAAAACACAATGGGGTTGTTAGTGATCAGTGTATGTGATGCTGACATCAGTGAATTATTCAGTGTAAGAATAATGGCAATAGGAACAATGACATCATTCAGCACTCTCCTTCATTTGGCCCATATTACCCCTACATAGAATAAGGTCCAGGGGCATCTGCCAGCCCTCTAGGCCAGCCTCACAGCAGCTGGGGGGCAGCTGGAGGCAGTTTGACCCATCTGGGTTTCAGAGGACCAGCTGGTCATTTTAGGAGTTTGGGGGGAGGGGGCACAGAGTAGGTGGCACGTGCCGCAGCAGCACTGCTGCTGACATGACCTTCCGACACAATGCACCTCCTCGGGCAATAATATTTAACTTTATACAAGTTTTCAAACGGAAGGCGGACTTGGCCGTTCATGGGGTCAGAGAGCTTCGGGCAAGCTTTTCATAAATCCCACCACCATGCAGCCACATCTCTAGCACCACAGCAATGGGAAACACCTGCTAGTGGGAAACAACTCTAGAAAGCTGCTTAGGTCTCATGAAGGGACAGAAGTGAATTATCGGGAAAACCACTTTGCGTCATCATTTTAAAAAAAATTCCACCGATGTGAATGATGCAGATGTCATCCCTGACAGAGATTTTTTATTTCTCTGTTAAAATACACTTAAACCTCATACAATTGAGTTGATTCCCATTGGACAAAAACCTGCTACAGTGACTTATGAAAATGTATACCCTCTTTCTATACAATTCAATAATTACTCAGTACAATGAAATTTTTCCCTGTTCTGGTGATTTTTTATCATTTTATATGACAACATTGCTGCTTGAATCAGACATTTTGGGACAGCGATACATAGACTGAATCTAAAACATAAATCTGTGAGCCAATTTTTCATTAATCTCTACCATGGTTAAGGCTTTGTATAAAAGGCATCAGAAAAGGTTGCAAAGCAAGAGGAAGAGAACAAAAAGTATTAAGATAAAACTTAGAAATCACATTGGTCTTCTGGGAATCAAATATTTTTTCCCACATAAGAAATAATAGTCATGTCATGGAGTAAATGAGTAAGAATGTGTGAGGAACGGGTGCATAGTTAGACTAATCCAGACCTCAAATATCACCATATTTATTACTTATCAACCCCTTTCCAAGAATTAGAAGTAAGTTTTTATCACAAATGTAATCACAATGTACAGATATTTCACATGGATTCCAAGAATCAGCCCGTCAGGTATTTTCGGTAGGGTACTAAGTATAAAGTGTTGATGGGTACTCCAGCACGAGATGGGAACATTTGCTGTAAGGCTTTTCGGGTAATGAGACAGAAGTTGCACGATGTCCATTTTGGGAGGGGGTTGGGTGGGTGTGTGTGGGCCAGTGAATCAACAGGCTGCGCGGCCGAGAGCTAACAGATTGTCCGCGGCATGTGATCCTTCACCGCCTGCTGCGAGCAGGAGCCTGAATCGCTAAAATGAAAACACAGACGTGTGCCGGGGGTCTGGGGTGCTGACCTTCGACCCTGGATGTTGTCTCCGATCCTCCTGCAGCTGGACCCACGTTCTAATGACACCCACACAGACAATGCAGAGGCCAAACGGCCAAGATGTCCGGGTTTGTTCCTACTCACAGACTCAGCTAATAAAAGATAAAAACAGATGCCGGAGAGTAGACTCCTCGCTCTGTGAAAAAAAACAGCAAGGGGCCACTGCTATACAGAAGGTGTGAATACAGACATGAAAGACCATATGAATAAATGAAATCAAAATTGTTATAATAGCAGATGCCCTACATTAAATTCCCTAGTCATCTGATTATTTATACAAATATTAATCCACCATTACTGTCTTGTAGAAAAGAAGTCACACTCGTTCATCTGCCATTCAGAAAGAAAGCTTTAAGATAGCAGATTTAAAAAGTAATTGATTTTCAGACATCCAACTCAAACTTTACAATTTAACTTTTTAGAAATTAGTTTTGAGACATTTTTACAGGCTGACAGTACTATACCGTTAATATGGAGGAATGAATTAAGAGATGAACACACTGACAGTACTGCCAATATTAAACTTCATCCCCCTTGTGAGGCAGTGACCCTGCAGCTTTAAGAATCGAACCTCAACCACGAACATTGCCCTTCCACCCACATCACCATCTCTGCTTGGACAGAGATAATCTACTTAATACCAAAAGCTAACACAGTCCCTTTTGTCAGCAGTCAGGGGAATGGTGGGTCCAGCCACACCTGAGGGCCCCTGGGGGGGGGGGTCTGTCATCTTTTTGGATGCCACAGGGACAAGGCACACGCTCCAAGGAGTCCGCCCTTCATTCAAAACCGCTGCTGTTGACCAGAAAACGACTATGAGCTGCTACAAACATGAGCAACCTTGAGCAAAAAGGAGAGCTTTCGCTTGCCTTATTCTTACGATTAGTCAAATAAGCTGTCCCAAGAGCCCCAATGCCACCACCACGTGTCTGTAAACTGATTAGAGGTCACAGTCCTACTGCCCTGCCCCCTCTGTCCTGCACACAAAAGCACAATGAATCCATCATCGCCATGGCAATGGCATAATGGCATGTGTGCCCAATGAAGAGCCTTTGTACATCACGGTTCTGAAAAGGTCTATGGCTGTGTTGAGATTTTGATTATAGTAGTTTTTTCCCCTTTTGTTACAAGCCAATAAAACACCAATTTAAAGTTTAATGACCCTAAATGGGAAAATAAATCTTCATTCTCTTTAAAAGACTCGTGATGAATACCCATGTGTACAGTAGTCCAAATGTGTGAGAAATTCAAACCTGTTTTCAGCACTGCTGCCCTCTTTGCTTTTTCCAGTGACACCCAGAATCGAAAACCCTGTCAGGATTGCATCCTTGTGTTCTCGCCATTTGGACAACCTGAAGATCAACCCTAGTGTTCTCTCTTATTTCACCCATCATTTCAAGGATTGGAAATGGGGTTGGGAAGCGCAGGGCGGTGGGAGGCCTCACCTTTGTGGGATTCTCTCAGGCAGGCTGCGGCTCCATTCTTGGTTGAAGTCCACGCTAGGCCACGGTCACGTCTTGCTTTACCAAAATGCACTGGAGCAGACCCTCAACACCTGGAGAAGGAGAAGCAACATGATGTTCATGCCACAACGGTTCCTTCTGTATATCTAATGAAGGTCATCAGGTTGGAGGCTTTTCCGGGCATGCCACAGTAAACACAACTCAGAATTATGTGAAGGAAGTTATACATCTGAAGTTTGAAAGATGCTGATGATTTTGAGACTGTGACTTTTGATCTTTTATTTCACTGAAAAAGCTTTTGCCTGGAATCCACCCTGCTAATTTACCTCACCGCTGTCTGGTTAGTAGAGGGCATCTGCTCACCAAGAATCAACAAATACAACAAGCAGGCACTAACAAGGCATTTTTAACCATCTAATCTATGATATTTCATATATTAAAACGCTTTCATGGTTGTGCCGGTCTTGGAAACACAGGGTCTGAGTTGGGGTACAACTTGGACGGGATGTCGGCCCATCACAGGACAATGACACACACTTATTCACTCACACATACAAACAAACAACAATTTAGAGTCAGCAATCCATCTGAAATGTGTCTTTGGACTGTGGGTGGAAATGAGAACCCATGAAAACTGGGAAAACATGAAAACTTAAACACAAACTGAGCTGGATTTGCCCCCACATGTGAACCCACAAGTCAAGAGCTGTGAGCTCTACCTACTGTGTTTCTATGCCCCGTGTGCAGACTTGTTTTCTTGTTCTTTGATTGTCCTTGTTGAAAACTGCCAAGAAGCCACGTTGGGAGAAAGTGAGATTTGAAAGACAGCCACACTCTACTGTGCACTTAGCAAAAACAAAGTGCTTCATTTCCTTCCACACCCAGATGTCAGGGGGGGGACAAGGACAGAAGACAGGGCTTGTAACTAAGAACAAACTACTGCAGGGGAGGGTGGAAGGGGGCGACGCTGTGTCTCTCCCTCGGGCCAGGGGACAGGAACATTTCAGGGGCCATTTAACCTAATTTGGAGCGCTTTGTCCTGAGGTTACGAGGCCTTCACACCCTGCAAAAATCATGGCCCATTCAGCCTATCTATGAGTCTCTAATATCACGATTACATGCAGGTTAGTTTATCGACATAGCAAGGGTCCTTTCCCCGTCGCTGGACTAACACCACATAAAAGGGAAAATCCATCACCGCAGAGTCACTAGGAAACACATAGAGACAGCAAACACCAGCAAGGAAGATGAAATGCTTGAAAAAAATGGTAACAAAGTGACTTAAAAGACCTTGAACTGCTCTTTTTAAAATGTTAATTAGTAACAGGAATTATCTCAAATTAAGCCCGCAAGCATTGTTTAGGATCTTCCTTTGTTCTTTGGGACATTTTTTTTTTTTTTTTTTACAAAGGCCACATTACAAGGTTTCTGCTGAGTTCACTCATGTGGAGTGCTAGATTTATTTTTTTATTTTTAAAAAATAAATAAAGTAAAAAAATTGTTACATAAAAAAATCATTAAGTAAAAAAAAAATCATTACAATCTGTAGTGAAAACATAATTTAAAAAAAAATTTTTTTTGCAAGAGTTTAAATGGAAAAGCTGCGCAGACTCTTTTTATACTGATCCAGTGCAACTCTGGTTTTATTAAAACCCCTGAAATAAAAAAAGTGTAAACATAAAAAAGTAAATAAAATTCACCTCTTCAATTCTGGTTTTAACTACACTTAAGAGCTACGTTTTTTAGTTGTCAGTATGCATTGGATTTGCTGCATATTTTATTTAGAAAACTTCCACAGTGATCGCGGGCTACAGCAACCCTGCAGTTTGCTCAGTTCTGCTTTTTTTTGGCAAAAGTAGATTTTAATTTAAAAAAAAAAAATTAAAAAATAAGCTGTAAAAATATTATGTCTATATTCAATCCTCTACGCTTCATTTATCACGTACAGCAAACCTCCAGAGCCATATCGAAAACACAATGTGCATATAGGAACAGGACTTGACTGAATTAAATAAATATCTAACTGACAACAAACTCATTACTGCCTCATTCTGTCATGTTAGTGTGCCCCCCCACCTCCCAGTCGCTGCATTGTCTACCCACAACCCTCTTCTGTACAGTTACATTGCACCATAATATTTCACCGACAGTAGAGTCAAGACCGATAGAAGTTCTCCTTACCATCTGACACAAAATGATGCTCTTTCAGCTGCAGTCATACTCCTAGCATCCCAGGATTGTTGCAAAGAACATTGGCGAATTTTTTAGGTGCAGACATGTAGGGTAGAATTGTCACATTATGTACATTTTAAGCACTTTGTTGTGAAAGTTTCTCAGAGATGGCGTCAATGAATTGTTACACAAACAGGCGAGTGTACGCAACCGTCCTGCTGTCCATCAGTGCTGCAAAGCCAGGTCCATCTTACTGAAAGCTGTGGTCTAGGAATTCCCATCATGAGAACCTTTGTCCTTCCATGATCTTGCCTTTTCTCTCCAAAATGAACCCAATCCAGCGCATACCCATCGTACAGCAGAAGCCCTGTCACATCCTTCTGTCCATTGGGGAAAAAAGGTTTTAGTGCAACATTAATCCTCACTGCGGTCTCCCTCTATCCTGTTCCCTGGGCAAGACACTCCTTAGTTCTGATATTGAATACCTACTCTCTGTTTCAGTGCTGTAAACATAGCCCCTCCCACACACACACACACACACACACACACACACACACACACACACACACACACACACACACACACACACAAACACACACACACACAAAGTCACTGTCCCTCCCTGTTCTTGCCCTGCCATTTGCTACTGAGGGCGGGGGTTCACTTGAGACTCATCCATCTTGGTCCAGCTGACATCTACCCCACCCCCTACCCCCTGCAGGGACGAGGGTAGATGCTCCTGGAGAACCATGCTGATGGCCTCACACTCAGGTTTGCCACTGGTCCATGCTCTTACTAGAGAAGCATTGAGCAACCCATAACCTTTGATGCTAAACTCAACTCTTCCACCGCATGAAAGAAAACTGCTGTCGATAACAATAGAATACATACTGTAAATTTTAAACACAGAGTTATGTTATGCAGTTTTCTCATTCTGTCCAGTCAGGCCCAACACCCCCATTTTATTGGGGCCAATTAATAGAAGCGGTCAAGCCTGGGTGATGAGCAGTCGCTTTGTGCCCTGGCGTCAGGCGTCATCCTGCCTCTTCTCCACGAGACGCAGATAGCGGCTCCCCAGGAATGTGCTACAGCTGTAAATGCCAGGACCTCAATGGCCACATCTGGCTCATCGTCATCTGAGCATCTTCAACATGCATTTGATCAAACAGTCTGACAAACATCCTTTCCTCCTGGAGAAAATACCTTGCCGTCCTTTTGCGCACGTGGCACATTCCAACCTGGATCAGAACAGAGGAGGTTCGAGTTCAGGTACTCCCATTCAGTGCCTCACTGCAATGTCAAAACTCAACACTATGCCTTGGAGGTGGGAAGATTACATTCAAATATACTGAATGCAGCTCCAAGCCTGATCTGGACCCATGTGTGCACTACGATACAAAGCTGGACCTGGACTTCCAGATATTTGTATGTCTACCAGATCTGACAAATCTGAAAACATATTTTAAAAATAATAGCCAGTTCTCCCTACATGCAAGAAAAATAGGAAATCATGACCTAGAAATGACCTGGAAGGTAAATTTACCCAGCAGGCTGTCAAATACAACTATGTTGTCAAGCAAACAAGACCTTTTTAAGATTGTGGGGGCCATCTGGGAACTCTGTTCATTTCTAATTGTAAGGTCTGTTAATTTTTACCGTTGGCCTTGTCTATGGGGGCTATATTGCACCATAAATGATTAATGTACCACCCAGGCACGGGCCAGGTGTGATGATAGTGAAACTGCATTGCTAGGTGCAAGAGCGAATCGCTATTCCTTGCGGATTTGTTTCGCAGCTTACATGCACGTTTGGAGGAAAATCCGCCTTTCCACATTTTAGCCTCACTTTAGCCATTTTAGCCAGAATCCCTACAGGCAGCTACTGGAACTGAGCAACCATAGTTCCGTGCAAGGCTTAATTTCAAAAGTCTGTTTGAAAAGAATTAACCCAGCTACTTGACACATTACTTAGAGATCTCAGGCACACTCTAAAAACTGCTGGGTTATTATTTCAACAAACTGCTGAGTGAAACACATTGGGTCACTTAAGTGGGCTGTTGACACGTCCATAAAGATGCAGTTATTCAGAGCTGGCTTTCATACGACCCAGCAGCAGGACAATGTATACGGCTAAGTGACGGGAGTGTTTTTCCTTGAAGGTGTGCCTCAGGAAAGGTAGGGTGCTTAGTCTAAATCTTCTTTACCCCGATTCTGAATTTTGCGAATCAATCCATGTTTTCATGGGTGTATAAGGTCTATGACACATCTGACCTTGCATTGGGTTACCTGCAAACAGTCCAGATTTTTGTGTCGCCTGGGCGGTTACATACATAATTTATGGTGTATGAACAGCACAATTGGTGTCCTATCTATATGTGACTGTGTTTGTTGAAAATGATTTACCCTAATGGATGTTTCTGACCATGTGGCTTTTAACATGCAGCAGATCAGTCCTCCTACATATATATTGTTTTTCTCACCGAGACGCAAAAGTGTGAGTGTGCAGCGGGCAACGAGGTGAGAGGAGACAGTGTGGAGGAGCCAAGGGCTGGGAGGAGGTGCTGACACAGTGCATCTAAACATAGTGTCGATGAATCCGCATGGCAAACTTCAAGAAACCGGAGCATCAAACCAGCAGCAGGACTAAGGAGAAAGGTGTAAGCCGAAATAAGCAGTACCAGTGGGCCAATACTCACTGGTACACAGTACTAGCATTTCTACTAAAATATTTCTGTTTTTCTCTCCGTAGAACTGAGACCTTTTTTGCATACAAGCATTTCTCATCAGTCTCCTGGTTGTTGTCTGCCATCTCTCCACCAGATTATCTGACTGAGTCTCCCTGGCAGCAAAAGACTGCTAGCGTACGTGGCCATTTCATAACCTAAAATGCATTGTTATGCTGCAAGTCGACTTGAAAATGGAATGCGTTCGTTCACTTTACTGAAGAAATAATGGAGTAGTATAAAGTATTACAGTATGAAAAAATAATATAGTGATCATCAGCAATATCTCATAGCATTGTTTATTCACAGCAAAAATTGAAAATGTAATGCTTAATAGTCTGCTGATACCAACCATTGCATCCGCCAACATGCCACACAAGGGCAAATGGGACAATGAATGTGGGGGTGTGATGGTGACAAAAGGCCACAGTGAAGCTGAATGGCATTGCTGGGATGAGCAGCTTTTGGGGGGGTGCTGTAATACCAGGTTTAAGAGGAGAGGGCTGTGTGGGGGTTGGGAAAAAGGGACAAAAGGAGCATTTGGGGCAGATGAAGAAGTCATCATCATTTAGCCACTGGAAGTTTACTATGTGGTTATAAAAACCTATTTGGGCGGATTTCAAAGGGCAGGGCTGGTGGGTGGGGAGAGGGCGAAGACAGCTGGCCTTTGTTTGCCCACCAGGGCGATTGCACCACTGACCTTGCTGTACACCCTGCCACCGAACACCGAGGACGGGCTATAAGGGCGAGGCACTTAACCTTAAACTGGATCGAGGTCACAGGCAAAAGGTCAGCAAAATCTAATCGCCAAAGGCACTTAAACAGCCCCCATCATCCCATCAGCACCTTCAAGAAGATATCTTGCCCAGAATCTGTCCTTCTTTTTACTTTAGGCATTATGCATCACAATCACAGTCACTTTCTTTTTCTCTTGGAAAAAAGATCAGTTCTTTCTCAGAAAAGACGAGGGAAAGGGGAACAGTAGAATAATTATAGTCCTTGTAGTGAAAAACTGAAACTATCATCTGAAAGAAGAAAAGTGGCAAATGCGGTGAAACGGCTTTAAAATATGTTTCACAAATTCCAGCATTTACGCAAAACTGAAGTCTTTATTCTGTACGTGCATCATGCACTGCCAGGCCAAAAAAAGTCACCACCTGGATTTAACTTAGTGTTATGATGTGGAGTTGCTTCAGTTGGTCAGGTCTAGGTTCAGCAACGTTATGTGCCTAAAAAATGAGGTGAGCGGACTACCTGAACATACTGAATGAACAGGTTTTTCCATCAACGGCTCTTTTCTTCCCTGATGGCACGGGCATATTCCAAGATGACAACGCCAGGATTCATTGGGCTCAAATTGTGAAAAAAGTGCTTCAGGGAGCACGAGACATCATTTTCACACAAGGATTGGCCACCAGAGAGTCTAGACTTTTAACTCAATTGAGAATCTGTGGGATGGGTTGGAAAAGACTTTACACGGCGGTCCAACTCTCCCATCATTGATACAAGATCTTGGCAACAAATGAATGCAACTCTGGACGGAAATAAATGTTGTGACATTGCATATCAAAACAATGCCATGGCAAATGCATCCCATAATCAAAGCTAAAGGCGGTCCAATGAAATATTAAGAGTCTGTGACTTTTTTTTGGCTGGGCAGTGTATAACAGTATTATAACACTCGAAGGAAAAAGAAAAAAGACCTTGCTACCTTAGAAACACCATCACATCTATAAATAATAGAAAAACAAGAACACTCAACCTTTACTAATTCAGGCAACAGGAATAGGAATTTCAGGGTCACATTTGGTTTCCAATTTTAACAAGGTTGTCACATTCTAGCAAACAGTATGTCATTATACATAATAATATATTAACTTTTAACCCAAGTATTATTTCACAGCGATAAGAGGATTAAACCCTGTGGCAAATTTGCATCTTTAAAATGCATCATTACAGAGTTTATAGGGGTTCCCATTTGGAGTAACACAGCAATTTTGCCAGTAGTATCAGAAAGTACCAAATTATTTAATACAAAACTGTACCTCCTGTATGCATAAACTATTGCATTCAGTGTACTTGTTGGTTGCTATATTTGTATACCGCAGTACCTGGTGTAATTTTACATAACCATACCTGCAGCATGCATGCATAAAGTACTTGCTGATGCACAAAGGTTTTCGAGTGGGATAACAGCAAACTAAACTGTGCTTTATTTACCATGCTGCGCCCAAAGGAATGCTCCCCGCAGCTAAGTATTACGAATGTTAGAACCCTTCTCATCAACTTGTGTTTGGCCAGCTTTGGCCAAACAGCAGGTAGCCTCCACGGAGTGTTTACTTGGCTAATTGTTTCTATTACCATTAATATTTGTCAAAGGTGGGATTACAATGCTACACACACCAGGCCCTGTGTTACAAATGTTTGACTTTCCGAAGATGCAAACATTCTGACAATTTAATAAATTGTATTATCTACACTTATCTATTTTCAGAAATTGCAAAGTGAATGTAACCTGAATCACCACACCCAGCCATTAGTAGGCAGTAAAGAGCTCCAAAAAAGGCATTTGAGATTAATTCAAATCACTTCTACAGTGTCTACAGCAGCCTTGTGCTCCCGAGCGCTGTTGACCTATACCAAGATGACAAAGCAATGCATGTGCTCACTTATCACCGAAAAGGAGTTTTCAGACAATCTGAGTTTGCAGAGACGATTTATATTTTCAGCCATTATAAATTCATTTCAAGTTTTCATCTAAAATGAATTTAATAAAAGTTCATTCACCCATCCATCCATCCATCCATCCATCATGAACTGCTTAATCCTGGTTAGGGTTATGGCGGTCCACAGCCTATCCCCAAGTCTCTGGGTACTGGACTATTAAATCACACCTTGGATGGGATGCCAGTCCATCAAATTAATAAAAGTATTAAAATATATATTTTAAATCATTACAAATAAGACTGCAGGACTTCTACAGAACCTAGACAATGGATATAGGCTCCAAAGGCTATGGCTTCAGCTCTGTCTTAACAGATATACATTTTTGCTACTAAATATATCTACACAGGTCTGCTGTCACCATGGTTGAATGTCCAAGAGGGGTGGGCTGCCACTGGTACTTGGACCCTCAGAAGTTTATTTTCCTCCCTTTCTTTGCAGTTGCAACTTTGCTGTTACATTTTTTACATGTTTCAATGGTCTTAAAAATATGAGGTATAACCAAAAGTTTCAAGTTATGTTTTTTACAGGTGATGGAGTGGAAGCAGTGAGCTGTGCTGAGGACTGTACAAAGCAGAAATATTAACCCATCCCAGGAATAAGCAATTACTCCATATTGTGTACCAATGTTGAGAAAGATGTGTTCAAAGACAGATGTGATGCCTACCCCACTCTAATAAAAATGTTATAACAAAGGAGCAACATGTGTGCATGAAGTCTGTGTTATCTCCATTCAAGAATTTTTGGCAGGCAAAAGCATTCCTGCAATACCATACCATCCATATTTGTCCACTACCTGCAATTTTTTTCTGTTTGCAAAAATTAGGATGCAGCTGAAAGATCTGAGGACGTTCCCATCCTCCAAACTAATGTGACGGCAGGGCTTTGTCACACAATAGCTGAAGACATCCAGCACTGCTTCCAGTACTGGCAAGAATGTTAAGACAAACGTGTATCATCTGGAGGGACCATACACCAAAGGGCATATATGAATAATATATGCACAATAGTGTTTTAACTGTGAACTTTTCAATCGGACCTCATACACCTAATTTTAATGCTCTTTGAAATTAATAAATGGTAAGTAAGTGCTGAAATGCATTGCCATCCTGTCAGCAGTGCGCAGTGTTTCAAGCCCTACGTTTTCAGTGCAGGTTTCAGAGCAATCTTGCAAAGCATAAGAAGAAAAAGGAAATAATAAGTTGTACAGTCAGTTTTAAGTTCTTCAAAGCTTTATCTGAAGATTTAATGAAACCTGCTCTGTTGATAAATATATGCATGTTTACATTGTTATACAATATAATATAAAAATATTGTATAAAATGCCGTTACTATTACTACTGCTGCTGTTGTTACTGTTATTAGTATTATTATAGTCTGGACCTCTGTATTACTGATGTTTTACTGACTGTTATTGTAATGGGAAAGTACATTTTAGATTTATGAAACAAATCAAGTTATAAACGCAACTGTGGCTTTAAGTTAAGGACCCAATACGTACCAAAATAAACATCCCAAAATCATTGATTTACGCAAAAGACTTCAACAAACACATTCATTCATATAATAAAGATTAATTTAGACTGGTCAGTTGTCCTGAAACATATCTTAGGGCCCTGTGTGGGGTGCGGGGGACACATCAAGAATAGAGCCTGGCAAACACAGGGGGATCATGCGAACTCCACACAGACTGAGCCAAATTCAAACTCATGGCTGAACCCACAGACCAAGCACTCTGAGACACCAGCACTACCTGCTGTGCCACTGTGCCATACCTGCATTTCATTTGCATCTGAATGTCTCCCTTTGTATCCCTTCCCATCAGTTTCTTTTCCAGCCATCCTATTTCTCCCTGCCTGCTAACCTGTACTGCGTCTCAATCTAAAATTCGTCAACTATTTCCCAGTTTAAAAAAATGAAAAAAAAAAACTGAATTGACACAAAGTTGAGGATAAATGGGGACATTATTTATTTTATATGGTCATTTCTGAATTAGTCATTAAGTGTTGGGTTCCACTGGACACCCCAGCGATGCTGGAACACTTCCTGCTTCCCTGAAAAACACACAAAGCCATGGCGAATGGAGCGGAAAACACAAACCGAAGTGTCGACAAAGGGGTTCCTTCATGGCCAGAGAAGGGGTGCATTCTCCCGGGGCCACCGTTTCTGCCAAAGGGGATGCGATTATTCGTCACCCCCATCTCCCCTGCCTGACCTGCTAGATCAGCATGTCTGCCTGACAGGAGGCCTGACCACTTCTGATTGATAAGAGATGGTCGCCGCGGTGACAAAGCCTGCACTTTAATCCTATCCCAACTGCTTGGCTCTCTTTGTATCTCAGGGAACAATAGACCTGCAGGACTCCTCGCCTGGCCCTCTAGTCACAGGAGAAAACCTGCAGATGGTTTCCTGGTTGGTCTCTCCCTCTGAGATGTTCTCCTCATGTCCAATAATAACTGTTAGCCTGCGCTTGGCCAACACTTGTCCACACTTAGCTGAGTCATTTACACAGCTGGATAGTTCACTGGGTGCAGTAGGGGGCTTAATGGTGAGATCTGCTGACTTTGGACTTGGAAGACCTGGACTTAAATTCCAAATCCTGCTGCAGCACCCCTGTGTGAGGTTATTACTTATGAGTTACTACTCCAGCTAAAACTCTGCCCAATTGCTGAAACTGCTCAAGCTGCTTAACACTATGTAAGTCATGTTGAAGGAAATAGTCAGGATGAATAAATAAAGGTAAATGTAAGTTGGAACAATCACGCAAACTTTCTTGCTGAAGGGTACAGTAAGGTTTCTCCAGCAACATTCACATTTCAAGAGCATCTTGTCAGTCACTCTGTTCTATGTTCCTCAATCCTGTATTTTTCTGGTTGCAAGAGCTTCCGCATTAAATGATACAAGACAATTCTATCAGTTAGGGCTAAAAATTGATGAAGGCTGCATATTTGGGTACTGTATTTTAGGGCAAAGGTTTATGTAAGCTCTGCTACTTTGCCCCGGTTCCATGAAAAAATTAGCACCTCTGGTTAATGACAGCATTAACAGCAATGAGCCTGCCATAAATAAAAAATAACACACCCATCAGCCCACACATGCAAGCAAAGAACATTCAAGAAAGAATTTTTTATAGCACTGGCAAGCTGTAGGGCTGTAGGACCAGGAGCTGATAGTGAGGTTTATCTGAGGGAAAAGGGACCTTGGGGGATCAGGGTGTCCCTGCCAAGGTAAACAGTCACTTTGGCTCACCTCGCAGGGGGGCTGCCAGGAGGTCGGCGCAGTTGGACGAGTCAAAGGGTCCAGTCTAAACAGGCAAAGCCAGTTCGGGGAACAGGGCAGCTGTAATCTCCAATGGGGCCCACTTGGGTGCGAGAATCAGTGTGACAGGGGACAGGCTGCCATGGACTGGTCCAGGGGCCTGGGTGGCCGTTGGGCTGCGCTGACCTGGGTCAGCAGGACACGTAGAGAGTTCAAATCTCAAGAGTACAGAACCCTGAGAGGGGCGACAGCCACGGCAACCTTTCGATATCTTTGTCAGCGCAGTCACAATGTGGTACGTCCGCTGGGATGACCCTGCAATGCACAACAGTTCTTGTGTATTTAATAAAAACAGTCAAACAGGCAAGAGTCCTGCAAAGACACCACTGAAGGAGAAAACTGGTGGAAATGCAGACATACAGGCACGGGCTCTCACCGTGCACTAAATCATTAAATATACTAAAGCAGAAAGCTGGATTTATCCTAAAGGTCATTTGGCAAAAAAATAAAGAGATTAAGCTGTAACTAATGTGCACCATCGGACGGGCTGGGCGGAATAGACAGATCCCACACAGAAATGTGCTTACAGGCCCCTGATTCCAAAGCACAGGTTGTTCTTGCTGATGAGAAAATTTAAATTCCCAGCATGATGATTCCATGGACTTGATGTCAGCAGCAGTGCAACGGGTGAATCGCTGGGCTGAAAATCATTTAAATGACAAAAGAAAAACAGCAGATTTAGCAAGAAATATAAAAAAGGATCTGAAGAACAGGAGGAGATGGTCTGGCCATCAAAGTGGAGGGATAACAATGGTGCCTGCATGTGCTGCATGACTGCCTTTTGCTTCATCTGAGCTGAATCCATGGACTGGTGGGCAACCTGGGGCAGAGAG
Source organism: Heterotis niloticus (assembly GCA_018136845.1). NCBI lineage: Eukaryota > Metazoa > Chordata > Actinopteri > Osteoglossiformes > Osteoglossidae > Heterotis > Heterotis niloticus. The sequence continues at coordinate 18,220,822 of CM030903.1, read as the reverse complement.
AGTGTGACTGGCATCCCATCACTCACTGCGTCACACATTCCTGAAGACCGACCCCGCCCTCTGCTGCTTTGTTCCGCAGGCTGCTTCCTGATGGACGACACAAGGTGAACGGAGATAAGGCCCATCCGTTTGGCCTGGCGGAACATTTCTTCCTTGATCTCCACACCGCCGTCCCTCCCCCACTGCATTGGAAGGGGGCTATGGGCTCAAGCTAGGAGAGATACGGATGCTCGAGTCTTGCGTCAGCGGAGAAGATAATGAGCAGCACAACAGGAAGCATGTCAGTCATCAGCAGGCTGTGAAAGGACTGCAGCCGGGGGAAAGGAAGCCTGCCACTGGGCTCCAGAGCTCCATCCTCCCGGTTCCTCTGTAAGGCAGGACATGTCCTTCCTCCACAAGGGTTCAGCTTGACCGCTCTTCACCGAATCCCAGAGGCCTAGCCAGATTGCTTGGACACACTCAAACGGCTTGGGGCCAGATCTTACCCCTATGACACACCTACACCCAGGTGCAAAGGCTCATGGTCACCCTGGGACAGGAAGTGAGAGGAATATCCTGGATCCCTTTATAATGTGCACACATCCTATACAATGCATCACAGTAAAAATGTAAAGCTCGGGATATCTGACTAATTCACACTACCTAAACTACCAGACAGCATTTCCCGACAGGGCTTGGTTTGAAAATATGGAGCAGGTAGCATATGGTTAGTGCAGCTGTCCTGCAGTTGAAGGACCCAGGTTCAAATCTCACGTCTTGTTACATAACCCTCGATCATGGATCTTATCCTGAATTAACAGAATAAAAAATACCCAGCTGTACAAATGGGTAAATATCTATAGTGAACTTAGGGTACAAACAGTGTAAATAACATTTCAAACAAGTATGAGCTAAACAAATAAAAAATACAGGCAAAAATAACATGCAATTCAGGTAACTCAGTTCAAAAGTGTGCCTGCACTACAAAGTGCTGCAGATTCAGAATGTTAATCTCAAATTCAGATTCTCACCCCGGGCAGCAATACAGTTTAGTACTGTGTTATGTAAATGCAGCAACGAGACCTGAAAGGGAGACAGAGCGAGATAAGAGGGTGAAAGGCGAGACCACACAGCGTCAAGTTCATGGCTAAAGGCTGAGAAGTTAATTCATCACGAAGCTAAAGAAGCTGTCAGGCGACCTGCCCCGCTGAACTTGCGAGTGCTGCTGAACCCAGCCATCTCAAGCAGGCCTTCCTTCAGGCAGTCTGCACACTCTCTTTCGGAGGTCACAGGTCATTGTACTTCTGCAGATCCATAGCTATCTATACAATTGCTTTAATATAGTTGTCATTCATTCATCCATCTGAGTGTGATTCACTCTGGTAGGTTTTTGTAGTAAGCTAGACAGTTACCTGCCCTGGTTAATTTTTTATTGAACTAATTCAGGGTAAACACCTTACTGAAGAATACTAAAGCAATAATTTAAACCAAGGCACAGGTGTAAACCAACAATTTTAACCACTACGAGACCTGCTGCCCCAGGTTATGTTATTTATTAACCCGGTCAAGGGTTTCATAAAGACTACAACAATAACAAAACACATAAATGGAAAGTGAAGTGATAAACCACCGGAACAGAGATTATTCAAAGGTAAATTATCTTTTTGGGCCCAAATCGTGGAATTATTTCCATCTAACTGCTCAAGTAGGTGCCACTTACACAGTGGTTTTGTTGTAGTAAATGCAAAGCACTGCTTCTTTGGTTGGCTTCCAAATTAAATAAAGGTACACAGGATGTTCATAAATGTCTTTGTTGCTGAAGTCCCACCAAGAGAAAGGTGCTGAATGCCTCGCAGTGTCAGAGGTCATGGAACCCTGACATCTCTATTAGGATAGGTGGTGGGAAAAGAAAAATGTCCCCCTCCTTATAAAGCAGAGGCAGGGATCCAAGAGGGCATCCTTGTCATGCGGCACCCCCGCAGAGGCCTATACAAGGGCTTTATTTCCAGCTGTCGCCCAAACATCCCTCCCCCGTTAAATGGCCCTGCTTCATCACCCCTGAACCCCCAACCCCCAAACTCTATCCTTCATCCATTTCTACAGCTGTGCATTTTACAGGAGGAATTCAGGTGAAAAAAAATTGTTCTTCCAAGATCCTGCAGAAGATCCCCTCTTGGGAACTGAACCAACATCCTTGAGGACACAGGTTCACATCCTCAATCATACGCTACCCCGGTAGGTTTGGAGAAGGTGCAATACTCTGGACTACAAATATTCTCTACTCATCACATTCACTCAGCCTGAATCCAATAAAAATCTGCACGTTTCACACAAGCAAAACACTTCCTATGCAAAAGAGACACACATTAAAATGCTTTGACCTTTGCATTGTGGCAGCCTCTTCGCTTAAAGCACACAAACCTCTGAGCCAACTGTAAACGCATTGGTCTTTGAGAGGACTGTTGGGATATTTTGTTAACTGGGGCCAAACAGGGCCATCCCGCAGGAACGACTCAGGGTCAGAGCAGGGCAGATAAACGCAGATGAGATGCAGGCCTTCTAGCTGGGCAGTAAAAAATGAGGGTTAAAAGTTTACAGGCAGCCATGTGGAAGACACAGAGCACCGGGGCTGGGTGTGTGATCACAGACAGGACATGGAAGGACACCAGCTGCTTTCTGTCACTCCCATGTGTTTGAGCCTCAGGAGAAACCTTACAGCTTTCACACGCAGCGCTTCCCACACATTTTCACCCAAAACTCAAGCATTGTGTCAACCACCCCAACACAAACGCTATTCGCTCACAATCCGAATGCTCACCGTAACATTAAGCTGCCCTAAAGAACGTCTAAAAGTTTATAACCAGAGTAAAGCTTCAGAGATAAAACAGGGATGCAAAACTAAGATTAAATTTGCTTAAAATATGAGAACTTGCAGCATTCCTCTGTGACATTATTACAGCCTTTCACGAATGCTTAAGTGCAAAGGAGAAGCCCCAAGATGTACTAAATATCATAAATATACTGTATCCACCAGGGTGAATGCTGCCGTGATGTTTGACATCATCTCCACTACCAGCTAAACATGTGTTAGTGCCCATTTAAAAGTGCATAAACCCCACCTTGATTTAAATGAACCTTATTTATTTATTTATTTATTTAGTCAGTCCACCTTTGCACTGGAGGCCACGGCAGGTTGTTTGCTAGACTCTAAGGACACAAGGTTAAAGATGAGACTTTGGGCTGAAAGTTATGGACCAACATCTGTCTTTTGCTCTTTGTAGATCCCTCCCCCACACCTTTAGAAAGATAGCTTACAGCTGAATGAAATGCCTTGCTGGTTTTTTGGTGGGGGAGGGGTTAAATTACAAAATGGCCCAAGTTCTGATCATCAGGGGTCTGTGGATTGGGGACCGCAGTTTAGCATCGCGGGGGGTTAAATAACCACACGTGGGCTGTGGGCCACAGCAGTAAGACCCTGTTCTTGTCCTTAATCCACCCTTTCCCCAGGATGGCTTGGGTGGGGTGGGAGGGGTTCCGGCACTTTCTGCTCAGCTCTCTGCATGCTCCATATGCTCAATATGCTCAATCGCCGTGCCCAAAGTGTTCGTGACCGTGACCTTCACGCGCCTGCAGGGATGTTCACGGCCATTACCCACACAAAAGCTGCCCTTGGGGTTAACTGACCTGACCGCAGTGATCTCTGGCAGTCAAACAAGCGTACGGGCCAGAGACTGCACAATGCCTTCAGGTCCCGACAACAGCTTATTAAAGACTCGGCTTGTCAAACACAGACAGCAGGATTTAAATCAAACCAAAAATAAGGAGAGGGCACCAGGACCCTCAACAAATGCAGAGCTATGGAATCAGCCCATTAGCTTTCTTCAAGAGTTTGACAGCAGATTTTCAGGCAAAAAATAAGTTTAATAATAATAAAATAATAATAAAGTAAATGCTGCGCAGAGAGAGAGAGAGAGAGAGAGTAGAAAAAAAATCATAAACAAGATGTACTTAAAAATGTTTAAATAGGTATCAGTAATGGAGAATTGTTTCCAAAAGTATACCTGCCTACTGACATTGTTTGAAAACAAATCTCTTATAATATGAATGTCTATTTGAAATGCAGAACACAATGGGCAGCAGAGCAAAAATCCAGGAGGTTTAAAAACAACTCCTTCAAATGAGTTGAGCCAGATTCAATTCAAAGGTTAGCAAAACAATAGTAAGGATTTCTTCAGCTAAAGAAGGTCTTACTGCAGCTGCCATCTGCTGACAGCTTGGCCTTCTGAACCAAACACCTCTGTTGCTTGGGTTTTATCAAAGGGTCAGGGGATGGAAAGGCAGCTGCCATTTGTCAGCAAATAAAGAAAATCACAAAAGTCTGGTGCTCACTTTGGGAGAACTCTGCATGGATTTTTTTTTGGTCTGTGCTCTTGATAACCTCTCTATGTGCTGTAATGTCTGGTCATAAAGCAGTTGGTCTCTTTACACGACGGCATCTACATTAGCTGTGACTTTGGACAAAGAAAAATGCTGGACTGTGGTAAGACCATGGTTAAGCAACCACAAGACACAACCCCCTCCAGGACATACAAACACACAGCAGATACACTGAAGTGGTGAGCACTTCCACTTGATTCAAGATGTATTATTCAACTAGATCCACAGCAACAATAGCATAAAATAAAAAAAAAAAAATAATATTCAGCTCCATTTAAAATGCATATCTAATACCTGTGTAACACATGCCAGACTCTTTTAGGCCTGCACTGTACTGCACTGTAGGTTCTGTCCTGGAGAAACAGAAGTGGAAAGATAGGGTTGTGATGATAACTCTGAGCAACTGAGGAAAAACACTACAGAAATTGTGATGTGGACAGAGGGTTTGCATTGGTCAGCAGCAAATATTTACACCCCAGAACAACAAGTCACAGCTTACTTGGATTGTTGGGTTACATTTATGGGGGAAAATTTGCCCACTACTGTTTTGGCACATCCATTTACTGGTCATCTTCCTTCAACATGCACTCTTACAATTTCCTTAGCAACTACCTAGCAACTGAGCCAAAAGCACCTGCCGCAGAATCTTGTGGCTGGACTTCGACTTGTGACAGAGTAGAAAATTCACTAGGCATTCAGAGCTAAAGGGGTCACTTAAGAAGAAATGGAATATAAAGACGTCTCAAAGCGTTTGTAAAGAGAAAGAAGTGGTCAGCGGACAACTGAATGAGGTGGCGTTGAGTGATTGGTCAAAGGGAAAAGCCACAATGGTGCAGGAGGCAGCCCAGCCTTGCAAAGTCTGACAAAGATAAGTCAGTCAAGAAGAAAAAAGAAAGAAAGGAGTCTCTCCTTCAAGGCTACAGCAAGGAACCTGTCCACCAGTGGCTACTTGGTTGCAGGGTCTTTCTTATCTCCTCTGCATTAACTCCCCAATTGTTTCCCAGGAACAAAGGCCACCTCTCAGGAGATCAGCCCCCCTGTCTCTAAGGACCACCCCTTATACCCCAAAGGGGAACAGATGGCCAGTGCTCTAGGGTCCATGTCATTCAGCTCTTGAGTAAGACATTACTAAGCAAACTGAAGGACCACACCTCCCCAACACCATGAAGGAAAAAGTTCAGTACAAACCTTCATGTCTCCTTTAAACTGAGAATTCCCATTTTGTTTTGGTTGAGGAGCTGTAATTGGAAAAGTACGTGAACGTTAATGAAGACCTGAGCCAAAGCCAAGTTTCCGAGAGGACTGTTCCTTCTTGTTCAGTTCCACAGGGTCTGGGATCTGCAGACCTCCCAGGAAAGGGGGCTGTCAGCAGTGAATTTCGAAACCTTGGACAACAGCAATGAAGCCGTCTGTTGAGATAAAAATCTGGCCAGTAGACCAGTTTGGGAGGAATCTCCAGCTTGCACACTTCCCAGTCAACTGGCAGCCCCACCCTCCCATCCCCCACATCAAATCCATTACACTTACAGTACAAATTCTACCGGTGGAGCAACTGGACCTCATCATATAAACTTCATTCTGCATAAAACACAGCGTCGGGGGGTTCTTGATTTGTCCTGCCAGCCTGTCACTGAGACACTGTGTACATCTGCTCACAAAGAGCTATTTTTGCACACTTGTAATGCTGCTATATGCAGGTCAGGCTGACTTGTGCTTAGCCTGGGTGTTCCAGCTCATCTTCACCTGGATTCAAAAAGAAGAAAACAGTGGAGTCGCTCACTGATCCTCAGCCTAGGCTGAGGTCACAGAAACAAAAGGTGCATCTGTACCCCTGAAGACAGCAGACTCAGAAATTTCCTTCCTGTAATTTTTTTTTTTTTTGCAAATCTAATGCGATTCTTTGCCATGCTAACATAAAGAAGTTTCTGGTTTATACTGTCATTATTTGTCTTCTCAACATTTTGTCTACAGGGGTCATCGCTAGAGGTCAGGAAGTTTTCCTTTTCCAACGTCTTTCTCTAAAATTAAGCTGTTGGTCCACTTTCTAGATTTCAGAAAGTGTTGCCCTCCTCCATACTTAAAAAATATTACAACATATTTTGCAACATATCTAACACATTCAGCATAACATTTAAGATTTACTTATTTATAGTTATATTTATTTTTGATATATACATTTCACTCATATTTATCTTTAATCTATCTGCTTCTAGATTATCTTTTTAGTTATTTATTCTCTAAATTTTGAACCCGAGGCCCTTCATTTTGTGGTCACTTGTACTGTGTTTTACAATAAACAATGCTGACTCTTGCGCCAAATGAAAATGTCCTAAAATTTTAAAAATTGACCAACTATGGCACAAAACTTCAAATATTATTAGTATTAGACTAAAGGTAAAAAAAAAAATCAACACAATATTAAATTACAGTTTGACAGACCATGAGAAGGATGGAAAAAAATGAATGCACAGAGTGAAACAACCAAATATAAAAGATAATACGAGGAGAAAAGGGGCAGCAAAACCCACACTGGCTTTCTGTAAAGGTCATGTAATGATCTGGAACTGTTAGTGTGGCTTAGAAAGTTCTCCAGCACGCATCTCTGCAAGCAGATACACACCAGCAACAGGTTACAGTTTGAGGGAGGACACTGGCTGGCAAAGTGAGAGCTCCATGCTGTAGCTTCCTTGAGTCATTTAAAAAACAGACTGGATATGCTTTTGGTTTAGGGCCAGATCACCAATGAGTCGCAGTAAATTATCCTATTTTTAATCTATATACAGTACATGTGATTCTGAGCAACAGGCTTTTTAGGAGTAACTACCAACAGAAAACCCGGGGGAAGGGAGTGGAGACATGGCCAGCACCCACAAGGACACACTTCCATCTGCCTGCCAACTGGAGATGCTTTCGAGAGGAGAGCGTCCACTACCCTGAACCAGGGGGTCTGTAAGCCTGGGCGACATGCAGCCAGATGTCCACTAATCTCTCACTGTAGACCCTTCCTGCTCGAATGCTGTATTTGGTTACTGACCACACACACACACACAAACACACACACAGACACACACACAGAGAGAGAATGGTTGAAAAAGAATTCAGCTGTTGCAAGCACACTTAGGCTGTAGTTTTCCTCTTCTCAAAACTGAAAAATAAACCCTTTTGCGGTGTAAATTCAATCACAAGTTTAAAAGTTTAAGCCACACCGGTTAGTTTAATCTGCAGTTTTATTTAAAGACTCAAACAGCATCCGTGCACTGGTTCGAGAAACCTGGCAGGATCCAACAGGGCAGCGCTGCAGATACGCAGCCATTTCAGTGTGGCCAATAATTATTTTTACAACAACCTGAAAAGGCCCTAAAACACTTGTCACCCACTGTCAAATGAGCTGTACGGGCCAGCCAGTCTAGGCCAAGGACAGGAACCGGGACAATAATAGTCCACGGGGGCATTTCAAAAAGTCGCTCTCTGACAAACTATTTAACAGTGCCCCCCCCCCCACCCCATGAGGCACAGAAAACGAAAACAGGACGTAAGACATTAAAATTGCTCAATAGAATACAAACACACACACACAGACCACGTGTCCGCTGGGTTCCACATACAGCGTGGACCATAACTGGGTTCAGAACATACATACATCATCATGCTGGCATGCAACCCCAAAACACGACTGCCACAAATATTTTGCCGCTTTGTGACGAAATGTTTTGCAATGTGTGGATTTTGCTTCTTACCCAAAAGGACGGCCCGATTCCGGAGCCCTGCGCTGAACCAGAATCCCCGGTGAGCAGGACGGGCAGGACACCTTCCCACCGCAGCGCCGTGCCTCTCGCGTCCCCAATGCGCGACGTGGGAGTTCCCCAGCACCGCACCGCACCGCACCGCGCCGCGTGGGAGGAACCTTGGCAACGGGCGGACGCGTAGCGGAACTCCGCTCTGCGCAAACGCGTGAATCTCGCACGGGCGGTTGTGCGGGATTCGCACCCCAAAGGCGCGCTGCGCGGTCGATTCCCGCTGTCCTGCGTCGGAAGCGCACCTCCTGCTTCCCGCGGGACAGCTGCGGGGTCCGAACTCACACCCCTCGAGCGGAGGGAGGGCAGTTCCAGTCCACGAAGTTCCTCTCAGTACCGCGGGGTGCATGGACGGGTGCGGGTTCGAATCCGCTCCGTACCAAGCTTAGCAGCGTCTATCATCCATAGAAACAGCGGCGTCATGCACTGCCTTATTTCAGGTGGCCATGTTAATAGGAACAGCCACTAACTTTGTTGTAACCAGTTGATTCCCCCCCCCCAGGGTAAGGGATTAATAAGGTATCAATAAAGGTCAATAAAATATTTCAGGTACTATTATTACGATTTATGTAGGCGACACATTTGACCAAGGTGACTTGCAAGTGTTAGAGAAGAAACTTGTTTGTGAAGGAGGTCCTACTTACTGATGCACCTCAGAGGAAGTGCTTTCTTCAAAGGTATTATAGCAGGAGCTGGGTTCTAATCTGGGATCTTGAGCTCCCAAGGTTACAGTCCAAACAGTACTGGGTGGGCCAGCACTACAGTACGTGCTGGCCAAAACCAACTTCTTTGCTGCGATCTGGTAACTGTGCGAGCCAGATGGAAGGACCTGTCTGCAGATGAATACTCTGCTCCTATCCTGACTTTGTGTGCCACGTTGTTTAAGTCTGCTGTGAACATGCCCTACACCTCCACACTGTCTCTACCAACCTGCGATGCTGACCTGGCAGCACCAACCCAGGTAACAATGTGGTTTTCACAATTTCCAGCACTTTCTATCAGTGTCACACTGCAGTACCCAGGGTTTGTAGTGCAAGGCGGTGTTTATGCCCCATCTGGAGGGCAAGGCCTGTATTGGGACTGAGAAGTGAATCGGTGGAACCAAGAAGGCTGCATCTTTAACTCAGACTGAACTAGACCTGGGTGTCAACTGAATAAAAAAAGAATAATACAGTTATACTCATATACTGTGGTAAAAGGGGCCATGTGAGTACAGTTCTATTATTATTTGGAATAATACATTGTGGTGAATGAGGTTATATTGCCATTTATTTACTTAACTCCACAGCAGCTTACAATGTTAGGGTTCTTACAGAACTTCACCCAGTCATACAACTGTGCAATTTCTTCTTTACCAACTTAGGATCAGTACTTTTACTTCCAGGCACTACACCAGGAGGGTGATTCAAACCTGCAGCCTTCATATCTGAAAACAACTCTAACCACGGCATTATCTACTGCTCCCAATTTATAGAGTATTTTGATTAAGTAAATTTTTTTGCTAAAACCTAATCGATAATAATAAAATGCAAACTTTACACTTGAGAAAAACAGAAATTTAAACACCATGTGTATAAATGGCATTGGTCACTGGAAGGTAATTCTTTAATTTTACTCTTAATAATTAAAAAAAAAAAATTCTCAACAAAAGTCAGATTAAAAATCTTACTGATACATAATCACTTGTTTTTTCCTGTATCAGCCGTGTTTCTTACAAGCGCAGCCATTATGTTAAAAAATTCAACATCCTTCTTAAAAAAGAGTTAAGACTGTACAAGGTTTTACTTATCTTTACTTGTCATTCTGTGCTGAAATGCTCATGAATTTTGTTTTTCCTCCATCATCTGTTACTTGGGTTTTGTGGTCTGACCATCCGGAGCTTCGGCAAAGCGGCTTGCGTTGCAGTCCTTCTGACTTCCACCAGGTGGCGACTTGTATTTTTTTTTTTTCAATAGGCCTTGTTATACCCATACAATCCGGGTTTCCTAGAGGTGTTGTAGTACAGATAGTCTCCAGCAGGTGGTGCTGGTGGCTTCAAAGTAAAATCTGGTTTGATCTTTTACATCAAGTACGGGGATAGCAGACAACAACTGAAAATCTGTAGTTTCTAATGAAGAAGTGTTGCATTTTTAAAACTTTTTTCCATTGTGTTAACAGCAATACTTAAAAATGAGAAGAAATGGCAACAAAATACAGAAATGATGGTTACTTGACTTATGTCTCACAAATAACAGTCTTAGGACAGAACACAGTAACACTTTTCCTAAGAATACAGATGCAAAATCTTCAAGCTGGTTGCTCCATTACACCGCTGGTGCTTGCAGCATGTCAGCTGTACTAACTGGAGGAACTTACAAAGGATAAAGGTGTTCAAGATAGAAATGAATGAAGTTCTTGATGGCTTTATTCCTGTTGATGTGGCAAAATTCCCATCTTTTTTGCATCAAATAAAAGATTTCAGAACTGTGGGTATAACACTAGATGTACATAAAACCCAGGTACTACATGCGATAAAACTGGAGGAACATCTACTCATACACGATATAAATGTCAGCAACATTGTGACAAAAATGAACAAAGTATGAATCCATCAGCAAAAACAAAATAGGGATTTTTAATATTAGAAAGTATTTCTCATTTAAATAGTAAAACAGTCAGGTGCAGACATTACAGCACTTATGGCTCAGTGAAAAGATCTGGAGGATGTGTTATGTCATGGCCGCCTGACTGGAAACTTTCTGCGTTCTTGCCAATACTGAAGACAGGAGATCCATCCGACTGTGGAAACTGTCGCCTTAATCCCACATACAAGCAAGATTGTTCTCAAGATCACTCAGTGGAGATTTCAGCCTTACTTGGAGTGTGAGCTGGACTCAGACCTGTGTTCAAGTTTCTCAAGAATGACTTTTTTTTAGCTGTACAGTACATACAGTATATATAATATATGTATATTTTTCAGTTAATATGAAACAGTATAATTTAAAAAATTATATCTATAATTTGTTCATCTTTGTTTCAAATAATAGGGAACTTGACTGTCTTGTTTGTTTTTCATCATTGTACTTAATGTTAGATTATCTTCATATAATTGGTGCCCTGAACTGTATCACTGTTGCACAGTTCTGACTGTAAATTTTCATTTAAGCATAGAAATAAAATTAATGCTACACAGAGAAAAACTTTTCTTTATAACTAGTGACCTTACCATAGGTCACTCATGCTGCTCATAATACCTTGGTTCTCTGAGTCATGGAGACACAAGTTCCCAAAGCAGTACAGATTAGTAGAGTTAATTTAAGTAACATTAACAGATGGACAGGTTAATGGAAAAAAAATATATTTCTGAGATCTCACTGTCAATGTGGTCTTTCAGCTACATTAGTTCAGACACCATTCACACCTTTCTTACCCAGCGGTGTAATAAGAAGGCCCATAACATTTTCAAGGACCGCAAACTATTTTCCTTGCTCCCGTCCGGAAAACGCTTTAGAAGCATTTGGACGAGAACAAGCAGGTGCCGGGACAGTTTTTTCCCCCACACGCTGACTTTTAACTCCTATGTATATTTATAACAGTTCAGAATGAGTTACCAGTAGCTAGATGTCCTGCCCACATAACCTTCTGCTGAAAGCCAAATTAATGATATTATTTGCACATGCAGTTTACAGCAAATAGTATATAATTGTGGTTATACAGTAACAGTACAGTACAGTACAGTATGTACAGTGCAGGTGTCAGACGCATCGGGACGCTGACGGGACGCTACGCAACGCGGCGACGCGAATGGGGACCCGCCGCCCAGCGGCCCCTGACAACCCACGCGGACATAAAAGCGGCCGAGCCGACTAACACCGGCGCGGGACCTCCACTATAGTCCGTGATGTTATCCTGCCTTTGTGCATTAAAGTCGTATCCAGATTAAACCACCGAGTGTTCGCACCTCCTGTCCCGTGTCTCCCTTCCGCATCTGGGCCCTACGCCTTATTGCCGATCAGCTTCCTGACAGCAGGGTATTTTGCGTGTTAGTATTGACACCAGCATTTAAATGGGCTTATTAAAAAATGTTAAAAACTTTGCAAGTAACTTAAACAAGGCTAACAGATTTTAGCTTACCTTCATGTCATTTTCTTAAACCTCCACATAACCTGCAACAGCATCTTCAGCGGTTTCAACAAGGCACCTGCTTACGTCGCTATCAACAGAGTCGAGTTTTGTCAGTCTGTCTGTATACAGGTATACGTCAGGGTCAAAATGTAATTTCTCTGGGGATGCAAAAGAATCAGTGTAAATGCATGCAATAAAAAATAGGACAGTAATGTCCAGGTAAACATAAGACTTGAAAAATGGCCATGCAGTCATTGGTATGGTCAGAGGAGAGGAGGTGGTCGGACCCCAAGCAACAGGGTGGTGGGAGAGCGCGGGTATGTTTCAGGCTGTTGAGGAACCTGACCACCTGAGGATGAAATTCTTACACCGGAGCCTGGTGGTTTTTGCTCAGATGCTCTGGTACTTTCTACCGCATGGTAAGATGAACAGGACACGAAGGGGTCAATGGTTGCGGCTCTATCGGTGCAGTGTTTTTCGTAGAGTTTCTCTGGGAGAGTAACGCCGATGATCCTCAGCTGTCTTCACGAGGTGCTGGAAGGTCTTGTGGTTGGCGACATTGCAGTTCCCGAACCAGGATGCAGCTGTAGAAGATGCTTCCTACAGTTCCTCTATGGAAGGAGGCAGGCTATTGTGTTCCATCATCAGCGAGATCACTGTTATCTGCTCTAAAATTTTATCTAAACATTTCTTGTCCAGTGGGGGGAAACTGAAAATCCATTCTCATTCTCATTGTCCTCTGAGGACCTAAATTATGCAACTCAAATCGCAGCAAATGCGGTCAATGCTGCTCAAAGTCTTTTGTGCAAAATGAGCACAAGGCTCACAAGGAAGCGCAGGAACAGCCAGTAAGAGTAGCATGGGAGAGCACATGCGCAGACATTTCAAACTGTCCTACAATTTATATTAATGTATATATAGCATTTTTATTATGGTAAACTGTATGATATTGTACCATATTTGTTGTTTTTGTTGCATTTGTTATTGTCTTTATGTATTTTGATTTTTATCCAAGTTTTCATTTAAAAAAATTGTGCATAAGCGTCGTACAAAATTTGTAAAAGTCAAAAGATTCCATTCAAGCACTGATATTTAGATATTTATTTTCAAGAGAAAAAAAGGTTTTGCATACTTAAGGGTTCCTGTACTTTGAAATATTTGATAATCACAATAATAGAATAAAAGAAAGTAAATAATAAGATTAAAATGGGAGATACAGTCAGATGCAGTATTTCACATATTTGTCCAGTTTTCTCATTTTATTTGTAGATGTTATGCTGAAATTTTTTTGTCGGCGGTATTTTATTTGCATCACTGATATTTTATAAATGCTTATAACGTCATCAAATCAAATCTGTTGAGCATCCATTGTCATCTTCCATTCATGTTCATTGCTGTATTCCTCTACCACATCTTTACCATAAGCTTTTCATCCCATTATTAATTTCTCTTTATCTTAATAATCTTTTAACTATTATGACCCTTTATCCATTTAAGTAGTACATCATGCCCTCATTCTCATCCTCTTTTTCTTTCTTGGTCAACTACTCTCCATCAGTAAAGGAAGTCCCAAGTGCGGAGAAACTCCTGAAATATGAAAATATTCATGTTCAGCTATGAGTTTGTCCGGATTGTTGACAGTTGCACAAAAGTACTCCTTGAGCCCAGTGATCTCATCCTAACTGGAGAACATGTGATCCAAGAAAGCTTGAGTAAGGGCAAGTTTGTCATCATTGGAAAACAGCTGAATGCCCAAATTTGTGACAATTACTCTCCCCAGTTTCGTATCTTCAGTTTTGTAAAACTCAAAACAAATATTGCGGTCAAACATTAAAATATAAAAAAAATTGAAAAACATGCATATAACCTTCATCACATTGTATTACACCATTCACACAGCTTAATAATATAAAATTACTGTGCAAAGTGAGCTGACGGAGTGGGCTGGGTGACCTGCTAATGGACCATGGGTGGAACGGACTAAACTTTTATATTCTTCATACAACTGACGTAAACTCGAATGCTAATGAAAAATACACAGAATAGTAGCAGGGCCTACATGGATGATGGGTAAACAGATCATGTACATTAGTTCAGCCGAGCCAGAATGCTTACAGAACAGAAATCTATTCATGGATTAGCATGAAAAGGCCTACTGCGGGACAAAGAGATTGTCATTATCATTTGAAACCTGAAAACCATTCTCATTTCAAACCAAACCGGTTATCACGATATCATAACTAAGGCGTGCACTCGGTCTGTTTTTTTGCACTAAACCCCTGGTCATTCCCCACTCTCAGTCATGTACAGTACATACACATGTAAGTGCCACTTGCTAGTTTTTTCATAAACCTGCCACTACCCCACCTCCATTTCTATTTTTTTTATGTCATCCCAAAAGGGGGGCTCAGTAACCTCAAGTGGACTCCAGGCCCCAGTGGACTGCACAATAAGCATCCATCCATACACACAGCCAATCTAATACTTACAACTCCTGAATTACTGAATGTTTTGGTTTACATTAGTAATGACTTCCATCCATGCATCCATCCATCCATCCATCCATCCATCCATCCATTTTCATGAATTGGTTTTCCTAAATAGGGTTGTGGTGGTCTGGAGCCGATCCTGGTATCACTCTGCGCTAGACTCTGAATCGGCCCCTGGATGAAACCCCAGTCCATTACAGTAGAAATGATCTGAAATACAAAATAAGTTAACTGATGTCCAGTTATTTCAGATTATGGCTGTCAGAAATGCAATGTGCGATGGCATTTAGTAATACTAGCCATTTTTCTACAACATTTGCCAGTAATACTCCCATATGCCTCCAGCTAATATGTTACTAAAACACTAACTATTAAAAACGACTGAGAAAACATGGCTTTCATTTTTGCTTATGAATATTAGCTGTAATTTTAGAGTAAAAGAATAGCTGCTCCTCAAGTTTTCCTTACTATCTTGCATTTTGTGTCAGTCTAAATTTATTTGGCTAATGCTAGTTTATTGGTATTATTTATTATATATATTTTATTTTTTATTCTTTATTTATTATTATTAGTTTCTGATAATATAGGAAGAAAAGAAATTAAATTTCAGAAATGTGAAAGCATATGAGCTATTATACATTTTTCTACAAGTTACAAGTATGTTTTCATTGTACAAACATATACTGCTTGGCCAAAAAAAAGTCACACACAATATTTTGTTGGACCACCTTTAGCTTAATTTACGGCATGCATTCGCTGTGGTATCGTATGAATAAGCTTATGCAATGTCACAACATTTATTTCCGTCCAGAGTCGCATTAATTTTTTGCCAAGATCTTGTATTGATGATGGGAGAGTTGAACTGCTGCGTAAAGTCTTCTCCAGCACATCCTAAAGATTCTCAATGGTCTGGACTCTGTGGTGGCCAATCCATGTGTGAAAATGATGTCTCTCTTATGCTCCCTGAAGCACTCTTTCACAATTTGAGCCCCACGAATCCTGGCATTGTCATCCTGGAATAAAAATCCATTAATAGAAAAACCGGGCCATTCAGTATATTCAGATAATCAGCTCACCCCATTTTTGGGCACATAATGTTGCTGAACCTAGACCTGACCAGCTGAAGCAACCCCAGATCATAACACTAAGTTAAATCCAGGTGGCGACTTTTTTTTTGGCTGGGAAGTGTATATCCCTTTTTTACACTGGATGTTTTAAATTTTAAAACATTCTAAGAACTAGAAATAAGAAAAAAATAATACAGCTTTAAGAAAGTCTTAGTAAGATTAAGTTGAACTGAAATCAAAATTATAACTCAACTTCAAGCTAAAAATGTACATACAAACCAGATTCTTCAGGATTTGCAACATGGTTTAAAAACATTTCCTACTCTCTGGGGTTTTCTTCTAATCAGGAAGTTTCTAAGAAAATGCAGAAATATCGAAAATGGGAAGCCTCTTAACTGATGACCAGGGATCGCTACATGTGCTTTATAAAAATAGAGTTAAGAAACATTGAAAATGGACATTCTACCCCAAAATACAAGTCTGACCACCTTTTGCTCCTCTTGTCTGGAGTGTATCTAGTGGCCGATAGACACAATTTCACAGACAGAAACAGCTGCTAAGAAGCCAGGATTTTTTTTTTGTCTTTTGTTTATTATTAAATAAGCAGCTTTATGATGAATTATTCAACCTATGACTCTTTACATAGAGGGCAGTAAACATAAAATTTTTACCTTCAGGGATTGCAAAAGGAGAAAAAGTTTAACACTGACATGAAGGGGTACTTGAATTTATTGCTGGGAAATTTAGTATAATGGAACATCACTGTTGGGAATGATGTCTCAGGTAGTTTCTGGATTAAGACTACATCATGGACTTCCTTGCCTGCCTAGAATGTCCAGGAGGGGCACCTACACATCTGGAACCCCAGAGGTTTATTTTTCCTCAGCTCAGTTGCCATTCACCTTACCTTTACATAATCCTTATAATTTTTACATGTACAATATAGCCAATCATTTTTCCATTGGCTTGTTTTTATGTTTATGTCTGTCATGTCTGTTATCTTTTCAACACTCTGTGTTAGTGTTTCAGAAGAATGTGTTGTTAAAATAAGTGAACTGAATCAATATTCTTGTAACCGCATATCTTCTCTCCTATATTCTGTAGATCAGAGGTGAGTCATAACAACATATGGACAGAAAGAATATGCTGAGAGAATGGAAATATGTAAAGTACAGGCAAATATAGCACAAAGGAAATAGGAATGTAGTTCAGCAGAGGTTATCATGTAGTTCTACCTAGCAAGTTACAAGAGCATGGCCAAAGCTTCCAGAATTCATGAAAATTATGACACAGGTCAAATACTAACATTTCTAGTGGACACAAGTTACGCACTTGAGTCAACCACAAAACATGTAACCAGAAATTTCAGTGCCAAAAACTTTAATGCCATCATGTACTGAAACTATTTCAGTGGATGCAGGGAAACGAAACTGAAGAATGCAAGTTTACCTTAAAATATTCCAGAAAAATAGGCAAATTTAACAGTTTATTTGTATATTTGTACAGGTGCATATCCAGACAGTCAAATAAGATGAATGAAAGAATTGGAGAACCACTGGTTTGTGTTTCGCTTTTGAAGGTA
This sequence comes from Heterotis niloticus, assembly GCA_018136845.1. Taxonomy (NCBI): domain Eukaryota; kingdom Metazoa; phylum Chordata; class Actinopteri; order Osteoglossiformes; family Osteoglossidae; genus Heterotis; species Heterotis niloticus. The sequence continues at coordinate 18,203,370 of CM030903.1, read as the reverse complement.
TTTGATTACAAAACTATGGTTCAACCTGGTCTTACTGGTGTCAATGAGATCCTACAAAATAACTATTGAAATCTTACAGTAAATGAGAAGTGTAGAAATAAAGAATGTGCAAGTGGCTGAACAACTGTTTCTGCTCAATTTTTACATGTGTACAAACCAGTTAATTCACTTTTCAGCATTCAGAAGATACTGAACACAATGCTGCTGTACCTGAATATTGCAATAGAGTATGAGACTGGAATTAAGAACGTCAGAACACAAAGACAATAAGTTGCCAGGATCACCTGCAGCCCTAACTTCTTGCTATAGGTTGGAGACTGCACATGTATTTGCAAACTGAAGTGCTTAGAACCTTAACACATTACAACTCTTTATGAAGGTACAGTAGTTTGTCACTCTTTGTTTTTGTACTAACATTAATAACTGTTACACATACTATTTAATTTTTATTAAATTCTTGTCTATTTACAGTCCCACCTTCCTAGACAAATGCAGGTTGTTGGCACATGAAAATGCCTTAGTTTTGGAACACAGATATCTAAATGTTCATAACAGCAAAATGCAGTCTTGTAATGAGTGGGGAGATGCTTAACACACCCTATGCATCCATTCTCAAATATCTGTGTGTGTAACTTCTCGCACCTATACTTACTCAGCTTTCTACTCTAATTTAAAGAAAATTAGACAGAAAAATTATGCTGAAACATGAAAATTCATTTTTGAGTATTACTATTATTATTCTGAAATTCCCTCATGCAGCTTTGAGCTTAAGCACTGAACAGTCATGGTCATGCGTAAATTGCCACAAAATTTGTCTTCGCATTGTTACCTGCAACATTAATGGAGTAAAACAAAACAAAGGGAAAATTGCTGGTATGCTTAAGAAGCTGGATCCTGACATTGCTTTGCTGCAAGAGACTCACACTGAACAAAAAGAAGAAATAGCAAAGCATTTTAATGACTGGCACATATACTCTGCAAACTACAGTTCACATGAGAGAGGGGCTGCCATACTGGTGAAAAAGGGCAAAGCAGACATTCAGTTTATAAATGAGAAAAGAAATAAGGATGGTTATGTAGTTCTGAAATGCACCATAAGACAGGTGAATTTTACGTTTGCTAGTGTGTACCATCATTCAGACGAAGACAAACTTGTTGACAGCCTCTCAGAAGATATAAATCCTAAGAATTCAGAGATTTTGGTGATTGGGGATTTCAATGCTACTTTAAGTTGCTTTGACAGAACAGATGGTAAACCAGCTAAGCATCATAAAAAAATAAGGGAAAAGTTGGAGTCTTTCTTGGAAAACCATGGTCTTGTAGACATATGGAGAAGAAAACACATTGCTGAGATACAACCCACGTAAGTAACAAGAGGGAAAATTTCAGTCAAGGTTGGACTATTTCCTTCATGCATGCTGGACACAGTAAAGCTGGTAAAGGCATGTGAGATCCATTCTAAGATTAAAGTTTCTGACCATTTTCCTATCTTACTTCAACTCAGAATGTCTCCACATGCTGGTGAGAGAAACAGACAAACAAAATTGTCAGCTTAATCAAATATTTCCTCTACTGCAGAAGTTAAGAGTCATTCAGTCACTGAGCCCTCTTTTGCAACTAAAGATTCCTGATGGCATCTCTGTGAATCACTACAGAGATAGATATTCACTTTGCATGTTCTTTCAATGCTCTGCTCTGTCATATGAACACAAAAGCATTCACAAAGTGATGTCGAAATCCGGACTTGATGAAGTTGGCTACTTCTAAGCTTAAACATTTAATTTTTGCATTAATACTGGCAAAAAAACTCAAGAGTGTTCTGGAATCACATGTTGAAAAATGCCAGCCAGAAAAGGATATACATCTACTTGTGATAACACTGAAAGAATCACAAGATGTAGAGCTCAAACATCTAGTAGCTCTCTTAAACATTGGGTGGAAATTTGATGAAACAAACAAGTTACTCAGATACATAAAAAAGGGGTTCACAAAGAATCCACCTCACACGGGGTTTTGTTCACAGTGATAGAGGTCTATGAAGTTGAGAAGGTAAGGGAAGAAATGGAGGCAGATGAGCAGACTGAAAGTGACCAGATGGATGAATCAAAAGAGAAGAAAGAAGATGAGGATGTTGTCATGGCAGAGGTGGAGACACCTGAGGAGAGTGAAAGCGAAGACGGGATGTGGTTGGTGGAGGAAAGAAAAAGGAAAAAACACATGTACAAAAGGCTGACAAAAAAAGTGTACATATTGGTGATGGCTACATCATCATTTGGGTGTCTGAAATAGACAGGAGGACATTGATTCAGAAATTAAAAGAGAAAGGGGTAGAGGTCATCCGTCCCAAGGAAAGTAACTGCCAAAGTTATGAAAATGTTCACATTAAAGTTGTGATGAAATAACTATAATTTCTCTCCAAGGCTGAGAATTTGAGATAGGTACGTATGTTATTTCTTCTAGCCCCTCACAAACTGTTTTTTTAATGTTTTATTATATATCCATGGTTATTGATTAAACTAGAGATGTTCCTGAACATAATCTGTAAAAGTGAATTTGTGTGATAATAATCTGTCAAAGAGTTAATCTGCCTGAATCAATGGGTAAATACTATCTGGTAGCATCTGACATTTCCCAAGAAAACCAGTTTATAATTCTTCTGTCAAAAGTTCATTTATTTATTAATCTGATCTTTATTCAATTTTTAATCGATGTACATCACGCCAGAGTGAAGGAATGTGTAAGGAGCTGTCTTTTTCCTACAAGTGGTGCTAATTTCTGCTGCTTATACTCAAGTGGCAAGGTTTCCACAAATGATGTAGGCAGAAGTCTCAAAAAGCCATAACTGCATATTTTACTGAAACTGGCTGTTGGCTAATTGCGTCCCGATTTATTGTTTTACTTTTATTTGCTTTTCTTCTTTATCAGTGCAATGAGAAGTACACTGACCTTTTGGATCCAATGTAAAACACTAAGACTTGCATTTTGAATGATCTTTCCAGTTGGTCAATAAAGCTGCATAAATGATGTGTAAAACTGGGATTTGCAAGACAGACTTGCACTGTAAATGCTCGCCTTTTTGTTCTCAATCCCCAAGTGTCAAAATTTACATTTATTTTTGACAGTGACCTTTTGAAAGTGACATGCCTTTTCAGGACAGGGACTGCAAAACACATTTGCCGGTTCAGAAGAGACGACAAAAATGGCAACAGTTGCTTTGAGTAAAAGGGGGGCATCACCCATTTCCAGGTAAATCCCATAAAATAAAACCAAAAAAAGAAGTGTTCAGAAACAAAAGATTTAGATATATACACAGGATTATTAATTCACAGTCAAAATGGCTGCCCACCCCCTTGCTCCCTACTGTGGCAAATTCTGGTCGCTGAATCAAATTGCTTAAATAATTTACTTATTAAGTGTTTATGTCTTCATGCAGAAGGATATTCTTCTTCTTCTTCTTCTTATTATTATTATTATTATTATTCTTATTATTATTATTATTATTATTGGCTGGATATTATTATTATTATTAAGTAGTTCTTAAGCACGCATCTTTCTAAGCGGTCCAACAGAGGTGTTTCTAATAGCAAATCTCAGCACTAATATATCAGTATGTATAAAAGACATTAAAATTATGACAGCTATTAATACACTACTGAGCAGGTAACCTAACAGTAAAATTGCCAGAATGCCACCAGGAAGAAGGAAATGATGAATGCCTTCACTCCAAAACATTTTCTCATAGATCTGAGCAGCCATCTCCTTCAGTTTTCCATCCAGTGACAATGCAAAGTAATGCAAAGTGTTTAACTTATTTGAACTATGATATAATATCCGATGTTATGGAAATGACTTTTGTACAGATATGTACAGAAAAATAACTGGTATTGTGTAGTTATTCAGATTGCAAATATATTTACTACCTCCGGCAACTGAAAATCAAGTTACTGACATAAACGCAGAGTTAGAATCATAGTGACTGCTTAAGTAGGAATAAAAATTTAAAAAAAGCTCAAATTTGAGCTTAAAAATGGATTTGTTCATGAAAATCTGTTTTGTAGTTTAACTTCAAATTTTAGCTTTTATTCTAGTGAGTGTGAACCCCAAAATCCTAAGCTACTGCAGAAGGGTGGTAGACAAAAGCTGTGCATTCCAGCGTGTCATGAGTCCACATCAAGCTCCTTTTTTCTATCTGTGAAATGTGTCAAAATGCTCAGCCAGTGCTGTGATTTCAAGTTATTATTAAGAATAAATCATTTTTTTCCAGGACAACAGCATGAAAAGAGCATTATTGAACACTGAAAAATAAGCAGGCTTACCTCGGTCAAACACACAGTCTCCTTTCCTGGTTTGCCCTTTTAATGCAGCAGTTCTTCGTCAAAATATAACGAAGTAAAAAACGTATCTACAGTTAGAAACAGGTCAGACAGTGCGGACTTTTCCACATGGGTTTCCCTGAAAAATTAGATGTTTTTGTGAAAAAGAATGCCCACAAAGCATGTTCAATGACATGGACAAGTCTATACAGGGGTGGAATGCTTTGAAAAAATGAAAAGGTGCATAAAGAAACCGATGGAATTTATCACGTCAGCTTGGTTCTGCAGGCTTTTCCAGGGTTAGGGTCCATCAGTTGGCTTGCAGAAGAAGGAAACCTGTCATGTCCTCAGTGTTACACCTTTGTCGATTTAACTGAATGAATGTTTAACTGGTTTCCGTGGTGCTTAACTGTTTTATGTTCACTCACCCTTCAGTCTATACAGATCTGTGGAAATCTTCATACAGAATTATATGGATATTGAGAGTCCATGCAGAGCAGAACGCCTCATTTCAGTGATTTTATCTTACAGGAGAAAATGTAGCTGATGTATTTGGTATTTGAATGTTACTGTTAAGAAAGTGTGCATGACAAAAGCCAGCATCTTCAGCTTGGTCTTACCTGTCACACAGGCGAGGACATCTTAACCTGATTCTGAAAGCGTGTACATTTGCATGCTTATTTGCTTCTTCTGGGGCAGCAGGCAGTGTAGTGGTTAAAGCCACTGGTTTGCATAGTAAGGTCCAATGTTTGAATCTTGCTTCCTGATGTAGCATCAAGGATAGTAAATGTTTTTCTACATCTCTTAACCTTGACTGGATGATTTTTTAAAAATAATATATCTTTAGATGTGCAACATAGATATGAAATACAGACCATGCTGTTTTTCCTAATAAAATCTTCATGAGTCCAGAACTCTTGGTCTCCTTGGACGTATGCAGAAATGTGAAAATAGTTTGCGAGGTCCTGTCAGTTTCCAACCTATCGGAATAGTTGAGAAATTTGTTATAGGTTATGACTCTACCAGATTTCTACTTTATCCTGCGATGCTGCGCTGTATGAGAGGTAGAGCCATTACTTTTGCATGAATGCTGGACAGCACTCTTGGACACAAAAAGGATTCATGCCCAGAACATGCAAAGTGCTTTGAACAAGGGATGACTTTTATGGCAGCTCATCTTCAGCATGAAAAACTTTGCAGCTCAACTGTGACACAGACCAACCATTCATCTCCTAGTTTAACAAAATGAAAGGAGGGCTCTCAGATGTACAGTCAAACTGTGTTTATGAATAAGAAAACATGAATAAAATTGAAATATGAAACTTTGTAAAATAGGAAAGCAACACAATCCCCAAAAGTGGAGATGATGAGCAAAATGGAGGTGAAGGAGAGAGTGCTGGCAGGGTGGTGCTTATATTTAGTGAAATTGTGTGTTTTAGCTACAAACAACTTTTAACTATAACTTTCTGTATACACAGATACCATAATCATCGTATTCTTATACGCATTCTTAGACGTGTAGGTGAGCCTCACCAGCAGTGTCTTAAAGTGCTTTTCAGTCCCACCTTCCAACAAATAGAAAATTCTTGTGTGCTGTGGGTGATTATTATTCAGATATACATGACATTGAATATGGTGTTCTGGCCAAAGTATTTATTCTGGGTCCGCTTGCCTTTCAACTGATGTTCTTCCTTTAGGTCACCTATTTCAAAACACAAGGTGAGTTACCACAGTTATGTATTTATACACAGCTTTATTTATCTATAGCCCTGATGATCCAGATGCTCTTGGCTCTCTGATTCACTGTCTTAGCAGTATTTCAAATTGATGAGTGGCAACTTTCAAGCAACAAGAGAAAAACAGGAAATCATAGTGACTGGCAAACAGGATGTAGTGAAGCTTATTACAAATAAACTCTCATCTCTTAGGTTTCAAAAATCAAAGCAGAGTAAAAAATTTAGGTAATCAGAGACTCTGACCTAACCTTTAAATCACATATTATCCACACTATGAGGACTGCATTTTTTCATTTAATAAATATAGCAGAAGTTAGACCCCTGGTAACTTTTGAAGAGGCCGAAAAATTAGTTCACGCCTTTGTTTTAGTCAGTCTAGATTACTGTAATGCACTTTGAACTGACTGCCCAAAAAGATATCGACTGCAGAATGCTGCAGATAGGATTCTAACCAGGAAAAGAAAATCGGAACACATCTCACCAGTGTTGGAGTCATTACATTGGCTACCTGTACCGTTTAGGAATGATTCCAAAAATACTTTGCGGTTTATAAGGCCTTAAATAATCTTGCTCCATCCTATATAGTGGACTGCCTATCCCCTTACAACCCAACTCGTAATCTTAGATCCTGCAATGGAAGTCTGTTGACAATCTCAAGAGCCAACTTAAAATAAGTGGGAAGGCGTTTTGTTGTTATATGCCTCTAAAATATGGAATAATTCCACCAATGAAAATCCATCAGGCTAGCACTAAAAAATTGTTAAAAAACCCATTATTTTAACATGGCTTTTCATAGCTACATGTACATTGCTTTCTCCCAATAGATCACATGTGAAGTTTCTGTCATATTTGTCAGGAGCCGTGCCTGTACTAATCTTTAGCTACTCTATGCTGTTTTTTCCGGTTCTTCTGTGATGGTGACCTGCGCCACCACCACCCAATCAAAGCACCAAGAAGCCCCTGAATCGATGGTACGAAGGCAGATGTCCCGGCTTCCTCCATGAGACCGTCTTCGTCTTGTGCGGCCGAACAACAAAGACTGTATTTGAAATTTTTCTGCTAGATAGACTGCCCGGTGAGGGCTGGGTGGTCTTTTGGCCTTGGAACCCCTGCAGACTTTAGTTTTTTTTCTCCAGTCTAACTGGAGTTCTTTGTTTTTTCTGTCCTCCCGGCCATCTGACCTTACTGTTCATTTGTAAACGCTCTCTTTCATTGACCAGCCTACCCTTCATTGTTCTTGCCTCTTTTTTCACCTTATAAAGCACTTTGAGCTGCTGTCTCTGTATAAAATGTGCTATACAAATAAATGTTGTTGTTGCTGTTGTTGTACACACAATCTGTCTGTATATACAGTGTTTTCCCAATAACCTTGTCTGGTTGTGCATAATGAAGGAGAGTCGGTATTGATGACAAGCAGCAAAATCCATTTCAGGCTTTTTATTGCGGTCCAAGTGACAGAGTGCTGGTTCTAGACTATGTGATATCAGAGAACAGGTCATCCTGCACCATTGTCGCCCCGTCCATACATTTTAACTGCCTTATCCCCTGGCCAGGGTCACTTCAAATCACAACTGAAGTCAGGGACTCAGAGGGAACATAAACATACCTGTTACGCTACAAAGAAAAAACTGTAATTCCTGACTATTAACGTTGTTTAGAATGCCCAGGAGGGGTGGGCTTTCACTGGCACATGAACGCCCAGAGGTTTATTTTCCTGTTCTCTCAGTGAAAGGAGTTTTGTTTGCCCTCTCTGCGTGGCCAGATACCAACTGTACATGTATACTACCCTTTATTGCACTTGTTCATGCTTCTGTAAATACTGCAGTGAGAAGAGCACTATATAAAAATAAAATTGAATTGAACTGAATTGAATTGAACATCTGCAGAACCCACCCAGGGTGGGGCCAGAGTCCATTTCAGGGTGGCCACACACACACTCTTCCACTCATTCACAGTCACACGCTTATGGACAATTTACAGAGCGAAAATAATCTAAAACACAAGTCTTTGGACTGTGGGAAGAAACCAAGCTCCTGGAAGAAACTCATGCAGAACATACAGCCTCCACACACTAATTCATTAGGCAGAACCAAAATATTACTAATAAATTATAACCCCAGACTCAGTACCACTCCATGGCCACTAGACGGAAGTAAAAGGCAGCCACTTGCAGTGACACCATCTGTATTAAGAAGTGCGGGTTTTCCAGTTGCTTTTTATTCACATTCCTCAGAATACAACACATCTTTTACCAAAACTTACCAAAAGCCTGTACTAAAAAATGCAGTCACACAAGAGGGAGGCTGCTGAGGGTAAAAAAGGAATCGCTTGTTGTTCTTTAAAGCTGAAATAGCTTCTCGGAGGTTAGTCAAGACCATTGGGGTCCATAGGATCAGGGTTCAGGCATCCTTGAAATTTTCTGCCTGAACAGCTTTCATGTTTCTTCAGCAGAAACAGATAATATCCTTCATCTCTGAAAATCCTCTGGAAGATGAAGCTGTCTGCTCCTCCAGCACCTTCACAGCAGAATTCTCCAGCAAGGGAGGCAGAGGTCTTCTTCTCAGGTGTGGTCTGTGCAGGTGAGGCCATTATTGCAGTCCTTCTGTCTTTGTCACTGCAGTCATCTTTGCTGCCACCTTCACTGCTAGTCCTCCAGCCAGCATCTGAGCTGCAGATCTCCTTCCTTAAAGAAACTGGCTTTTCTTATGTTTCTTTCCTTAAAAATGTGACTTCCTTTTTTCCTTGTTTGCTACAATTGAAAATGTATCTGAAGCACACTCAATCTAACACACTGAGCTTTTACTTTAGTTTATTAATTTTTATAATGCAATATTATATACAGTTGCACCCAAAATTGTTCATTTACAAATAGTATTTGATAAAATTGCCAAAACAAATGACCTGCAGGTAAATTTCTGCTTCTTGGCTTCTCAATGTCGAAATGGCTGTCATATCTTTGAACACCACGAGGGGGAAGTCTAATCCTCAAACTGCATATCGGTCCGTTTCTGTGGGTCTGGATTACCTCTTCACTGCAACACATAAAAGCACAAACGGTGACTTCTGTTACTATGAAAAAGCTTATTATAGCTTTTATAAATATATTTTTCAAAATTAGAAACAATGACTATGATAACAGCAGAACTGCTGAAATTATGTTTTGAAAAATAGATGCTGAAATTTTTTTTTCTTCATAAAATCATTATGTTTTAAGGTGGAAAAAACACAGGAAAGAATTTTCCTCAAGGAATAGTGGATTCCCCAGATAACAGTCAGGCCAATAATGGTGAGACATCCCAGGGCCCAACACTTCATAAAGGCTTCACTTGTCAGTAGATGGGTTAGATGAGAAATGTTTTTTTTTCCTATTTTGTGAGAGGGGGTCCTAATCTACCTGACACCTACAGTACTGCTCACCCATAGACCCATCCTTGTATACATGTTACCCCCATCCCCCTCCCCGGTGAGCCCCCTGCATTTGTACTCCTACTGATCCAGGGTTACAGGCTCCCACGGGCCCCTCTGACCCCAGCCTCTGTTTCCACACCATAAATCTCATTGCTCCGCATTTTTCTGACAGTGATGCATGTAGTACCAGCCTCGGGAGGATCTGTTTGTGCTACACGCTGGAGTGGATAGGGAGGCAGACATTATCATCATATTGGGTGTCAACCTACTCTACATGCAGCTCACCTAAGCAGCCAGTGGAAAAAATGCAACACAAGCAAAAAAGCTGTAACCCTCACTTCCATCTGCTTCCATCCAAGTCACAGTTACTCTTTACACTGTTTTACTGCTTTATGAAGCACGTTTCCTTATTGTGGGCCACTTACAAAACAGTACTCCGTGATTTACCAGTTACAGATTTAGATATTCTCTAAGTGCAGTCTCAAGAGACCAACGCAAGTGTCCTTTCCGTAGTTTAGGATTTAGACCTGGAAACACTCTTTAGTCTCCTGAAAACAAAAGTGCTTCTGTCTCCTGGTTTCCCTTCATCCCCCAGCCTCTTTCTACAGCCGACAACCCAAGAGGATAAATCAAAAGTTGGGGGAGAAGGTGTAGGAGATGAATGTGCCGACAGCCTGTTGTCTCTGTCTCTCTCCCTTTCTGTCACAGTCCCTGGTAAATACATTTGTGCCTGAGAAGAAAGAAAGATGAGGAGAGTGAAAAGGGACACTGCTTCCTCCCACCGTACGCTGGATGGTTCCAATTCACCCCGACAGTCAGCCAGCTTTTCTACGCTTTGAACGCTGTTTGTTTCCTTGAAATGTTCAGCCAAGAGACAGTCGTTGCCTGCCAGGTGAGGGCACTAGCGGCACTGGAAGCCTGCGGTGTCTCTCAGGCCAAATACAGTACGCACACTGGGGAAGGAAGCGTCCATTAGCCACAGATAACTTTGAGCACCTGCTCTCAGCCTCAGGCCTGCAAAGATGCAGTCATTGATTTTGTGCAGGACACCACTTACGCTCAGTGAATCCCTCCTCTGTTTCTTCTTCTCACTGTGGGTGAGTAAGTGTGCAGTTGCGTGAGTTTCACTTGGCTCTCCTGTCCACACACCACGAGTTTTCCATTTAATGCAGTCATATTTCCTTTTATCTTTGTGTGAAGAGAGGATGAGTCAACCGGTCACTAGCTCTGTCTTCAGTGCTTGATCAGGAGACCTTGACCACTGTAATGAACCTCCCTTGAGCAGCAGGTCGCAAGAGTTGAGGGATCCCGATTTTTGCTCATGCTCTGCTTATCGGTCCAGCAGCAGTTTTTTCTTATCATTTGTGAACAGGACCTGCAGCCTAGCTGTCCCAAGCTGTTGTTCGAAAGGCACTGCTGACCCAAGTCACAACAGGAGGTGCAAGACAGCCCCGGCTGAGGTATCTGCTGAAAGTGCTGGCGTTGGAGAACAAGAGTCAGCAGAGCCTGACAGGGTGAACTGGGGAAAGTGCTGAGGTAAGGAGACTGGCAGATAGAAAACACAAGACCTTCACACGTGTCACCTCTTGCAAGACTGCTGTGCACACCCTCCTGCGGTGCACTTTCCACTCTTCTTTGTTTCCTGTGTTGTCACTACTGTATAAACATTCATCTGCTGCTGTTGGGAAGCAAATATCTCCATCAATGACAGTTCAGAACATCCAGTTTTAAATCACACAAGTGACTCCAATGATCAATCCTTACATTAAAAAATGGTCACATTTTCTGTTTTGCATCACTCACATCATTCTGCTAAGCGGCATTGAATGATTTTGCAAGCGCCGGTACTGGGGGGTAAAGCTAGTATTCCAGTGCGAAGATGCTTGTGTTTTACTTCTGATCACAATGAGGAATGTTCGCATGGAGGAGCTTTGTGCGTATTGTGCCCTGCAATTTTTGCCTGTTAAATTTGTTAGTTTGACCTCTGAATGAAGCTGTTCTTTATATAAAGCAGTATAAGTTCTTCAAGGCCTCAGCTGTGCCATAGCATGAATTACTGTGCTGGTTTGCATTATGATGCAGTTCAGACTTAGAACTTAAAAAAGTTAAGTTAATAAAGAGGATTTTAAATAGTCATGTCATTATTAAAATGTGAGACTAAATCCTTGTCTGTTACAGTTGCGTGGAAAATTTTTCCAAATGGTGAATGAATGACAGAATTGCATTCGTTTTTTGAAATTGCCTTTGTTCTGTTTTAAATTGTTTTTGGGAAACTGGACTGAAATTTTAACAGTGTGACTGTTATCGCTTTTAAGTGTCCTATGGTGTCCGGTTTCCAAATTGCTTAAAAAAACTTGTATCAGTGTCGCTTTTTGCTGGCTGGTGCAGAAGTGAGTGCTGTGTGGAACAGGATGAGGTGTGGACCCCATGTAAGGAGGTGGACCCTTGAAAGAAACCTGTACATGAGAGTTCATTTTTCCGTTGTGATTGAGTCTAATGTGATTGAAAAAAGTGGCAAATGGAAAATATTTGCATCCCCTTCCCGAACAGAATTTACAGTGCAAACAATGTCCTGAAATTTTATGACCAGTTTGTGGGGCAGAATACGCACAGGCAGAATCCTTACAGCACTGGAATATTTTCTAAATAAATACCATATTGACCCGATATAAGAGGATCCAGATTATAAGATGTCCGTCTCTTTCTCAACATTCATTTTTGTAAGAAGGTTTGTGGAACATTATATGCTATCTTTATATTTCTTGGGTGCCTGAGAGTTGTTTGCTATCTCGGTCTCATTGATCACCATTATCTTAAACTTGGCATCAAAACTCTTCAGTCCTTGGATAATCTGTCTTAACTAAGCTTCTTTTTTTCCAGACCATCTTGAGGTTTTGCCATCTTTCACACTGGCTGGCTTCAGATGATCATTTCTGTGGACAATTGATGCCACTGAATAAGTGTCACCACCTACTGGTGTTATACAATACATATACTGTATCATTGAATACAAGACAACCCCATCTTTTTTTAGATGTAATTCCCAGTCTTATATTTGGCCCAATACAGTATATCAGCATGACAGGACAAGCTGGTTCATGGGGCAGCACTGCCGCTCACCTGCGATCTAATATGTTGTGAAATTAATGTCGTCCCCCATTACATTCATGCGCTGCAGACTCATTGATCAGCTTTATGGATCCTGTCTTCCATGTGTGAAACAAGTCCTTAGAAACGCTGGTATCTCTACCAGTGAACTCCCCCAGTGAGTAAATGTGTAGACCCTGTCTCACCATGCATCAGCACAGGTTCAAGAAGGACAGATCGGTGCTTCCCAAACGGCTTCTTTTATTATTACAGTTGCTCACTACAGAGCTGGTAAATGTGGCACTGGTGCACCTGGATGAGAGGCCAGTAAAGGTCACGTAAAACCACATTTATGAAAGAAGCCTCGGGGTGAGGTCTATAAAACACCGGTGGATTTGTTAAAGCTGTCCAGACAGGAGGGAGCTTTACACCATGGAGGGAAACAAGGGTACAAGACAACAAAAAATGTGAAAAACATGCATATAACCTTCATCACGTTGTATTACAGCTTTCACACAGCTTCATAATATAAAATTATTGTGCAAACTGAGCTGAAAGAGTGGGCTGGGTGACCTGCTAGTGGACCATGGGTGGAACTGAGTGAACTTATATATCTTCATAGAACTGGCGTAAACCCGAAAGCTAATGGAAAACACACAGAATAGTAGCAGGGCCTACATGGATGACGGGTAAACACATCATGTACATTAGTTCAGCTGAGCCAGAATGCTTATAAAACAAACATCTATTCATGGAGTAGCATGAAAAGGCCAACTGTGGGACAAAGAGATTGCCATTATCATTTGAAACCTGGAAAAATATTCCCATTTCAAACCAAGCCGGTTATCACGACACCATAACAAAGGTGTGCGCTCGGTCCGTTTCTTTGATCTCCTTAAACTGCTGCATTTTTCTTTGCTTATGTTGTTTATAATTGCAAAACACTCTAGCAAACGGTGCTTTAGTTGACCCACTCCAGACCAAGAGAGAAAAAGGTGAAGGGGAGAAAATAATTATGCTCCAATCCTCAAGCTGCCACCATTGCTGTGCCCGTCGCCCTGGCGACCACACGGGATGCAGTATGCGTTCTCGGAACAAGCACAGCTACGGTGTTATAGTCATGCTGCTTCTGGATAAACGTGAGGCAGAGCCTTTGCGCAAAACAAACGACAGCTCTCTTGCCCTTGCTCACGTTTCAATATTGGCGGCGTAAAGGAAGAGAAATGGTCTGGCTGGGAAGGTTCTCCGTGGGAGAGGATTGTTCTCAAGATCTAAGAAGGGTAGGCAGTTCATGTCTGTAGTAATTTTGACAGAGGGGGGTCTCTCCTGTTTCATATTTCTGGCTAAGCAGATGACTTGCCACCTGAAATGTGTTGGGCCCCCTCACATTTAGCCCATGCTCTGGTTCTATGGGAGGGGGGTTGGGGCTTTAATCCAGTCACATTTCATACAGCTTTGTTAGGTCTCTCTGCAAGCCATGTAGCCGCAGGCGCCCTTAATAGCCCCCCCCCTTCCGCATCCTGTATACATAAAACAATGCTGCTTTAATGAGTATTGCTGCTGCCTGTGTGATGCATGATCTGGCAGCTCAGACATAAAATGAATTAGTATGAAGTTCAAAATAACAAATGTTCAGTTGTGTCTTGGTTTTCCTGCCCTAATTGTAGATCGTGTGTTTAATGTTTTTTTTTTTTTTCCAGAAATTGAAACCAAAAATAAAAATGGACACTATGAAACTGCTTTAGATTTGCTATAATTATGTTAGGATTTACATATAAGAGAAACCAATTTCACCAATTTATATCACCTGCGACAGGTGTATGACATAATATTAAATGTTTATATTTAGTGAGGCTCTAATTTTGTACTAGTGTGTTGACTACTTTTATGATGCATAATGGGAGAAAGTAGGTTTTTTCACTTAAAAAAATCATAAGCACAAGTTTTCATATGATCCTATTCTCTCTCTCAGACACACACACACACACACACACACATACACACACACACGCATACACACTTGAAGCACATACGGTTTGGCCACATGCATTTTATGGGTTATGATTTAATCCATTCCCCGCAGAGGAGGCTTCCTCTCCGACAGCTGGAGCTGTTTACACACCCTCACACTGATTCCTGCTCGCCCTACAGATGTTTCTGTCCCCAATGTCTGCCTACAAAAGGAGTTTCTGCTCAGCTTCCTGCAATTAAATCTCAGACTTCTGGTGTTCAGCTTACCTTCTCTGATTTAGTCTTACCCGCCTATTGAACATGCACCACAACAAGTAAAATAATTTTCTTAACTTCTCTTGCGTGTTCCCTTTATAGATGTGCGAGTATCCAAACATTCTTGTTTGATGCCATAAGATGTGAATTAAATGATTTTTTCTATAACTTGCATTGTACCAGTTGTAGACATTTTTGCGGGTGCGACCAAATTCTATGCAGTTAGACTGCCAGCTGATAACTTCATAACAGTGCATCGATTCAATAGCAGCATAGAGAGCCATAAGTCCAAAATACACTTGCAAGGAAGTAATATTCTGGGGGGAAAAATAGTTTCATTGTCGGTTTTAATTAGAAAATAATGGGCTTTATTTTTCTAAGTTCCCTTTTAAAATAAACCTCTGGAATATGAGACTTAAATGCTGTGAGATACCAGCTTTCCCTTTGCTTTCCCTTAGCTCTTCCCAGCCTTCTCTCCTCAACGTCATGAAGTTTGATCTCCATCCCTATCACTCTGTACAGACAGAATAACTGCTATGTTGTCATAAGATGTCTTGTTATTGATGACAACCAGCATTCATTCCATAAGCCAGGTCCTTGAAGGTGTACGTTGGGGAGACCACACTATTTCAAAAGACACCTAACCTCTATAAATAACTTTTGGTCAGTGTAGGGGTACCGGGTTGATATCAGCCCCCACTGACAATCATCCCACCCTTTACTTTTCTATATACAGTGATATATTTTCACTGAAATAAAGAACACTTTTCTAATGAATACTTGTTTCTAAAGAATGTTCAGAAATTGGTAGTGTATGTCTAACTTTTGTTGTTCTGATGAGTGTTTCAGATGTCTTACACCAAGGCCTGTTGGATTGTGAGCCATTTGGTGGTGTAGATACAGAATATGAGCAACAAAAATGAATTACATCTGTAGGCACCTTAGATTGAGTGATCCTCAAAAATCAGACTACAATGGTCTGAATTAAGATTTTTTAACTTTACAATTCAGTAGAAACTGTACTTGGAATTTCGAATTTTGTTTTTTTCCCAGGCACACGATATACGGTACAATACTCGCTCATGATGCTGGGCAGAGGCAGTGATCCACATCTTCCAGTCTGCCACGCAGCTGCTAGTGTATACAATCGATACTCTACAGTGTTTTGTGTTGGAAGTATTTTTTTGGATTCCCCCCATATCTACATTGTGTTTTGTGTATCCATCATGTCTATGAAACACCCATCTGTGTCTCCTGCTACTGGTGAGAAGAGAAGGAAGGTGATTACTTTTGAGGAGAAACTCAAGATAACTGCCCAATATGAAGGTAACAAGCCCATAATGGCCATAATGACTTTTAAGGTAGGCTAGACTAGGCTAGGCTATGTTGTTCAGTGGTGTTATGGTGTGGGTTGGTGGATGCAATCACGAGACACTGCAGTAATAAGTTTAAGTTTAATTAAACTCTTTACCAAGTCTTGTTTCCGACAAAGACTGTTACCGTTAGCCGGGAGCAACCACTAAACATTAGCGATCAGCAGTGAACAAAAGCAAAAGATGCCATAATTCAAAATAAACAAAATACAAGGTCTTAGCAAGACAGTGGTTGCAGGAGAGCTCACAAGGGTCAGTGGAAACTGAGCACTGACAGGAAGTCCAGGTAGGAGCTAAATCCCATCCACAATTGGTTCCTACGCTATTCAGTCATCTAATCAGTGCTCAGTCTAAAGACAGGGGCGGGCAAACTGCCTACATTCTGTTGCTGAAGCAGCCACAGGCGTGACAGTAGGTTAGGTGTATTAAATGTATTTTCAGCTTATGATGGGTCTATTGAAATGTAATCTGATTCTAAGTCAGGGATCGTCTGTAGTGAGCCAGAGAATTTTACATTGTTTCTACTCAATATTCAAATTCACGAAACCCAGGATTGTCTATTCAATACTCAGTATAAAAATGTGCCTTTGTTACCATGCAATAGGAAATAGTCTCCAGTGCATAAATTCTCTTTATATAGAAAGTATTTCCAGGAGACTGTTTCTCATTATGGTAAACACACTTAACTGGTTAACTGGTTTTAAAACAATGCAGTGCAGTGGACACAAAGAGTAGAAAAACTGAAATGCAAGCAAGAAAATCCAGTTTCTTGGATGTGCTGCATTCCAATTGTTCCCATTATTTCCAAATAATGTCAAAAGTCAAAAAAGTCAAAAGTCAAAAGAGTTTATTTGTTACGTACATGGTTGTATACCATGTAGTGAAATGTGTTCTGATCCAGGATAGACTGTGCATGAAAATTTACAATGAAAAATAAAACAAACAAACAACCGAACACCAAGAAGAAAAGAAACAAACAGCAAATAGATAAATAAGTAAAATAAATAAAAAATAAATAAATAAGTAAAACGGTAAAGAAACCTTAAGGTGCACTGGAAGGACAGTGACAGTGAGGGGAGTGGTCACAGAATATTGAAGACCCTGGTCTGTGAGGATTGTGATAGCATGTCCGGGTTCAGAAGTCTTATGGCCTGTGGATAGAAGCTCCTCCTGAGCCTCTACGTTCTGGCCATAATGCTTCTGAAGCATTTGCCTGATTTCAGCAAGATGAATAGATGGTTGCTGGGATGAGACAGGTCACCGACGATCCTAGTCGCTCTGGTCCTGCATCTCCTGGTGTAGATGTCTTGTAGGGATGGCAGATCAGATCTGGTGCAGCGTTCTGCTGCCCGGATCACTCTCTGCAGTGCCTTGATGTCCCGAGCACAGCTATTCCCAAACCAGGAGATGATGTTCTGAGTCAGAACAGTTTGTACAGCACCAGAGTAGAAGGTTTTAAGGATCGCCGGAGAGACCTGTAGCTTCTTCAGCTGCCTGAGGTGGTAGAGCCGCTGCTTTGCTCTACTGGCCTGAGCTCGGATGTGTACAGTCCATGTCAAGTCCTCAGTGACATAAACGCCCAGGTATTTGTAACTGCTCACCCTCTCCACTGCAGTCCCGTTGATTTTAAGAGGAGTGTAGGACTGCTGCTGTCGCCTACCAAAGTCCACCACCATCTCTTTAGTTTTGCCGACATTCAGTTGGAGGCAGTTCTCCTGGCACCATGATGCCAAGTTCTCCATCTCCTCCAAGTATGCTGTCTCATCGTTGTTGGAGATGAGGCCCAGCACCACAGTTTCGTCAGCAAATTTGATGATGGAGTTGGAGGCGTGCGTGGCCACACAGTCGTGAGTGTAGAGGGCATAGAGCAGAGGGCTAAGTACACAACCTTGTGGAGCTCCTGTGTTGAGTATGATGGTGCCGGAGGTGCAACTACCAACTCTCACCACCTGTGCTCTGCCTGTGAGGAAACTGAGAACCCAGGCACACAGTTGGTGGTTCAAACCCAAGTCACTCAGTTTAGTGAGCAGTCTGTGGGGGACAATGGTGTTGAAAGCTGAACTATAATCAATGAACAGCAGTCTCACATAGTTCCCCTATTTCCTGTCCACATGACTGAGGGTGGTGTGCAGGATGTGGGATAAGGCATCATCTGTGGATCTATTGGGGCGGTAGGCAAACTGAAGTGGGTCTACAAGGCTGGAGATGGATGCTGTGATGAGTCACATCTCATTTCGTCTTCTCATGAGCTGTGCCACCCATTGTCCCCACCCATCCTGTCACAAATATGGTTTCATTTCCCAGGGTAGCCATCCCACTGTCCCACTGAGCTTAAACTGTAAATTCAATTGTTTTTCCTGTCAGATAATCAATCAAAAATGAAGAAAGTTATGACCTGAAATGGTAAAAGGATGTGGGAGGCATAAATTACACTGATCAGCCACACCATTAAAACCACTGACAGGTGAACTGAATAACATTGATAATTTCATAACAATGGCACCTGTCAAAGGGTGGGGGATACATTCGGCAGCAAGTGAACAGTCAGTTCTTGAAGTTGATGTGTTGGAAGCAGGAAAAATGAGAAAGTGTAAGGATCTGAGCGACTATGATATGGGCCAAATGATGATGGCTTGACGATTGGGTCAGCGCATCTCCAAAATGGCAGGTTTTGCAGGGTATGGGGTGTTCTCGGTATGCTTAGTACCTACATACCAAAACTGGTTCAAGGAAGAACAACTGGTTAACTGGCAACAGGGCCATGGGTGCCTGTCTAGTCAGGTCCCACAGCATAAATTTCTGAAAACCTTATTGCTGGCCATGATAGAAACATGTCAGAACACAAAGTGCATCGCAGCTTCCTGCATATGGGGCTGCGTTACCACAGACTGACTGGATAGATTGCCCATGCTGACTCTTGTCCACTGTCAAAAGCACCTACAGTGGGCACATGGAGATCAGAACTGGACCATGGAGCACTGGAAGAAGGTGGTCTGGTCTGACGATTACCTTTTCTTTTAGACAATGTGGACGGCCGGGTGCGCATGTATCGTTTACCTTGGGAAGAGATGGCAACATGATGCACTATGGGAAGAAGGCAGTGTGATGCTTTGGGTAATGTTCTGCTGGGAAACCTTGGATCCTGGCATCATGTGGCTGTTGCCATGACCCATACCATCTACCTAAACATTGTTGCAGACCACGTGCACTCCTTCATGGCAACGATATTCCCTAATGCCAGTGGCCCTGCCACACTGCAGAAGTTGCAGACAAAGCGATCAAGGTGTTGTCTTGGCCTCCAAATTCCCCAGTGAAGTCCATGCCTTGATGGGTCAGAGCTGTTTTGGTGGCACGCGGGGGACCTACCCAATATTAGGCAGCTGGGTTTAATGTTGTGTCTAATCAAAGTATATCGATATAAAATGTATTTTTAAAAAACCTACGAGAAAGAGAAGCAACAATAATTGATAAGTCCAGCAAAGTTATTGGAAAAATAAATTTATCCTGGGTTTCAGCTGTAAACTCTAAGTGCATTCTCATAAACAAGTCCCACTGAACCACTGTGGGCTAAAGCTGCCCATTTCTGCTACAAATTAACATTTATGATATTTTTCCACACTTTCATATATACTTAGAATTTGTTTAGATGGAACTTTTTTAGCCCCTGTAATCACACCTCTGTTTTTCATACCAATCACTATAACACCTTGTCATCCATGTACATTGACCAGAAACCCATTGTTGGCATGGTTTTTACAAGTGTGGTGGAAAGTCCTCCCACCTTCCGCCCTGAAAAAAACCCAGTTTAATCCCTACTACCTTTGAACTCGGTATTTACTGTTAATGGCTTCAGTAAACATGGTGCAAATGGATAAATTGTTGTAAGATGTTTTGAAGAGAAGTTAAATAAGTAAATGGAATTTCTACAGGTGTGTGATGTCTTCCCTCGATTCCCAGGGACACACCCTGTCTGTGCCATTCTCAGTGGACAACTTAGGGGACTATGACAACCCCAGTAACCTTTCAGGACATTTTTGTGTGTGAAAAAATAAGCTGTGGGGTTGGGGCGTTGGGGAGGTGGTCAGGGGCTGGTCAGGGAGCTCATGTGGAATCAGTTAGTCAGACGAAGACTGCACTGGTGAGATAAAGGCAGGGAACTGCTCACATCACTTCCTTCTTTTGTTCTGGACTTTATTTTCAAGGTTCAGAATGACATTCCTCTCCAGCACAAAAGGAATTCAAAACAAGTCCATTAACCCCCTGCGGCACAGCCAGGAAGAACCGTCTGTTAGGTCACGGTTGTGTTTGGGGATGGTGGCTACTGCTCCACCTTGGCCTTCTGCACTTTTTGGGCAGCCATGTGTTCTAAAATATTCAAATCAAACCTTGGAAAAAGGTATAAATATACTTCTGTTTAGCTTTACTGCATTCTAAAAAGCTGCAAAGTTGGCTGTAATATAGTAAATGATAATGTTATGTTTTATATACAGATGGCAGTTTGAAAGAAAGTAATTTGATTAATTTCAGTGATATGGTGTGAGATATTGAGAGATTTTGTCTAGGACTCTTTATGTTGTTTATGAAAGGTTTGAGCCCTGCTGTAGAATTTCTGATAATTTTTTATTATTTTGCAAGAACCCAAACAGTGGACTCTCCGCTCATTTCCCGCTATATTTAAATGAACAAAAAAAATGTTTAAATGTAAAAAATGTGAGTGAAGCATAAAGGTTAGAGCAGCAACTGATTGCTGGCTTGTAGGGTTTCTTCATTCGTTCAGCAGTTTTGGGTTCAAGCCCCATCAACCTGCAGGCTTAACAGATGTGATGTTTTTCTTCACACTTTCTTGCTTCTCACCCCACTTTCTGGTAAATCACTTTAAGCTGCCAGTGATGGCAAATTACGGCTGTGGCTTAAGCACCTGTGAAAGCGCAGCTTGGTGCTCAAACACAGCAGCGGCCCAACAGGAGGCCATGTGGACCCAAAGCACCGTCTGTCATACTGACACAGCGAAGCATTTTCACAGACAGCTTTCCCTTTTGCTTTTCTCTTTCGGACAACTTCATGAACAGTGAGGGCGAGCCCAGGCTAAAGCTTTTTAACAGTTTTATGACTTAATTACTAAAGTCGGTTTGCTTGTCCTCCATTTGCTGAGGCTGACAACTGATTTATGACAGGAGTAACAACAGAACCCGATCACTAACAAAATAAACCTTAAATCTCAACACAAATGATTATCTACTGGCATTTTGTGCACTATCAGCAAATGCTTGGTTAGTTTTTCTTTCTGTTAATATTTTAGAGAACATTAATGAAATCGCTTTGGCTGTGTCTGGTTGTAAACTTTTTAAACTGCTTTAACAACTCTGCATGCAGGTAGCCAGTAACCTATAACATACGTAGAACTTTTTGCTTGTGATTCTATTCACTCACTTTTTATGCACAATTGTTAGCAAGCGATAAAGTGAGCGCTCGTTGGTGCTGAAAAGAAATAGTGAAATTAAATGTAGAAACTTAAAAAAAGTAATATAGTGTAACATAAAAATTTATTATTGTGTGATAATATTTTTTATGAATATTATTTTAACAATCTGTGAATTTTGTGAAAAATATAACAAATTCCTTTTATATAATATAGTGTTGATGCATTGTATTTATTTATATACAACTACAGTTTTGTAGTTTATGAGGATTGTCAGAATGGAACTTGAAAAATGTATAAATTTGGGAACCACTTGCAGTTTTGACTAAGCAATATTTTCCCAAAAATTGTGAAAATTGGGTTTGCATGTTTGTTTGCCCTCAGCTGCCCTCAACAGTGGAAGAGTAAATAGTTTGGCAGTTTCTAGAACCTACCATGCAATTTTTGGATGTCACTTTGCAGATTCACTGCATGCACCATGTTTTTACTTCTCTGAAAAGTTCTTACAGCAGAAGGACAAGGTAAATTGCTGTTTTACTGGCACAGTCATCTAACAGAGGTTTCCCTTCATTCATTATAAAACTGATTTCCTACTTTCACCCTTTCTTGTCAGTGCATAAAACCCCATAAATCTGAGACCTACCTATCACTGTATCTCCCTCTTCCTGTCCTGAGGAACAGGTGCTTATAAAAAAATTGATCACTGATCATCTTAAGAGCTGGTACCAGGGTATAAAAATGTTATTATGGAATTAATAAATCATAATAGAAAATGCACCCATCACTTTCCTGTATACAATTTATTTACTTTGACTCCATAGAATATGAAAAAATGCTCCTCCTACTACCAACACTTGCATGGTCTGTTACATGCACTATTCCAGTAAATATATTAGTCAACAAGGATTTCAGAGACAAAACTCTCTGAAAAGGGCTAAATTAAATTATTTTCATACAATGTACAATAATGCAAAACAATGACTATTCAAATGGGGCCAAATGTTTTTCTCAGTTCATTCCGGCTGCATGTTCTTGTGTTGAAGGCTAATACCTATTAAAATTTTCCATTCGCTGATATCCAATATGGTGCAATAAAAGATGATGAGTATGCTTGTTTTTAGAGAATCATAATAGTGAATAAATCAATAGATAATAGATGCTATGCGATGGCATTCATTCAGAGGAAAACGTTCTAAAGAAAGCTATTTTAGATTTAAGATCTTAGTTTAGCAACAGTATTTCAAGTTCAACACAGCTGGTTAAAACTCCCAAATTCCTCAATAAGAAAAAGTTCTGAAACACTTTTATAAAATTACTTTCTGTCTGCTGTGGCACAAAGACACAGGAAAATGCCTTTTAAACCTATAGTCTTCTCACTTTAATGGGTTAAAATTTGGCAGAATATCTAACCTCAGTCCACATCTCTGCTATGCCTCGAGTTAATATCCTAAACAGGAAATATCTGCTTCTACCTGATTAAAGTTATTGGACTAAACGCCAACTGGCATTTTTGTCATGTATGGCAGTTTCACAACAGTCAGTACAACCGTACAACAAAGTACAGCTGAACAGTGCTGCACACTTTGTGTTGAACATCACTGGAGAAATGCATTTGCTTCATGAATAAATGTTTATGTATTAAAATAAAGCAATTTTTCATTTAGTGCCATTGTGAGTTAAAAATTGAACCTGCTGCTGGCTCCTTTTGCCAGATAACCGTATGTGTTACCTGGGGGACATTTGGCAACCCCAGAACAGGAAGGTGTGATGAAGGTTCTTGACCTGTTTGAACTGGTTCCCCGTGCATTTACCTGGATTCACCATGTGTTACACTCACAAGTGCACCTTCAATGTCAGACTGGGGTGAGTGGAAGGAAGGAGGGTCCAGGCATGGGCAGTTGGGACATCCTGTTCAGCTCCCGGCGGCATTTCATCTCACTGCTATGGACTGATGCCCCAGCCGGTATTGGAGATGTAGGATGGAGAGGCTTATCAGAAGAATACAGATGTATGGGGGGGCTCTGATATCAGAGTATACAACTGTGTCTGTGTGTGCGTGCAAATGTTTTAAGGATAGAAAGTACAAGGACTACTAATAGAGGTGCAAAGTAAGCTCAGTAAATGTACTCTGGGTCTTCATTTTCAGTAAAAATGGGCCATATAAATTCTCCAAGAGTAAATTAAATACTGTCAATTTTAACTTTGATCCTAATTTTTTTGTGATGCATATGATATACATCCATCACATTAATAATAGGCTATAATACATAAATTCTGTACACTATGAACACAATACAACTTCACTCCATTCCACTGGGTGCCAAATCACAGTTATATGAGTTAGAAGATACAATTTAATAATGACTTACAAAAGTCGATTCTGGATTAATGCCCCAAAATAAAGTCATAGCTCTGGTTAAAGTGACGCCAAATCCTGGTTATCGTAAACAGCAGACGTGATGCCACACTTGTTTGTTTTTGTCTGAGATACTTGGTTTGTCTGAGGGGAGGACAGCTGCATGGTCTGGAAAATTTAGGAAGCATGTTAACCACCAAAAGGATCCCTGTCATGTTTTCTAAAATTAGAACAACATTTAACAAAATAAGCATCTTAAAGATCAAATGCAAAGAGTCTTTTGACATGTCTGAGTATCGTAGCATCATGGCTTTGAGGTTATGGAATTTTAATGCTCTGGACACGAATCCCTTCACTGTGCATGTCATTTTGTCGGAATTTATTACTGTTTATTACTGTAATTGTCAAATTATTAAATTTCTGAAAGCACTTGTGGAATTTAACAACACAAATATTTGAATTCAGCAAAGACACATGGTGTTGACTAAAAATATAGCAAAAAGGTCCTGAAGAGGTTTTCTGAATGATAGTTAGAACTGCTGAACGTCTCCACACTCCTTTTGCCTTCACCGATGCGGTGAACTTTGCTGATTTTCCAGTAAATTTTCTTCATTGCGGTCAATATTATAAAACCCCCGAATTGTTCTGGCCATGTTGTGTGGTGCAAAGCGTTACTCTGCTAAGCATTTGATGAAAAACCCATATAATCACATCTCCATGAGGTCAGTGGCACTGCCCTTTGCAAATCTGCTGGGTTCCCTTTGACGCAGGTCCGCTTCCTGTGCAAGTGAGATTTTTATTGTTCTGAGGAACTAAGCTTTGGTATCTTTCTCCACCAGCCACCTCCTGCTTCCTCTCTGGCAGGAAATGCTGCATCTTTATTTCAGGACTCTTCTGTAATACAAAGTTCTAAATAAAACTGGATTTGCTCAGCTTTGATTTCTCACACAAAGAAAAAAGTCCTTTATTAAAATTGCCAATTCAACTGAGCAAACTGTGTCCTAAGACCTCAGCTGAGTTTCGCCGTGTGTTTTGTTCAATGGGCACAGGTCACGTGGGCTACCGTGTTGTTATCGTGAAGAAAGGGCTTCTGGGCCATTTCCACATTGGCGCATGGGAATACATGCAGGCAAACACCTACACCATTCCAGTTCTTCATCCGTAGGCCACAAAATCCAGAAGGTTGTTCAGCATGCTTATGTGGAATTTGCACTCGGTAGCAATGAGGCACCGGACAGCATATACAGATTCAGATCCCACAACCTTTACTTTGTCTGCAGCATTTGTGAGTGCGGTACCTCTGGAATTACTCTAGTAAAAAGTCACCAGTGGGTGTGTGTAAAACTATAAGTTGTTTAAAGTAGAAAAACTTGGAATTCAAAGTGTATTCAGTTTAAATCCCATTGCAGAAATTCCCCCAATCTTCACTACAGACATGTGTGAAATTCAGCATTTAAATTCATATTATTGTCATTATTGATCCAGTTAAAGTTTCAGTCATCACTGAGGGGTCAAATTTCGTGCAGTGGCCAGTTTTGATTTATTTGGGGTGCACATTTACAGCTACTTTTTTCCAAGTAAAAATGTACCTACCGACTCCACGTGAACTCATATATAAATTCAAGGGGACCCAAATTTGCTGCTGAAATCTGTTAAATTATGTTTAAGCACAGGAGCATAGTTGAAAGGAAAATGAATAAAATTGTTGTTTGACTTGTAAACACCCCTTACAGCTACATCATACTCCAGGGACATATGCACTGGCTAAACATAATAATAATAATAATAATAATAATAATAATAATAATAATAATAATTGTGTGTTACCAGTTGTATTGGAGGTTTCCAAAAAGGCTTCTGGGCATTTAAAATAGAAATGTAGGCGGCCCCATTAATGAAACTAACCTGGATGAACTTTGTTTTGTGTGTGTGTATGTGTGTGTGTGTATTATTATTCTTTTTTTCTGCAATTCACTTTATCAGCTGGAAGCACACACGGGAATTCCGGTGTGGGATTGTCCTTCTAATTCCCCACTTCCACAGGAAGGCTGCCTTAAAAAGCAGGAGAGACTCCTCCAGAGCGCCATTCCTCCTCCCCGGCAGCCCGAGGTCCGCATCCGCGGCCTTATTTTTAAAATATTTTATTATTATTTTATTACAGTAACATTGATTAAGAGTGAAAAGAGCAAAGGTAGGGCAGTCATGGCGGACTGTGCTGCGGCCCCTGGGCGCTGTGTGCGGCGGCTGTTGCGCAGGACAGGTGCGCGGCCGATGGGTAGACACCTGAGCCTCCAGGTAGGAGCACTTCCTTAATTTTAACCACGATTCCACCTGAAATGATGGACACTGCAGCGCCGTCTCGGTTTGCACGGAAATAAATTATAAGTATAGACACTTTTAGCGAATGCTGGCGGTTAAATATCTGACCGTAAACTTGCATTCGGGGGAAGCTAAAGCGTTTAAATTGAATGAACGTTGCAATTTCTCTTCGACAAGTTGCGAGCCGAATCCACCAGGTGGCGTAGTGGTTGTGGCTCTAGCCTTACAGTGTGAAGACCCTGGTGTATAAAGAGGAAATTCGTTGCAAATAACCTTGGATAAAGGGGTGTGTTGGACAAATCGTCGTAATATTAATACACATACATGCACTGCGATCGTTGGCAGGATATTTCTGTGCAGTTTATGCCCCATTTTCAGTTATTAAACGTTTATAGAAATTTAATTAACGGATATTAAGGGGGCGGGGCTTTTTATTAAGACGTAAATTAAATATTTTGAAAGGGAAGGGCCGATACTTTTTGTCTTTTAAATCGAACAATAGAGTAGTGAGGTTTACGGGAAAGCCCTTCCCGACATCCAGCCACTTGCGCAGCTTTGGCTTACTGAGCAAAGAGGAGAAAGAGGAAAACTGGGGTATTTTTTACTCTTATTTACTTTATTAAGCTTATTTACCCGAAAGTACAGTAAAGAAAGTTCATCAGTGGAGAACAATGCGTGTCTCCTTTGCACCAGCTGAGAAGTTCCGCAGCACAGCGTCTAACATGCAGAGAGTTATTTATGTTGAGCAACACTTTCGGAGTTGGTGAGCAGCATGTAAATATTAAGGTAAAGTTGACCAAATGCTGTCAATCCGGATGTGGGAAATATGAAAGGAGGGTTTAAAAGAGGAGAGCGGCACGGAGCAACATGGAGCTTCCCGCGCAACGATGGTGACCGCGAACGGCGAGGCGGGACATCATAATCGCGGTGGTGACGGTGATGGTGAGGATGACGGGGATGCGGCGATGCTGAGGACCTTCGGCGATTCTCACCTGTGGGAAGGAGAGGAGTCGGTGGCGGGGGGCGATGGGTCTACAGGTGAGATGCGGCTGTTTCTGTTTGTCACCGAACGACTCAGATTTTGGTTGCATTCATTCGCGTATATTTAGCACATCTGAAGTTTTAAAATCCTTTCCAGAAAACAAGGAAGCTATATAAACCCGCCGAATGGTTAACAGAGTGCACGTTTATGAAAGTGAGGAGTGTTTCATAGTAATAAGCCTTCGTCTTGAAATTAAAATAACTTTGCCGCGACAAGATAGTGGGAGCAGCGCGTGAATCCTCGCCGTATTCACGTTTTTTGCACGTTTTATTAAAATGCAATCTTTTGCTTTAAATGATGGTTAAGGGGAAAAAAAATCTAAAATACATCAAACAAATGAAATCGCGCAATATTTTGGGTGTCACTGCATGCTTAGTGTTTCGTTTACAGGATGTTCCGTAGAGTCGGAATCCCGGTGTCAGTGCGTCACATGGGTGTTTCCCCGTCCCGCGGTGGGGGGGGGTTTAAAGAGGCGCGGGCGCGCACGTCTGTAAGTATGTGAGGGGGGGGGGGTTGATCGGGGGACTTGCAAAGGGGGTCCCCCCCCCCATCCCGCTCGAACCGTTGCCGCTACAGTGGAAAGAGCACAAAGCTGCGTCCGTCCCCTACGTGGAACTCGCGCCGTGTGTGTGTGTTCGGGTGCCGATCGCTGCTCGGCTCGCAGGAGGTTCTGCGGTCGCGACCCGCAGCGGGACACCAGGAAGAAGTAAGCTGCTTTTGCGGTGACGTAATTGTTGCATCCTCTCCCAAATAACGATTGATCCTGTTAAAAAAACAAAAAAAAACAAAAAAGTAAACGTGAGTCCATTAGAGATCGTGTACATGCGAGTTACCTGTTTGAGCGGATTTTCCTGTAGATAGTTTCTGCTCTTTGTAGAAATGGTTCCGCGTACGTTGATGTGGATGTAAGCAACATTTTGAGGTTCATCATGTGGAAAATTGTGCCCCCCGCGTTCTTCGTGGACCTGGAAGGTGAGTTAACAGGCGACACATTTCTCGCCGCTGTCATTGCGTCTCCGTTTCTGTAAAATGGCGCCTCCTGTTGTCCAGCGGACACCGCAAAAACGTTCGGTGACGTAGCCCGCGCCCGTCTGAGGCTAACGTTTCATTCATTCTTCAAAAATATTTCATAAGGATTCAGTGCAGTGCTTCGTCCAGCAGAATGGATAAAGTTGGACTAAGCCCACACATTTTGAAGCAGACACATAAACTCAAAAACTCGGTTTGTGTACAAAACCTAAAAGGTTCCAAAAAGCTAGTCATTCATGCAAATTTAAATATATATTAATCAATTTATTTCTTATTTTCTAGTTTCAGAAACTTCTACGTGGAACAGCTGCGCTGATGGAAATTTTCATATAAATCTTGCTGTTTGAGTGCGGATCGTGGCAATAATATTTGCTGGTGTGCCGTGTCACTGTTATGTGAGAAAATTGTGCACCGTTGAGCCTTTGTTTCCCGCCCTTTGATATCACATTTTGACATTCCAGTGGGGGCCTGAATAGCGGTGCTCTGCTCGAAGA
This sequence comes from Heterotis niloticus, assembly GCA_018136845.1. Taxonomy (NCBI): domain Eukaryota; kingdom Metazoa; phylum Chordata; class Actinopteri; order Osteoglossiformes; family Osteoglossidae; genus Heterotis; species Heterotis niloticus. Next base: position 18,174,568 of record CM030903.1, on the reverse strand, counting down.
GCTTTGATTGACGGAAGTAGTTACCCCCACGAGAGGGTCACGACCCCGGCCCTCCGTCCTGCCCGCTCTACCCCCTTTCCCACTACCTTATGTGCGAAAAAAGTGGTAGAAGAATCGGTGCGGAGCTCACGCTGCAAAAGCCAGTATTGTCTGGACGAAAATGAAGGCATGCCCACCCCAGGAAGTGGCGGCTTTCACAAAACTCTCACCTAATTAGTTTTTTCATTTTCTTTCTCAATGAACCTTGGAATAAAAGCGCAGCCTATTACCTCCTCCTTGTCAACAGAGAGGCAGCTTTTGCCTGCCGGTGGTCAGAAGGCAGTCCGTCATGCAATAAATTCTCGTTTATATGTCTCCAGTTGTTAGTTACAGAGGTAATAATTCTCAGAAGCCCACTAAAATCACACATAAAAGCTTTCTAAGCTTTTTTTTTAACCTTATTAACTTTCTCAGTCATTTTAACACTTGCTGGACTCTTAACATCATTTGACAGACATCCATTCTGATTATTTTACCCTCATACTTGCTGGTTATCGATACCACGTTCATACTGGCTGGCCTCATCGATTTTTCAGTCTTTTTTAAGTTAAGCTTTTGAAATTTAATGCCACTGATATGGAACTACAGCAGATCTGGATTATTTTAAATAGTGCGAGGAATTTTAAGCCAGGTAGTGTTCGCCAGCATCAAGATACATTTTTTGCCAAAGGTTCGCACCACCTACGAACAGTGGTGTTGGGACAGCGTGGTTTTGACACCTTGGGGGTGGGGATAGGCTTTCACTTCCCGACTGGGACTTCGACCCAGGCTGTGAAGGGGGGATTCGGTGCCCGTTTTCTAGCGAGAAACATCTTCTATGCCTGACAGCTCTCCAGGCCAAAGGGAAGTAGGAACAATGCCTGGCAGTCTGTCGCTTGCTAAAGTAAATGAGGTAGAGCAGAGTGCAGCCAAACCTGCCATAATGGTGCAAAAATTTATCTCCAAAATTACCTCCAAAAGGAAACCACATATTCCACAGTGTTGCTGTACTTCTCTGCCTGTTTGGAAACGCAAGTATGCGATCTTGTGCTGTCTTGTGCTATTTTTTTAATATCCTAGTGTGATGTTTGAGCCTGTTAGTGACACGTAAATCGCATCTCATGTTTGAGGTGCATTGATATCTTTGGCAGTGGTGATCCTTACATAACGCCGATCAAGTTCTTAAGCTGTCAAAGGTGTCACTGGAAAGCACACCAAGGTTGCGCAATACTTCCCAAATGTGCTGTGCCTTCTTTAAGAATTAAGGAAAAATTTATTTGTGGGGACAGGAAAATGTTCTTGCTTGTTTAGCAGGTGTATATTGTCAGGGTATCCTGTAGTTGTTCTAAGTTTGGAAAAAGATGGAGGAAGAAGGCCATTTGGAGGGGGACAATTGTGGAGCTGAATGGATCGAAATGGTAGGTGGAGGACTCTTTCTGTGGAGTGCCTGTCAGTGGCACCTCCAGGTCAGCCTGTTCGGGGGGGTGTATGGAGTCCACCAAGCAGGAAGGCGAGTGCTAGGAATGTTTCTGGGTGAACTGGAGGGAAGAGAGCCATACATTCAGAGAAACATGCAATCCATCAGAAAAGATGTAGGCTTTTTTTTAACAGACTAAAGACAGGCTGGTGACGGCCTTGAGAGGTTTGGCGTCTGCTACCAAACCCTGGCACACGTTTGAAGGCTGCACAGATAACATAGGTCAGTGGGTCAGTTCTGCTGAAGAACTTGTTTAGCTCAACCTTTGAGAAATGTTGCCTTGTAGAAGAAGATGACGCAGACATGCACAAATCCAAATATGTGATGTAACCTGGAGCAGGGGCTATGGTGTTACCAGCTTGCTCTGCTGTGTAAGATGTTCTCCACCCCACTGTCTACTAAAACCTCTAATGCTGGATGAAAGATATCACTGCCCAGCAGACAACTTCTTGCTTGCAGAAACATGCAGTCAAACACCTGCCAGCAATCTCTAATATTCAGAAGCCAGAGATGGCAGCCCATAAGAATAAGCAATTATTTTATTAAGTCAGATTCTCTTTGATCTGAAAGTGATGAAAGGCAGCACTTACATTGTCTAGATGTTGCAGAATCAGCCACTTAATCGCCCAACTTTCCCTTAGCCAGTAAAATAATGGTCTGTAAATTCATGCAGTCCTTTTCAAATATGGCGGTTATGCATTTTGTTTATGGTGGCTCTCATTTTCTTAACTGTCAGGATGGAAATCGATAGCAATAAAAGAGATTTCTTTTTAGGGGATATGAAAATGATATTTTACTTCTTTGTTCATTGACCAGCATTATGGTGAGAGGTGCGAAGAGAAAAGCTAAGACAGCTGCCCAACCGACTCTACACCTCCTGGTACTGCAGGCTTCTTTTTCACACTGTAAAGTCAGCATCATGGTGGAGAGGTCATTTGGGCAAGCTCTGTTTTGTCTTTTCTGTCTTTGAACCGTGCTTTTGAAATCTGAGCAGAAACTCAGTTGGTTTGCTGACCATTAATGAACATAATAGCAGATGGTTGTCTGGAGGGTGGGGTAAGTAGGAAGTGACGTGAGCTTTAAGTCCGGTTTAAGTTGTAGTGTTTTTAATTTACATGTCTTAGTGTTCACCCTCAATGGATTAATATTTGACAGAGCTGCTGATGTTGGTTACCGGAGACAATGAATGTCACCATCTTTCATTAAGGTGTGACTCTTTTCATACTTACCTGCACTAACCTCCAAATGTAATGGTTTGCAGAAAGAATGAACCTAGACACCCCTTTTACAGCAGGGGGATCAGGGGGATCTTCTTTCCCTTAAGCCGTATAATGAAAATTTCCTCTGCAATGGAATACAGACTTTGGAAATATCTGAGCAGCAATGCACTGTCAATACCCTGAGAAGATGAGTCTATAATAGCATCAAACATGAGTGACGTACAGCATTTACTATGAATTTTAAAAAGTCTGCGGTAGCAAGAAGTGTAACCTTTGTTGTGCTGTGTTGCATTTTGTTCGCGGTATTCTCGGCCTGTTGTTTTAGTCACTTACCGGAGTTTTTGCTTTTCTTTTATGTTTTTTTTTTTTTTTTTTTAACTTGCAAGGCCTCAACTCAATGATCAAATTGATAATTTGTTGCCTTTTTTGGATTTTAGTGAATTTTGGGGGTCAGATGCAAAAGAAGGCCATTTGTTGACCTATTGGTACTTTGCTCTGGTCACTCCCTGAACCAGACAGCCCCACATTGCACAGTCCTTATAGACTGCATAATGCTGCTGTCAAAAGCATTGTTCAGTATTATCCCTACCATAGCTAATCCCATTATGCAGGTATGATAGATATGGGCTGGTGACTGTGTGTGAGTATTCTTTAACAAGAAAAGTCTGACAGCCTGGCCAGGAGCTTCAGGGGTATCATCTCAGTACTTTGCCCTTTTACTGGGATTTCCAGTAACTTAAGCCCTCACCGCCTGGGTGACGGAATGATTTTTAGTGTGATCTTGTGCGCATCTTTTGCACTTTTGTCTGCTTTTCCATCATCAGAATAAATAAGGAGTTCATCCTTTTTATGTATGAACACTTTTACATCACCATCATCGTGAATAATGGATATGCCACCTTTCACTCATGTTTATGCATCTTGAAACAGTCGCAAAACTGGCTGAGGTTGCTGCTGGTATGTATGGAGAATTTTGAAGCAATGTACTTCAGCATGTACCTTTGTGATCTATGGGAAATCTTTGACTGTATTTGTTCCTTTGTAGTTGCAGGTACCTCTGGTCAACTGCCCAAGGAGTACCCAAGAAGAGGAAGTGAACCCCCAGGGCTACAGGCTCCATTCATCTCAGTCTGCAGTGCCACGTGTAGCAGAGAAACTGGGAAAACGATATAGAAGACCATGTACCTGGTGGCGCTCTTCCTCCTCCAGGCCATCTCCAGCACACACCAGCGCTACAGTCGCCCCGGGTACCAGTGCTTATCATCTCCTCCTCCTCTTTTCTAATGATTTGTGATAACTTGAGTTCATTTTGTCAAATGTGAAAACCTCAGTCTTTTGCAATCTGTGTTAGATTTTCTAGACCTTTCTCTATATATTGGGTTATAACCCTGAAACCTGCTTGCATGAGCTCGACGTTGGACTTCCTTTGCAAATTTTCAGGGTCACTCTGTTGGCCCGAGGGTCATCCCTTCCCCTGAAGACACAGAGTAAGGAATTGACCACAGCACTGTTTCAAACGGTTGGATAGTTGACAACCACTGGCTTGTCATCTGGAGTCTATTTTCTTGGCCTCCTTACTTCTCCATGCAGACCCACATATCAGACTCTCCATGGGCAATATGTTTTAAATAAGTTAGTCAGTTCCAACAAGCCAAGGCAAATGCATGAAAGGTAATAAGGCTAAATAGGCATAATTTTCAGTTCTTAACCATGAAGGTTCCCGTCAGTTTAACTCTGAAAACAGTTAATTTAACCTCATTTAACCTTATTCCAGTTTCCCCTGAACACCATGTTGTATTCATGTTCTTGCATAGATGAATATAATAAAAGGGCCACTGAATGAGTTGAAAACCCGTCAAAGGACAGGTTGGAAACTATGACTTCAGTGAATAATTTACCAGCAGAAGTTATTAAATAAAATTTGGTTCTAGTAGGAGTCAACACAGAGGGAGGATGGTGTTGTTGCTGGTGGTGCCAATTTTATCAGTGTAACATTAACTTGAGTTTTTGGATATCAGAAATTAATTCAAAGCCATCACAGGCTAATATACCAACTGAATTGGACTTTTTTTGGTTCCACAGGCGTAGGACTTGTGGCCGAGATGTCTTCAGTCACAATCCCACTGTAATCCGCACAGAGTCTTTTGTGCAGCCTGTCCACCAGCCCTACATCACCCACTGCCCAGGCCATCGGCTCTGCAGCACCTATAGGTGAGCCTTCACCTTCGTGGGGGGATTTCAGAACCTCTTCTCTGGTTTTACTCCTGCTGCTTTGCATGAGTCCTTACTAACCACAGCATTTGGGGTTTTTGGATACCATCCATTTTATCACGTCTAGAAATCATAATTTTTAGCAGTTTGAAATGCTATTAAAAAACGCTGGATTTTCACATCCTTAACACTCTGCTCATCTGGCAAGTGGCCCAAATAATATTATATTGTTAGCTTTACTGTGTTTGTTTTGTGCTCTTAATCAATAGCAATTGCAATACGCATCAGTGGTTCTTACCAAATATGAAAAACAATTATCACTTAACTGTGTATATGAGTCAAAAGTGACTGCTATCTGTAAACCCAAAATATTATTCATGGCACGTTGCTTTTGGCCCTTTGAACTGAGGCAGGATAGCTGTGTCCAGAATAAAAAATGTGGGCAGAAGTTGCTGTAATGCAGTGGTTCTCTAAGTGCTGCTCCCCACAGTTCCCCAAAGTGCTGTATTATTACTGTATCGGATCCTCGTCCACGATCAATTCCTTGCACGCTATATTAGAGCTTTTGGTTTTTCAGGTGACGTTTCAGGCAAAATAATCTGTCTTCAGGTTTTCATTTAACTTACTGTCATGATCACAGCTCAGTTTATTCCAGACTTCATACTGTGGAGCCTCTTACCACCTTGGCATGTACAGTGGTGCTTGAAAATTTGTGAACCCTTAGAATTTTCTCTATTTCTGCATAAATATGACCTAAAATGTGATCAGATTTTAATGTAAGTCCTAAAGCTAGATAAAAGGGAACCCAATTGAACCAATGTGACAAAAACATTATACTTGTTTGTTTATTTATTGAGGAAAATGATCCATTGTTACATATCTGTGTCCTTTTAGTAACCAGTGTGACCTCAACTAAATATAATTGGTCGGCTTCCTCACATGAACTGCCTGCTTCAGGTTCTTCCACAACATTTGTATAAGATTAAGGTCAGGACTTTGACTTGGCCATTCCAAAACATTAAGTTTCTTGTGCATTAACCATTCTTTGGCAGAAAGACTGTGTTTAGGGTTGTTGTCTTGCTACATAAGCCTGTTTCTCTTGGGCCTCACTTCATGCATGGATGCCCTAACATTCTCCTGTAGAATTTGGTGGTATAGTTTAGAATTCATAATTCCACCAGTGACAGCAACCTGTCCTGGTCCGGAAGCAGTAAAGCAGGCCCAAACTATGATGGTGTCACCACCATGTTTCACAGGTGGAATAAGGTTCTGATGTGGGAATTTTGTGTTTATCTTTCCCCAAACATAACACTTCTCATTCAAACCAAAAAGTTCTATTTTGGTCTCATCTGTCCACAGATCTTTCTTCCAGTGGCCTTCTGGCTTATCCACGTGGACTTTAGTCAGCTGTAGATGTGAAAATCTGATCACGTTTTAGGTCATATTTACGCAGAAATAGAGAAAATTCTAAAGGGTTCACAAACTTTCAAGCACCACTGTATTCCAGAATAGTGTCTAAGTCTTCTGCTGATCATGCAATGCAGAGGAAATGCCAGAAAATCCCAGGAAAAATCTCAGTGAGACTTACAAACCAGCCATCAGTGAAAATACAATCACACAACGGTTTTTTCAGTCTCTTACACACACTGGGAAACAGTGTGGATTCCATGCTCTTTTTTTGGAATGAATTCCGTTTTATTTCCTATAGATCGATAAGCGTTGCGTGGCATTTATTAACCCTTTGGTAGTCTACCCGGCCTGCCTTTCACATACATCTGCATGGAAATATTAATGACCTTATGTAAATAATGTGTTTTTTTAATGCTACTTTCCCAAACTGGCTTTGCCTTTGGCCCTCTATATACTTATCATGCACGCAGAAGCCAAATTAACTTTGTTAGCTGACAAGTTCAGATAAAGTGAGAAATGACCCAGGATAAGTTGATCCCACAGGCTTTGTTCGTTTACATGTCTGAACCATTACACAACCTTCGTGGGAGGCGCAAGGCTAAGCACGGCGATAATGCACTCCTCATTTACAGGACGCTGTACAGGGTGGCCTATCGGCAGGTTAGCCGAGCAGCGCTGGCCACACATTCCTTCCCAGGGTGCTGCCCGGGTTGGCGCAGGGTCCACTCTCACAACTGTGATCAAGGTGAGCGTGCCGGCCGCTCACACTGCTTCACAGCATCAACACAATGTTTTGTAACCAGTTTTCTTCTAACTTTTCAAAAACAAGCAGTTCTTACAAATGTGATGCAGTTTTAATCTCTGTAGGTTTTTTTACGATTATGTCATCTGGCACATACAGTATATTTTACATAAAGAAGATGCTGGCATGTTAGAAGCATATAGTTTAGTTAGGAAAAGCAAGAAGGAAGACTACCCAGTTTTTACCTGACAGAACAACAGTGTAGTTTTCGGTGTTATGTGTGATTTTCTGCTGGTCTGTATTGGTTGTGTGCCCTTGGGATGGTTTTCCTTTCTGTGGCGCTAACATGTGTTCTGTTCTGTGCTCTGTTTGGTTTGGCCCGTGGACCTCCTTTCCTGGGTCTATAGCAGTGTGTGATGATGGCTGTGCAAATGGCGGTACCTGCATAAGGCCCAATCGATGTATCTGTCCTCCAGGGTGGATGGGCTACAGCTGCCAAACTGGTAACTGTTACAGCTTTATTTTGCGCAGTTTTATTTTTGTTTTGTTGTGCTCAGTGGGCCAAACAACGTTCCTTAACTCACGGGGACAACCCGCTCCTTCCTCCTTAACTGTGCTGCAGATGTGGACGAGTGCAGCAGTTCTCAGACCTGCTCTCAGATTTGCTTCAACACAGCAGGTAGCTTCCGCTGTGGCTGCAAGGAGGGCTACAGGCTGGCTGAGGATAGAAGGTCCTGTGAGACCCTTCCACCTCCAACCCTTCCCACCCAGAACAAAGCAGACGATCTGCAAGCCTCCATGGGCAAAAATGGTAAATAGCATCAGAAATAACATCTGTTTGTTACATGATGTCTTCCCACATGCATTTGAATTTCATTCAAAAGCTATTAAAAGGTGGATGGAAGTGGTTGCTTTTTACTAGGTTGAGCAAGTTTTGCACGTTTGACACAGGTAAGACAGCGTAACCATCCTGTGTGTTTGCGTGGATGACCACTGATGTGGCTGTATCAACAGTAAAACTACTGTACAGTCCTTACTTTCCAGCATCTGTTTCAAGAAACGGGAGTTGATGCTGAACTGCGACATTCCCTCTCTTCCACAGTCTTCCCCACAGCAGCGCTGTTCCCAGAGGCAGCGCCGATGATCAATTCTGAAAAAACATCAGCAGATGTGTGCATTAGCAATGCGATCAAACGCTTGTGTAGAGTCAGGTCATTGTCTTGTGTCACCAGAGCTCTTGACCTGGCGGGCAGAGTTCACGTATTCCCCAGATCCGCGCCCCACATTCTCGGAGAAGCCTTTTGTTATGAATATTTTGGCTAAATTTGAAATCGCGTGCAGCTGCCTGACAAACGCTGAGGCCTCCAAGTGAATTCTGAGTTCTAAATTGAGATCTGTGTGCCTCGGGTCCGATGTCAAGTTCTGTAGTAGATTAATTTTGTTTGCCGCCGAAGGACCCTCTGCTGGAGAGAAGAGGACTGGATCATTTCCGGCTGCACGGTTCATTATTACTTTTGGTACGCGCTAGGCCATTCTCAAACTCGTACCGTGAGTAATAATGCACTGTGGTCGGCATCGTCTCCAGCCCCCAGCCCAGGGGGTGGGTTACTGCTCGGGTACATTACCATACCAGCCCATTTCCCCAAACAGACAGATGAGTGTCAAAAGGTTGACGGGTTTAGCCTTAGGTTGATACCAGCATCGTATCAGCAATGTCCACCTGGAAGTGAGCAGGTACCAGGGAGTGAGCTTAGTACCACAGCCTCTGGGCTCAAAGGATTCAGGTTTTAGGCTACTGTCTGCTGTAGCATCACTGAATTTAAGTTACTTGCCCTTAAATAGGTAAATAATGATAATCATCAAAGAAATGTGAATAATGTGCTGCCGGTGCACTGACTCCAGTCAAATTGCCATACAAAGGCAACTATATAAACACAGATATTGTTTAATATTTCATCAAGTAGATTAAATTTGTGAATGACTGAGAATGAAAAGACAGTGGGATCAAGTCGAAAAACCCCTTAGTCCAAGTTTTTGAAAAAAAAAAAAGTCTGTATAATAGGTCACAGATAAAGCCATTAGGTTCCAGTTGGTTGTTGACGCATGAGTTGGTATGGAGGTATTGATGCATCACAGACTTAGGAAAAAGTTTGCCTTTTGTCTGTTGGGGGGATTACTTTAATCTCCAGTAGGTTTGCGTTTGTTCTCAATCCAGCTCCTTGAGCCTTGTCTGCTGGGGTTCAAACTGCACCCCTTCCGTTTACTGCTTCTCACAGCTCTTATTTACAGCCACATCTGGGAAAAATTCTGGTTTGTACTCAAGTTAGATTTACAGGACAGTTGAAATGGTCCTCAGCGGGGCCAAGTAGTGACGTTACACATTATGTGAGGAGTGAAGGGAGGACCGTTTGATGGATCCGGGCCTTGATCAGTGACAGCATGCCAAGCCTGCCATGAAGTTTAAATTTTAAATGTCTCCCTAGACTGTCCCAGCAGTGAAGCCAGAGCCGTGAAATGAACCCTGAACTGGCGTTTATGCCGTTACTTTTGCGGCACTGAACTTTGCTGATGTTGCTGATGCTGCCACCTCACAACACCTGGGCTGTTTGGGTGCAGGTTTGAATCCAGCTCAGTCTGCGTGGAGTTTGTGTGTTCTCCACATGTCCGGGTGGGTTTCTTCCTGGTCTCACACAGTCCTTGTCTCACACAGTCCAAAGACACATGTTTCAGATTTCTTGCTCTTGTACAGCATATATGTATGAGTGACTGAGAGTTTGTGGCTCCGTCCAGTAATTCCAGGATAGGCCCCTGATGTCTGTGACCCTGACAAGGACTAGCAGTTAAAAAAATGAACAAGCGATGCTGACTGATGGTGTCAGTGTTTCAAACGGAGCATGTGGTAACCCAGAATTGATCCACCGACATTGTGTACCTAATGCAACCGTGCATTGTGCTGCGCTCATCTTTCCAGGTTCTGAGGTCAGAAGTGCTGACAACGTGACGGAGGAGGTCCAGGATCTGAAAAACAGAGTGGAGCTGCTGGAAGAGGTAAGTCTCTCTACATAAAATAGATTCCGTCATTTTATAACTGCCACAGTTGGTGTCATTAATCCACATGTAAATGCCCTTGCCAATATCTTAAATTGGGGCATGATGCATACATTGATGATGGGATTTGGCAGGCAGATGGTTTTGATAGACAAACACCTGTCTTTGTAAGCTAAAGACAAGTCTTTCTCACAGTTTCAACTATCGAGAAGAGCTATTCAGTGTGGTCTGAATATTGATCACTTGGAAATTCCAATTCAGATATTGATTTAGGAATATTTTTATTTTTTAATCACCGACTTTCTCTGGATCACTGCAGAAGCTGCACCAGGTCCTGGCCCCGTTCAACAGCCTCTTCCCGGTGTCTCTGGACCAAAGTGTGGCGGGGCGGACCAGCTTCCTATCCCATTCCTTTCAGCAACTGGACCGCATCGATTCCCTCAGCGAGCAGATCGGCTTTCTGGAAGAGCGCCTGGAGACTTGTGAGTGCCTGGAGACCCATTCGGATCTCCTGCTCCCTCTCGCTCAGTGATCTTCTGCCCAAGCCTCACTGTGCGTCATTTCTTGCTGTTACTCCCAAGAATTATCAACATCAACCCATTAGCATGTTTTAATAACAGAAGTTCCCATGAGGTCTCCAGTCCTGGTGTCTCTGCGGATGATTTTTGTTTCACACAAGCCACATTTGTGGTTTTTATTACTTAATATTTGAGACTTCCCGGTGAATACATTTTAGTTTCATGCAATGGGGCTGAGGTAATTAAGTTTGCCACGGTCATTTTAGAAATGAATTGGATCACGGAGAACAAGAACAGTGATGCAGAACAAAATGGATTACAAGCGCTATGGTGAATAAGTTCTAGTTAAGCTGGTGATGTTGAGAGGTGGTCCATCACTTGCCACCATGTTTCTTTTTTGGAAGCAGCATGCGCTCGGTGTCACTCCACTCACTCTCATCTGTCTGGAACAGGGACCTTGTTGTGACCCTGAAATGAACAAACAATTCTGTGTTCTGTGATTGACAGTTGTAACTACCTGTATTTACACACCCTCACACAGTAGTAACCAGGCAGTAAAATAAAGCCTTCTGTATTAAAACTGGACTTACTGAGAAAAAAAGAGAAAATAAGAAAATTAAATCAAACAATTTTCAAAGTTAGCACTAAATTTTGTCATTGTCTCTCATGAGATCTCTTGGCTGCTGCTTCACTTCAGGTTCTTGCCAAGAGAAGTAAAGAGGCAAAGGAGACCATAAGGAGATTCAGAGGGATCCCTTCGTGTTCCAGGTAGCTTCTTTGTCAGCTGTTTGCTCGCAGCCACCTGTTCCTGAGTGCTGACACGACCGCTGCTGGAACATGAAGCATAACATCCATGCTTGCTATGGAAGTGGCGCAAGCACTGCCTTGGTGTTTTTATACATATGCATTGTGATGTTTCATTTCTAAGACCTTTTCCTAAGTGTAAATATAACTATTTTTAAGCCATACTGAATTTGTTTGCTTTTGTACCCTGAAATTTGTCATTTTAACAGTGTATCTGTATTGCAGCCATATGGAGAAACCCATGACTAGTCCGACTTAAAGATCTTGTATACGTTCCTCCAACACTTATAATTTTTTTTTTTTAATGTGCAGGGTAGCACATGAAAAAGTGTCCTGGTCCTGGGTGTCAATATCAGTAATTTTTTTTGACAAAAGAGTAACAGATTATAGTACATTTGAAAAGTTTTTTTTTTTGGTGTCTGCTAGCAGCCATGCCAAGTTGTACACAACACAAGAACTCACAAAGCGTGGAAATGTTGAAGGATGCCACATGTGAGGAGATAACATCTCATGAGATGAACAGAGGGCTGTTTTGCTGAACGTTATGGAGCACAGAACTTTGCATCGCTGCCAGTGGCGACCACAAAATAAAGCAACTTCTCAAGCTATTTAATCATAAATTTCATATTATATTTAAAAACTATCCATACTGACACTTTCTCATTCACCACCCTGCATTAACCCTATTGTGGGATTTGTGGGTTATCTGTTTAAGTTATTGTGTGTCATATGTTTGTTCTTTTGATAATATTACTGAAAACACTCCACAATCAGATGTCATTTATTCTGGTGGCAAAGGGAGGCATCTATGATCATGTTTCAAAAAGCAAGTATAACACTGCTAGATCAAAGGTTCATTTGTCTTAGTGAAACCAAGAAATGCAAATAATAGAGAACGATCTTCTCTTACAAAAAATACATTTTTAATAAAGCATTTCCAGACAGGTTCAGAGAGACTCTACAAAATCTTTAGTAATAGCAGATTTCTATATTTAGTTTATACTGTAATTGTATATGAACATATACATATTGAGTACAACACCCAAGGTCTTGTATTTAAACCACAGTTTACATTTTAAATAACTTCGATTAATTAAATAGGGCACATATTAAACATTCATTGTTCTCACTTGTAATATCAAAAAAAGCAATTTAACACTTTAATACACAAACCATTGTATTAAATTAGTAATTACAAAAGAGCCATGGGAAGTAATACAAGTAAAAGCTTGAATACAGTTTAAGGATGAACCAGTAAAGGGCACATGAAATGAGAAAAGGCCAGCAACGTGCACTGTGCCAGTCGGAGCCCGGAGCAGCAAGCAGGAAACATGCAAACTTGACTGTTCATTCCCATCCTGCCAAGCAACCACACTGACGGAGTGCATCTTCTGCATCTCATTCACAAACCTCTCCAATGCGTGTGGCTGCCCATTTCATTTTACCATCCAGCACTGCATAAGGAGCTGTGAAAACATTAAACTCAGCGCTGAGACAAAAAAGTGGGTTGGGGAAGTGCCTAATGGGGTCCATCACAGTTTAGTCATAGTAAAGATTAAAGTCCCATTAACTAGAATGCTTGATAAAGCACAACTTTTTTTTTTTATAACAAACTCAATTTAATGTGTGTTTTTAAGGTTCTTCCTTAGCATAGCTTTACAGGCATTATTTGGAACCAATCAAGAGAAAATTGGATGCTTGCCAGCAACAGTCATCCTAAAATAAAGCTTATTTTGCTTCCGCCAACAGCAGAAGTGTTTCTTCGCTGAAACTCATTTACAAAAAGGGCCAAAAGCTGTAAATTACAGGCATAATCTCCACTGAGCATTTACTGTGGCTCCATTTTTAATCACAGTCTAACAAAATATTTTTACATTAAACAGCAGCTCAACAGAGCATCTCTGGGATGCAAAAAGGAAAGCAGCCTGCACTACAATTCGGGGCAGGCAGGACATGACAGTAGTTTAGCTTACAATTTCAAAAAAAAAAAGTTACAAATTACAACAAATAGAAGCAGGCAATGAAAACAAAACCTGAGAAAGTCTCCCAGCAGCTAGATCTTGGGAACATTGCTTTTCTGCTGTTAGTATTCCCATTTAGTTTTGCTCAAACCCAGACAGATTTGGGCATACAGTAGTGAGGCCAATCATATCCAGTTTTGAGGAAATCACCTGTGGCTGAAAAACCTGACCAGGCACAAACGGAGTCATAACCTACATGAACTGTAACATTCATTCACTTGATACTGAACTATTAAATCACCACTGACACTTTGACTTGTGTACAATCAAACTATCTTACAAGAGAAAAATACATCATTGAATATACACATAAATGAGGCTAATGTCAAGGGAAGTTGGTGGATTATACACAGATCATTGGATGATGGTAAAGAACGTGTGTCACGGCAAGGCCAAAAGCTGTTTGGACTGTCAGTCTTGTGCTATGTTCCAGGAGTCATGTTTAATTTAAAAGGAAGAACTAGGAAAGTGTGTAAAAGGTGCTGGTGAAACTTTTGGCCCATACACAGGTTTGCAAAATATGCAAAAGGTATAAAAGGAAAAAGAACTTGGGGGGGGGGGGGGGTTAATGGGAGTTGAGGCATGAAAAAATGAGGACCAAGTTATCAAAGGCACACATGATGAACACAAATTGAAAACATAGCAGAACCATAACCAAAAAAAAAAAAAAAAAAAAAATTTTTTTTTTTTTTTTTTTAAACAAGGCTGACCCAATCCCATCATTATGAAGCCTTGCTGGACAGCTGCAAAAACACAAGTGGGTGCTGCAGAGCAGTGTACATCGATGGTTGTAGGCAGCTGGGCTAAAAATACACAGTCTTTATCCAGCTGCTGGAAAATCTGCTCCTCCTCCTCTTTCTATCCACTGTTCTGCAGGGACCCTGAGCGCACACACCCCCTGGGGTTGGAAGAAGCGAACCGGTGTACACTAGTAAGTCAGCAGTATGGCCTGTTATATCCAAGGTACGGGGGAAGAGCCCCATCCCGTAGGGTCTTGGGTGATCAGCCTGGGAAGTAAGGGGGGGGGGGGGGGGCTCAGTAGCGAGAGGGTCCGTTACTGTGAGGTGTCTTCCCCGAGATCTCCATGAACGCTGAGTGCATGACTTGGTAGGATTTGTCAGACAGGGTGGACACGTCGTCTGATGTTAGACCCTTTGTCTCAATCTTGGGAAGGATCTTCAGTTTGATCGTCCCTGAGGGTAGACGGAGGACAGACAGATGGGACTAAGCAACCCTTGGCCTCTACAATTGTGTCAAAAATGCTACCACGGTGAAATACACCTTCTGAGTCTTACTATATGCACCGATTTTACCACAGCAGCTAAAACCCCCGACAGTAAGACTCAGTTATGGGCTATCTGAACTAAAACATGTTTATATTAACTGGATAAACTAGCTAAATTAACCAATCTTACCAGAAGTGAACTGCTTTTCTTTCCTCCGGTAGAAGTTATTGTATGAGGAGAACACAATTGGTACAATTGGAACCTGAAAAGGGAGAAGAGAACCCACATCAGAGGTCATGTACACAGGCACAACAGCTGTACAAAACAATGGCTGCTGAAAGCAGAAGGCCACAGCTGCACGGATTGCAAGGTGACAGATGTCTGCAGCACAAGCAGCCAAGCGGCAAGTGAGAATTGGGAACTGGGACCGAGGCATCATTACGCATTAGAAGTAAAAATAGCCCACAGGAAACAACAAGGACTGTGCTGAGCTCATCCATTATACTTTTAACCTGAACCTGTGTGAGTTAAATAATATTAAATGTAATTAAATAACATATTCCTTATAAAATTAACATTTTCTGGAGCAGTTCCACTGTGAGTTTTGCTTTTCCTTAGTTACTAGGTGTTAGAATTTTCCTCCCAACAACCATTTTTTAAATTAGAAACTGAGGAAAGAGTACATTCAGTAGGGTAAGTAAGTAAGACATTTGCTATTCATTAGAGTGATGCTAATATCACATGAACAGCATCTGCAGGTTTTATAGTGCTTATAAACAATTATGGCTGTGCTGAACATTTATACACGTAGCAGATTAAAAACCCAATTTCTTCAGTTTATTCATAAATACAATAAATGCAATAACTTTCAAGGAAAGCAACTGGAGCCAAATCTCACCTGTGCCTGAACTGCCAGATGGAAAGCGCCCTTCTTAAAGGGCAGCAGGTCACCCTTCTGGTTCCGTGTGCCTTCTGGAAAAATCCAAAGCCGGATCTATACAGGGAACCCAGAGACAACAAATGAGCAAGGAGACAAGTGTGTTCTCCACGGTAACCTAAAATAAGGGGGCTTACACAGGAGCAGGACAAGGGCAGTTACAACCATTCACCACTGCATTGCTTACATGTACAGTAATAATGCTCACGTTCACTATTATGCATGAAATATTACAGATATACAGGTAACAGACAGTAAGAATAGACACACAGCCCTTCATAAATGTGCTCCAAACATCGTTGGACAGAAGTAACAAGTTGCATTGACTTTTCTTACACAAATGTAATTGATGTGACTGACAAATGTGGTGGGAATGGACCAACCTGTTTGTCCACCATGGTCTTAGCCGCTTCAGCCATCACGCTCTTGGCGGTGTCAGTTTTCTTGCGATTGATGAACACGATGCCGCCCAGCCAGCAGACCAGACCCACGGTGCCAGCATACATGAGCTCTTTCTTGGCGATGGAGGTGCATCGGTCAGGAAGGACCTCAATCAGACCTGCAAAAACAAGAGCAACGTAGTTATCAACTGTGTGGTGACTTCAGTTTCAGCACCCAGCTGTCAGCCAGCAGTAAAACACTCTCAGGCAGAACAGAAATAGCAGTGTGAGAAATAACTCAGCTCTTTGTCAGTGTTTACAGGTCAGTCGCAGTGTCTGTAACAGCTGATCATTTATAAGATGGGGAACATGGTCCATTTTACAGAATGAATTTATCAGCACCTGGCAATGAAAAGGAAGTTGTGGAGATTTTTTTATGTTAAACTTTTTAAAATGTTTTAAGGCAACTTTAAGTAGAGATGTGAAATTGACATATGGTTTAACCTTCACTTTTTACAGCAAATGTTATTTCTTTCAGGTAATTAGACCCTATTAAGGGACCGACACAAAATATGGCATAACTGAATATTTTGTTTCTTTAAAAGCATTCTTTCAGTCCCACAAAGAAAATACAGGTATACTTTCTATTAAAAAAAAAAACATAAATTTGATAGGGAAAAAGTAAGTGCATTTAAGAATTTGCTGTAGCTGCCTTGGAAAATGAAATACAGTAGCTACCTGCTTAATTTACACTGCCTGGCCCAAAAAAAAAAAAAAAAAAAAAGTCACACTAATATTTTGTTGGACCACCTTTAGCTTTGGTTACGACATGCATTCGCTGTGGCATCGTTTCGATAAGCTTATGCAATGTCACAACTTTTATTTCCATCCAGAGTCGCATCAATTTTTTGCCAAGATCTCGTATCGATGATGGGAGAGTTGGATCGTCGCATAAAGTCTTCTCTAGCACACCCCAAAGATTCTCAATGGTCTGGACTTTGTGGTGGCCAATCCATGTGTGAAAATGATGTCTCTCTCTTGCTCCCTGAACCACTCTTTCACAATTTGGGCCCCATGAATCCTGGCATTGTCATCTTGGAATAAAAATCCATTGATAGAAAAACTTGGTCATTCAGTATATTCAGGTAGTCAGTTCACCCCATTTTTTGGGCACATAATGTTGCTGAACCTAGACCTGACAAACTGAAGGAACACCAGATCATAACACTTAAGTTAAATCCAGGTGGTGACTTTTTTTTTTTTTGGGACCAGGCAGTGTATAAAATAACAAAATATTTGAAGTACATAAAAATCTGTATATACCTTTTGAACAAAATAGTCAGTTGGTTGACCTGCATTTACAGCAAGTTCAGAGGCAACATCTGGCTAAAAGTAAAATAAGATAATCAGCCTAACCACACACAAGTGTTCCTGTTGTTCAGTCATAGCCAACTCTTCATGACCTCATGGATTATAACACGCCAGATCCATCCGTCATTGACAACCTTGAAGTTCCCCCAAATGTTAATTATTTTAGTAATAACCTCCATCCAACTCAACCTCTGCCATCCCCTTCTCTTGCCTTCAATCTTTCCCATCATCAGAGTTTTCTCTAGTGAACCCTGTCCTTATTATATGGAAAAAGTTATTGAGTTTTGGCTTCATTGTAAGTCCTTCCATTGAAGAAAAGCAAACTCACTTATTCCTTCCAGCATTGACTATCTTGACTTGCCTGCTGTCCAAGGGACTCTCAGCAGTTTTCCCCAACACCACAATTCAAAAGTATCAATCTTGACACTCAGCCTTCCTTATGGTCCAACTTCAATGGCCATATGAGACAGATGAAGTGTACAATAGATTTAATAAAATAATTCCAGCATAACAAATGAACAAAAGTGTCAGTTCATCACCTATCCAGCACCACCCAGCACCTATCCAGTCCGTTTTCATATTATATTTGGCTACTTACAATGATGGCTATAATTTATAAATTGAAATATTCAGAAAAGCCTAAAACTGCTCCTCTCACCACTCCAAATTCAATCACTCATTGTCAGTAAAATAAGATTTTTAGTCACCAGGGCCAGTGGATGAATGGTTGGCCAGTGGATGAATGCTTAGTGATAGCGGTATCACTGCAAAGTGAAGTTAAAGCTGGTCCACTGTGAGCCTATCCAACCAGCACAGCTGTATGCTAAATAATGTAACATCAGCTATTTTTTTTGCCTTGATGCAAGTACAGAGGAACGGTGATCACAGAGATGCTGAAGCAGATTTGCTGCATCTGAATATTCGGTGGTGAGTGCTTTCCGCCACGTTTCAAAAACTTGATATCTGCCATCTTGTACTTCCCCTGGTTATTTTTCACACAACCAAAATGTTCTCCTGCACTACCAATCAAAGGTCCTTCTTTGGTGGAAATAAATCCAAAATGTGATATTGCTCTACCATTTTCACAGTACCATTTTGTACTTTCTGCAAAGTGTGTTAGACCAACCAATCGAAGCTGAGCAGAGTCAGGCCCGCTGCACGCACGCGACTTGATTCTAACAGGAAGTTTTTGTGGTAAAGCGGAAAGCGAGACTTCTAAAAATTGGTTTGGAAACTGCATCATTTTAAACTGTAGTTAATTGTGAAGCCAGTTAAATCACAACCTCCTTTTTAAATCAATAAATAAAAAAAGTGTGACTGTGACATGCTGACATTCAGCTCAAGGTATACCCAGCCTGTCACTCTGTATTTGCAGGCCAAGCAGTTATTGATAACACATGAATAGAAAGTATTATTTAACACTTTGAATTTAATCTTTTACAGAAGCTAACTGATGGAAAAAAAGAGAGGTACAACTGAATTTAATGACTGTAACAGTAATAAAAATTTTGGCATTACAAGCAAATGGAAGCAGGAACAGATCTCCCTTTCCTGGTCTGTTTGCCAGTGTTTACCACTGCTCAGCAAATTTCTTTACCCAGCATGACTTTCACAGCCATTTACATGGCTGCATAAAGACTGGAACAATCTAGATTAAGTGTGTTTGAACAAGGTACAGCTGCAATGCTGCTCTTAGAACTGGAACCTTCACATATACGTATGAAACTTCACACATACAGTTCAAGACCTTCAGTTACAAAAGAAAATCAGAAATTCACCTGAATTTTATCTTACCAGCAAGAATACAAGATCAGGTGTGTGACTGAAGAGAGTAGACATTTGGTCTAAAGTCCTCCATAACTTCAGTGAACAACTTCCAGTAACACCATAATACAGAAAAGCAAACCCAGCTGCTGAGAATAAAGTCCAAGAATGAGAGCCATTTGTTATCCCCAAGGACTGGATGCAGTGCTGAACTTTTACTTACATTTCTTCCATTTGATAGATGTACTGACATTTTCTTCACCACTTATTTTATGGTCCTGACTATTAACAGCTGCTCTGGTTTCCTCCCACAGTCTAAGGACAGTTTCAGGTGAACTGGTGATTCTAATGCACGAGTGCGCAATGGCCATGCAAAGGACTGGTAATCCTGCCCAGGGTTGACCTTGCCTTTTGCGCAATATTTCCTGAACACACTCTGGATCACAACTCCCATGCTGTCCACCAGTACAAATCTCGTTGGCTAGCTTACCGAATTCCATCTATTAAATCATGATCAAAATCACCAGTGTCACAACACCAAGAGAACATCGTGCAGCCTTTGGACTGATCAGCTGATGTTCATATCTGCAGGGTTGTCTCAACTACTATAACTGAAGTGTAGAAGATGATACAAGATGATGGCACTAGGAGGGCAAAGGTAGGATAGCAGTATGTCTGCTGGTACAACAGGGGAACACAAAAAAAGAGAAAAAGCAGAGTGCTTACCCAAGACATCCAGCGAGCTCTGGTGGTTGGAGATGATCACATACGGGCCTTCCAATTGGAGATGCTCCCAGCCGCTCACCTCGAACCTTAGGCCTAGCAAGTACTTCACATGACGCACCAAGAAACGAATCACTCTGCCAATCAAAAACAAACACTGCATTTACTTACACATCATGCAGACATACTAAAAAGGGAACATTTAAGAATCTCAAACTTACATCAACATCTGCAATTAAAAGTTTGGTAAAAACTTTTTTTGCAACTGGACATGAATAGTAATATTTTATTTGAAAATCTTGTATACTCAGTATTTTGAATATAATGACATCAATGAAAACAACAGAGGATTTCCCCCATTTGTCTTTTTAGATATTCTGCAGGCCTTTATAATATCTCCCAGTAACCTTGGCAAAAAAGTTGCTGGAATAATATTATTATTATTATTATTATTATTATTATTAATAATAATAATTATAATGGAACTTGATATGACTGTATCATGCAATTTGAAAATGCTCATGTACGCGATCTGCACGCCACCGTGACTGTACGAGTGCCCAACTGTGTGACCTTTGAGCGGTACGCGAACATGAACGAACATACCAACCTGAATGCGGACCTTCAGCTGCAACAACAGTTATCAGTTTTTAAAATAAGCTCGCTCTTCATCTACCACTTCTCCCTCTACAGACGAAGGGTTCAAAGAGTAATAATTTGATTTATGTGCCATTTGTTTCTCAATGCCCTGAGCAAATCCGAGGCTTATCACACATTGCAACATATTCAAACTATTAACATGATAAATACTGTTTTATCAAGAAAATGAGTATGACTGCAGCTACCATGAAAGCCTGCTGCCTTTATGCCAATGTGCAGCTCTTAAAAAGTCATTCAGAATAGGAACAAAAAAATTTTCCTTATTACACAACGGAAACACTTATTACGCTGCATTTTCCCCTAGTGTACTTTTTATTCATACAATAACACTGTAAAAGTTAGCTATAGTAGTGACAATTTAAGTGACAATATTTTAATTATTATTTAATAAAAAGCAGAAGAAAGTAGCCTTCACTGGTATCCTGGGAGATCCATTAACCGGGGTTTAGGACAGTCATCTACATGTGTATGAATCTCACAGTGGTATGGGCCAAAACACAAGGTAAACTACTTACTAGCTCTCAACCGCAGCTTCCTTAAAAAATAATTTTATACAGAAGTAACCTGTTTCAAAACATACAGCATTTATGCAAGTTGTTCATACTGACAGAAGACGTTCTGTATTACGACATTAGTCACCTCAAGCTTTTCACAGAAAAAGTGCAAGGAGATGTTGACTCACATCTGGGTTAAACAGGCAAAGGGTGAAAAAAGAGGTTAAAAGGGTCCAAGAAGCATCAGATCCTTGGGGACATGTTGGTTCACAGTGTCGTGACATCAGGCTCCATGCCTACAGTGACACACCTCTTGGCAACAAATTGGCTCAAAGTCAAACTCCAAGTGAACACCACACTCCTCTGCTCACCTTGTATTTTTCAAAATGGTTCATGTAAAGGAGGAGAACAGCTGTTTGGCCTTCCAGATGCAGCAACATTTAACCTATGATGAATATAATACCGTACATTACAATTTTTTGTACCGAAATATTTTAATCTGTCTATATGAACTGATCCATGAACGTCAAAAGTCACCCCTCCAGTGGTCAAATAATAAGTTGTTAATGGAACAATTCTGAATTTCAGGTTTGAAGTCCGTGCCCATTATTTTCCCAGCAACCCCAACACTGTCCAACTTCAATCACACTGAGGAAAGGGGGAGAAAAGAGGGAAAGAAAAAAAAAAAAATCAGCAAAGGCTTCTCCTCACCTCTGTACAGAGATCCCCAGCCTGTCTTCCACCTGATGGGCTAAATCTGCAACTGGAGCTCCATAAATACAAGTAAAAACTTACTTGCAATTACTCCTGCATTACTACTCCCTCACACTAACTTGCCAGGTCTGCCACCAAGCCATCTTTCTGTAATGGATCTGCATCCTACCCAAATTGTCCTTCCTCAGCCCTGCAGCCACTACTTCTAGACAAGGGTATACCCAAGGTTTTTGGCACCCATAAATACCCTATTTTCCCCTACCTAATACCCACCCAAAACTCCATGGTGCAAAACACCAGCAGCAATTTGCTCACACCTAGAAATATCAATCATGTTCAGCAATTGGGGTTCAACTATCCCTATAAACCCAACGGTTAAATACAGCCGTTTACAGATATGTAACAGCTCTCCCATACTGCATGTGAAGGAACCCTCTATGCGACCGTTGATTTCAGGATCTCCAGTGGGCGTATTGGTGTACTCTACGAGTTTGCGTTCCCACGCTCCGGTCTCTCAAGGTATCGGTTCATTACCCAGACGATGCAGGCAGGTTGTCAAAATATAAAGAAAGTACATAAAAAAGCAAAACCTCCTTTGAAGAAAACACCTTTCTGTTAGATGCACATCCACACAACACAATACAGCTTCCATCCAGACTACAGTTAATGCATATACATTAGAGCAGCCATTTAATGGGAGTGCCATGTTTACGCCGCCCAGACCTGCACTGCGCTAAGGAAAGAGCCCGGACAGCCATTTTATCTTCACCTGTTCTACCCATCACAAAACCACACTTGTATGAATTTTTTTTTTTTTTTTTAAATTCCTCAATTATTTTCACAGCCCTGGTACCCTGTTTTTGCCTGGCACCCAGAGCAGACCCTTTACTGTGCCACTGTTTACAGT
This sequence comes from Heterotis niloticus, assembly GCA_018136845.1. Lineage (NCBI taxonomy): Eukaryota > Metazoa > Chordata > Actinopteri > Osteoglossiformes > Osteoglossidae > Heterotis > Heterotis niloticus. The sequence continues at coordinate 18,151,923 of CM030903.1, read as the reverse complement.
ACAGGCTGCCCCCCACGTCCATCCCCTCTTTGGTACGTAGTTGCGTTCAGTGAGAGAGGGTGGATGAACGCAAAACTGGATTCACAAAATTACACCGCCGGGGGTCACAGGCACCTTGAGGGACATCATGTATGGACTTGACTTCACGCGTGCTTCAGAAACCTCACGGGCATGGCGTGCATCTGCTCTCACACTAACTGTACACACTACAGTGAAGGCCACAGGTGTGTTTAAACCAAGGAATTTCCTGCAGATGTTAGAGATGCCAGAAGGTCTGGCAAAAGACGCAAGATTACTGTACTCACCAAAGTAGAGGAATAACAGCATGAATAGTCACACAGTGGAGAAGCAGCTGGTCGCCTCTTCACCTACAAAGCTGGTGCAGTGTAACCCCCCCCCCCATACACACCCTTCCAAAAACACTGTTATGACCATAACCTCCGTTCAGCTTTCGCTGAAAATACAAGAAACGCGTCAACATGAAGCAAAACAACAACAAAAGGAAACGTACTCGCACGACCAAGTTTCTCAAATAATTTAAGTGACATTCAAGCGGACCAGCGAACTAAAACTTGACACACGTATTGAACGTTCGACCGGGAAAAGATTAGCTTTTATTTGTAAAAGAAAGCTGTTTTAATGCCATGTATTTTTTTTTTTTTTTACATCGAACGGTATTCCGGAATCAGTCAACGCCGTGCTAGTAGCACACGAGCAAACGGGCCTTAAAACGGCTTTTTGGGTGTGAATGAAACAAGTGCCGCGCTTCAACCGGTAGCAACCGGGCCGAACTCGGCACCAATGGCCGAACGCACGCGTGCACAGCTGCACAGGCACAAGGAGCCCATTTATTCCCTGACAGGGCGTTAGCCGCGGCTAGCAGCGCGGGCGCCTCACCGCATGTTCTCCACGTCCCGGCCGCCGCTCCACAGCACGCAGATCGGGATGGCGACCACGGCCAGCGCCATCATCCAGGCCACGTAGAAGCACTTCTTGAAGTAAAACGCGCACGTGCTGCTCGTGCACAGCACGACGGGCACGAGCACGGCGAGCACAATCCAAAGCGCGTCCATGGCGTGTGGCGGCTTGCCGTTTGAAACGGTCACTACACTCCGCTCTGCTGTCACTGACACTACCGGCCCGCAGCTCCCGAATGGACACCGAGCCGCCCTGCCCTGAGCCGCACCTCCCGTTCGGCCGCTGTTGCGAAACGCCGCGGTGTCGAGTCAAAGTCCGCCGATGTCGGCAGCTGCGAAGCGCCTTAAAGTGACGCGCAGCTGTAGGAGTTGCGACTCAGTTCGGGTTCCGGCTCTGTTTCGCTCAGCGATTGAAAAAAGACATGCATTGAATTAAACTGATCTGAATTGAAAACCGCGCAAGGAAATGCAACCCCGCCCCTCCACAGCCTGGGCTACTTCATCCCAGTCCTCGTTACTGTGATTTGTTAGGGAAAAAAGCTGCTTAAATTTCAACGCAAAATGGTCAGATTGGACAGTACCAACATCATTCTGGCCACTGAACGCAATGCCATCGCCTCCTTTTAAATAAAATTCACAGTTGTTTCCCATATTGCAGTATTACTGCGTGTATTTGTTATTTTACTGAACAAAGTGCGCCGACAGAAGAGAGTGATTTGTGAAGATGTGACACTTTCAGAAGTACTGGACATGACTGTCCGGACCTGAAGGTATATGTCACGCTCGTGCTTTTCTGGGCTCTTCCATGGCACCGACCTGTCCAAACCCGCTATATTAGTCTACAATATAAATTCATAGTTTGTTAATGTTTTAGCTGAATACCGAATTAAAAAATGCAAAAAAAAAAAAAAAAATTCAATTCACAAAAACACGGATTTTACGCTAAAATTTTCAAAACCAGATCTGTTACTCGCTCATATGATAAAAAATTATCATAGCATTGCAAACTTGCAGAAATAGCGATGCAGCACAGACTTCTGGGATAATCCCTTTGCGTCACGTGACTTTTTTTTCTATGACGGGAGGAGCGCCGTGAGCTGAGGTTAGTAGTCAGTTTTCCTCACAGTCGATTGTCACCTCCGCTTTTGGCGTTTTTCCTCAACAAATGAATCGCAGTGACCCTGAAATGGTTCATTTTTTTTAAACAAAATGGACCGCAATCCTGACCTTGTCGTTTTACTGATCCAGCACGAGAGAAATGTACTGCGCAGTTGTCGCGCAACACCGGCGGGGAGAAACTCCGAGACGAAAAAGTAAAAAAAAACCACGTCGGCGTATTTGTGACGCTTTTCTATATTGTTTGATTTTTTTAAATATTGCACTTAAGTAGACTAAAACCACAGTAAAACACACGCTGCTAAAGATAAATGCAATACTTGAGTTGGAAGTTAGCAAAGGACATATTCACCTTCAAAGTTTGGGCCATGATGTCGAAATCACGCCTAACCACACTAATGTTATACAGATGCAGTTTTTATATTTTACCTGTAACTTGATGTTAGAAATATTGAACCATATTAAGGTTTAAACACAGTTGATAGTAGTGTTGGGCAGCACCCGGGCACAGGAAAAAACTCAGTCCTGCATATTTAATTCTCAAGAGTCGAAAGAGTTTATTTGTTACGTACATGGTTGTATACCATGTAGTGAAATGTGCTCTGATCCAGGATAGACTGTGCATGAAAATTTACAATGAAAAATAAAACAAACAACCAACCGAACACCAAGAAGAAAAGAAACAAACAGCAAATAGACAAATAAGTAAAAATAAATAAGTAAAACGGTAAAGAAACCTTAAGGTGCACTTGAAGGACAGTGACAGTGAGGGGAGTGGTCACAGAATATTGAAGACCCTGGTCTGTGAGGATTGTGATAGCATGATGGTTGCTGGGATGAGACAGGTCACCGACGATCCTAGTCGCTCTGGTCCTGCATCTCCTGGTGTAGATGTCTTCTCAGAAGAAGTGATGGAGCTTCATATTTTACAACTGGTCTTTCCTACCAAATATAAGGGAAGACAGAGCTGGGAGTGCAAATATTTCAAAATTTTAAAGTTTTTTTTTTTTTTTTAAATTAAAAGAAATGCACTGTAGTCATCTGAAATAAATGTGTTGACAAGCTGGTAATGAGGTCCAAAACCTCATCCACAGTAAAATATTTATTGCCAATATAATGACTTATAATTCATAATCAGGTGCACAAAGCGCTCAGTTCTTCAAAGTTGGACAAAGAAACTGGCCTGCTGGCAGGTTTGCTCCTGGCACTGAAATGATGGTTATAAAGTCAGCTGTGATTTAAAGTGTGGTGTAGCTAAGCATCTTTCCAACTTATCCCTGTTCAGACAAATGTTTAAAAGTGCAGAGATATATTTTGAACAAAGATTAAACTCTGAGATGGTTTACGTTTCCAGGAGACCAAAGGGGAAGCAACTAAAAATGTCCACCCTTGCTTCATTCCAATATTTGAATTCTTCTGACAGCAGAAATACAGATTCAGCCAAAAGCAGACATTTTACTCCTGCACCGCTACATTGAATGCCTTTGAGTTCCGATTTTTACAATTAGTTTAAATTTTATTCTGCCAGTACTTTAGCTGCTAAAGTATATTTAGTCTGCTTGTCTGGTTGTTCAGCTGCCCAGACACAGGTATGGAATTGTTGGCTTTCCAGTATCACCTGATACAGAAAAGTAAACATTTGCGTAGTGGATGGGGATAACATTGACCCGTCACCTTCTCGATCCATTTATCAACAGACTATTGTGAAAGATAACATGGATTTACAGACTGCCAGAATGATGGCATCAGACGATGTGAAATGAGGATGAAGAGTTCAGTGTCGTCCACATGATGGTAATTTTCATTTGAACTCTGTGTCCTATGTTATGTTTATTATCTTTGTCAGAATTTAATGTTAATACTTTGCTCAAAGCTGCAGCTGCTCTGAAGTACACGGCAATTGTATGAACACTGGTTGATGCATCAGGTCCAGCGTCTTACACTAAGCTCATTAACTTAAACTTAACATTTCTTGACTTTAAGAAACGTTTTAAAAAAATGTGTAATTTATGTAAAAATGTTTTGAAGGAAATTATTGCTGTCAAAAAAACAAGATAAGTGGAAAATATGAACACAAAACACCTATGTTACATAAAATGTCTTTTTAGTTATGAGCTATCTATCCATCTATCTATCTATCCAATTGCATTTTCTGCAAGCATGGATGCGTTTCCATTTTCTGCCACTAGGCGGTAGTAAAATATTCAAGATAGAAGGGGAAGCGGGCGCAACATTTGCAGCAATTTGTACATTTTTAATTTTGGGTATATTCATTTCCTAATGCTGTATTTAAAGCTTAAGAAGAAGCTATAAAGATATAAGAAAGAGGAAGGAAAGAAAGATGCGTGTGTACCATTTTGATGCTCAAGTGACCAGATTCTGACCAACTTGTTGACGTCAACAATCTTCTGGTTCCTCGTGGCCATTAAGTACTTTTGCGGTTTTACACTGAAATACTGTATTTTACACTGCTTTAAGCAGAACGACTAGTTGCAAGTATGCAACAAAAAAGCAATTAATACAAGGTTGTGAACATGATGCAATTTTATTTTCAGGTATTTTAATGTAGCCGTAACATTTAATTCTGCTAATAAATAATAAACTAATTATCAGTTAATAGCATAAATAAGTAGTGAAATAATCAGTCAGGAATAATAAATTATAAATGAAATAATAAAATCATTTTTGTGTGCTCCCTGCCTCATGTTCCATGTTTCCAGTATGGAGAAACACTAAGACCACACACTGTATAATGAAAATAGAATAAATATTCCTTTCATCAAATTTTTTGTTATTGTACCTTTATGTTACCATGCAGATTCTTTGCTTTTCAGACCAGTTTTGTGCTACAGTTTTCAGATCCTAACTGTGTGACACATGTACTATATTAATGATATACATCCACCTCATTTTACAAACAAATTCTGAGATCCAGTAAAGGAAAGACCAGACTTTGTGAGGAGGCTCAGGTCCTTTGGAGCATGTAGATCTTCATTGTAGGTGTTCTACCAGGATCAGGTAGTTGCTGGTTCAGCCTTTTTTTCTGTGGAATGCTACAGAATCTCCACAGCTGATGCCAAAACACCTAACAAATTGGGAGGGTTGCAGTGTTCCTAGGAGTGAGCTTGAACTCCCTGATGGAAGTTTGATAGAAATAGAACCTAAACAAAATGTGGTCTAGCATGGACAATAACTTATGCACTTTGCACACCATCTCACCTAAACAGAGGAGCAGCTTCAGCAACCGGCTGGCCCAGGTGCAGCAGAGCACTAGGAGCTTCTTTTGATGGTTGTGTCTACCAGCAGAAATGAGGCTCCACAGTGAGTCCTCACACTGAGAAGGTGATGACCTCTTACTCATCATGACATGAGAATCAAGCTGGGCTGTTCATGTGTTATTAAAACTAATGCATTTGCTAGAGATTATGACCAGTTATTTGTGAATGAGGCTTTCATATTTATTGTGAGGTTGGGCAGTTCCAGTCAGTCTCATCTACCAGCTTGACCCATGTCACAGCTGGAGTCATTGGTTCAAATCTACACTAAAACAATTTCCCATTTAGCACCTTATTACCTGGCTTTGGTGCAAAGTCTCTGCTACATGGGCAATGTTAAATGTATGAAAACCTTAATTTCCTCAATTGAGTTGTCACTCCGTTTCTGTATAGTTCATGTCAGATTTGATCTTTTTATTATCTATTTAGCTTTTGACTAAGTTAATTTCTGATACAGCACATTTTTCACAGCAGGTGGTGCGGAGGTCAGAGCTACTAACTTTGATCTCAGCCTTAGCAGCTTTATACAACTCTATGAATGAGTACATATGGTAACTGTAAGTACCTCAGCAGTGTAAAATGCTTAAACAAATGTCAACTAATTGAATAAAAACAACATTAAGGCCACTTCAAATTGTTTTTAGAATCCTCCAGCATGGCAGAGAGTTCCAGTGAATAGAACAGTACAGGTGTTTTTTTTCTTTCTACAGTGACACATACCATTATCTATTGTGGTAAACCAGCCACTAAGAAGAAGGAACCAAAACTCACAAATAAACAGAAAGGTGGATGTAAATACCAGTGGCTACCCATCCCTTTCTGTGCTTTTTATTGTGGTGACAGGTAACCTGGGTGTATCTGTCTCAAACAAAAACCAAAATCTTTCTTAAGGCACAGCTACAGTCTGAGGACCCAAAAGTTGTTATCCAGGCCAGCAGTTATGCTTGTTAGAGGTACAGAGTTGTTGGCTTCCAACCACAGAGCCTCGTGGCTGTAGCAAAGTCACCGGCTTCTGGCTGCAGGTGCCCTGTCCAGCGAGTGGCTGTATATCCCTTGCCATGCAGGCTTTGCCAGGGGTTGGTGTACCCAGTGGTAAAGTGACTGTACAGATTTTCCAACTTCCATTCATTTTGTGCTTGTAGAATATACTCGTACTGCATGATATCAGAAGCGTTCATGACACAGGTCAATACTCCACAGCCTCTCATGTTGTTTGGGTAAGGAATACGACTTTTATTAAGACTAGTGAGACCAGGCTCTGTCTAGTAGTATAGTCAGTATAGTCGTATACGGTCAGTATAAAGTGTGATAAAATCAAAAACACTGAGCCACAGAAGAAAAAAAAAATTCTGCTACTGAGTAGAGTCCATGTGTCCCACACGCAGTCAAGCATGCTGATTTCGGATCTGAATTCAGATCTTGTCTAGGATGTCTGGAACTGTCTTCATTTAGAGAGTTGTTTAAGAGAGCTTCATTTAGTCGTTTAAATTATATCACAAGTCGATGCATGCCGTTTTCTGGTTGGCATTTTTGAACATGTGATTCCAGAGCACGCTTGAGTTTTTTTGCCAGTACTGATTCAAAAATTAAATGTTTAACCCTGAAATTGCCAAGTTCTTCAAAGACAGTTTTGACATCACTTTGTGGATGGCACTGTGTTCCTTGACAGAGCAGAGCATTGAAAGAACATGCAAGTGAATATCTATCTCTGTAGTGATTCACAGAGATGCCATCAGAATCTTTGGTTGCAAAAGGGCTCAGTGACTGAATGACTCTGCCAACTTCTGCAGTAGAGATATTTGATTCGCTGACAATTTTGTTTGTCTGTTTCTCTGTATGTGGAGACATTCTGAGTTGAAGTAAGATAGGAAAATGGTCAGAAACTTTAATCTTAGAATGGATCTCACATGCCTTTACCAACTTTACTGTGTCAGCATGCATGAAGAAATAATCCAACCTTGACTGAAATTTCCCTCTCGTGCACGTAGGTTGTATCTCAGCAATGTGTTTTCTTCTCCATATGTCTACAAGACCATGGTTTTCCAAGAAAGACTCCAACTTTTCCCTTATTTTTTTATGATGCTTAGCTGGTTTACCATCTGTTCTGTCCAAGCAACTTAAAGTAGCATTGAAATCCCCCCCAATCACCAAAATCTCTGAATTCTTAGGATTTATATCTTCTGAGAGGCTGTCAAGAAGTTTGTCTTCGTCTGAATGATGGTACACACTAGCAAACGTAAAATTCACCTGTCTTATGGTGCATTTCAGAACTACATAACCATCCTTATTTCTTTTCTCATTTATAAACTGAATGTCTGCTTTGCCCTTTTTCACCAGTATGGCAGCCCCTCTCTCATGTGAACTGTAGTTTGCAGAGTATACGTGCCAGTCATTAAAATGCTTTGCTATTTCTTCTTTTTGTTCAGTGTGAGTCTCTTGCAGCAAAGCAATGTCAGGATCCAGCTTCTTAAGCATATCAGCAATTTTGTCTTTGTTTTGTTTCACTCCATTAACGTTGCAGGTAACAATGCGAAGACAAATTTTGTGGTAATTTGCAGCAGCCATGACTGTTTCAGCGCTTCGCTCAAAGCTGCACAGGGAATTTCAGAAGATTTTTGCTTGAGTGAAGACGGTCTCTACATCTTCCTAAAACTCACCCTGTTTAAGACAGTTGCATTAGAGTTTGCATGTGACTCAAGCACTAAAGTATTTAATATGAATGTCATTTTTTACCATCAAAGTGTTTCTAATAAACTTCAGGTAAAGAAAAAAATAGGATATAGGGCCTTTCAAAAGTGTTCAGACCCTTGACAAAATCACACATTTTAGTGGATAACAAAATCATGGCTTGATATGTAATTCCATGCAATACTTTAAATCAAAATAATAATATTCAAAATTAATTTTCTTAATTCCACATGAGTTTTCTATTACAGTTTCTTTAAAGTATGGATTTTGAAGCTACACACAGATTTTTGGGAATGCATAAGATGTATTTAAACATCTCCCTGCTCCCATTACAAGACTGCATTTTGCTGTCATCATGATTTAAATATCTGTGTTCCGAAAACTAAGGCATTTTCATGTGTAAAAAATAGCATTCATCCTACGGATGGTAGGACATTAAAATAAGACAAAATTAAATAAAATTAAATAGCATGCCTAACAGTTATTCATTTTAATATGAAAAAATAAGTGACAAAGCACTGTACCTTTATAAAGAGTTGTGATTATGAGTTTGAAGTACTTCAGTCTACGGATACACCTGCGGCCTCCAACCTGTAGCAGAAGTTAGGAGCTACAGGTGATCCTGGCAACTTATTGTCTTTGTGTGCTGACGTTGCTAATAGAGTCCCCACCTCCATTGCTGTATTCATGTACTCCAGTATTGTGTGGCGGTATCTTCTGAATGCTGAAAAGTGAATTATCTGGTTAGTACACATCTACAAATTGAGCAGAAACACTTGCTCAACCACTTGCACATTCTTTATTTCTACACTTAACGTCATTTACTGTAAGCTGTCAGTAGTCATATTGTAAGAATTTCTCAAACATCAGTAAGACCAGCTTGAACCATAGTTTGTAATCAATATACCTTCAGCAACACCTAGAAACTAGTAGTGTTACCTCACCTTAAATAAGTAAATATAGGTTGCCATAAGAAATACAATAAATATAGATTGCTCGAACTCTGGATAGGTGTAGATGGAGATTTACTCGAGATAATTCTGTATACAGTATTCTGTATAGCACAGTGGATGCCTCATAGGTCTTGGGCTGCTTGGTAGCTATGCAATTTGAATGCACTTCTATCTACAGTATGTGTGTTATGTTGGCTCTGTTACATACATGGGTGAATAACTGAAGGAGAAGCGTAGATGACTAGAATGGCTTCGGTGAGAGGTATCTGTCTGCTACATTAATAAGTTAAAAAAATAATTAGAAATATAGGTTTTGTAATTTGGCGGGGGGTGGATAGTGTTAAATGTACAAAAATCTACATTTCCTTAATTGAGTTTTCATTCAGTTTCTGTATAGTTGTCAGGTTTTATCAGATAATCGTGACTGAGGAAATATGGAAGGAGATTTTACCTATTCATTTTGTCTTCTCACCTTGTACTAGAGAACTGTGGCTCATAATAGTATTAAAATGCTGAAAAGTTGGTTTTGTTTACCACATATCAAAACTTTAAGGAATTTTCAAGTGTCATTAATTTAGCTTTTCACCAAGTTCATTTCTGATACAGCACATTTTTCACAGCAGGTGGTGTGGGGGCATAGCTACTGCCTCTGATCTCGGCCTTAGTAGCTTTATACAGCTCGATGAATGAGTAGATACTGTAACTGTAAGTACCTTTGCATCGTAAGTTGCTTAATAAACAAATGTCAACTAATTGAATAAAAGCAACATTAAGGCCACTTCAGATTCCTTTATAGAGTCCACCAAGCGTGGCAGAGCGTTCCAGTGAATAGAACAGTACAGGCGTTTATTTTCCACAGTGACACATACCTTTCTCTATTGTGGTAAATCAGCCACTAATAAGAGGAAACCACAACTTCCAACTGAATAGAAAGTTGGGTGTAAATACCAGTGGCAACCCATCCCTTTTTGAGCTTTTTAATGTGGTGACAGGTAACCTGGGTGTATCTGTCTCAAACAAAAACAAAAATATTTCTTAAGGCACAGCTACAGTCTGAGGACCCAAAGGTTGTTATCCAGGCCTGCAGTTATGCTTGTTAGAGGTACAGAGTTGTTGGCTCCCAACCACAAAGCCTCGTGACTATAGCAGAGTCACCGGTTTCTGGCTGCAGGTGCCCTGTCCAGCGAGTGGCTGTATATCCCTTGCCATGCAGGCTTCGCCAGGGGTTGGTATACCCAGTGATACAATGACTGCACAGACAATGAATTGAATGTTCCCTTCATTTTGTGCCTGTAGGATATACTGCGTGATATCAGAAGTGTTCATGACACAGGTCAGTACTCCACAGCCTCTCATGTTGTTTGGGTCGGAATATGGCTTTTATTAAGACGAGTGAGACCGGGCTCTGTCCAGTAGTATAGTCGGTGTAGTTGTATACGGTCAGTATAAAGTGTGATAAAATCGAAAACACTGAACCGCAAAAAAAATTGTTCTGCTACTGAGCAGAGTCCATGTGTCCCACACGCAGTCAAGCATGCTGTTTCCAAATCAGAAATCAGTGCTTTAAGCACTTGCTTTTGCGCTTCTAAGTGGTTGTAGTTGCCCGTTGCAGAAACCAACAGGAGCCACCCATCATGTTGGGGCTGAAGGGGCTTTGATATCTTTCATATGTATCCATACATATTTTTCCATAATAGAAATATCTTGATGGAATCTCTGTCCGTGTTTCTCAATTACATCACCTAAATTTTGTGGGTTGAGTTTTGCTCTGAATGTGGTCCCACACATCATTTTGCAGATTTTGGGTCCAACAAAAACTCCCACTTTCAGTTTCACATCAGGTTTCATCACTTCAAACTTTTCCTTAAGATACTGAAAGGTACTTCCATCACAATCCACTGCTACTACAAAATATTTCATGAAGCTCCGTTTACTGTCAAGTGGTGGAGGTGTTAAACTTTTTCTCCTTTTGTAGTCATGGAAGATAAAAATGTGAAATTATTTTCTTTACTGTCCTCTATGTAAAGAGTCTTTGGATGGGTAAGTCACCCTAATGTTGCTTCTTTAATAGTGTAAGGCCTTTGGTCGAAGATACGGTATCAACAAAAGACAGAAAAAAATTCCTGGCTTCTTAGCAGCCATTTCTGCCTATAAAATTGTGTCTATTGGCTACTAGATGCCAGAAATTTTACAGGTCATTTTGTTGTGTGAGATTTTCATTCGTTTCACTCTTGTGACCAGCAGGATGGTGCAGTGTGCTACACAAATCATTCCTCAGTGAGGGGAGTGTAGTCAGAGTGTGTAAGTGTGTAGGGTTCCCCAGGTTTCTTCAATGGCAAAGTTGCAGACAGGGCAAGTGAAAAGTTTTCATGCTTTAGTGAAACATACTTAAGTACTTAAGAATATTTACAGGTTCACACATTGAATCCATAATTGATAGCCCAAGGTACAAAAGCTGTACAACTAGAAACATTCACTGCCATAATGTTTTACACCGCTTCTCTTCTGTATTCAGAGCCTCCTTATAAGTATAAAGGGTTACCCCATGTAGATCATACAACAATTATACCAGAATTAAAGTCAAATTACAAACACAACCCTGAAGCCCTGCAAAGAAAGACCGGGACCAAAGAGTCACCCAGACTTTGTGAGGAGGATCAGGTCTTTTGGAGCAGGTAGATCTTCATTGTAGGTGTTATACCAGGATCAGGTAGTTGCTGGATCAGCCTTTTTTGCTGTGGAATTCTATGGAATCACCATAGCTGATGCCAAAACACCTAACAAATTGGGAGGGTTGCAGTGTTCCTAGGAGTGAGCTTGAACTCCCTGATGGAAGTTTGACAGGAATAGAACCTAAACAAAATGTGGTCTAGCATGGACAATAACTTATGCACTTTGCACACCATCTCACCTAAACAGAGGAGCAGCTTCAGCAACCGGCTGGCCCAGGTGCAGCAGAGCACTAGGAGCTTCTTTTGGTGGTTGTGTCCACCAGCAGAAATAAGGCTCCACAGTGAGTCCTCACACTGAGAAGGTGATGACCTCTTACTCACCTCTCACTGACCTGCAGGCTATATCATTGTACCACCTCACTTCTGCCTACCCTCTCTTATGTATAATACAGAAATTATCTGTTTATTTATTTATTCTCTGAAACACTTGATGATCTCTTTATTCACATGCTTATTTACCCCTCTGTCACAGTTACCCTTCACACATACTGACTTTCCAAACCACATATGAGGGCTTAGTCACCCACAGCTCTCCATCATCTCTGCAATCCCTACATATGAAGCAGGCACCACAGCGACCATCATTTGTCATCTCAGTGACCCACATGCAGTTCTCCTGCAAACAAAACAACAACTTAAAACGATTGCATTGCCACTGTTGTATAGCTTAACTGTTCCTTTACTACATATATGCAAAGGCTAAGGCACAAAAGAAAGGTTTCAATGTAAAAGGTAACTCCTTCTGAAGCCCAAAAAATGGGGAAAGCATGTAAGGTGTGCATCTACACCCTCATGTAAGATAATGTGGACAGTGGCTGTCATCCAGATGTCGGTAACCCTGCACCTGGTAATGTATCAGTGCCAAACCTGGTGTCAGGGACACACAAGAGGAGCTTTAGGCAAATGAGCTCAGAGCTTGCAGGAGTAGAAGACTGAGATAACAGAACTTATCTTCTTATGGTTTGGCTTTTAAGATAACCCTGGGCTGGCTTAACTGCAATTAATACCTGGCAGTGAGTGTAAGTAAGGATTAATAATTTAAGGTTTGGCAGCTCACACCCAGAGACACCAGTGGTGGTGTCACAGGAGTGTGTGAGCTCATTGTGTTAAATGTTCAGATGCAGAACATTTTTCACTTTGTTTACTTTTAAGTGGATGTTGTTCACCTCACTTTGTTTCTGAAAGTTGTTGTGTCATTAAAGCGGTCCATGTCTGAGTGTTCAGGTGTTAGCAAATGCCAATTCTCTGTGTGTGCGAGGATACTTGGTTAATAAATTTGGTTTTTAATTCTGATTCAGGTTGGGCTGTGGTGGTCTCATAATCACTGGACGATGGGATTGGAAGTGGTACAACCTGGGTGGGATGCTAGTCCACAGTAACATAGCCCCACACATACATATACACACTGTGGATAATCTAGAGTCAACAATGAGCCTGAAATGCATCTTTGAATTGTGATGAAAATTAAAAGAGACCTGGGGACAACATACAAATATCAAACAGACTGAGCTGGATTCAAACTTACACCTGACCCACTCAGCAGTACTCACTAATATACTAGTTCAGCTCAAAGTTATTCATGTTAAAATAAAAATCTTACAGAAAATGTTCATTTTGTTTTCATTCATTTTGACCATGTGAAAGACTTGAGTCTACCAGGTTAATATATTGACAGATATCTGTCTTAACACTTTACTGATCATACATGTGGTAAAGAAATTTGAAAGTGGTCAGAGGATGACAAACACTGGACATTCTTATTGGAGAAATCAGTGAACAGACAGGCAAGATTAGGTTGTGGAGATGACACATTTGGGTTTTTGGCAGTTTTAAATGTTACATTTAATGTGGTCTGAAGTTAAAGTAGTAAGTGTTCATCCAAGGTTTGGCCTGCTTTGCACTTTAAGCCTCTGAGATGTTCTCAGGGCCCCCACAACCCTGCATTATATAGACTGATGCATGCAAAAGTTCTGGACTTTTATTCATTACAGATTAAAGGTTAACCTGAAGGTTTTTTAGAACCTAATTTGTGAAAGGGGCATCTGTTTTCCAATCTTTACTGACAGTGGTAAAACTGTGGAATTGCAAATAAACAGTTACAAAAACTTCTGTGGTTCCAGTTTGCAAGTAGAAAAGCTTTAGAGTCTCTAAAGAAACACTGAGCCACCACATAAAGCAGAGAAGGAGCCATTTTCAGTGGTTAAAATGGAGATCCCTTGTGCAGCAGAATGTTTGGACACTTTAGAATTTTTATGAAGTCTCTACTCTTTGAATACATGCTTTTATTCACCAGAGAATCATCCAAACAGAAAATACCCTGGAAAGATGCATCACTGGCTCAGTTTGGAAGCTTATAAATGTGTAACTGTTTCTTTACATGGGTCTCGCTTTATTTAGAAGCACCATTATTAAATTGTAATGAACACTGACTAAAATTGTGTCCATTAGGAGACCATTTTATTATACATGATAAAAGCTCTGAAAAAAATGATTTTAGAGAAAAAAGCTAAAAAAAAAAGAGGAGAGAAAACTGCTTCAGCATTAACTCTTACTGATACAGACTCCAGTTCTCTGTATGCTATTCATACACATTAGTTTAGAAATCCTTGTTATTCCTTGGGGAGTGTCCTGAAACTCAAGCTGCCTTATCTTAGACCAAATTTCAATCATGACCAACAAAACATTCAATTTCAGCTGAACACTGAAGATGTACAATATGGCCAGAAGTATGTACTGTAGATCCCTCTTCCAATGACTAAGTTGAGCTTTTTCAGCCTCACCCATACAGAACACAAACACATTGTAGGTAATCGTGTGCTTCCAGCTTTGTGGCCACAGTCTGGGGAAGAAGAAGCTCCTTTCCTGCACCAGTATGACTGTGCCCCACTGTGCAAAAAGCGAGCTTCATGAACACATGGTTTGTCCAGGTGGGGATGGAAGAACTTGACTGGCCTGCACGGGACCCTGACCTCAACCCTACTGAACACCTTTGCGATGAGCTGGAATGTCGACTGTGAGCCAGGCTTTCTCGCCCCACATTGGTGCCCGATCTCTCTAATGCACTTGTGACTGAATGGGCACAAATTCCTAGAAGAGCACTCCGAAGGTTGGTGGAAAGCCTTCCCAGAAGAGTGGACACTGTTACAACAGTAAAAGGGGAGCAACTTCATATTAATGCCCATGAGTTTGGAATAGGGGGTTCACCATGCAGATATGAGTGTAATGGCCAGGTGTCCACATACTTTTGGCCATACAGTGTACATTTATAGTTCAAACAAGATGCAGAATGTTCAAAATAACAAGATATTAAGTACTCATTTACTTAAGTACCTAACTAAAACAAGGATTATGTTCTGTCTTTACCTGGTTGTACCGATGATAAGCCAATGAAATTGTGATAATGGGTGTTGGTAAAGTCTGCTAGGACCAGCATGCCATCAAAGGTATAGTTTTCTAGCTGAGCATCCAATGATTCTGGGATAGGCTCTGAACCGCAGCCCTAACTGGGGCAGAAGAGTGTTGGGCAGAACACAGAACTAAACTACAGCTTTATTTGACGACGTTTTAGAATGGGACAGATATCATGGAACGAATGTGCTGTTTCACTCTGTCATGAGTGGGGATTTTCAAAGAGATCATCATAAACAAAGGTGCACAAATGTCACACCATAGAAAATGTGATCTCATGATGATGGAAACCATAGATTGCAAAAGGCTTCTCTGTGCAGGATTCAAGCTCATATGGGGGTGAGGGTATCTGAAAATTAGAAGGGAGGTTAAGTATCACAACATGTCTTCCTTATTCATTTGTAGAATTATGAACAATCTGGAACAGTTTGAAAAAAGTGGGAAGTGGGGGAGGTGTTGTGCTCCATTGTTGGAGGGCAGCTTAAAATCAATCTGTCGTAAAGCCGAACGGCCGATGTTTGTAGAAAACTGAAAGAGTTGGGGTATTATTGAAAGATTCAATAATGTTGCCTGGTTTAACTTAGGGTGTGTAGGGTGGAGTATGGGAATCGGGTGTTTGGGGAGGTGGGGATTTCTGGTGTTGGGGAAGGAAATTGGTTTGTTTTGTGATTCCATTGGGTTTTGTTTGCTTGTATGAGGTTTGTGTATTTTTGTGTTTCAAATTCTTGTGAATTTTTTTTCTCATCTATTACATGTTAACGAGAACAATTCTGTTTTTTCTAATATCTATCTACTTTGATATAATAAAGATGTTTTTAAAACCAACTCTATCTATCTATCTATCTATCTATCTATCTATCTATCTATCTATCTATCTATCTATCTATCTATCTATCTATCTATCTATCTCCCGAGGAAACAGTGACGTCGTTTATTCAACTCCCTTTTGTCGGAGGGAAATTAACGCGCCCTCACCTTTAATATAAAACCGCCCTTTAATGCGACTCGAAGCTCCCCTCACGTTTTTTTTTTTTTTTTTTTTTTTGCGCAGCCGCTGGACTGAAGTTTAAACAAAAATGACAACAATAACAACAGCAACAACAACGAAAAACGAAAAACTGACTTTCGCGACAGACCGACTATATAAACGGAACCTGGAAATTTCCGCGACAAGAATGCGTTTCCAATTTGAATGCACCAGTGAGTGAAGAATATTTTGGACTGTTCCGGCTACAAGATACAAAAAAAAAAAGCATTAAGAACAGTAAGAAAGTACTTTGCTCGAAAATTCGTATTTATTTTAACGCTACAGGATGCCATCTGGGAACTAACGACAGTTCAGTTAGCCTTTGCTTTGCGCGCGCACGCGCGCGCGCGGTGAACAGCGATGGACACACAAGACTGTGCGCGTGCAGGCGGAGATGCCGGGGCGAGCTTCTCTCCGGTGAAGGAAGCATAAATCCATAAAAATGATGACAAGTCTGCGAAGATTCGCCCATTTTGTCCTTCTGGCGCCCAAAGGATCGCAGGTCAGTTTGTTGTCTGCGCTACAAAAATGTTTTTGGAAATTGTCAACGCGCGAGCGGCGGCCAGGTGTCGCTCAGGGTGTCGCCGCGTCGCCTCTCGGGCGTCACTTTTTTTTTCAAAATTTTTTTAACCTCTTTACAATACTGTACCGTTATATTCCAGCACGATGTGTGAAACAGTCGTGCGTTAGGATGTTTCCTCATACCTTCTCAATGACATCAAAAGGAGAATGCAGCGATGAGACACTTCACCTGGAGCAGCCTCATAAACCATAATTCGTCACGACCTGCCTGTTGACTCTGGACCCATTCATGGTGAAAACAGTGTAAAGTGAATCCCCTCACTCTGCTAGCATAGTCCTATCATTCAGAGAGTGCTTCATACTTCCTACGATAAGAGGAATGTGCCAGAGTTTGTGAGTATTGTGCTTCCAGCATAAAGTCCACCTTTCAGGCACCATCCGCTTACTATGTTGCGGTGTTAAAGTTACTTGCTGCCTCCTCAGTTTTGCTGGAATTTACTGTAATAGTTTTAGTGCTACTAATATATTCCATTGTTCTGTGGGATTAAATTTGTGGCAAACAGGCTTTCACATCTAATGATTAAGCTTACTCTTCACAACATTCAGTTTCTCGATACAGAAAAAAGACACCAATGGATATTTCTTCATTTTAACGTTAACAAATACCTTATTGTGTTACCTGTCATGTACCCAGGCTGGCCCTTATCTCGTTCCCTGTGCTTCCAGGATAGGCTCTAGACCCTGCATTAAGAAAAATGGTTAACAAAAATGAATGAGTGAATGAATGAATTCATTATTATATGATATTCTTATGTTCTGTCATGTTATTTTATGTAATATTATAAAGGACTGGCATCTCATTGAGGGGCTGTTTTATAGCCTTGCACCCACTGCTGCCAGGATAGGCTCCATACTGCTGTGATTTTGCTCAGGAGAAGTGTTTCATGAAAATGGATGGATGGATATTTTTAATCTGACAACTTTATCTGACAACTGTTTTAATCTGACAACTTTATCCATGGCAGTTTACAGTTATAGGTTTGTATTCTGGTCTACTTAAAGCAACTTATACCACAGTATTCTTACTTTCAGTTTAGGGTCGGTATGTTGATCAATTGGAATACGGCAGGAATGGGGTTCAAACTGGACACCTTCTGACTGCCCGTCC
Organism: Heterotis niloticus; assembly: GCA_018136845.1. Classification (NCBI taxonomy): domain Eukaryota; kingdom Metazoa; phylum Chordata; class Actinopteri; order Osteoglossiformes; family Osteoglossidae; genus Heterotis; species Heterotis niloticus. The sequence goes on along the minus strand of CM030903.1, from coordinate 18,134,117 downwards.
TGTATTAGAATCTTATTTGGGTTGCCATGATCAAGAAAACTATTTTACTTGAGTTAAATTTTTCTAAGGAAGTGGCTGCCAGCAGAATGGCTGCAATAAACTTGTACAAAAACCAAGAGCTCTAGATATTGTCTTTCAAAGCATAGTTGTAGGGATTTATTTAAATTCTTTTTTGCAATTTTGCTAAAGACTACAAAAAGCATTTAAATGTTTAACTTTTGGAAAACTGTCAAATTTATAGAAGAGGTTTTAATAGAGGAGTTTACTGTATGTGGACTTGCTGCTGAGTTAAGAATCTTCACTTCCCTACTTAGTAAACTAAGCTTTTTTTCAGAAGTTAATAGATGGTGCTGTTAGTGCTGCAAGTGTCTTCTCCTTAAGATAATGTGAAGTGGTTCTCGGTTGACCAGGTGACCTTTTTGCCCCTTGGGTCACAGCAGTCACTGGACGTGTTCAAGTGGTTTGAACCACCTCTGCAAGGAGACCTGTGCTGCTTTCATGATGAGACTTTGCATGGGGACCGTGTTCAGTGACACATCAGGCCACCAGTGTGGAAGGAGGAAACAGCAACCATGATCTGAATGCAGGAAAGTAAATTAACCAAATTTATGTCCTGAGCTGGACTGCAACCCATGCCCAAACAGTTGTGCCACCACACCACCCTATACTGTCATTTTTTTGTTGTTTTTTAAATTATTATTTGTACATCTCTGCTATACCAAAAGTGGTTTTTACTAAAGCTGTATTTACTGGGCTTCACAATTTTGAATTTCAGCTGTTGTGCCTGTAGGTCCTGTAGATTGTACCATGCTGAAATGAGATGTTCCTCTCCAGTCTCCTCATGAAGCTGCTCAGGTTGAAGGGGCAATGTTGTTTAGGCACTCTGGTACTTTTTGTACTTTTGGGATACTCTTTCGATCTGCAATTCCATAGTATGATTACTGCTCATTTGTTTTTAACTTGTTTCATTTTCAAGTTTATTTGTTTGTTTGAAATCACTGTCCTTAGGAGCACTTATTTCACAGACTCGGATGTGGTCCTTGCAAAATTTTGTTAGCTTAAATAATTTGTGTTTGGGACAGCAAAAGATTCAAATGTGTTTGCGGTATAAAGACTTTATTTTTCTTTGATATTTTTGTTTTATTCTTTTTCCTTGTTCTGAAATACCTATTGACAGTCACAAAGTATGACTCCTAACATTTAATGCATGTAGTACATTTTTTTAAAGCTTCTCTTTTTAGAAGCTGGTTTTGTATCACCCATAATGTCCACAATCTTGTAGTTTTTTGACCTGAATTCATGCTCAGCTCTTGTCCATCTATCTCTTTCCCCCGTAGTGTCGCCTCCCAGCTATTCGGGTCAAGTACCTGTTCCTGGCATGGCTGGCTGTCCTGATGGGAAGCTGGGCAGTCTACATGCACTATGCCTCCTACTCTGACCTTTGCAGAGGTCACATCTGTCAGATGGTCATTGTGAGTATTTCTCACTGTGGTGTGGTGCTTAGAGCTATGCTGGGGAAACAGTTTTGTTTTTACATTCAGTGCAGACTACACAATAATATCATTTAGCTTTCTTTAAAATCTGAGAACAGAGTCAAACATTGTATAAGCCATTTTTTTTTACCTGTGATATGTCATGCTTTACAGTTAGGATCTTCTTTCCTTGAGTCTTACTCTGACAACATTTTTTGCAGTTTTGTTTTTCTGAACCCTTTAAAGCTTTTGTGATGCCAGGCATGCAAACATACTGTATGTAAAACTGTTTAATGCAACAATTCTAACAGTCTCAAAACTGACCCCCCGGTGTATTTCTGTAGACTGAACACCTGCTAAGATAGGTAACAGCTTACAGTATTAACACATCTCAGAATGTTCTGCAGATATGGCACACCATTCTTCAGTCCTTTAATGCTTTCCTATTTGTAAACACTGCTGAAGTCTTAAAAGCATTGCAGATGGATAATTATGCTTTGTGTACTGGATCACCATGCCTACCTTGTGTGGGCTGGATCATTGTTACTATGGAAAAAATCATTATGGGAAGTCAGGCCATAAAGGTTAGTAAGGTTGGGTAGACAAAGTAAAGTCGTTGGAAAAGATCCAAGCACAATTCTGCATTTCATTATCTACTTCCCCAGAAAAACTGGCCCAAAAATGTATGGTACATTGTATGCAAAGCAGCCCTAGCATCACACACGATGCTCTAACGTGAGGTTTTCCCATAAATGACTTCAGCAAAATAAATTTCTCAGGAAACAAGAATTGCATTTACAGCTCACAGTTGTTCATGTCCTTTCGTGCTGTGTAGTTCAGGCAGCTGCTTGATCTGCTGCCACTGGGAAATCTAATCTAAGGTCTCTTTATGGTGGAACTATGCAAAACTCTTTAATTTCTAGCAAGGTCACGCTGTCACATTCAGGTTTGCTCAGGGGGTGTGAGGCATTCACCAGAGAGATGAAGAAAAAGAAGAGCACAAAAAGATGCCCATGCTTTGTGTTAAGAATTGCAGTACATACATCTAGAATCTGTGTACTTTGTGTATATGCCCTATGGCCTTGGTATCCTGGTGTTTTTATCTACTGTGTTTATTTTGTTGTGTTATCATGTAAGAATATGCAGAGAATTTTGATTTTCAAGTCCTGTAATTGTTTTTTTGAATTGAAAAGCTAATTTTAGTCAAAATTTTCATGAAATTATTTTATTCAACTCATTTTATGGCCTGTAGTTGTGTAGTAATTTTATGAGCTGTAGAGTTGCTGGCCTTTAAGATGCCTTGAGAATGAGGTTCAAACTCAGATTATCCTTAACAGCTCACCATACATATATTGACTTCTCAGTAGATTTTTGCCCCATGCAATAATTTATTTAAGACAGATATTACATTGATGCTACATTTGTACTGTTAAACGTTTATCCATCAATCCATTTTTTAAAAAAATTATATTTATCATGTATAGCTGTTCCACTGTGGTAAGCTATCCATTCAGGTGTGTCTCTGCTGTTGCACCTTAGGACACTCCTCCATGGAATGATAATGGGGGCTGTGGGGATGGGGATTGCTGTTCTTCACATAGTTTCCCATTAGGTCCTTGTTTCCATCCCAGGATGCTAACAAACACATATCAGTGTCACTTTTTTAAGGGAAATGTGTACATCTGAGTATATCTGAACAAATAGTGACCAAAATGTTTGCTCTACTATGCCCAGGTAGTTAATCTGCTGAAAAGATTATTATAGAAATATTATTGATTTATGTGACTTGTTTTTTTAAAGTCAAGAAATATATACAGTACCAACTAAAATTCATTAACAAAAGGCATTTTGGATGAAAACTAGTTTCCAGTAAGTGCATTTGCAGTGTTGAATGATATTATGTCTATTAAGTGATACTGTGCTGTGTACTGTATATCTTTTAAGAAAATGAGCTTAAGGTCTTGTTCAGTTAATAGTTTTGCAACAAAATGAAATGTGACTCAAAGTCACTATCACAGACCTCAAATAAAAGTGTTCTGGCAGCACTGCCTGCTGGCCAGCCATTAAGCATTTTCTCTCCTGTGACTCGATTATCACTCGCTTGTACACAGCATCACCGTCGACTCTGCGATCTCATAGGCTTCTGCAGACACACTGTGACCAAAGCTCAAGTTCAGGTTATTGCACATTCATGACATTGGGCTGCAAGAAAAGCTCATGTACCCCCATGGGCTTTGGGGCTTTACTACAGAACAAAAAACAAATTTGGGTTTGCTGCTGAGAAGCAGAAATGAAATGGTGTGCTCAGGTGTTTGGCTGATGTGTGTCATATTTTGTGATCTGTGCATGTGACGCTGACCACTGATACATCTAACACCTATATGATTGCTGAAATATGGATATCGTGGCTGATTCACAGTGTTTGAGTTCTCAGCATTTGAAGAGTGCATGGTGCAATATTAACTGTTTGCTGTTTGCTGTCCACATGAGGTCCTGTTCAGTTGTACTTAGCTGTTGAAACTCACCTAAATGTCCCTCACCTTCCATTCCAGTGTGACCACTACAGGAGGGGCATCATCTCAGGATCCTTGTGCAAGGCCCAGTGTGAAGATAATACCCTGGTGCTTCAGCAATGTTTTTCCTCCTCTCCTACCCACCAGGTACCATCCTGCCCCCCCCCCCCAAAAAAAAAAAAAAATCATTTACACACAGCACACATGCCACTGCCGTCCAACCTGGCTCTCTGTGCACATAAGGTTAATAGTGTGTAGTGCTGCTGCAACACAGTGCCTCTGTGGTGTGACTGAAGTGTGAATTACCTAAAGAGAGTGTGTGTGTGTGTGTGTGTGTGTGTGTGTGTGTGTGTGTGTGTGTGTGTGTGTGTGTGTGTTACACTTGTCTGCTGTGTAGATGGGTGAATGATTGAAAAAAGTTCAGTGCAGAATATCTAACCCTGTAAGTCAGCTTGGATGAACGTGTCATAAATATCACACAGTAGTTTTTATAGTTTGCTTTGGATTCACGTGTCTGCTAAAAATGTATGTAAATGTAAATGCCATGCAGTGAGACCACAAGCCCTCACTGGAAAGGTAAAACAAAAAAAGGCTTTTTCCTTGCAGGTGTACAGTGGAGTTTGGAACAAGAAGTCTGTTGTTATAAAGTGTGTGATTGAAGAACTGGGGAGAGGCAACAGCAGTCCTGACTCTGTACTCCGACAAGAGATGATGCTCTTCGAAAAGCCGGCTCGAGGCACATCCATGGATGAGTTCCAGAGGATGCTGCACAACTTTCTCAAGGTTGCTGTTTATTGCAAAAAGACAAATGCTTCCACTGCCTTTCAGTGGGCTTGTAGCTTTTCACTTGACAGAAAATACTGTATTTTGAAGGTTCCCTGAGTCTTAGTGAAAATTTTTATACACTGCATGGCTAAAAGTAAGTGGACACCTGACAACCACACCCATATGTGCTTGTTAAAAATTCCCATTCTAAAACCATGGGCATTCATATGGAGTTATTCTTCCCCCTTTGCTGCTAAAATAACCTCCATCTTTTGGGAAGGCTTTCTACCAGATTTTGGAGCGTGGCTATGGGAATTTGTGCCTATTTGGCCACAAGAGCATCAGTGATGCTGGGCACTGATATCAGGCGAGAAGGCCTGGTGGTTGTAGTTGGCATTCCAGTTCATCCCAAAGTTGTTCAGTGGGGTTGAGGTCAGGGGTCTGTGGAGGCCACTCAAGTTCTTCTACACCAACCTGAGAAAACCATGCGTTTATGGAGCTTGCTTTGTGAACGGGGTCATACTGGAGCAGGACAGGAGCTTCCCTAAACTGTGGCCACAAAGCTGGAAGCACACAATTTTCTAGAATGTATTTGTATTCTGTATGGGTTCAGCTGAAACAGCTCAGCTTAGTCATCAGAAGGGGGGTCCACATACTTTTGACCATATAGTGTAACTGAGATCCAGTGTGGCTTCTTTATTGAGTGTGAAATGCTGAATGTAGAAAACTTAAAACAGCTGGAGAGGCTGTAGTTAGGTTGTTGCCTGCAAAAGTCAGCAAATGTATCACCCCCCAGTTTCCAAAGTCTAATTGTGCTGCTTGGCTGATGCAGCATAGTTTTTTAAGATGTATCTAAATCTAACTCAATACAGAGTTGTTTCCCTGTATGTGGGCTTCTTATCGCCTTTTCTTCTTTGTGCAGTCAAATCTGGGAGAGCAACCTTCTATCACGACTCTGGTGGGGCAGATCGTTACCTTAGCAGATGTCAACCAGGATGGGAAAGTATCTTTGGCAGAGGCCAAGACGGTGTGGGCGCTTCTGCACATTAACGAATTCCTCCTGATGATGGTGCTGCATGAGAAGGAGCACACACCCAAACTGCTTGGGTTCTGCGGAAACTTGTATGTGACACAGCATCTGGATCACAGTTCCCTCAACAGTCTGCCTGTTCCACATTACCTGCAGTCGCTTGTCCCTGAGGCCCTGAGCAGCAGCATTAACCACTGGCTGGCACCAGCATGGCCTCACCGTGCCCGCATCACGGTTGGACTGCTGGAGTTTGTGGAGGAGATCTTCCATGGTTCCTACGGGAGCTTCTACATGTGCGAAACCAGCCCTAACCACGTAGGTTACAACAACAGGTACGACTGCAAAATGGCCGAGCTGCGCAGCGTGGTGTCGGAGAAGGCGGTAAAGGGGTTTCTAAAAGGACGCCGCTGCGAGAGCAACACTGACTGCACGTACGGCAGAGACTGTACTGCCACGTGTGACAAACTTATCAAGCAGTGCAACACGGAGGTGGTGCAGCCCAATCTGGCCAAGGTGTGCCGATTGCTGCAGGACTACCTACTGTTTGGGGCACCGCATGATCTGTGGCTGGACTTGGAGAAGCAGCTGCGCACCTGTATGACCCTCAGTGCCCTGGCCAGTCAGATGGAGGTTCACCACTCCTTGGTGCTCAACAACCTGAAGACCTTACTGTGGAAAGAAATCTCTGACACCCAGTACTCCTGAAGAATCACAACATGTCTGAGAGACTGAAAAAATTACGCTTTTGACACAAGGAACAGCAAACTGCAGTGAAAAACGTACCATGTACTGAAATTAGCATTGGATCCATTGAGGTTTCAGCAGAAGGAAGCCTCTGTGTCTGCTTGGTTAGATCTCTTCCAGTGGTGACATAGGAGTACATAATATCACCAACTCTGTACAAAGTCTTTTGGGAGGAGATTGTAAACGGCTGTCAAAGATGCTAGACCACAGTTCAAGCCGTGAAAGAGTGAGTTGCGCACCACTGTCATGGCAGAGTATGACAGGCAGTTACTTAACAAAAGCACTTAGCAAAGCTCTTTGCACTTCTGGCTGCACAGTGCTGCGTGTGTGCATGCGTGCAAGAAAGAAAAACTTTTCTACTTTTTATAGAATTCAAAATTCACTGAGTGCTTTAGAAAAGCTCTAACAGATGGATTTGTTCTTTCGTTCAGCCCACATTGTTGATTTTTCTGAGATTAAATTGTCTCATTAATTTCTGCAGATTGAGATGCTCTTAGATTACTTTGGTTTTGAAATGTCCGTTTTCATGGAAGGAAAGAGACAAATGATATTTCTGCAGGATATAAATTCCATAAGCAAGAACATGCTTTCGTATTAAGGGTGGCGTAGTGGTGTCCTACAGCTCCTGCCCTGCAGGGCGCCAGTTGCAGTCAGTGTGTGGAGTTTCCATGCTATCACTGCCTTTCATTTGGAGATATTGAACATCTAAAATGATTTTAGAGCTGCGATCTGCAGCTTTTTGGTTTTTTGCATTGCCAGTGCCGATTCAGAACTAAATTTCTTCTGTGGCCAACTGGCTGAGCTGCTCTAGTGAGAAATAACCTTCAGAAAAAATAATCAACATTCTTCAAACACAGCTTTGGTTCAGCTCAAACAATCGTTTCTAAAAAGGTGCTTAAATGGTAATATTGCTTCGTTACGTCACTGTAAATTGCCATGCAGCCATATTGTAACACTGCTGGGTGGGCTGGTGTTACAGCTTAAATCACAGAGGTTAAAATACATTTTTCTCCATGTTTATTAAATACTACTTCAGTATCGGATGATTTTCACTTTAACCTACAAATAAGCACCAGCAGCTCAGGAGACGCCAATTCCGAATTGTCTGAGCGAATTATCAGGGACAAACACAGTGACAGTGCGGACATCTGGTGGCTGAAAACAGCAACACCACTGTATTTGTCTCGGTGGAAAACTTTGTACCTGTACATACTGGGGGGCATCAGGGTTTTTAAGTATTTTGGGGATTCAGGCGTGAGAATGAATGCACCTCCTGCAGTAAACTGGGACCGCTGTTTAAACCTCAAAGTCCACCCGGCATGTTCACATCAGATGTAGAGCTTAGCAAGTTTAACTCATTCAAATTTCACAGTATATGATTATCATAAAGCATTTTCGAGACACGTAAAAAAAATCGTTCGGTTGATAAAAATGCCAAAATTTCAAGGATCGCCGCGAAAACGGAACGGAGCGCGGCGCCGTGACGTCACTTAGTTACCCGATTGTTTATAGCGACAGGGTGAGTCGATCTAGGTGCCGCGCGCACAGGCCGGCAGCTATGGAGCCGGAGCAGGGTGGACCTCCTGCGAAGGACGAGCAGCCGTTGAAAACCAGCGACGTTTACAAGGTGGACGAAAAGCTGCCCAATCGCTTCAACCAGCCGTACCTGTTCCAAGGCTACAGGTGAGTTACTGTTTCCCGCCAGACCGTCTGTAGGCCAACACAACACCTCCCTGCTGTCCAAACAGCGCAGCACATTCCCGTGAACGTCAGCGCTGGGTAATGATGCTCATTTCTGATACACAGAGCTTCAACGTGAAGTTAAATATTATAAAAAAGAAGTAGATTAAGAGAAGCCCAGAATGTACCTGTATTGGCTGTAAGGTGCATAGCCGGGGTGCGTCCTGTGATGTCTGAACAAAACTGTTTCAGCCAAAAGGGTGTCCACCCTCTGTATCACACCACAAACCAGACTTACGGAAGCAGAACACCAACAGTCCACGAGATGCCTGTAAGTTTACTTTCCCTCCTTTTTGTGTTCATTTTTATTGTTGTGTACAGTAACACAGCCCTAAACGTGTACAAAACAGATGGGCAAATAAGTCAAACCACTGAACGGATGCTGGACTAAATGATATTGCTTACATTGCGATTGTTCACATGATGATGTCTAAGTCACAATTTTCCTGTCCCCAGACCATCTTCAAGGGGAGAAATCGCAAATTTTCCGAGCACAGCCTCAAACGTGGGATGTACAGAGATAATGGATTCAACACCGCTTTGGACAAAACCAAAGTGACGGGGCCGAATGCCACAGATCCGTTTCAGGACAGAATACTTTATCACAAGGTGTACAGTGACCTGACCATGCAGGACAACAAAGAAACATAACTGCATAACAATGTAATTCTACATCTTGACCACAGTAGTTGAATCTGTTAGTGTCACAAGCAACAATAAAAAGGCAACATAAAAGTAACTGTTTATTACATTTTTAAAAGTAAACGGAACATGGAATTTCACGGCATCTCAGGAAAATCGATCCTCATAGCAAACATGCCACTTGGCGAACTATTCAGCTAACTTGGCTAGCTACTATTATTTAAACAAGAAAACAACCCAATTTTAATTGTCACCAACATCTCCATCTCCAAGAATGTATTCAGTTATCCAGACCAAGGTGGCTGAAATGTTCCAAAATGTTTGAAACAAGGAAAAATGTTCACTAATATTGCTGTATCAAAAAGAAATGAAATTATGATGCTGTGGACCCAGTCAGAAACGTCTGCATAATTCACATCAACAGTAAGAGAAACAGGATGCGTTTTAAAGCACTGAACTTCCGAGCCGAAGACTGAAGGTTCCCAGGAAAGATCCGGAAAAAGAACTTTTTATACCTGCAAGAAAAATATTGGCAATTGTTTCGAAATTTGTTAAATCTGCAAAGCAATACAAAGCATTAGTAAATAATCAGTGTTAAAAATAGTTATGTAACATTCTCATAGGTTGTTAAAGGTATCTCTGCCACAAATAAATCACCAAAGATTGTATAAACATTCATTATTTTATTAAATACATTTTAACTGTCAAAACAAGATTATTTACCGTAATGTGACAAATGCAAGTCCCTTTGATGATTTGTCTTACGTGATCTTCTGCAAAAGAGAGGCAACATAAGTTTATTCTTTACTCACGAAAACAACAATCTCTGCAGGAGGGATGACCACTCAAAGTCTCCATCCAGCAGAGTTCAGAGAAGGTTTTATTCAGATTGGAAAGTTACTCATATGAACCTTAATATTTACTTTACTAAACTACAGGATTAGGATTAGGCCAAACTTCCATGATACTCAGTGGCTGCACGGTAGTTATTCTGTCTGCGTACCTTCTCACCATGTTCTACAGTCACAAAGGTAAACAAACCCTCTACTAAAGAAAACCTTTCACTCTTATGTTTGTTTCAGAAAAAATGAGTCAACAGCAAAATCCTCATTCAGGCAGTGATGCTGTGTTGTCCTAAATTACTATTATTTACTTTAAAAATACCACAGCATGGCCTTGTGAAGGCTCGTGAGTATTCACAGATAATGGAAGGATGAGTGGCAACATCATACCAGAGTGTTTCCCTCCCATTCAATAAACAAAAAAGAACCTTTATTGGAGTTCTTGCATAAAATGTCTTCACGTTAACTGACATATATGAACTGATTTTTTGCTCTTCTCTTTTAGCGTTCTGATGGAGAAAAGTGGCAGGAAGCATTTTACTTGTCTGTAGAAAAATCACAAAAAAAGAACAAATATTAAGAGACCAGAGATGTTCAAAAGTCAGACTATTGTAAAGCTTTCGACAATGAGCAAAGAACATTTACAGTTTTGAGAACTATATTTCGACTTGATCTGAAAATTGTACTTAATTTGGTTTGGACTGAACATTCAAATCCAAAAATCCAAAAGATTATTTCAGCACAAACTGTTAACATAGTACATACGTGATTCTCTTAATTGCATAAGTGTGTAAACTGTACATAAATATACTATTGTCTTGAGAACAACTGGGTATAGTACAGTAATCAATGTTCTCACTGCCTTCCAGGACTATAATCCTTAAAAAAGCATCTCCACATCTGTGAGGCTGTAAGACCCAACAACGCTACAGTCCAGTAGGCCTGGTACCTGCTCCTGTTCCGTAAACACAAGCTTCCTGGACTTCATGTATTTCTGATATCTCTGTGGTGTTTCCAGAATGATGTAAGGGCTGATAGTCACGCCAGGATCGATGCTGGTTGACAGAGACCTGTGCAGTCGTAACCGTACAGCAAAGCAAAATATTGGAAAGGCGTAATAAACAATGACTGTTTGATGACACGTAAATCGAAAAAGAAATTAACTTGCTCCTTACGTACATCTTACGTGGCCTCTTCCTCTTCTCTGAGCTCTGGCTAGAACCACCTCTTCCATCTGAGCTGTAATCTGTCTCATCAAGATATTCTGCCTCTTCAGTGGTATAAAGGTCTCCCTCCTCGGCTTTCAATTCCTGCCCCTCTCCTTTGTGACCTCTGGTTTTGTCTGTTAAATGGAGATCTGTATTTCTGATTTGCATGGAACTATTGCTGTGGGTGGACAAATCCGCAGCCACGGCTATGTTTTTCTCACCGCGAACCACTGTCTCTGCCAAAGAAGAGACTGAAAATCGGCCCTGGCTACCCTCTCTCATACGTGTACGGATGAAGGATGGGGTCTGGGTGGAGTGCGGCATGCTGGCATTGGTGTGGGGTTCCATGGAGTATTGGTCGGTGTTTACTGCATTGCTGTGGTAGACTTCAACTGTGGGAAATTTGGTGCAACTAACATGCTTTGCTGGAACAGGACTCTGTGCTGGGAGGCTGTGAATAATGCAGGGTTGCCGAGTGTCTAGCTTTTGTTCGACCACTCCGACGCTGGTAGAGACAGCAGAATTTTTATTTAATATAATCTGACCCGGTGACAGGGGAAAAACTTCTTTAGTTGCAGCTACTGTGTTCTTGTGGCTACTTGGGTTAATGTGATCAACCAATCTCCGCTTTTTGATCTTCCTCCCAGTGACCAAAGGACTTGATTTTTCTAAATCCTTGGTAACTTTTTGCTCTTTCACCTCTGCCACTTTCAGCTGGTGACTTTCTAGGGAAGTGGTAGATGTGGCTATTGGCCGACCTAAGAAAACATAGCATCCCTGCAGACCCGAGGGCGTCATTTGGAGAACCGCTGTTTTCTCGCCACCTGAGCTGAAGCTTTCCTTCTGTTGGTTGTGGTGCTCTGCCTGCTGAGGTTCCATGTTTACTTCCCCGGCTCTTACTGAACCAGGAGTAGCCATGTTGTCCACTTCCCCAGCCTCTGTACTGACATTTTTCAATGTTGCTACGTTGCTCTGTGCTTGATTTTCAACAGACAGCTTAATCTGGACGAAAGGCTTTGCCTTTTCAGCACTCTTTTGCTCTGCTGCAGTGCTCTTATTCAGTATCATGTTTGATTGTTTACTGTTTATCAAGTTCTGCTTTACTGTAAAAATATAACTTTTTGATATGCAGCTCTTGGTAGGCACTTGACCGGGACTTGATTTTGGTTCTATAAGGGTTGTCTTCTCTGATGTGGGAACAATCATCTGCACATCTCCAAAGCGAACCGTCTTCTTTGATTTATCCTTATTCTTTGTATTTATTTTAACCATTTTCTTGACTATTAAGTGTCTTCCTGACAAACCAAGTGCTTCATCTCCATCCAATGAGCAGCTCCTGTCTCTGCTTGCGTTCTCTTTCGTTGAATTTCTAGCTGCCTGAAATTCTTTGCTTTTCAAATCGCATTGGTTTAAATTTTCAAGGTTTTCGCTGGATTTTGAACTTCGTGCACCTTCTCTATTTTGGGGAGAATCGCTTTCAGCCATGGTTTTCACAGGTTCTGTATCTTCCGACAGGGTCACATCAAGATCAATACACGTTTCTGCTGACATGCTTGAGGTGTCTGACGGTGAGTTACTGTTTTTGGCAGAGAGTGCCAAATTTTCATGCTGAGATCTTTCTGGTATATCGAGCACTTCCTTGAGTTTCCTTTTCCGTGACAGGGAAAGTCGAATCTTATTATTTTGTGATGCCTCCTTTTTCTTTTGGAGTAGCTCAATGGTGTCCCCAACTTTGTTAATGAAGTTTTGTGTGTCTGTTTTTTTAGAAGATTGCTTCTGTATTGTCAGTTCCACAAATTCTGTTGTCTCCTGTGCAATGCCTTCATTACTCACCAAAGTTTTGCCACTGTGACTCTCAGAGTCTTTTGTGAGCTCCTCACTGGATACAGGAGTTGAAGGCACAGAGCTGGCTATGAAGGCCACGGTGTTTGCGGGTATTGCTGGCACGACAACTTTTGAAACATCTGGAGTTACCTCAGCACTCATTAGTTGTGCAGTTGTGTTGACTTCTAGGGAAGCTGAACTCTGTGCTGGAACTTCACTCTCTTTGAAAACCCAAGTACTGGGTCCTGGGTACAGGTACCCCGGTGCTGCACTGGAACTTCGATAAGCAACATCTTCTCTTGGTGATGCTACTTTCAAACCTCCAATTTTGTTCTTTCTGGATGCTCTTTTTCTCCTGACCATCTGAGTATCAGAAACTGGAGACTGATCTGACAGATGTTTCGTAGTTGTACCGACTTTTGCTTGGTTCATTTCAGGTGGCTTTGGGACTTTTGTTGGCTTTGTACTGTTTTTTTGCTTTTCAATCTTGTATTGATGAATGGCTTCCTCAATGCCATCATCGCTGCTGAGGTCGGACTCTTTCTTAGGCTGTAGGGATTTAGACTTTTTCGACTTCTTCTTTTGTTTCTCTGGCTGGTATGTCTGAATTTTCTTTCCAGTGCCATCATTATTGCTGGAGGCTGAAGCATAATTTGCTTGTTGAGAATGGTTAGTCAAAATTTTTGGCCGTCTCTTACGTTTCAGGGAAGAATGATGTGTATGCATTGCTGCCTTGCTACCCATCTTCTCCATGTGGTCTTGACTGGCCTCCTCAATTTCTCTATCCAGTGAGTCGCCATTGTCTGAGCTCTGACCCTGGGAGTCCTTTTTCTTTGAATCCGAATGTTGACCCTTTGCTTTGATAGTTTTTCTTATACCAACTTTATTTGTAGTACTTATTCTACTGATGGAATTTTTTTTTAGATTAAACTTGAGGTGGTCTCTGCTCAGTTGTTTGGTCACCTGTACCTGAACTGGATTTTCTTTTTTCCTATTCCTCTGCTCCAAGTATTCTTGAATGGCTTCCTCAATTTCTCTATCCAGTGAGTCATCACTGTCTGAGCTCTGATTCTGGGACTCCTTTTTCATGGAGTCTGAATGCTGTCTCTGTTCTTTCACACTTTCTGCTGTAAAGGCTTTATTAGATGCAGTTTGTTTTTTATTATTTGATTTTTTTTGGGAATTAGATTTGTTCAGCTGTTCCTGGACTGGCTTTTCTTTTTTGATACCCCTCTTCTTCAAGTGTTCTTGAATGGCTTCCTCAATTTCGTTGTCCAGTGAGTCATCACTGTCTGATTTCTGGTTCTGGGTGCCCTTTTTGATGGCCGTGTGCACATTGCGGCCTGCTGGCCTAAGAGCTTCAAAATCCCTGCTCATGTCTGCAGAAGATTGGGAGCTTCTCAGGGTATCAATGATCTTCTGGACTTGCCCAGAGAATGATGAGCCAGAGTTGTGCACATCACTCTCCGAGTCACTGAAGCATGTGGATTGGGTCTTGGAAAGATCAAAAGATCTCCATTCGGTACGCTGCACAACAGTGGGTGGAACATTCTTCAGGAACATCCTGAATTGGCCGGGTGGGGCATAAACAATCTGCACCAATTTACATCCTAGATAAAATAAAAGAGAATTAAGATTTATTTGGCGATCCAGTAAGTGATTTAAACCCATGTAAAATACATATATGTATATGAATAGACAAATACACTGCCCGGCCAAAAAAAAAAGTCACTGCCTGGATTTAACTTAGTGTTATGATCCAGGTTGCTTCAGTTGGTCAGATCTAGGTTCAGCAATGTTATGTGCCCCAAAAATGATGCAAACTGATTACCTGAATATACTGAATAACCAGGTTTTTCCATCAATGGAGTTTTTCTTCCCTGATGGCATGGGCATATTCCAAAATGACAATGGCAGGATTCATCGGGCTCAAATTGCAAAAGAGTGGTTCAGGGAGCACGAAACATCATTTTCACACATGGATTGGCCACCACAGAGTCCACACCTTAACCCCATTGAGAATCTTTGGGATCTTGTGCTGGGGAAGACTTTACGCAGCGGTCCGACTCTCCCATCATCGATACAAGATCTTGCCAAAAAATTAATGCAACTCTGGATGGAAACAAATGTGACATTGCCCAAGCTTATCGAAACAATGCCATGGTGAATGTGTGCTGTAATCAAAGCCAAATGCGGTCCAGAGAGATATTAGAGTGTGTGACTTTTTTTTTTTGGCAGGGCAGTGTATAATACTAAATTCCTGTGTTGTATTAATGAGTGCATATTTGTCACAGTGAATTGTTTCTGATTTTTATACAAAATGTAATATTAGGCAAAGGCTAAATGTGTAAACACAACTCGGTTTTTAAATTAGTTCTACATTTACTTAAGGAACAGTGTTATAGTAAAACACCCATTTAGTGTGACAAACATGCGATAATAGGGGAATTCAGCAAGGGGCCAAAAACTTTTTCACAGCACTGTAAACTGATCAGAGAAATGTACAACTAATACATAAATAAGTCCTTGAATATTGCTAATATATGTCTGCACTGTACAGCACTATATGGCACCAGTCATGTAACGTCACCACAGTGAAGATCTATTATTTCTGAGTGGAACTATTAATATTCAGTCTAGTTTTTGCCCATTTTATAACATTGATGCTTAGCACACAGTTCCTTATAAATGAATAGCAGCAAATATCTTTAGGGGAACCCTGACTTGGTGATGCTAATATTATGCTGTTGAATGCAGAAATTATAATCGAGAAGTTGTGATATGCAGTTAAAAGCAGGAAAACAATGAAAAGAACAGTTTTAACAGGCATGGTTCGTGAGGAGAGAACAACAACATTATGACACGTGGAGATGAGGCCCTAGCCTGAGTAGCTGAGATGCAGAGCGATGCACGGAAAAAATACATAATTTAAACTTTTTTTAAAAATTTTTTTCCAGAAAATGAAATGGCCCGTTTAGCCAAAAAGCACGTGAACTTTACTTACCATGGTAACATTGCTGCGCGTAAAGTAATTCATACATGAGCTGTTTGTACATTTTTGCAAAGCGCAAACTGCGTCTCTGCTACACGTAGGCGACGCGGAAGAGCCTCAAACGTGTTTGGTTCAAATTTCTTTATTTGCGACACAGTTTGACGCAACACTGAGCGGGCTTAGGAGAACGTGTCGTGTAAATGGAACTGTAATACTGTGGTAAAACACACACATACACACACACACACACACACACACACACACACAAACCAAACCTGGACGTTGAGGTCGCTCGGCTCCCCGGGTGACCGCGCACACAGCGCGCGCTCTTGGGCGAGGCGGGAGCGCGCACAGCGCACCGCTTTTGTAGCTCAGAAGCACCTTATTCGGCGCCGCAGTTAACACGAGTCCCAAAAAGCTGTTACTTCGCAGACAAATCCTTCAGTTTCCACAACTTTCGGAATAAAAGTGAACTTTCAGTTCTGCTTAACCAATTAAAGTTGAACACAATGGCGGCGACTGAGTTGCCGCGTATTTGAGCTAAAAATGCACCCGCGCTTCAGATTTTTTTTTTTCTCCCCTGTGGAAACGCGTGTACCGTTTTATAACTTCTTTCACGAGTGTTGACTATTTCCATAAACACGTCGTCTCAGATGCCCAGTTGTCCAAATACTGAGTTGGACATTAAATGTCTGAACGAAGAGAATTTGTGTGAATAACGAAGACCGAGAAAGACAGCTTCACCGAAGCCACCAGAAAACGACAAACCTTTGCGAGGCTTTTCTTTTGGTCTGGCATCCCGCCAACGCGGCACTGAGGTAAAACTTGTTTAAAAAGTTTTTATTTATTTATTTATTTTTTAAATGTACCTGTTTTTAAATTAATTTTTAAAATTTATACGAGGAATTAGTTTTTTCCTCTCCAAAATCCTGACTATATATCCCTAGCACATCATTTTCTCTCACCCTGAACCGAACTGTCCAATGTATCTACTGCTTAAAAAGAGCGATACAAAAGAAAAATCCATAATTCCCACCCAAACTAAAGACATACATTTGGGACAGTAGAGAACCAACAACCATCGTGTTTTATGATTTGCTCCCAAAATATAGTTAATAGCTGCGTCTCCTGTTCCTACAATAATGTTTGCAAGGAGGTCAATAGGGATGCTTGCATATTTCAAGGAGGGGCATCTGGATGGATATCCTAATCTAATATAAAACTGTAAGTCTTTGGAAAACAAATTTGAAATCTTTAGAGAAGGAATTGTCCTGTTGAAAAGGATTTGCTCTACACTGTAACGGCATTTAAACAGACATAAAGAACAACATATGTTACAGTTAAGATGAACATATGCGATCTAGTATATGTAATTTTAAATTCTAAGCCCAGACTGATACCGTATATGTGGTACAGTGATCATGGTTGACCACTGTCTGTGTTTAAAGGAGAAAGTGCTAAGTTATTGTACATTTGCTAATCTTTTTATAGCACTTTCCCCACCTGGGGTGGATGCCAGGATAGTGGCCCAAATCACTGCTTTTGGGCTTAGAGGTTGCAAGTTTAAATCCCACCTTCTACTGACATATCCTTGAGGAGGCTACTGTCCCTGAAGTTCTCCGTTGAAAATTGTCCAGCCAGCTGTATAAATGGCTAAGTCATTGTAAGCATCTTAATGTTATGAATTGCTTTGAGAAACATATTAGATGATTGAATGTGACTAATGATTTATTACCGATAATGAAAGAATTTATCTAATATTAGCTCCAGAATCTGATCGGACAGGCATGCTGTTTGTTGTAGGTGGTTAACTTTTCATACAAGGAGTACAAGAGATTATTGCTGTAAGTGTGTTGCAGGTGGTAAAAATCCACAGTTAAAAGTTCTGAGCGGAGCCAGTGTTTAGGCTGCTCTTGAGGAAAGCGTTTTGTGAAGAAACGTGCCGTTAAACCATTTCTGTACTACTCTGTGTCTATAAGACAAGCATGCATCGCATCTGAAATATCCCCTAACAAATGATCGTTTTGTAAGATTTTCCACTAAAGAGCCAATTGCCTCAAATTTTTTTGTTGTTTTTTCCTTTTTAACCTTGCAGTTCCATTCACCAATTGTGTATGTTACTGTTACTTGGGGTAAGCAGGGTATGGTAAGTTCTGCTGAGACAAATTCAGCTCATTGCAACCCTTCGTGGTTTGCAATGAAGGGGAAGCTGTGGAAGTGGTTTAACATCGCCTTCATCTGCGCATTTCCGTGATGTGTGAAGACGGCGTAAACATGCGGTCTCTGCAGTCTGTGAACCAGATTCAAACTGAAGTGCACAGCTCAGGCAATGTGAGGAAAGTCAGGTGCACTGGTGACAGGGGAACGAGTGTGTGCGTTGTACCTGTCTGATGGAGTGTCATCTTGTCCACGGTATCCCCTGCCAAACATAGCGTATTTCCAAGATAGGTTCCAGACCACCGTGGTTATTAATTTGTTTGTATCTGCAATAATCTGTATTTTAGACGTTCATTGTACGAGGGCCCGGGGTAGTCCCTTATCTGCGCGCTCTATGGCGTATAACCGCTAGATGGCAGTCTACTCCTGGACAAAATCAGTCCTTGCAGAACATGGCTAATAATGCAATGCAAGTGGAGAAGTACAAATTGTATGTTTTATTTTGAAGAGTATGGCTTTAAAAATATTTACTTTGGAATATATGCATATCTTAACTGTTTTGCCAGAGTGCCAGTGTTGAAGAAAGCAACAAAGCAACCAAAAGTGCATAAGCCGCATGCTATTTTGTAGTTTAATTTCAACCAGTAAATAACAAACAACAGCGTTTGTAATTGGTGCGTTCATGGGCACTCAGGTAACTTTGTTTGCAGACCTTACTGTAGTATATTGTGTAGGCAAAGGTTCATTTAGAAATATTGTGTCATTATAGAGACAAGTTTTTGTTATATCCATTGAATCACTTATTATTTAATATAGCATTTTTTCTGTATTCATGGATTTTAATAATTTACATATATTTCTTAAAAAATATTTAATGACTTATTAATGAATGCCTCATGTAAATTAGTTAGTTAAGGAAGTCATTTGATGTTTTAAGCTGGTTTCCACTCGGTTAAACTCTCAACAAACTGCAAGAGTGGCTCTGAGCTGAGCACCTGCTGAGATGGTTTGTGGCGGCATGCGCAGATGCACACTGGAGCAATGCACACCAGGTTTGTGACTTACAGTATATATACTAGACCTGCTGTTTGCTTGGGCTCCTGACATCAAACATGCATTCTAAGGCTGCCGCATACTGGGGCTTCTCACTTCAAATACTCACGCTTGAACTACTGCAAAAGAAGAGTTCTGGCACCAGACTCGTGCTGAGATGGGCGGAAAGAAGGATGAAACACACTGGCTAAAGCTGCTGCATTCTGGTACCTCAAAGAAGTGCTTTGTACTATGTTATCAGCTATTTTTATGACAAGATCAATAATTTTGATGTTTCTGCTTTTGCTTTGGGAGTTTTTACTGTTGCTCCTTTTTTTTGACCAGGCCCTCTGGCTGTATTGAGACACATTCCTCTCCATGGCATTATATACTGTTTTTGAGAATATATCCGTTCCATAACGTGTGCTACATATTACTAGCAAGAGTGTGGCCCTCTGAACTCTTTTCTTGCCATTTTTTCTTCTTTGACTTGGTGTTACATCAAAAGGCTGAAAGGCAAAACACCAGGGAGTTAAGCATGTGTGTTTCCTCAAACAGGAACTATTCAGAAAAATGCTCCTCTAGACTTTTCCTCTCATTCCAGGTCCTTATTTTTCCACTGATGTGGGATTTGTGCAAACTGCAATTGACATCAAATAAGGAAATAAACCTACACGGAAATTTAAGCATGCAGTAGACTGTGTTTTGGGGTCTCTTCAGCATATGAGCTTAGTATAGTTTACTGACTCAGTAGTTCTCACGAGCTCAGAGGTGCTTGATAAGCTGCTTTAATCTCATTTCACATGTTTAGTGCATTCAAATTTTCCAGTCTCTTATGTGAATCCTGGTGGGATTCTTTCTTTCCATTTTCTCATGTATACACTTAAAAAAGACAAATGAGCTAGTTTCCTTCATTCTGACAATTTGTTATTCCTTCTGTCTTTATTTCTTACATCTTTTCAGATGTAGTGACCTGTTTTTGGATGTTGCTGTCAGCAGTTTAATTGCATCCATTTTTGCCGGTTATACAGATTAAAGGAGTGTTTGCAGTAAAGGGTAATGTTTGCTAACATGAGACAGACAAATATTTTGCTCTTGCTGTGCAAATTTACCCGTTGATAGAAAAATGGCCTTTGGTAGATGTGGTGTGTCCCACTGTCTTTGCCTTCCATCCTGACATGACATCAGTCCATTTACTGAATTTAACCTCCAAAAAAAGTTGATGTTGCAGTGTCTGAGCTGAGTGAATACAGCTTTCTTCAGTGCAGTCAGTGGACAGCATGAAAACAGCATAAACTGAGATAGTTTCTTTTTTTGTCAAACTGTCCCACATACCATATTATGTCTCATAACACTATGAGACATCTTTATCTGGAAACATTGTATACAAAATAAACTGAAGATAATTAAATAGTGTTTTAGTACACAATAGGTTGTAAGTGGTTTAGGACACAAAGTTGTAAGCTAAATATTGCTGATATCTTTAGCTATAGCCAAAATGAAATGCAGTGTATAGCATGAAACATTTTAGGGGGAAATTTTAAGAAAATGTAGTGAAAGAAACCATAGCAGTAACTATTGTGTTATACAGTGGCCACCATTCCCCCAAATTTTGTAGTAGAGCTCAGAGATGAGAACTTCTTGTCTTGGGATCTCAGGCTAATGCTTAGTGCAGGATGTAGAGTATATCCAGTAAGACATAAGATATGATCATACATAGTAATGTCTTAAGGAGGGGGTGCATGGCATCCTGTCACAGCCTTTGTGAAAAAAAAAACAACTGGATAAGGTCACAAATATGGGATTAGAATGAAAGCCTTTCTCTGGGCTCCCAAAGGCCTCTAGAGCACCTGTAAATATCGAGCAGCTAGTTGAGAAAAGCACCTTTCTCCAATAGCTGACCTGTAAATACACAGGGCCAGTATGATGACTGTGAGAAAGGCTGGGCCCAAGGCCTTCACTGTTCTTGACCTGTGAAGACGCTGTAGATCAACATGCATACTTTCCTCATATAAAATCTTGAGAAAATTAATGCAGTTCAGAGCTACAGTATTTAAAGGAACAACTTATAAACAGAGTTCTTTAAAATAGTTGGTATTATGTCTCTAAACATTACTGTGTTCTCCTTCTCCAGTGGGGTGATTATGGACCCTTTAGACACTTTATAGGCTCCTCCTTCCTGTGGACCCAATTATCCTGACAACTAGCAAACAGCCTAAGGCAGTTGGAATAAAAGGTTATGTGCTTTCATTTTCAAATGTACACTGCATGCAAGAAAGAAACTGCACAAGACCACTGGAGATGGCATATATGAGTATCTTCATGTCACATAGAGATGTTAATATTAGAGTTATAGTTACTGATTTAACATTTATCAGGTACATCATATCAAGCCATCATCACACACAGCTTGATTCCAAAAAAGCTCTTTAGGACAAAGCTGCGGCTTTTATTGCTCAGTTTTTCATGCTGAGACATCTGCTTTTGTTGTCATCAATATCTAAGGCTCAATGCATACTGTTTGCTTTTTATTAACGGTACA
Organism: Heterotis niloticus; assembly: GCA_018136845.1. Taxonomy (NCBI): domain Eukaryota; kingdom Metazoa; phylum Chordata; class Actinopteri; order Osteoglossiformes; family Osteoglossidae; genus Heterotis; species Heterotis niloticus. The sequence goes on along the minus strand of CM030903.1, from coordinate 18,112,614 downwards.
TTTAGCCCCAGGGTTCTGAGAATGTGTATTTTATCTCTCTTTATCGAGCATATGTGTTAGTTTCTGTCATGTGTCTTTTAATGCTGTTTTTCTTTTCAAAATGTTATGAATTGTGCAAGCTTATTTTGGTGCATAAGCTAGACTGAAGGTTCTGTGTGGTCCTAGTTTGATTTTGCCCTTGGTTTTCTGCTTTGTTCTAATAAAATCTGATTACACTCTCAAATTAGATGTCCAACTATGTGAATAGAATTAAGTTGCAGTTGAGTTGGTCAGCGCTCTGCTGCAAAGTTAAAGTTTTCTAGTAGATTTAAAATTAAAAGATTTAAAAATGTAAAAGTTTCATATTCATGTGACAAATATGCAAATTCTTTGATTCTTCGAGAGTGGTTGCGCAACTTTCAATACCTAAATGTTTTTTTTTTAATAGAAAACTCAGTTACGTTCTCAAAGCAAAATAATATTTTTTCTGCTTTGTTAACAAACCCGGTCGATTATTAATCGTAAATATGTCTAATCTAAAATGAAACCAGTATACTGTAGATCACTGTGCTGTAAATAATGGTGTCAGAATAAATAATAGCTCACTGTTAAAGTGGTGATCCTGTCTGAAAGCTACACAAATCTTGAGTAAATGGGACTGAATGACATTGCTACCTTTTTTGGTGTTATATTTCATGTATTAATACAGCTGCTCATTTTTATGAATTTTATGAACGATGAACTTCTAATAGATAATATTAGGTCTTCTTTGATAATAGAAGAACCATGTATTGTCTTCATAATCCTCATGAAGGAGTGTAGTGCCAATGTTTAAAGTAAAATACACAGCACATATTGGTGATATTATCCTTTCAATCCTAGAAATGCATTTTCTTTGTTTTTTCTTCTCACTCAAGTCTGATTTCGCAGTTATCATTTTGCTAAGTTCCTGCAGCAACAACAACAACAACAACAACAACAACAACAACAACAACAACAACAATAATAATAATAATAATAATAATAATATCACATTGTCTTGGCATAAATGCGGCAAAAGGTCGTCATTGGCTAGTCTCTTCCAGATGCTTGTGTGGAAGAAAATGTTCCAGGAGCTCAGAGGTCACAGCATGGTCACAAAAGACACCCAGTAGGCAATATAGTGACATTTAAATGACCTTTTTGAGTTTCGGCACTTTCCACGCTCAGTGCTGGCAATGGTGCATGCACAGGATTACTTGAAAGCTTTATCGACATGAGATTGGCAAGGTCTTTTCACCAAAGGGCCGCTGGCCTTTTGAGGGACACGTGGTGACACCTGTGATCTTTGTTACAAAGGTGCATGTCAAGACAGAATGCAGTTGCAGCTATGGGACCTTAAATAATGTATGAGTTAAAAACTCGGTCAGGTCAGATTTACATTTTCCAGGCTGTGGACTGCACGGTAGGACAGCAATGGCAACGATCACTGGCGTCCACCGAGGCTGCTGGAAGGGAAACTCCTTCGTTTAATTTGTCTCAAAAGTGCAACTGCTAGTGTGAGAAACACTTGGCTTTCTGAAGCTGCCTTTGGTTCCTACACTTAATAGATGTTGACTTGCTCTCATTAAAAGAGGAAATCAAAGAGGTCATCTTAATCCTGTGGAGGTCTTGAAGCATTTGCACACACGTCACATTTCTGATGCTTAGCTTTTCTTCTCTCTATCTCACATTTTCTTATAAGCCACACAGTGTCATATTTAAGTCAGATGTAAGTCAAATACACTTTTACAGGGGTGAAGGGCTCAGACTGTGTCTGCAAAATTCTTGCCATGCTTATTACTTTAAACCATGTTTTATGCTGTATTACTTTATGGAGATCAAACATTTTCATTAGTATTCTCCCATCTGTCTTGTCTGCTTCCCTGACTGTTGTTAGTTCCATAAACTACTGTCAAATTTCCAGTAATTTTTTAAGGAAAATTAACATGCTACTAAACATCTGATTTTGGTCTACTTATTAATAAAAGTGTTTGCTCATTTCATTTAAAAATAATTATATTTGGATTAATAACCTGTGTATAATAAAGTGAATAGGGTAATATTTTCAAATGTGACCGTAACTCCCACCCATCAGCAAGTTATCAGTGCTAAGCGCTAACAAATCCAATATAAAGTCCCACTCTGTTTGCTTGTATTTCTCTGGTGCATCTGAATGCTTAAGATGCTCAGCCAGAGGTGGACTCTTATCCCTTACCTTGTTCTTACCACTTGCTAGTGAGCTGTGAGCTGTGTGCTCAGAATTGTGTCTTCCTGGGTCTTCTACCATGAAGAGTGACAGTGGTGCGACTTGAAACCGTTGCACCTTAAGTTTGAAGGTCAGCTTGGATCTGTTTTGATGTTTTCTTTGGTTCCTTTGCCACCTTTTAAACAATCTTTCTCTTCAGTTTTGGATAAATTTTCTTTTTGTGGCCCCATACAGGGATGTTGGCTACTGTCCCATGGGGCTTAAACTTCTTGATAATTTTGGCAGCAGTGGTCACAGGAAAATCAAGCTCTTTGGAGATGGTATTGCAGCCTTTATGTTGACCATGCTTGGCTAACAACCTCAGACAACCCTCTGCTTTTCTTTCTATCTTTAGTGTGACATAAAACAGCAGAGTGAGAACTTTCTCAATTTAAACTGGAGAATGAGTGATTATAAGATTGAAGACAGCTGTGGTATTAAAGGAGGATCGTCAGCTTGAAGCATCATGACAATACTGTTGTTTCTTATAACTTCTAAAAGGCATCAATAATGTTCTCCAGGCCATTTTAAAATGTATATGACCAAGAACTCAGTTATTTTACAGCTTTTTTGTTTTGTTCCGCTGCAAATCAAATAAATGCATTTATGGATGACAACATTTCAAGGCAGTTCAGGAAATATGGTGCATTATTTGAAGAAAATTCAAGCGTAGCAATACTTTTGGTCGCATCTGTATGAGGGAGCCATCAAAACATCTTATTTGCCTCCTTCATTATGCATGTATTACCACCTCTGTTCTCTTGTATATTTCCAAATATATGTATATCTCTGAGGAAACTGTCCTGTGCATCAGTTATGGGTTTGTAGTTAATTTGACTCAGAGACAGTTGTTGTCCTTGTGAGAATCTGTTCCCGCACACAACTCTGATGTAAATTGTACTTGACAAGAGACCGCTACCCACCAACAAGCTACCCATCTTGGTCTCTTCACATGTATTGTGCATGTGTATTTGCCTCAAGCATCACATATTCCCCAATTTGAGCTCTCCCTAACCATCAGATCTGTGCACAGAAGCCTCTAAGTCATTTTATAGATGTTCCTTTTCCATTTGAAGTTCAGATTCCTGTCATATCATTTTTATATAAGACAGATGTCTTGTCTGATCTGTAGCAAATGGGGAGACAGCTTTTGCCTTCTGGTGATGCACTGTATGTCTGAAATCTTTGAGAGGGTGATGTGATTCATTGTTCTTAGAGCCATATCTGTCTGCTTTTTTATTACAACATTCAGTCACATTTCATACTGAGCACAGTTATATGCAGTACACATACAGTGTGTAACAATGAACAATTCTTTCAAATAAATGTAATTGTTTGAAATTCTACATTTCTAAGTCAAGGGGCAGTTTGTGGATGTGGACTCATAAGTTATGTGCATGTTTTTTTGCTTTAGACCTTATATTTCCTGAGAATGGCTTTAACTGTTTATGTGGATGGATAAGTGGGATGCTGTGCATTTACTGTGTGGACCATAGCAACACATTTTGTTCATGAGCAATATAAGCGGGTGGCACAGTGACAGAGTGTTTTAGTTCTGCCTCACAGCTATGGGTTCAAGTCCATCTCAGTCTATGTGTAGCTTGGATGTTCTAGTTGTATACGTGCGGGTTTCTTTCCTTTATGTGTTCCAGTTTCCTTCCACAGTCCAAAGACATGTTGTAGATGAATTGGTAATCTAAATGACCTATAATGTGTGTATGTGCCAGCAAATAAGTATATATGTGTGTGATTGGCCCTGCAGTGGATTGGTAGCCATTTAGGCTGTACCCTGTCTCCAGGATAAACTCAAGGCCAGGGTAACCCTCTGTGAGACAAAACCATTTTTTATTCATACTAACAAGACTGTCATCTTTGCAACTGCAGTCAAGTTCCCTTTACCCCAACCCCAAACGTTAGTAAAAATATAGTAAGTTGTGTTAAGCAAGAGTCCTACAAATAAAGGACCATACGTAGATACTTCCTTATAATCATGCATTAGTCATTTTGTATGTATTTGTTGGAATTAGAAAGTTCCATTAAGTCATTACTTACTCCTGGAGGACCATTGACATGGTTTTCAAGGCAAGGAGGAACAGAACTGGTTTACCATTTGCCTTCTTCCAGAATATTTTTTCCTTAGAGGGTTGCAAACATGGTGGAAAACCTGCAAATTCTACATACACCCCTGAGCTGAAATGAAACCCCCACATCAGGCAAGCAGCCCAGGAGCTGTGAGGTACCATCTTACCCTGCTGTGCCACTGCATCCCCTGTGTATGTTTATTATTTATTTTTAATGTATTTTAATGCTCTTGTGACTCTAGTCATTTTAGTTTTTGGAATATAGAAGATGAGTACATCCTCAGCAGGATAGTTAATGGAATCACTGTGCAGCTGCCATTCAGGACATCAGTTGTGAAGGATTGCTGAAACCCAACTTGAACAAATGGTTAACAATAAAGCATGAGTCAGCTAGTGTATTAGCTCTGAAAGATATGATGGAGGCTACATTTTTATAATGGAGGCATTTCATATTTTTTCAGTTAAACCAGCCGATTTAAGAGTAAGATTTCTGCACCAGTTGCATTTAAATTAAGCCAAAAAGGAAAAAGGTTACAGAAAGACTGAAAATACTGACCTCAAAACAGTTTGAAAACACTCAGTGTGATATCATGTATACAGCATTAGAATACTATATATCATACGCAGCTGCATTTTAGATTAAATAATGTATCACTGAGGGATGCAGCTGAAACCAGGCACCTGATGGTGAGCATCTATAACACTGAAAATTACTGCGACACCCGAACCAAATCAGAGCTAAGAGAAAACAATATGAACCGACAGCCATTATTGCTTCCCTGTGTTTCCAGAATTTGCAAAGTGTGTCAGGATTTTCTTACAATGAAAACTGCGATTAAGGCTTAATGTTAAGGGGGCAACCCCTTTCCCAGACAAATGTGAGATGTTTTTGCAGCCAGTCACATCCATAGCAACAAACTAAGTGTATTGTTTATTGTTTCAGAGGTTCTTTCTCACTAAAATATCATTTGTGCCAAACATTGTGAAAATTTTAGCATTTCCTTGTGGACACAATTTTTGGTTACGACAGATGAGAAGTCTTTAGCCCTCATTTTGTTATGTCATGTTATGGTGGGGGGAAGAACACAAGACCCATGCTTGCATGAGGAGGTAGAATGCAAGATGGAAGGATGCCAGCATGAGGGCGGGTGGGCAGAAGATGCGAAGGGAGACAGGAGGTGAAACGGGGGGCGGCAAGTGTCATGGGAAGGAATGTGCTGCAGCGGTGTGGGCAGGAAACCAAAGTAAGCCAGCAGGAAAGGCAGAGCAGAAAAGGGGGAAGATAAATGCAGAAAGACGAGTTAGACACAGGGCAGAGATAAAGCGTATAAAACAGCAGAGATCAGATATCATGGCTGAGCTCTGTGATATGCACCTCGTGAGCTCCAAGGCATAAAAAGTGACTTATCCGGTGTCTCCAGCTGTACTTTGTACAGCATACAGAGCTCTCGCCTACAACTTTGTCCTCTTTGACAGCCAGCTGTGTTCATTAGCATGCGGCTCTGATTTAATATCTCATCGTCAGTGTTAAAGGCTGTTCTTCCATTTGCACTCTTAAACATGAAAATTTCCCTGTGCTCTTTCAAATGCCCTGACTCGCCTTGTGTTTGTTTGGTCAACGTATCAGTTTGACTTTTATTAACAAAAGAGATAACACAAATTTGCAATCTTAGCCTTTTTAGTCTTTGAATTAAGCTGATAGGTCCTATTGAACTTGACAAGCAAGGTTTTCTTGTAGACAACTGACTAAATAGCCACTTACGTTTATTTTGTCCAGAGATCATTATAGGCTAAATTGGGTAAATTTAGCTCTGGTAGCTGTGGGAGGCATCCCTTTGGTTGATTTTTGTGTCCTGCTCATACAAAATGCTGCCTATTTTGTCTAAAATGTATGTGTTGTTTCTCAAAACCTCTGCCAGTCTCTGTAGTCCAGTTAACAGCTACACCTTTTTTGCACCTTCCTAGTCACCAGCCCGGCTAACCTGCGTATGTCTGTTGCATTTAAACACCTTTGCTCTGCGCCTGGGCGCCATCTCCAGTGGTTCTCTATGTGTCTGTATTCAGGTTGTGTACAGCGGGGGTTCCAGCAGCAGGTCCATGCTGAGCCTTAGTGGCCTGTGCACTTGTTCTGCTACTGGGGTAAAACTGACCCCCTAGAGAGTGGCACCAGGAGCAAATGTTTCAGATTTATAAAAGTTAATCTGAAAGTCAATTATTTCTCCCTTACTTAAAACATTGCAAAACATTTGTGTGCAGTGTCTTGGAGGAGTATTGATATGTTTAAGTGACTCAATTCTACATTTTAATTAGCTATAATATATCAAGTTGTCAAGTAGTTATTCGCACAATTGCTTTACTTTACTGCTGCCTTTGTTGAGCTTGACTGTCAGTGTAAATGGCTGCACACTGAAAAATGTCGCCTTGCAGTGCCAAGGTCCCTGGTTTCTATTCCACTTCTAATGTAGTACCTTGTTCAAGGTACCTACCCTGAATTAATAGAGTAAAGGGTAAATTGTTGTAAAGTGGCTTTTCTATTGTAAGCTACGGGGATAAAGGCCTCAAGCACATAATTATAACATTCAACAGAAGCAAGGCTTCTAAAATATATGTACCTGTATATTGTATGCCTGTGATTTTTTTTATATATCCAGTAATTTAAAGAAAATAAATCAATTTACCTTCTGCCTTAAGTCTATTAAAGGGGGACAACTAAGGAACACAGATTATAGGACACTTTTATATGTACATCATGTTAAACTGGTAATGATAAAGAGTATTTGTGATGAAACCGTGACTGTGTCCCACGCATCTAACAGCCGTGGGCCTACAGCCATCTTGCTGGGATCAGGGCACAGATCCAGAGTGGTCTCGCAAAAATACTGAAATTTCCCTTCCCCGAACAGGCATTTCTCCAGAAATCACCAAGTTTATTATAGACCCAAAAGTTCTGCTTGATTCTTAAATTTAAGCCCAATTGATACTGTATGGTATCATCAACACAGTTAGTGCCCATCTTGAAAACTTATTTAATTTTTGAGCCTCTATAACCATTCAAAACAATGTAAGTGATAAGATGAAATAATTTCTCTCGTTGTGCTTTGATAAACTTGAAAAATGATCATACTGTTTGCTTTATACTGGCATTCTCCTCTTCTGTTTTGAATTTTGTTCTAAGTTGGCACTAACAAAACCTCCTTACAGGCTTTAAGCTTTGGATCATTGCTACAACCAAGACTGGAAACTAAATAGATCTCCTAATTTCTGTTTAGTTTATTTTAAAGTTTTGTTCATGAAATCTGGCAGCATGGTTGTGGAGAGGGTAGTGCTGCCTGCTGTTCATGCATAGGTTTGATCAGGTGTTTGCATGTTGTTTGTGTGGTTTTACTCCCAGTCTAAAAATATGTGTTTAAGGTTAATTGGTCACTCTGAATTGTCCATAATGTGTATGTGTTTGTGGCTACCCTGTGAAGAACTGGTATTTTGTCCAGGACGTCCCCCTCATAGCCTAGTGGCCACTGCTTCTGGCATAGGACCAGGACCCCCCACAACCCTGATCAGGGCAAGCAGGTAATGAAATGGCATGCTACTATGTACGTTAACGTATCAGATAATGTCACTGGTTTCCTGTTCATAAAGACAAACAGTGTTGGCCAGTTGTTGCTTTTATTCATTTCACTTTTTTTCTCCAAAGGGGCTTATACTGTTAAGCTACTTAAAATTTTTTACTTACAGTCTTTTATTTTGACAAATGGATGATTTTTGCTTGTGCAGTTTTAGAGAAAGTACCTTTTCTAAAGGTGCTACAGCAGGAGGTAGGATTCAAACCTGCAACTGTTCAGTAGAGAGTTGTCAAATCTAACTACTACACTACCTACTACCCTTTATACTCTTTCTTTTTGTTGTTGCAGTATATCTTTTCAGACATAAAAGACATGACCTGTTATAGGTTCTTGTCATTTTCATAAACCTCTTACTTTTATGAGTTTTACCTTCCTTTAGCCAAATTTAGTCAAAGCCAGTTGTTAAATTCATACACTTCCCCATTAAAGCAGAACACCCACACCAACTCAGGAGAAGTAAACACGCTGTGCATGCTGTGAGCTTTCCACTCCTGCTCACTGTACAGGCGATGTAACACCATGCTGTGAGTCTGATTCCACCCACGGGCCTGTAGGCGCCCAGCTGACCGTAGGCGTTTTGGTGTGCAGCGAGGGGGAGAGGACCCTAGCCACCTCGCCCACTAAAGGGAAAAAAGCCAGTTTGCATTCCTCTTGACAGATGGCTTAAAGTGCCAAATAACATTTGAACCCAGATCCTCAATACATGCTGTCATGTTACTTCTGATGGGCCACTTATTTTGGTTCCCTGCCTGTGTCCTTATTGCAACTGAGTTGCTCTTTTCAGACATTTTATTGGTTACAGACATTTCCCTAAAATACAAAAGCATACTTTAAAAATGATATCTGAAGAAGCCTGTGTTACTGTGGTCACTGGAAGTTTATTTGCTGTCATTAACAGGGGCAAACATCTAAAAGAAGTGCATTTCCTTTTACTACCATCTCCAAGCCCCTGACATCCAGCACTGCTCTCCAAAGACATGAACTTGCCACCTTCTGGTCTTAAGTTCTTTAACCTCAGCACCATCTGCCACTTCTAGATATTAATTGGCAACTGTGTGAGAGTGTAAAATCTGTTCCCAGCAGCAGGGTTTGCTGTAGTGCTGTCAACAGAGGGCACTGTACCTCCACTGGGTAAACGCCAATTCCGATCTTAGATTTTACGCTTCAGGGTTGGTTTATTCCCCTCTCCTTACAACACAGGTGGCAACTGAGTAATAATGCTATACAATATTGAACATTAGCTTTTTTCTCTTGTCACCAATTTTATGGCCTCTTTTTTTTACATTTTGTGCACTTTTTGTTAAAGTTTGTGCACTTCCAGTTAATGTTCAGATGTTCAGTGGTTCCAGCTGTCATGCTATACCGCTAAAAAGCCAGTGATCACTCTCCACATCAGCCTATAGTAAGCAGAGCACACTGTGCCGGAAGGGGTGGGGCATCTCAACACAGATGGAGTTGGTGACTGGAAATAAATCTCACGACCAGCTTAGCTTATTGTCAGTCTGATGGCTGTGCTTAGAGGGTGCATTGTTCTGCTGCCATTATCAGCCATACAGTTATGAGCACTCTGGTTCACTAATCTGGTTTGGGAAGAAGCAGCCTTACATTATTCATGATCATGGTTTCTACCTGGAAAGATGAAACCCAAGGTATATTATACCCATAACACATCCATGTTCTTTAGATAAGCATGTTATATATCAAAGATATTTAGGAACAGTTTATAGAGGTATATGATGATGAAGAATATTTTCCAAGAAATTTGCAGTAAAATAAAAATTACAATACACTACCACTGTTCTTGACTGACCCTAGTTCATATTAATTTAGATGCAATTAATTTGGATACTGTGATATCAAATATTTAAGGGGCAGATAGCAATGTGAAGCAGAAGAATGACATTTATTGTGAATCTTATAACACAAATGAGCAGTTGCATGCTGCAATGAAATGGCCCAAGTGGGTGCTTGTGAAGGAACTGCACCCTCCTCTTATGCTCAGTAAGTTATCCTCTTTTACCAAGATGCTGTCTTTGAGTCACGGCGCAACATGAAACCATTTTGTGTTGTGCAAGTGCATCACAAATGTGCAGCTGATAAATATTTGCCATTAACCAGAGGAATGTGACTGTTGAGCAAGGATGTACCGTGCCTGTAGCTGTGACTGCAGCAGTGTGTGTCTGCACAAATCTCTCCTTGCAATAAATGATGGCACAGATGTGCATCTGCCTAAAGTGAAATGATTAACCAGGTTAAATGGGAAGTGAGGTTTCAGATTAAATGAGGAATCATCATTATTCTACAGCAGACACTAGTACAAGCGATCTGAGGGAACACAAGCTAACTATGGATAAAATGCTTTTGCTCAGTACCCATTTGTGCCCCCTTCTTCACATTTTTTGTAATTCCACAGGTCATGTTTTATTAGGAAAAGACAGAATCCAAGAATTTTTTTTTAGAAACATGCAAAACATCATTTGGATGAATTCATGTCTACAGTACATAGTGTATATGCTGCTTTTCAGTAGCTGAGGTATCATTTCAGTAACTGTTGATGGTTTTTACAGAACATACAATGTTAGCTACATATTCAGTATATTAGGCTGCTATGATTATTGACCAGTTTGTACAGCTGGGTTGTACATAGTGGAGAATTTTACAGTCAAAACAGCAGAAATAGGGACTTGAACTTGGATCCATTGGGAGCAAGCTAAAGCCTCAAACCACTATGGTACCTGGTGCTCTGACTTCTGCAGCTTCTTTTCTGTGTATCCACAGGTACACAGTTCAATGCAACACTACATATCATTTCCTCATTTTCAGGGTTTCCGCTATAAACCAGTCATAATTTGGTTCTAGTTATTGTTTTAGTACAAATAAAGACAAGTTTTTATTTTCAGCTTATAGTTTAAAATACATTTTGTCTGCACTACTATTGTGGAAGTCATTGCAATAATGTGGTATTGAAGGTCATGCTTCGGTTGTGCAAAGCAATATCCCATTAAGCTTGCACATTTTAAATATACAAAATAATATTGGCCTTTTGTATAATTGATCTTTTGTATTGTACATTTTCAGGGTTTCAGATGTGAAGGTGGCCAAAGTGAGAGGACAAGGGAAAAAAGATGATTAGATTTCTATAGAAACAAAGGGATTTTATTATGGTGCTGAAAAAGTTATTACAAAAGTGAGATTTTGTACCTGCAAAACATAAATAGGAAACAGTGCAATAACAAACCCCCCCCCCCCCCCGAAAGAAAAAACAAGAAGCTCACCACTCTGTGGCTGTCCCTAGCTTTTTCCAACCAACATGCTGCCTCTTAATAGTGTCCTTATTGTCTTTTAGGAGGCAGCTGACCTTCATTAACAGATACTGTAGACTTGGCATGTTGCTGTCCTTGAAAAGATGTGCACCAAGGTTGGCTCAGTCGTGCACTGGTGTTGCCTCCTATCAGCTTACACCTCTTGAATGAATACTAAAAATTTCTTATCTTCAGTCAGAACCTTTATGATCAGTGCTGTAGCAACTGAGAACCTCTTCGCAAGAGGCATGGGAGACAAGGTAAGTTATATCTTTACTCAAAAACACAACTAAGAGACACTATTTCACCTGAATAACATATCCTAGGATTGCAGAAGGAAACCCAAGCACCCGAGGGACCCATAAATCACATAAAATATGCAAACTCTGCAGACAGAGCTAAAGGCTCATTCAGCTTGAGCTATGAGGCAACAGCATCAGTTGACAGACAGTAAACATGTCTTCTGCTAAAGCAACTGAGGGCCATACATGTCATACATGTTCCCAGTTAACCTCCTTTCGATCGTAGTGGGCCCTACATGGGACTCTTTCACACATGCTTTTATTATATGCTTAATGCGAAAACAAAACTATATTAAAATATGTTGATCATTTCAGTAGTGTTCAGGTGCAAGGAGCTAACTTAAAAATTTAATGACATCTATAAGAATCTGCTACTTACAAAGAGTAAAACGTGTAATAAATACACATGCAGAAGGGAATCACTTACTTTGTCATCTGTGGGTTGAATATTGTATATATTTATCTCAGCAATTACTCACAGCCAGTTATCACTGGAGTATTTTGGATTTAGCAAGGCCATAACAACATTAATAGTGCAGAGAAAGGACAAGACTGAGGTTCAGTAAGGAGTAATGTCATTGCCTTCAGCAGTTAGTGTCTGTGTGTATTGTGCATTTATGTTATTTGTGCTACAAGAATCGAATCAAATTTTTCAGCCTCTGATTTCTAAATATTATGTTTGCAAAAGAAATCATGCCTGCTGCTAACTTCTGCTTTATGAACAGAATAAATATTTTAAAATGTTTAATTCGCTTCATAACTGGAGGTTTTGTGCAATTCAATGTTTCTCATCAAGCTCTTCCTCTCAGCTGGTAAAGCATACTGATGCTAATCTCTACTTTTATTAAAGATCCTCATATCGCTAAAAGTAATTGACGATTTAATTTTTCTTAAAACTTGCCCAAAGTTCTTAACAAAAGATAATGCAAAAGGACACAATTTTAAAGAAGGGAACATTTCAGAACACTGCAAAGACAAAACAAAATTGTGAAAGCGTGTAAAGGAAAACAAAAAATTTTGAGGTCCAAGGCCAACTTGCTGCCTATTATTCTATAGCTTACAGCATACAGGTAATTTTATTCTTGTTCACAGCAAAGCCATGTCTTCTTAGGCTGGTTTGTGGGGTCTTTGTCCAATAGCTAGGTGGCACCAAAACTGCTTGGTATGAGGAATAGGTTGAGGAATACAGTCATAACATGAGAGCATCCCTGCTTGAGGAATGGCAAAAACTCAGAATGATAGAAGGAAATTAAGGGTTTGAAAAGCATTTAAATAAGAGAAATTGAACACTCCTACAGTCTGGTATTTGAGCTTCCAGTTTCCAAATTCCTGCTATATCAGCGAAATATATTAATACCTGGCTTGATGCAAAGCCAGGTGGCAGCATGGTACCCAGCATCTGCGTTCGCAGTCTTTGCTTCATGGGGACATTTGTGATTTTCTTTACTTCTGTACAGTCGGTTCAGGTAAATTTTAATGTTTTTTTTTTTAATTTTTTAAATATTTTATATAGTTTTTACTATAGGTACTATAGTTTTTCAAATCATTTGTTAAATGTTGCTCATCGCTGTTACTACTTATAAGGAATGAAATGTATGATACTAAATAAAAGTATCTGCATAAATCCAAACAACTGCACAAAATCCAAATTATTTATCTCTTTAACTGCTTGCTAAGTAATTGGTGTAACTAATGTAATGAATTTATTGGTCTGAAATAAGTATTTTATAGTATTTTCAATAATTTGGGGAATTAATTGGAGTTTCATGGGAAAACAAATCATCATTTTCCACATAATAAATAATGGAAATAGCTTGTCGATATTTAAGTCTGCAGTATTCGAGCCATTTGAATTACGCTTGGTTACCGGGATTTACTGTATGTGTGTATGTGAGCTATAGATATATCCCGATTATGTATTCTGCTTTGTGTGTCTCACAAAAGCTATAGAATGTTCTAGATGTTTTCTCTGCTGCAGACCCACTGAGGGAGGATGATGAACTCTTGTTGTGGTCAAGCTTATTGGTTGCACCTTAAGATTACGTTCCAGTTGTGTTTGTCTTGAATTTCAACAACCTATAATCACTCAACTGTCTTAAGCCATAAGCCAAGATGTCTGCATCAGTTTCAGGAGGGTTGGAAATAAGATGAATATGTGGTTAACAAGCTAGTGAATATTTTAAGTTTCTTCTGCACACCAGAAGAACGTCAGAGTAGAATTTAAAATATTGATGCTTTCTCTCAGGTGCATCATTGCTGAATTAACCATGAGATCAATGGTTTGCCACTTACTTACTTGGTGTCTTCTGAAAGCAAAGTTGAGGTCCAGTAGATCTAGACATGGCTCACAATAAGAAAAAATGTAGCTTCAGACCTGGGGCCCTAGCATCTAATAAACATCCAGCAGAATGAGGCTGATGCACATGAACAAGGGTCCAAGACATGAGTACATTTTTGTTGGGTCTAGGAGACAAACCCTTCAACAATGCAGGAGCATTCATACATTACAACTGTTCTTTGTTCATTTAAAGACTATTCATGTAACCCATTGTCTCTGGGGAATGTAGACAAATCTCGAAAGAATTAAGGAAAGGGTCTCAGTTGTTTAATTTCAGGAACTGCAATAGAATTTGAACTTTGAAGTTATTTCTTAATATGTGGCATTTCAATGACACGATACAGCCCCAGAACATCTTTGCAGGCTTTTGATCACAGCGTTCCCCTCTAATTAATTGCTTCCTATCCATAATATTTAATGGAGATTAAAAAAAAAAAAAATTCTTTCTAATTATGATGTGAGAGCACATGAGTAAATTTAAATGGTCATGAACAGTCTTTATAGTTCCATCCTTTAAAATTATATGATTTAACCAAGCTCACACAAATGAAGGTTTTATAATTCTGGTTTCTGACTTTTTGCTGCATACTATAATCTCGCATGTCCGATGCAAAGAAGTAATTAGAAAGTAATGTGCAAAAGGTCAGATTAAAAAAAAAGAAAATTGTATATATTAAGAAGCTGAACAGAACATTTTATGTGATGAACTCCTTTAAAACTTTATTATTCCTAGATTGTTTATTTCCACAAGAATAAAACTACAGAAAGACAACACAGTGAGCTGGGGCGATCAGTAAGCCAACAGGCTTGTAGAAGAATCTCCTCTAACATGGAAGAAAAGTTAAAAATCCAGAATCAGAGGATCAGCAATTCACAACCATCGGCTGTCAGGTAACGATACATTGAACAAAATATTAGACAGAGAACAGCAAATGTAAACATGCTCCCAAATATTACAAATATAAAATAACTCAACTGTTCTATAGTTGAAGTTGGAAAGCACTTGGGATACAGTTATGACTGATATTTGGCTCTGAGTAAGGATGATTCTGACTAATTAGACAAATTGCTTATCTTGGCCTTATAGCAGCACCGATTCTCAAAGGGACTGAGGTCAGTGCTTTTACTGGCCCTGTGCAGGATATTCAGCTTTTTTTTGTCTTTAGGCTTTCCAAACTTGCTCAGGTCTTGTACTTGTGATCATTTCCCTGCTAAACAGAAAACTTTCAGAAGCTTTAGTTTTTCTAGCAGACTGAAGTAGATTCTCTTGCCATTTTCCCTGTTTTTTGCTCCACCCAATCTTCTTTTTTAACAAGATGACCATGTTGATAGAAAGCAGCCCCACAGCATGATCCTGCTGCCACCATACCTAACTGTGTAGGTGGTGTTTGAAGTGCGGGCATTGTTAGGTTTGCTCCACACATAGTCTTTTCTGGCGAAAGAATTAAGTCCTGATCTCATCTGACCACAAAATCCTGATTGCAGCTGGGTCGCTCATGTTTTCAGGAAAACTCCAGATAGGTTTTAAGGGACAGCCTTTTTTAGCCAGTGTCTTGGCGGAGTGATGTAGCTTCCACTTGATTATTGAACCAACAGTGCCTGCAGGAATATGAAAACCTCTGGATTTTGTTTAGTACCCTTTTCTTAATTTATGTCTTCTGTATCACTTAATCTCTAACCTTATGCTTTATTTTCAGACCTGCCTCTCAGAATCACAGCTTGACTAATGATCCTTTAACAGTGAGGTTTTTATCCAGAAAATTAAAAGTAAAAGTAGAGGCCAATTGTTCTACAACTATGCCAGTATTAAGGGAATGTTAAAAATCTTTTTTCATTCAGTTTTTAGCTTTTCGTAAAAACATTTTCTGGCATAAAAATAATGTCACCTTAACATAATTAAAGTATCAGCATTTTGAAATTCTTTTGCTTCATCTGTGATTTAACAAAATGAGAGAACTAGTCAAGAATTTTTTTTACAAGGCAGCGCATGATCCGGGCATATAATTATTTATTATCCAGCTTTATGTAGAATGTTCATTTTTATTTAAATAATTTCATATATTTTTTGCATTTCATAATGCCTTCCATTGCTAATACATGTAGACTACTCATGTCTTAACATCCCTTAAAATTACACTTGCAAAACTGCACTTGGAATCTTTCAATAAGGAGTACAGTTAAAATTCTTATCTTACTGTGCCATGGTGTAACTGGCTAGGTTACAGACATCCAGTGTATTTATTGTATAAATGTAATAAATCAAGCATTTATTAAAGATCAAGATCATTGCTTTTCCACTTGCTGACTGCTTGAAATCTTACTCAAAGGTGGCACATGGTCTGTACTGTACTAGAGCACTGTACTAGGCCCTCTTGAATTTGTCTACCATGACAATTTCCCTGTGACAACTGATGGACTGGATGCACATGTGACGAGGATGTAGAAGCTACCAAGTCTGCACCAGCCAACAGACTGGTGTGGCTGTGCAGTACTGCTGATCGGTACAAGAACGGACAGAATTAGCTATATTTTCTAAAGAGGCCTACATCTAGAGTATGTAGATGACTGCTGTCGATGTTCCACCTATCTGTTGTAGCCAGTGTGGTCCTTTTTGCATTGATATGGTGGGGCAATAACATTATGACAGGCAGATCCAACAGACTAATCAAAGTAATCGGAAAGGCTGGCTCAGTCCAGTCAAAGTAAGGTTGGAGGAAGTCACGCACGAACTGACATTAAACAAACTCCTCTTCATCAAGACGACTCACCCTCAACACAACACCCTAGGTAAACGGAGAACTGTATTCAGTAACAGTGATCCCATTGCACTACCATAAGGGTCACTAATGGAGGTGATTTCTAGTAGCAGCCATTAGGCTGGGTAATGTGTCCTCACATTGCTGTAGTGGTGACCTCTTAATGACTAAGTGGTACTAAGCTTGCGCTGTATTACAGCATTTCACCCTCCCCCTTCGTATGTCTAGCATGTGTAATAAAAGCAATAGCCCCAGCACAAAACTTTGAGATATTCCATAGGTGTTGAAGATGGAGTGGGATTCCTCATTAAGATATACGTACTAAAAATCTGTTTGTGATGTAGGAGTTGAAACATTTGGGCACAGTATGGGAAATTCTGAGGCATATCTCCAACCTGTGCAACAGGATGGTCTGACTGACAGTGTCAAAGGCTCTAGTGAGATCTAAGAGAATGAGCACTGTGGGGAAACCTACAACTAACTGGTGGATGTTGCTAGTTGCCAATCAAGGCAGGTTCAGTGCTGTGGAATGGACAAAAACCACAACTTTTTTTCAAGAAATTTGAAAATAAAGCAGAGGTTGTTCTAATTGTCTAATTAGAAATTGGTTTCAAATTGCTGAGGAGGTCAGCTTCTCGAGGGATGGTTTCAGGATTGCATTTCTGACCCTCACCCACACATGATAGAGGGGTGATAACTTTGTTCATTAGGCTTGATGGCTGAGGTAGTTGAAGATTTAAGTAGTTTTGTCGGTATGGGGTCCAAGGTGCAAGAAGTAGATTTGTATGTTGTGATCAATGTGGCCAAATCCTTCTTATCAACCAGGTTGAATGATGTAAGACAACACCCAGGTTGTTGTGATGCTTCAGCAGAGCTGGCAGCAGTATTCCAGTCCGGTTCCATCTGGCATTGCATGTTGTCTATTTCTGAGTTGAGATAGTCCAGGAAGTCAGTGCTGGTGAGCAAAGAGGGAACACCAGCAGTAAGGTTGAGGTCATCGATCTCCATTTCCACTCAACCATGCGACATTCGTGTTTAAGTGAGCACATTATTTTATTATATTATTGATTTTGCAGATGCTTTTTCCCAAAGTGAGTTGTACGTCACTTTTGAGAAAAGTATCTGCTAAATCAATACATTTTATATAAATGTGAAGTAGCGAGTACATTTGTAAATACTGTATACAGTATCTGTTCATTGTATCTGTTTTTTGGCACGCCGTAGTTTGTTTTGACTTGCCATCAGGTTAAGAAAAACCTGGTTAGGAAAAACCAGGTTAAGAAAATTACTCTCAATCTCAAACTCAGATCCTTAATACAGAGCAGAGTGCTAGCTGGGCAAAACTGCCCATTAAATTTTAGGACAAAGGATTTTAAGTCCATGACATTTTGAGAATTAATCGTGCTGGTTTTACTATCTGACTTTATAACTGGTGTTACAGTGCTTGGCCACCGTGATGTAATGTTTTCCACAAGGCAGCAAGGACTTTTTCATGAGCAGCACACAAGCTACTCGAGCTATACACAGGTGAACTGGGTTAGTCTGGGCCAGGCAAGAATGTCAAGACCTCTTTAACATTTTTCCACTGCCAAAAATCAGTATACATAGCTGCAAGGATCCATTATAAAACAGGGTGCTGTTCAGGGAGGTGCTGTACAGATAATTTAGACCTAGTGGTCCTAGAGGACTTTAAACTTTAACATTGACAGTCACTGGTTAATTTCCACTATGTTTTTGCTGAAGTCTGAGCTTCATCGCTGTGGACAGTGTGGACACACTCATTGCTCAGGAACCTCTCTCATCATGAAGGCCTTCATATGATCATGAACAAGCAAGAAGAATCTCAAGGCTGATTACAAAGCAAGTGGCCACTTCAGGAGCAAGGGGTGGCATTTACTCTGCGCCTCAGACCTCTGCAAGTTCAATTATGTGCTGCTGAATACCCTGGTTGTCTCGGGGGGGGTGAGTGATAGGAATCTCAATGAGGATTCAATTTTTCCTTTCAGTTGCATCATGCGTTCCCTGAGCTTGTAGCATTATGTATGAAGGACCCTACACAACACTTGTAATGAGCTATTCATTATGAATGTTTATTTAGGTTTTATGAAATCATAATACAATACTTATGAGTGTGCTATGAAGCTTTTTTCCTCTGGGCTACTGTTGAAAATGATGTGAAGGCACTCATGGACACAAAAACAGTCCTGTGTCAGAGCAGAGCAGAGCCTATAGTGGGCCGTGCCTGAAAATGCGCTGATAGAAACACCCGGAGCTCACCAGTAGTCGCCTTTGTATCACAAAATCATATTTGTTTGAAAATGGCTCTGAAAATTCAGACGTGCATTGGCAAAGCAGTTCAGCAGTTCCCCGCTGGGCACTGGCACATGACGTGTAACAGTGTGTTAAAGAGAAGACAGCATATTTGGGGATGGAACTGTCGCTGAAGTCCACTTCTGATATACTAATATATGTATTTATAGCTTTCAGTGATTCTGACAGTGCTATAATTTCTTATAGTTAAGACGCTAAGCAGGGGAGGCTCGTTTATACATTTAGGGCAACTGCATTCATTGCAATAATAAAAACATGTTTTATGTAATCATTTTGATGTTCACAGTGTTCCAATAACCCCTGTGATAAATGCTAGTTAATGACAGTTCAGTCACTTTGCTGAAATAATTATTTAGATATTAATGTTAAATATTTTGAAATATAGTTCTTTGTTTAGTTCAGCTTTTATTGCTCATTCATTCATGCCTCCATCTATCATTAACCACTCTGTCCTGGTCAGGGTCATGGTGGTATGGAGCCTATCGCAGAGACACTGGGAACCAGGCTACGAAACTATACCCTGGCCACCTACACAAACACACACACACACACACACACACACACACACACACACACAAAAGGCAATTTTTAGACAAGCAGGTTAACCTGAAATTAATGTCTTTGGACTGTGGCACCTGGAGGAAACCCCCTGCAGACATCCTCCTAACCTTAAATAAACCTTTAATAGGCAGTAAATACATCATAAAAATATAATAAACACAAATATTTTCACTTAAGTCTGTATGTGTAAAAATAGACTCCAATATAACACAATTTGTATTTTATGTGTGTGACTGCTGCTTTGTAAGAAAAACAAGAAGAGAAGTTTTATAACAACAAATTTGGAATATTTTCTGTTTAGCAGACATTTAAATAAATCTTCTGTTGACCATTTCAGATGCCACCAGCCTCTCCCATTCTGGTGGCTTACTGTGTTAATTATTGCTTCATACGTATTATTGCTTTTTTCACTCTCCTGATGCAATTTTTTTATTTGTCCAGCACTGGTGGTTTTCAATGCCTGTGGCTTTTGTCTCACAAGTTTAGAAGGTTTACTTCTGCTCTCCCTGCACTTAACTGCTGCAGGCCGAGCCACTGCCCCGATACCTCCTTACCACTAACAGTTTGTTAGCTGCAAATATCACTCTACAAATTGCCTTGGTTGCAATGTCCTGGGAGCAGGAGGAAAAAACTTAACTGACAGTGACCTTCATTGACATTTACAATGTTTGCTTTTACTTACCACAGAGTAAACAAAGATGCATTTTAATACAGACTTTAGATACATGGTTGTCGAAGCACAGTGTGTTCAGTGACACCGTTTTTGGTTGGCACACATTTCACAAATAACTTTCCTTAAAACTGATGGGAAATACAGCGTGGATATTGGTGTAATGCAAATTTTTGGAGCTGGTTAGGAGAGAAGTGGGTCCAGAAGAAATGTTCTGATACCTTTCTTGAATATTGAATATTGTTCAGAAGGACTGAGAGAACATGTGCTTGTGACTGTGAACCTGTTGTGAGTGGACTGTCACTGTACAATAAGATTACGTACTTGCTTTGCAGGGTGAATGTATACTTATGCATTTCATAATGCATTACAATAATATTCCAAGCAAGAATATTCTTACATTTGGGGAGAAAGCAACAGTGCAGCCTTTTATTCGCCTCCTCCCACACAGGTAGCCCTTAGCTATGCAGGCCATATTCTACTACCTTTTGTATTGCCTTTCCAGTATCAGCTAAAGAGGACATCATAGTAACATTTCAATTACATATTTAATTACTCTGTAATAACATATTTAAATCTACTCAAAGAAGTAATGTGGTTTGTGATAATTTGATTTTATTGCTGACTTGCACTTTTTCAATATCAATTGGCATTATTTGCATTAGTCACTGGGAGTGTTTGTTTGCAAGGTTCTGTTGTCGCAGGAACACATAAAGCATCCTTTTGTGTAGCAAAAGTAGGGAATGAGAAAAGAGCCATGGTAGTAGATCCTCATCTGTTTGGTGCCACCTAACACTTATAATTCATCTTTTATTGCATCTTCTCAAAAAAACAAAAGTTTTCCTGTTATAAGAGTTATAAGAGTAACCTGTTTCAGCAGTTTTTTCATCTTAATGGAAAATATTACTCAAAATTGAGAGATTACGAATGTACCGATGGTCCCTGTCTTACGATGGGGTTCCATTCCAATAAACCCATCATAACTTGAAAATATCGTAAATCAAAAAATACATTTAATACGTCTAACCTACCTACCAGCAATGAAAAGTAGGTAGTCTCTCCACCCCCGTTTTTAGACTGAGCACTGACTGGATGACTGGTTAGCATAGGAACCAGTCGTGGACAGGATTTAGTTCCTACCTGAACTTCCTGTTATTGCTCAGTTTCCACTGCCCCTTGTGAACTATCCCGCAACCACTGTCTTGCTAAAACCTTATATTTTGTTTATTTTTGAATTGTGGCATTGTTCCGTTTTTGTTTACTGCCAATCACTAATGTTTAGCGTTAGCTTCTGGCTAACAGCAACACTCTTTGTCGGAAACAACACTCAATACAGAGTTTAATGGAACTTAAACTTATTACCATGGTTTCTCACGACTGCATCCACCAACCCATGCCATAGCACCACCGAACAACATAGCCTAGCCAAGCCTAGCCTAGCCTAGCCCACCTTAAAAGTCATTATGCTATTACGTGGTTGTCACCTTTATACTGCGCAGTTATCTTGAGTTTCTCCTCAAGACTAATCACCTCCCTCTTTTTCTTCTCACCAGTAGCAGGAGACACAAACGGGCGTTTCATAAACTTGATGAATCCACAAAACACAATGTGGATACGGGGGGGTTATCCTAAAAAATCTGCATATATTCATTTGATGTGAGAGAAGGAGAAAATAGCACTTAGTTTGCTGTTTTCAGACAGCAGGTGTATAAAGATTATGGTTACATTTGAAAAGACTTATTGTACAGTGATACAGGAAGGGGTGAAAGTGTTGTGCTTACTTGTTAAGCCCTTGGTATTGGTACTTTTTCCGTTCCATTGCGACATATTTTCAGTACAGTGCAGTGTTTTTTGTCAGCTTTTTCAGATTTATTTCTTTCCCGTGCCTTCTCAAAATTGAATTTTAAAAAAACATGTTCAAACTATCCTCACCTGTAGGTTTATAAATTGCAATCTGTACTTCTTATATTCTCCTTCCTCCTCTTCCAAATCCCCTGTTACACATAGAACAAAAATAAGTAATACTTGGCAAGGTGTGAAAATAACTGTGGTGGCTACAAAATTCAAACAAAGCACAAACTGACAAGAATACATAGTCTACAAATTACAGTTATTTCAATACACTTTTTTTATATTTCAAGGTCTGGCATTTCTTTTGGTACGTACAGTAGCTTACATGAAACTCCTTAATTCTGTCAACCTCTAAACCAGGGCTACACTTTCTTTGTAATTTCAAGGTAATTTCTATGCATACAGAGTATAGCTGTGTCAAATTAAGCACCAACTTATACAAAATAATGTGACATATCTGAAGTTATGTCCCGGTTATTTTTTATTAGCTTCAGAATGTTATTTTTAATATCTCGGTGCATATGTGCGTTACACCTTGGTTTGTGCACCGCTAGAATAAAGACGACTTTGCAATGATTGTAAAAACTAATTGGTATTCTTGGCAAGCATATTATTGTGGTGTCTATGTTAACTTTCAGCAGAGTTATTTAGAAAGATTTTAGAAGCATATAGCACACATTTCAATTTATTTATCAAAGTGGTGTAAAATGACTCATATCCCCAAAAAAAAACTGTAGGCAGTGTAAGTGCTGAAAATATCTGGAAAGTAGCACCTTATTCAAAGTTCCTGAAAGGTACTTAAACTACACTTTGGCAATTGGTGTGGTCTGTCATACTGATCTTTACAGTCTGACATTTTTTTGCCTATGAAGATGCATGCCATATGATTGGACTTCAATATTCTGTCATTTAAAAATTGTTTAAAGAAGAGAAAGAATGAAAAAGCGATAATGAAATCATTGGTGTAGATTAATGGAGATGATTAAATATTATAATATGCAAGAACTACTGAAACAACTTAGCCACCTCTGACTGTCGATTTCATTTAGTCATTTAGGCATATGATAATCTCAAAAGTGGGAAATTAAATGCACAATTCGTAATTATAAAGGTATTGGAAAGGAGAGGAGTATTTTCCAATTACCCTCTTTAATAAAATGGCTCAATTTATTTTGTCTCATCTTTTGCTCTTGGCAACAGTGTGCCAAGGAGATAATGATATTTCAGAGGTTTATATGTCCCTATGAGGGTTTTATGGCTCAGCTGTCTTTGTGCTGACCGTGGTTTCTGTTAAATTACTGGCTTGTAAAATTCAGAATGACACCAGCAGCAGTGCATAGCAAGTGCAGCAAACACGTGACAGGCCCAGTGTGCCCATGCTTTATCAAAGACACATGGAGGAGAGAAAGAAACGTCAGCTGTAGTGGTCTCGTGAGGAACAGTTTGTTTGGAGCTCCAGGAGCTGGGCTCAAATACCTTTGTTTTGGGGGTAGGGAGGCATCAAAAGGTGTACCCATTGCCGAAACACTAGTTCACTCACTCACTTGGTCATTCACTCATCCAAATCACTGTCCAAGCGAGAGTTAAGGTGGTCCAGAACCTAACCTGGAAGCACAGGGTGCTAGACCATATAGTGTAAACATTAAATGCGAAGCCAGTGAAGCAACACATGCACTCACCTTACTGGCAAGTTCACTTGAAACAAATCACTTTGGACCGAGGGAGGAAACTACAGCACAAAGAGGAGGAGACCCATCCAAGTAGTTTCAGAAAAGAGTGCCTCAGCACCACAATAACAACTATAGAAGTTGAAGGGAAGTTGAACTCACTGCTGAGGAGGAAAGACTAGACTGGCCTACAGCTTGTTTAATTCGTTCAAACACATCCATTCTATGATAGAAAAAGGCACAAAATGGTGCAAAAACAATAAAAGCAGCAGACAGCGAGTACATCTGTACAGCGATATGTCATTCTGTGTTGGTTTTGTGAGGTTGGTGGCCACGTACTGTATCACTGGGACTTATCTTCTGCAATGAATGGTCCAATACATCACATGAAAGTGCTCAAGAAGATGGAAATGTTAGAGCTGCTGAATACACTGTGGAACAATAATTTTTATCTAGGAACTTTTTGATATTTGTTTCAATTGAATGGCTTGCTGCTCTGTAAAAAGATGGTTATTTTCTTTCTCAGTTCTTCACCAAAATTCTTCACCCTATGTAGTGTGGTCCATTCTGTTTGAAACATAACCCCCACCAATCGTAAATAACCTTTGTAGCTCTTAAGTTACTTCTTTATTTGTTGTCCTGACAGAGTATGGGAGGGACTTCTCTTGTTATATTCCTGTTTTAGTTGGTCTGTTTGAAAAATGCTTTTTTTCTCATCTGTCTGATTTGTGTTGCACCTTATGCTGCATAAGGGCTTTCACCCCAGAAGAGGCAGAATCCTAAACTTCTTCAGTTAAACTCCTGGTTGTGCTGTATAATTACAGTATAATTTAGAATGGTTTGTTGTTTCTTATTCAATGATACATTTCTTCCACAATACTTCTGTGTCCTCACTGCTGCCGACCTGAAGGATTGGTGTGATTGAAGATGCTAAACCCTCTTTCACTAATAAATGCAGAAAATAAGCGGACTCAGGTTGTCCGCTATTGTTTTTCATTTTATTGGCAGGATGTTCTCCACTTAGTTGTTGTTGTTGTTATTGTTGTTAAGTGCCATCAAATCAATGTCAGATCATAATTGCTTGGGATATTTGCCTGACTTATATACCAACTTAGGCCAGGTGCCTAGTCTTTGACAGAGAGATGTTGTCTTATCCACCATATTGCAGGTCTTCTTCTTTTGCGTTGACTTTCAACCTTTCCAAGAATGATGTTCTTCTCCAATGATCTTTCTCACTGCATATGATGAAGTTGAAGCCTTGCCATTTGAGCTTCCAAAGAGAGCTTAGGTTTGATCTCCTCCAATACCAATGTGTTTGTTTCGCAAGGATTATACAGTCCAAGCAGTATTTTCCAGCAACACCATAATTCAAAAGTGCTGATTTTCTTCCTGCCCTGTTTCTTCACTGTCCAACTTTCTCATCCATGTGATGTTGAGAAAACCATGACTTCAACAAGCCACTCTGCCAATACTGATTCTTCGTCAGATTTCTTGCTGCTTGTCATCTCATTATTGATCATTGATCCAAGTAGGCTGAACTTGTTGAAAATGTATTTTTCTTCTACATCAACAGTGAAATTATTGACTTTACCAGTTGTCAGCAACTTTGTCTTCATGATAAGGTGCAAATCCACTTTATGCTGTATGTTTTCTTTTTATTAATAAATATATAGCTGTGATGTTTTTCCAAAATTTGCATTATTGATTGAAAATCAATAATTTTGCTGTTAGCCAGGGCATCTCATGAAGTCCTTAAATCCATCAATATAAACTGTAAAGCTATTTTTTAAGTTCCAAAATAAACAAATTTTTGCATAAACAAATATTGTTTTTTCAATGTTTTGGGTGTGGATTTTAAGAGGGAATAATCTGTTTTAGACTTTTAGTAATAACTTCTTTGTTTACAGACCAATCTACTTAGCACAACTGATATCTGTTTGCATTGTGTCCCTGAAAGTGCTTTTTATTAACATTATGCAGAAGGAAATAAGAATCAGAAAAAAATCTTTTAAAAAATCCTGTTGTTATTTTTGTGCTTCCCTGACAGTTAGCTATTTTATGGGCATCAGTGGCATAATTTGTTTTAATACCATGAGCAACTCAGGGTGTACGACCTCTATTGTTGCCATTTCACCTTTACTCACCTGTTTTTGCATGACTTCAGGACTGAATAGCTGTAGAACTGACATGTAACAAAGAATTTTTTCTAAGTCTCCTTACCTGAGGATGGCCAGAGAGTAGGAGAGTAGGTCTCTGACCTTTCCTTTCTTCACCTTACCTTTGGGCTACAGTGTGCAGTCAAAGTCTAGCTCCAGCTGTCTGTCTGTGATTCCTCCTCATGTCCATATTTACATTGTTTGCATAGTCTGTTCTCTCCTCACATTCTCAACTTATTTTTTTACATTCTGTGGAAATGCCTGCAGATTAGATTGGAATCATTAGAATCCTGAAGACAGGACATTAATAGAAGAAATGGACTTTGTTATTGCTGTTAGATGTTCAGAAGATGTGCTTTACGTTACCATGCTGACTGGCTGGTTTTTGAAAAACACTGTCTCTCCATATAGTCCTTCAAAATACTTTGTATATCCCTAAACTGTTGTGGCAAAAAAGTATCATTGTGTTGTCACTGGGTTTCAGCCTTTATAGTGGCCCGTGCGCCTGCAGAAGAGGTAGGATACCTTCTGGGTCAAGATCCATCCATTATCAGCCTAATTACATTATATAGAGACTAGTGCCTTGTCAGGTAACATCTGTCTTATCATCCATCTCACTTCTATGCTATCCCTGTCTTTCCATCCTTTTCCCCGCTTTGTCATAATGAAATTTTCTATCCTGTATTTTCTGATCTCCAGGAACGAGCTTTATACAGTATGTCCTGTCAGTGGGTTTGTACTCAGTTTTGTTTTCAGGAGAGGTTCAGCGGGACCTTCCAAACAGATACGTCCGAAAGGCTGTTTACATGCACGCGAAGGTTGCCAAGGAAAAACATGCCTAAAATGAGCTTAGCCCAATGATTTGAGAACAGTGGTTCCACTATCAGTGGTATGGGTCAGATAGCTCGTTCCATTTCAAATGCCCCCAATGTACAGATGGTTCAAATGTATGAACACGATCAACAGCCAGGAAAAACAACAATACTAGTATTAAAATGTCTGTGGGTAGTTTATCTCAGCTGGCAGTGGGGTTTCTTTGGCTCATGGGTGGCACAGAGCTCATTATCTTTCTGACAAGGAATAGCAGCGCCAGACCAGGATGCAGCATGGCAGCTGCCCATTTCACTGTAATTATGGTAGATTAGTATAATTAAGAACTTGGCTCTGATATGAAAATTTGATTTCAGGTAATGGCCAGTGAATAATAACTGCAATCCACCTGGGTGTGCTTCAGGCCTTCTCAGGTAACCTCCGGTGTTCATAGGAGTGCAGTGGTCTCCTTATTGCCGGGCAGCATGTTTCCATTCGCCAGAACCGGTGCGTCACTATGTTTGGAATCCACCTCGGCATTAAAGCTAGTTGGAGCATTGCTTGCCAGTTAAGAATATGAACTCGTGGTGGGTGTTGAGCAGGTTTGCTTGGAAGCATCGCAGAGGAGAAGTCTGGATGGAGAGGCGAGCATGCCGGAAGCTGAGCTGAACATTTCTTTCACGCATGGTTTCAAGAAAGCGAAGCGGGGTAACCACCCAGGGGAAGGAACTTCTCTGGGGGAAACAAAGTGCTGGTAAAAGCTTGAAATGTGTGCAGCAGAGAAACTATTTTGAAAACAGGGAGAAACCATGCGAAAGTTTATCCACAACACATGTTTGGTTGAATAATTAATTGGTTTTGAACTGGTATTTAAACTGAGGCAAAGTGAAAAATGTACAGCTTTCATTTGCTTTTTTGTGCATGCTATGTGTTCTCTGGGGTATGCATGGATTTTTTTTATTCCTTCCATTTTATTTTAAGGTGTAAAATTTCCTCATGGACTTTGCAGAAGCCATTTCATGTGGATGCCATGAGATTTGTGGTCTGCAAAGAAAAACTTTTTACATTCCACCATCAAAATTTTTGTTTCAAATTGCACTTATTTGTTTTTCCAAAGCAATGTGTGACGTATAAACAGTAGAGTAATCTATAGAACAAATAATAAGTAACAGTGATTTTCACCAAAAGACAGAGATGCAGATACAGGAACATGATTCTCCTACTACAGCTACTTAGTCCAATACCACCATTTTTATCAGTGTAGTTGCATGTAGAGTTAATGGAGTACTTTTTCAAACAGATTGTGTAGTGAAAGTTTATGGAGCAGATAGAAGCTCAAGAGAGGAGTGGGACATAAAGAAATGTCTTTTGAGACCTTTCTTGAAAGTTGAGATTAATTCACTATTTCTGAAGGATAGAGGGAGCTCATTCCACCACATTGCAGCCAGATCTGAAAACCTCTGGGCTTTCGATTATACGTATTGATAAAACTGTGTTCCATCCATCAAAATCTTTCTGCTAATTTATATTCAATAGCATGGAAACAGGGCAGATTTACCTATTAATGTTTCCTCCAAGGGCCACTTTACAAAAAGATTATAAGCACTTGAACAAATGAGGTGGATGTGCTGCTCTGGTGCTGTGAAGAAACACGCAGGGTAAACATGAACAGCAGCATCTGGGACAATTGCTATGGTCTGTGATTTGATGCTTAAAAAATGGTGAAGCTGTGGTTTTTGCCTGGAGACCAGGGGAGGTTGCATGTCTTGCTCGCCAGACTGGCTAAAAACAAAATACATTGTGGGAAATCCCAAAGGATGTGACTTGAAAGTGCATCCATTGAACTGAGCCCCCAACATGATGCAGTGATAAAGCAAAAACATGAGGGTGGGTCAATAGCCTATCAATGGGAAAGGAAACCCTACAGAATATGCAGTTTTTCTTCCCGTCTGCTGTGAGCAGAGACCAGATTAAGTCTCTTCTGGAGATGTTTGGTATGGATTATGATTAGAAGGGAATGGGCTTAATGGTAATGGATGGATAGAATGGGTAAATTTTCAAAAACAGCTTTTTCACCAACATTTTATTTTGCTTCCTAACAAACGCCATGTAAAGACCAAGGCAAACCCTGGCAAGGAAAGCCAAGGGTAGTCATTGCTTTAGAATTTACCTAGGTCAATACATTGGTCTGCAGTGTGCAACATGGTCAGTTTTGCAAGTTGCTGTGCACCATAAAACAAGCAGACGTCATGAACTCCTAAACCAATGAGAACCTGCATGGTCATTTGAAATTGAGGCAGAACCCCTGCACAGTTGTATTTTAACGTGCAAATAAATACACCGGAGTTTTACTGCACAGGGTTACAAATGAAGTAAAAAACGTTTCTTTTCTCATAAATATGGAGTTGCTCATGGAACGAGAGAGGGAAAATTTCCGACTGGTTTTTCCCAGATGGAGTGTAATGCCAGTGCTGCATTACATGACGAAGACCTTTTCCCAAGGCTTGACAATCGTCATCAATACACAGACATTCAAAACAGGAATACATAAACACCCGAGAGCCTGTGTAAGTTGTCCCGGTATCAATAAGACAGTGCACCTTGAAGTCACACAACTGTAGCATTAATCACAGTTACTGCACAATGAACAGAAATAAAGTGGTACTGCCAGCTTGGAATTGAACATTAAAGGACAGAAGCATCTTTTCATGAGCGCTACACAGATATTAAGTACATTTAAGCGTATTCTTCTGGCATATGCTCAAGGTTACACTGCACAAATAATATCAAGCACTAAACAATACAGTATCAGTATGCAGAAAGTGAAAGCATCTCATACTGCGCTGCAGAAATTGCCTGGTAGGGTCGGTGTGAGGTCATTTTTACCATA
Organism: Heterotis niloticus; assembly: GCA_018136845.1. Taxonomy (NCBI): domain Eukaryota; kingdom Metazoa; phylum Chordata; class Actinopteri; order Osteoglossiformes; family Osteoglossidae; genus Heterotis; species Heterotis niloticus. Next base: position 18,083,034 of record CM030903.1, on the reverse strand, counting down.
AAACGGCTTCCGTGACTGCTTTAATCACAGAAACTGTGCCTAATTTGCAAATAATTTCATTTTTCTTCCCTTGCTGTTCTAAACAATGCTATGAAGATGTACCAGTTTATTCAGTGCATTAAACAGCAGCAACCGAGTACAAATTTGATGGCCAAACTGAGTTAATCGGGAGGTATTTGTGTGCTGGTAGCTTTTATGCAGCATAGTTAAGGCCACTCTGAAGAAACTGATGCTGCCGGTGCCCACTGAGGTGTTCAGGGTCAGTAGGAGAGATGTTGAAGCTGGACATGACTCCATGGTGTGGCTGCGTGCGTCACTGCTGGCGCTGGGACCGATGACTCTGTGGGAACCTGAGCCTCCACCTGGTTATGAATAACAGAAGCAATTCACATTTTCAGTGCGTCATTCTTACCGTCACTCTGCACATTTGTACCTGTCACCCCTCAATGCATAGCATCAATTCCTGGTTCATGTTGTCAGTTAAATATAATTCACATTTCATGTAACTTTGTCATTTACATTGTTGGGCAGTAATTCATGTAGGAACCAGTGGATCGTTTTCATTATAATATTTTTACTTATATATTTTCAAGGATGTTGTCAAGGTTTCACAGAGAGGAGTGCCGCAGCCTCACAGCACCTGGGCTGAGCATGGTTTCAAATCCAGCTAAAGCTGCGTGGGGCTTCCATGTTATCCCTGCTTTTCTGTTGGTTTCCCCTGGGTTTGCTGGTTGCTCCCAGAGTCCAAAGATGTGTGTTTTAGGTTAATTGGTTATTATCATAATGTTCACAGTGTATTTGGACAATCTATGATGAATGGCATCCTGTTCAGGGGTTGTCTCTTAGCCTGCTGCCCTATGATTAGAAGGGAATGGGCTTAATGGTAATGGATGGATAGAATGGGTAAATTTTCAAAAACAGCTTTTTCACCAACATTTTATTTTGCTTCCTAACAAACGCCATGTAATTGCTTTTCCTCCCACTGCACACAGGCGCACCGTGTATTTTTCCATTAATTTATAATTTACTATTGTGTGTGATTGACAGCACAAGCTGAGGTTGACCCCAGGTGGAAGCATGGCAGCGGAAATGGCCTGTGGTTGTGGTAGGTCTGGTGTGTGCCTGGATTGATTTAGCCACAGGATGCCTTGTAGGAGATGATGGAAGGTGAGCTGAGGTAGGTGTGTGTGTTGGGGAGGTGCATCCACTGAGGTGCCAGGTCTTTGAGATGTGCTCCAGAATCACATTCTCCCTGCCAGGCAATAAGAGTGACGTCCAAGCACCAAGCCAGCATGTTCTCTCTGATCTCAGAGGGCTTATTGCAGCTCCTGATCCCATCAGCCTCCTGTTGGCAACAGCCAAAGTGCCTTTCAGAGCAGCATATGTATTGCGTGTGCGTTTTATACAGCCAGAGTGAAAGAAATTTGTTTCTAAAGGTTTGTCCATTGTTCATAAATTGTTTATTATAACCTGTAGGCAGATTTTTTGGAAACACCAAGCACTTTAGGATTTCTGCATAAGCAGACAAAAATTCAGTTTTATTATTTACTAGTAAATTATAAATACAGCATGTACAGTAAATCTACGTATCTAACGCTGAATTTTGAATCAGAGTAAGAGAACATATGCAAGAGTCTGTGTTGTTTGGTCAAAATTACAACATGTTAAGTGTTAAGATTCTAAGTAAGTCTAGATAATTCCATGCATTGATTCTATTCCCAGAATTTGAAGAGAATCAGCAGCAAAGGTAAGACAAAGGGAATAATCTTGGATGTTTTGAATATTGAAACATATCCTTACTAAATGAACCTAAACCTTCTTTTGTTTTGTCTGTCAGGTTAGTAAGGATAAAGACATATTAGTAGAAATAGGCAGTGGTTTTCTGTTCAGACGTCTTTCATAGTTTAATATATCAGGTCAGACAAAGCCTTACTTGGGAGCCACTGATATAATAGCATTAAATTCAGGTTTATTTTGTTAATCTACAGTAGTTTCACAGCCAAAAACTCTTTGTCACTTTTCTTTGGTGATCTTGTGATCTGTGCTAACTCCTGCCAATCTTAAATCATATGGATTATATGTAATTATGTGTTATATTCCTATCTCTAACCGCTATGGAAATTATTTAAATGACATACAGGTTTTGGGCCCCTTTTCAATTTTCACGCCCAGGTGGATTGTTTTCTACAGCTCTTAGGAAATGGAGAAGAGTTAAGGGCAGGAAGAGAGGAACAAGGAGACGTTCTTGTGATTGATTTCTCTCCTGGCGCCCTGTCACTACCCACAATACATGATGGAAAGCTCTTTGTGACAGGCCTACAGGGTAGCAGCCACTTATGGGGATATTTGTTCTGCCCTTCACCAACACAAAGGAAGCATGTGCTTTGGGTGGTGCTGGGACTGGCCAATCAGTGAGCCGCGCCATCATGTCTGGCATTCTCCTAGGGGAGTCGCAGGTGACTCGGGAATTTTGCAGACAAGAGACAGACAGGAGGAGAGGTGGTCAGAAGAAGCAGGTTGCTCAAGGTGAGGGCCTCTCAGCACAGGGGTCTTATCCCCAGTAATAACTCTGCATATGCTTAACCCTGCAGAGCATCTCCTGTCAGAGAAGCTGGCATTGCTCTGGACTGTTGTGGAGGTGCTGAATGCTAGCCCTTCCTCTGAAACTGTACTGTACATCAGGGAAGCACCCCCTCCCCTGTCCCATTGTCTTGGCTGCTGGATGAGAACACAGGTGAACAGCAACAAAGTGCTTTTCCACCAAACCTGCACCAAAAAAATGTGAGTTAATATGTAGGCAGCAGAGTGGTGCTTTGGTCAAAGCACAGACCATCATTTTGTCATATCCAAATCCCTGAGTGGGGTCTGCCTTAATTGCTGTTGCTTAAGAATTATGACATGGAAGTCTCAAATAAGTCAGAATACATGTACAGTACTTGTCTTTTGTACACTTTTTGTGTGCCTGGGATAAATACTCTTTTTGCAAGATGAACTTCTGTGAAATGTATTCTTGTCCCAAAATGATTGCAAGTCTTATTCAGTCTGTTCTCAATTTTAGATGATGCTGACCTTGATACGTCTCATTGTCAAATCTCTGGATAGGACCTTAACAGGAGAACTATGCAGCAACAAATCAAAGTACAAAATTGACACAGTGTCTCCTTCAGAGTCCTTCCCACCTTGGTCGACCACAGCCGGTCTGCGCCTCTGTCCCTGTGCTACGTTTAAATATGTCTCCTTACACCATAGGCCTGGTCAACCTGTTGCCATATTGTCCAGAGATGGTAGCTCCTCAGACTCCGACAGGAATTTCTTTCTTTGGTATAGGCTTATCCCCAAATGGCCTTCCTTGCTGTGCAGAAGAAATTGCTCTGAATGGGTTGGTGGAGTACTGTGTGTGAGGGAGGCAGCTTCTCCATGAATATGCTGTAGTGCTTACAAAATGTGCTTTCAGTGTGATGAGCTGTCAGGCGTTCTGAAGATGGATGTTGTATCAAGCAATTTGCAGCAAGCAGCCGCGAGGTGTGCAGCAGCCTTGTTGTGCATTAAAACTGCCACATTTTATTGTAGTTTTGCCACTGATTCAGCTTGGTTTCTGGAACCAAACTTCTTGATTGGTAGTGATCCAGCTGTGTGTGAATAGTACCCCCCCAACAGTTGATATTCTGCTCTCCTGGAGTCGGTTTCACTGCCATCTGCATCCATGCCACACTCATTTTAGCCAGGAACTTCAGCTCTGAACCTTACAGAGACATGGAAGCCCAACCACCACAGCAAGGACACATGCATGCACTTTGTGTAATTTTTGTGCTGTAAGTCTTCTGTCCATTTTCCCAGCAAATGAGTGCTGTTTGCTTTTCCCCCCTGCCCAACCAGCTCACCATACATTCTGATTTGGGCCATAAGGCCAAGAAACCCCAGTTATCTGGGCAACCTGACTGAACTCACACTAGTTAACATGTGCCGGTGCAGTGCACACACAAAAACCATACCACACTGTAAGGCACATGGCCATTTGTCTGCGTAAAGGAATTACCTTTTTGAAAAAAGCAGCACAGTGTATAGTGATGCATTTGAAGAAAGCTATCTGGTGGTTAAATCTAAACTTTATTCCCCATTTTCTTTACTTTCATCTGCAGACATGTGCAGGTTAACCAGCCTCATACATCAGTTGGTCACACAAGGTATTGTTTGTTTGTCTGTTTGCCTGCTTGTTTTTGTTTGTTTGCTACCTTGATTGTTCACTTGCTTGTTTGCTAGCTTCTTTCCTTGTTTTTTGTTTGCTTGTTTGTTTGTTTGTTTGTGCTAGGCTGCACATAGGGCAGACACTCACATCTTCCATGTTGCCCCTCTGTCTAGTGTGATGCTTGCTGCCTCAGTCCATGTGGATCCCATAGCAGTACAAATAATCCTTAAAATACTGTCTCAAGAAATAAATTAGTTATGTTTGTGCTGTTTGTTCAGATATCTCTTTGGGTTATTTACTCAGCAATGTGCAGCCGAATGAACTGAACCACGGGAAGAAAGGAGAACGTGAGGGCTGCTCATCAATCCTGCTACGGTGCTGCTGTCACACATTGAGTTTCAGATGCTCTTTCTCCTTTGCTCTGTTTTTATTAAATTAAGTTTTTTCCCTGTTCTTGAGCACCCTCACTGCCCTCCTACCCCTCACTAAGCTTGTTGTGGAAGAGCAGCAAAGGAAAAACATAGTTATTGTCAGACAAAATATTAATACTCTATTGTTTACAGCATTGGGTTTAGTGCCAGCCAGTAAGTGCTGATATTCTTGTCTTCACATTCAGCCTGATGTACTGTACCTGTCATCTCACACAGAGAGGACATTTCAGAGGTACTGTCCCAGGAGAGGCCTTGTGGCGCTTCTCAAACAGCTCACTTTTTAGTCCCTCTCAGGTTAAAACCTTTAAAGAAAAAGGTCATTGTTCCAGTCCAGTGACACGAAAGGGTGCTGAAAATATGGAACAAAATTTGTACGTTACCTGTAGAACAATCCACTGTTGACAAAAATCACAAAAAAACTATTTTATCTTCATGCCTTGTTGTTATAATAGGACATTTTTGTATGCCAGTTATTTTATGTCCCTTTTCCCATTTTTGATGAGGTTATGAATACTGTAGGTGAACCTAATAAGAAATTTTGATGTTTCACTGAGGCTTCTGGGTTCATAAAGCCATCTGACATTTTAGCTTTCAGTAAAACTAACTGCTATTGAAGAAAAGAAGACAATGCATGTGCTATAAATATATTTGGAACCAGAGATTTTCTATAATTACATTTGAAGGTTAAAGTGCAGAAAAGAGATTGAGACTGCGAAGACAGTGCGGGAAGGCCTGAAACCATGAGAACTCGTGGAATCGATCCCAGGACAATGTTAGACTGAAGTCACGTGGCCATGCCTCCTGCTCGGTGGTTCATCATATTTAATACTTAACATGAATGTTTGGTTTTTCATAAGGTCACTTCTGCATTTGAAGAAAATCCATTAAATGCAGTAAACCCTTCTTACAAGATACTGAAATGTTTTCCTTTGTCCTCAGCAGTGATTTCGTTGTTGTAGTAACTGTGCAGCTCTTCCACTTTAATGCACTGCAATCGGTGTTTTTCAGAGTGGGTTTTCCACTGACTTTAAAAAATGCTTTTGAATTTCTCAGATCCTCCCACGCATCTCCCACGCAACTAGAAACACACAGTATGCACACACAGAGAAAAAGTAAAGAGTAAAACACACCTTTTTCTTTGCCCATTATTTTGAATCTCTCTCCAACCCCCGCTAGTTTTTTCTGCCAGTTTACATGGAGAAATGGTTCTCACAGAAAACCAGTAATGTCTTTTCAAGTGAACTTAATTTAGATTTGCTTTTTTTTTTTTTTTTTGCATTCTCCTCAATTGTCATACTGAGGGTTGCAGAGGCTAAAGCCAAGGTGTATGAAAAGCTGCAGATCTCTCTTAATGGGTTCAACTGGACTTTTCATGTTAGTGCCTTTGATTCAGCTTACTGTGCCAAAAGGAGGAAACATTCATCATGATAGCACTGTTCAATTAGAGTCCAATAGTTGTTGGTCTAAGCCATTAATGACTTATTAAGCTTGGCTCAGTGACTCGATATAATGGTGAAAGCTGCAATGCTTCAAATAAAAACTTTGTGTAGAATCTGGGTGAATGTACAGTATTAGCAGATTGGTAGTGGTGTGGTGATGGCAGTGTAGTAAGTGTGGCAGCAAGGTGATGGCACTGTGGTAGCAGAGTAATGGCAGGTGTGGTAACAGTGTGGCAGCAGGGTGATGGCAGTATGGTAACAGTGTGGCAGCAGGGTGATGGCAGTGTGGCAGGAGGGTGATGGCAGTGTGGTAACAGTGTGGCAGCAGGGTGATGGCACTGTGGTAGCAGTGTGGTAGTAATGTTGTAGCAGGGTGATGGTAGTGTAGTAGCAGTGTTTGTATCTAATTCTCCTGCTGGCTTGGTTTTTACTATTTCCTCCATAAAAGGAGTGAGAGAAAAATTACTAACAGTGTAAATTGTTCTTAATATCCACAGTGTAAGAAAGGGTTTAACCCAGTTAACAATACTAGACCCCAACTGCTCTGATACACAGTCTTCTCGTAAAAAGACACTTTTCCTTTCAAGAACGGCATAGCAGAGCTTTTTGTATCTATGAGGCAGACAGGTGAGAATATTTTTCTTTTGTGTGTGTGACACAGACAGATATGAATATGTATGCGGTCCTTGCAGATGAGAGATACACATGCAAATTTGACATATAAACAGATGGTGCGCTTTACAATATTTAAAGTTCCAAAGTGAGCAAGCTGCAACCGTGACCAAGCCATCTCTTTAGAGGAGTGGTGAAGTGTGCACATCTGAGGAGAACATCCTATTGTTCTTCCACAGGGTGCCACAGCTCTCCCACAGTAATATCTCCATGGGTGGCACAGCAAGGGATATGGGCCTGGATGACCTGGGGGGTGAAGCAGGTGGACATGGGAGGGGCAACACCCTCACAAGCCCTGGGCCTTTCTGTGATAGTAAATAGAAGCTTTTAAGGTAATGGTCTCTACCTACTGCTCCTAACTGTGAGCAGGTGAGAACTACAGTACTATAATTCTTCATCATTGTATAAATACGTAAATAAATCCTGAACAGAGGGCATTTTTTCTGCTGCACTTTCTGAAATTCAAAATAATACTTAACCAAATGCTTTAAATTTTAAAACATATTACGACCCACGCTACAATCTGTAGAGCAATGCATCATAATTTTCTGTAATTCATTGGGACAACGCCTGTCATTTGTAATAAGTCTCATCATTTAGTTTTACAAGTAATAGCAGAAAAAAGGTTAATTATGCATATATTTGCATAAAAACAATATTTTAACAAAACAGTTAACTGCTGCAGGGCAACAGCATTGTTGATTGTCACATTAAACATAAAAGAAGACATGAGTATACAGTATTTATAAATCTAAAAGATTATATATAAAACTCAGTTACACTGAATATAGGGTATACATAAATGTGAAATGTATGTATGTATGCACTGTTTATTTATGCATGTAATAAAAATATGTGTGCGCTCTGAAATTGCACTTTTAAACCAATTACACAAAGTTTCACTTTACTTAAGAGTTTAAAAAAAAAAGATGGAATAGTTAATAACCTTGAACTGAAACTCCTGGTCAAATAATGTAGAATACAAAATGTTCTGCTTGCTGGTTATCTGTGTGTTTGATTTATTTTGTCTCTTTGGGTTAGTAATTTTAAAACAAGTGCGGTTTCAGACATGCAACAACATTTAGGTTTTAGCGTTTCATTAAACGTGTTCTCTTGACACAATCTGCAGCATTGAAGCCCTCAATGCACTTCTGCTACAGCCTTTATGGGTTTGGACCGTGGATGACTAAAGAAAATTATGACTTTACCATGGAAAGTCTCTCATCATTACAGCTATATTTCCCAGATATGTAAAAATGTCTGCAGCCCCTTATGGAAATAAAATACTGCAACTGGAATATCTGTCTAAATTGGCCTTACGGTCAAATCACGAAAACCATTGTTGAGTCAGAAGAATAAATGTGGGAAATGTGCCTGGGAGTGACACTGGACCGTTTCGGATCGGTGATGTGCCGTTTGAGGTTCAGCATGACAGACCCCCTACTCTCTGGCTCTGTTGTCTCATAGTTTGCTGATGGGTCCCGGGCACTGGTAGGGGGGCTGCCTGACTGCCAGGGAGAGGCCCTGCGTATGCCTGGCTCCCCAGCACGTGAAGAGGCTGGACTCCTAAGCATCGTCTCACCACGCAAGCATTTTAAATATTCATGGCACGTTCTCTCCTCAGAGGCACAGCGCTCCGCTTCCCATTTTTCCACCGCATGCAAAAAAACTGAGCAAAACAGATCCGCATTTAAATGGCTCATGGCCACACGGTAGTTATTATTCAGTCCGATGCTGCTGGCACCTTCATGCGGGTGTGATACTCTATTGGTGTTTGTTCAGTGACAAAAAGACATTTACAGCCCCTCAGTCCACTTCGGTTGCCTTGTACACAGTCCTGTTATTTAATAAATATCAGTGACCTCACAATGTTTTAAAATGAAAAACAAAAAACATGCTCTCCATTCAGTGTTTTTGATTTACTGCTCAGTGTTTTTCAGATTGCTGCCTTGTTGCTCATGCAAGTTGTATGCAAACAGAGAACCTCTAAGAGGTTTAAGCCGAAATCTAGTAGCCCTGTGCAAGGGTACACAGTACCCAGTCCTCTTCAACAAGGTCAGACGGGTCGCAGGCAGGTAGCAGCCTTGTGCTCTCATTGTGGTACGTTCAAGTATGGAGGGAGTTCCTGCTATTGTACCTTTAATAGGTACAATACTGCACATTTCAACACATGGTACACAACCATGTGCTTGACAAATAAACTCTTTTGACTCTTTTGACTCTTTAAGATAGGCACTGAATTACTCCAGTCAAATGCCCATCTGTCTGTATAAGTGGATAAAACCTTGAGTTTTAAGTTTTAACTGAGCTATGAAATAACTAGCAAAAATCATATCTGGAAAAAAGCCTTTTGAACAGCTGCTAAATGATGTTCACACTAACTCTTCAAATAAAAGTCTTTAGGGAGCATAGCCATTTTCCTGTTTTACTTAGGAGTTTTTTTGTCATTTTAATTAACGAACTTCATAAATTTTATTAAAATTTTACTTGCAGTGCGTCTTTTTTAATCTAAAGAAGTGGAGTGACTGACAGTTCGAAATTTTTGTCCTTTTACAGAGCAGACTCTTTAAGAAAGTCTACTTGACCACTTGAAGGTCACCACCATTCCTCCTCTGGGACTTATTGAAATTTGATAGTGCCACGTCCACACATGTTATACACTATAGGGTCAAAAGTATATGGACCCCCTCCTCTAATAATTGAACTGAGGTGTTTCAACCACACCCATACAGCATACAGTCACATTCAAACACATTCTAGAGTGCTTCCAGCTTCATGGCCATAGTTTGGGGAAGCTCCTTTCCTGCTTCAGCATGACTGTGCCCCCCACCCCCCACCCTATGCACAAAGCGAGCTCCATAAAAACAAGGTTGGTGTGGAGAAACCTGAGTGGCCGCTCAGAGCCCTGACCTTAACCCCACTCGCCTTTGGAATGTACTGGAACTCCGGCTGCGAGCCAGGCCGTCTCGCCTAACATCAGTGCCCAACCTCATTGATGCTCAAATTCTCACAGCCACACTCCAAAAATGTGGTGGAAACTCTTCCCAGAAGATGGAGTCTGTTGTAACAGCAGGTTCAACAAGCACATATGGGGGTGATGCTCAGGTGTCCGCATACTTTTGACCATTTAATCTATATTGGAAAATAATACATTGCTCACTATTCTGGCTAAAGTCATAATGTAAATCCTTTTTTATTTATTATACTTCACACAAAACGTTTGTTGATCATTTTTTTTCTGCCGAGTTCCCAGCATCCTCAACGAGAAAGTGTTTCCTGTTATTATTTTACAAAAGAACGCAGTTGTCTGGTGTGTCAGTCCTGCTATAGGCATCACGGTCAGTCAGTTACTGCATCTCTTCTCACCCAAAAGCCATCAGCTCAAGAGGGCAGAACCTGCTCTCCACATAAAATCTACATTATCACATACAATTGGACTAAACTAGCCTAAATTACATTTTTATATCGTCTTAGCTAGAAGCAAAATAGCTCCTGTGTAAATGAATTCAAACCTCATCATTATTTCACGGGACCAGAGATAATTTATAACCTTCATGTTCTCTTGATTTTAAACACTGGTTCTTTGAACAGTGAGCTGCAGTTGTCTGCAGTCCCTCAATTGTCCTGAGCGAAAGTACCAGATAAGATGGAATTCTCTTGTTGTTCCCACTACCCGAGTAAATCCTCCCTGTTGTCAGTTGTTTTGTCTCTTTGGCTGTTTCATTTTGTGGAGCCTTAATTCCAGTCGTGCATGTGCGTTGCAGCCAAGGCAGATGCCAGAATTTGATTTATTAATGGCCTCAGAAATTGTTATAAGCCTGAAGGACAGTCAGCAAATCTGGTTCTATCCCCAATGCTGTCATTCGTTTATGGCCTTGTTGCCTGAGTTCCAGGTGAAGGGAAACAATATTTCCAGCGTGTGATTCTGACGCTGGCGCTCATTGGCCCACAAGACACGCATGAAGCTTCATAGGTTAATAAGACTCATTATGTAGAGAGAAATAGGAAGTATAAGAGTATAGGAATATAGAAGGATAGGACTATAGAAAGACCGCAGCTCTACTGTTTTGCACAGTTGTAAGCAGCGGCCGGGAGTTGCCAACCAAGAAAGTTCTGATACTTTTCTAAATTCTAAACCAGATCACTGGAGCAACAGCATAACTGAAGAAATATGCATTGTGAAGTAGGCCGGTAACTGTACTGGCTGTGATTTTACATCTTTCTCATCAGACATGGTAAATGACAAAATTCCGTCCTGGTTGGTTCTTTGCGGCACTTTGTGGACGCGTGCTGGGTAGCTGAATACAGAAACAGGCTTCCAGCAGCCATCAGATGAGATGTGTTAAAATCCGCTCTGCCCACAGCAAAGCTGCTCTCACTTGCAGTTGATTCTCACCCTCGCCGTCCGGCCTGCGCCGGCGCTCTGGCTTCTTATCACCTCCTCTTGGCCCACACACACACACCAGTCACTTCATCTGCATGCAAACTCCTCTCTTTTCCCTCCACAAAAATCTTGATTAGAGTTTATCCCTCCATCTGTACCCTGCTGTCCTTGTCCATCTCCACAGCAGGACAAGATATTTATAGATGTTGAGTGGTGTATATGTTGGATAGGATAGGATATAACTTTTTTAATCCCTTCAGACACACATAAACAGTCAAATGTTGTTGATGGCACTGACCTGCTTGTTAGAGAAAGCCCAACTCTTTGCTCAAAAAAGAGTGCGATTAAGCTTGCTGTCTCTGAATTAAACGGTCATGATCAAGGGCCAGGTCACCCAGAGGCTGTTAGAAGATCTGTGAGAACTTGTAGGAGGACTGCAGCAAACAGACTTTACTTCTTCTGTCTCCCACTAAACCACCTGTCTCCCTCCATCCTTCTGGCATCCGCCCTGGAGTGAGACTTGTGACACTTGGACCCACGTTACTCCCATACGAGGTGCTCGTGGAGCTGGAGGGCCATCTGTCCCGCTAGCCTGCCATTCCTTCTTCATCCAACTGATCTGTTCGCACACAGCCGGGTCCCCTGGAGCTGATCCCAGGAGTGCTTGAGAACCTTCCATAATCCCACTTTGCTCTCTGGGTGCAGCTGCTACTGTGTCGCTTCAAGGTCCCTTACTGGTCCTGGGAGAGATGGGATGTGTGGCCTGGTCCATTCAGAAAACAAGTGCACTCTTCCCAAACACAGCATGATGCACCGTAACTACAGAGGCAGCACGACCAGAATGGAGGAGAACAGATTCATTGTCACATAAACTCCAGTATCTTTTTACTTATCTACCTGCCTGTCCTTCTCCTCCAAAGCTCAGCCATATTTGGTTATTTGTTTCATTTATATTCACTGCTGTACACATCAGAATTGAATGTTGATGTGCCGCGCGCCCGATTCCCTTCATTAATTTCATATTTGTCGTATCTACCCTCTGAGGACATCCCTAACTTGCAGCCCTGTTCTTAACCTCAAACAAACAGACAAAGAAGCAGACAAACAAAACAAACCAGCAGAAAGGGCGGCTAAGACTAGAAGATGTTGTCTGTTCTGATTAAACAACATTCAGTCTGGGAAGCAGTTTCAAACCAGAGATTCAAATAAGGGATTTGAAAACCATACCACTTCCTAACACAAGAGTCTACAGGTTTCGGGTAAACATGCATGTTATTTGAGGTAAATTATAAACACATACTTATAATGCTTGGCTAAAACTCACAAAATTAAAGGTTTATATTTTTTGATAGCCAAGAAGGAGCTTAGGATACAAGTGTTTGACTCACAAGTTTTTGCGTGTATGAGTAAATTAATTTGCTACACTTTTCCAAGTAACAACCAACTATGAGGCAGACTTTTTTTAGAAGTAACAAAAGCCATTTGAGCTGTAATGGCAGTAACATCTCCAACTTACGAGATTTCACCCTACAAGCTGATTTCCAGGAGCGCAGAACGCTCATAAGTAGGGGCACACCTGCGCTGAAAGTGCCCCCCCGATGAATATGACATGTGAAAGCGTTTTTGGGGTCCATCTTCATGTTCGCCCTGTAATAGTGAATTTTCTCAATCAAAGCACTTTTGAACTGAGCTCAGCTTCTTTTGGCTGTTAGGATCGTATCTGTGCAGAAGGTTCATAATCCCTTTTACATTCCCTTTCTCTGAACAAAAACAAGGACTGAATTATTCATCAAAACGCATCACTGTCAGCGCTACGGAGACAACTTCGTGGGAATGCCATGCACGACAGACTGAGCTTGTGTGCCTTTGAGGCGAGTGCAATCACTGCAGAAAGCCTGAATCAGGAGTCAGGAAAATGTCTCAAAATCACGATGGAAAAAACTGTCGAAAGGGTTCAGTGATCTTCAACTTCAAAGAAGATAAACAAATGAATGATAAAAATTGTTGATCAGGAGAGAGATGCTGCTTTTTGGTGTGTTTGGTGTAGTTGTGTGCTCTTCTTCTTTACCGGTATCTGTGCTGCAAGCGTGCTGGGACAGTGCAAGTGCCAAAGGGATGGTTTCTCTTCCTGCGAGGCACCAGACTGCTGCTCAGTGTGGGGTGGGATTAGTCATGAATGACACCATGTTCGCTGACATTTCAGATGGCGCGGTGGTCCGTCCTCCGCTGCTGGCGCTCAGCTTGCCTTTTTGAATCGGGCACCACTTACACACCATTGTTTTCAGAATGGCACCCACCCAGTCATGGACTTTCAGGGGACTCATGATACACTCAGCAGGCCAGTAAAACTCCAAAGTGTCCTCCTTCATTATTGTTCTCTGTGTCTCCCAGTTCAGTCTCATCTTTTTCGGATCCACTTCTTGCTGGATCTCCTAACTGCCTCATAAACTTGCATCGCACCATCTGTTACTGTCACTTTTATGTTTTTGTATTTTATTTTGGATGAGACTCAGTTGTATGGGCAGCTAGTTGAATAATGTGCCCTGCAGAAACAATGCTACCAGAGTATTGTTCTGCATTTAAAGTACATTGGTGTGAGATGCTCTTTTGTTCAGTTGAGTTATGTTAAATTTGTTTTAATTTACAGAGCTCTCTTCTCACTGGGTCGACACAGAGTACTGAGCAAAGTTCTAAGACACGGTTTGATGGACAAGGGAAAGGTGCAATAAAGATTTTTCATTTCTAAAAGAACAGATATAGCGAACCATTCAGGTAAGCCAGCTGGCAAATGAGGAGAAAACAACTACAACAGCAACAACAAAAAAACTCAACTGCAAAAACGGGGAGAAAAGTAAACCATGGCCCAACTAATGTGGGACCCTGTACTGAGATGTACGCTCGGTGTTGGCACATCTCGGGGTGCCCTGCAGGGATAAAGCAGATCACGAAAGGAGAAACCCCCTAGTTCCCTGACCTGGGCGCAGTCTGTTTTAGCCAAAGTCAATTTCCGCAAGTGATCCAGGGTAGTCTCAGGATACCCTTGGCAGGCCAGTATAAATGCCACAACCGAGCAGGAATTTTCTAGAGACCCAGCAACAATTCAGGGTGAGGTGTGGTACTCCAATCAGTTCCTCTGAACCCCTTTTTCTTCCCTCACTCTTCATTCTTCTTACATGACAGTACTCCTTGCCAGCTGCAGAGGTCTGTCACTCCCCTCAGGGTTTGATTCTGGAGAGGGACTCTGAGAAATGGCTACCACATTCAAAGAAGACAGCAAGAGAGAGGTCCTTCCTGACATTTCTATGTTTCATTTACTTATTTAAAACACTTGTTCAGACTTTTGATGCTTGACATTTTACAAATCCATCCGCTTTTATTAAAGTAGGCAACTGAAATTACTGAAAATCAGTAAGTGCTCTTAAGAAAGCAACGCAGCTCCTGTCTTCAGTCTACATCCGGGAATCTCTTCTGTTCCACTCAGACACCTACCTCAGACACAACATTTAAGAGAGTAACCTGCCAAATTGGATCTTTATTGATGTGCAGTGTTTCTTCATCCATCTTTATCTCTATGCTCACGTACAAGGGGCTCAATTGACAGGTGTGTTTTCTGTCAATAGTTTTGCACTAGATAGTCAGTGTTGAGGTTCAACAGTAAACTGCAGTGGAAGGTGAGTTCTGACTTAACTGGGAGGACTCGTTTATCTTTGCCACAAAATATTGCTCCCCAAGGACGATAGATACCTGTACACTTTAAAGCTTCCCTAAAAATAAGAAAACGCAAATCAATCATTCACTGACAATAGTATGAACAAACATGTGGGGTTGTGCACAGTTTGAGAACCATTACCCGTGTGCTTGGTGCAGGCTCCCAGCTGGGCAGTAGATATTACTGTCTTTTCTTCAACAATGTTGTGATCAGGGGAATATTTCATACTGTAAGAAAAAAAATTAAGAAAAGCTTCTACTAGGTAAACCGTCAAGATTAGAAAAAGTTTTGTTTTTTTTTTCCCTAAAAGTCCTCCACAGAATTTTGCAACATAGCTGCAATAGCTGTAATTTCAGTGATATTCCAGCCCCCAGATATAATAAATGACACTGAAAAAGGTATTCAGCAGAATGAAGAACTTAATCCTTATTTTTGTTTTGGCAACACTGTACTTATGAGCAGCGCCAGGAATTCTGCTTTGAATTTGCGATACGCCTTGTCTGACTGATGGGAAAACAGGATGCTGAATGCAGACAGATGGTTGACGTGGTCCCACACTGGTAGTTCTGTCTCCCAGGAGCTGGAAGTGATTATTAAATAAACACTAAAGAATCTTCAGTGGTTCCCTTTGCAAGTTTCCTGACAAAACAATTAAATACAGCAAAAAAGAGCAAAACCGCAGCAATCAACTGAAAGATATAAATGTATTTCGTCCCGCCCCCCAGCTTTTGCAGTGATATCATTGCTGTCACTTCTCCATTTTCCTGACTTCATCTTCAGAGCACAGGGCTGCCAGTCTGGTTCTAAGCCAGGTTCCATATCTGCAGCCTTCTGGGTAAAAACCGCTTGTTGAATGGAGCACCAGACTTGGGTCTCTAAGGCAATGGAGAAGGGCCATTAGGGCAGGTTGTGCCA
The DNA here is from genome assembly GCA_018136845.1 of Heterotis niloticus. Taxonomy (NCBI): domain Eukaryota; kingdom Metazoa; phylum Chordata; class Actinopteri; order Osteoglossiformes; family Osteoglossidae; genus Heterotis; species Heterotis niloticus. The sequence goes on along the minus strand of CM030903.1, from coordinate 18,067,298 downwards.
CTGAATGGGTGGAAAAGAAGAGCAGCTTTGTTTGGGGTGTATACATCTTATTTTTCCACTAGCAACCTTGCCCATGACAGTTTTATTATAAAAAATATGAATTGAAAATCATTAACTTCGCCCACCAAAAGGTGATTTTTGTGCAGTTTACACTACGAAGATGATTGACTTATTGACTAACAATTCATTGATCAGGTTGCCAGAACTGTAATTACATTGTTTTACCTGCCTATATTATTTAGCTGCCCCACACAGAAATAAAGGGTGACTTAAATTCACTAGAGTTTCACGGTATATTGTGAGTTTTTTATATAAGTATTTTGTTACACTGTATGGCCAAAAGTATGTGGACACCTGAGCATCACACCCATATGTGCTTGTTGAACTTCCCATTCCAAATCCTTGGGCATGCATTTGCAGTTGTTCCCTCTTTTGCTGCTATAACAGCCCCCATTTTTCTGGGAAGGCTTTCCATCAGATTTTGGGAATTTATGTCCATTCGGCCACAAGAGCATCAATGAGGACGGGTACTGATGTCAGGCAAGAAGACCTGGTGGTCGCAGTCAGCATTCTTGTTCGTCCCAAAGGTGTTCAGTGGGGTTGAGGTCAGGGCTCTGTGGAGGCCACTCAAGTTCTTCCACTCCAATCTAGGCAAACCATGTGTTTAAGGAGCTTGTTTTGTGCATGGGGGCACAGTCATGCTGGAGCAAGAAAGCAGCTTCTTCCCCAAACTGTGGTTACAAAGTTGGAAGCACCCAATTATCTACAATGTGTTTGTATGCTTAAGGGTGCGGCTGAAACAGCTCAGCTCAGTCATTGGGGGGGGGGGGGGGTTCACATACTTTTGGTCATACAATCCATGTTTTGGTGATGTTCTCATTTCTGAAATAGTTAAGTGGCTGCTTATCTCATTTTTGTCCAAAACACCTTACACTTAACCTGTTTATATAGCTGGAGTAATTCATGGTAAGTACCTTGCTCAAAGGTACCACAGTAGTAGAAAGACACAACCGTTCGATTGGCAACCTGCATGTTATATGTTCATGTTTTTCTCAACAGTTATTTCTCACTGTATTATTTGCTTCCACCAGCCTACCTTTGAATATAAAAGACTCTTTGTCACAAATGTTGGTCCTTGGACATCCCTCAGCTGGCCCTGTTCGTGCACTTACTGGGACTCTGGCCACAGGAGCTGTTTTATTAATCTCTCCAAGCCTCCGTGCCCTTGTGTTCTTCTCAACAAGCCCGTTGCATGTTTCTCCCCAAACATCCGATGCAGTGCATTGGCAGGGATCCACGCTAGGTTCAAGACATTTTCCAGTGAAATTTAATCTGATTTCCCAACATCTGCAAGGGTTCAGTTCATAGCCTAGCACTGTTTAATCTGACATAAAGCTTTTGTGCAGACCTGCTGACTCATCATTTTCCAATTAGTAAGGCAGCCACTAATGAAATCATAATGAAGCCTTGGAACGCTGCGTTCGTGCTTGACCCCACAGCTATTGACCTGGTCAAGAGAAATACTCCCACACATTTGCCAGTAATATCTGAAGTAACAGTGTGTTCAGTTGCAGCAGTCGAGGATCTAAACGTTGGCTAAAAAATGCCTTTTTTAAGCCTCAGTACTGACTTTGATGGTCCATCACGGGATGCCATTACATTGATTTTCTGGCATGTTATATGTCCATAGTGCTGTTTTTCTCCAGCTTAGATGCATCGTTACTTTCATGAAGCAACTACATAAGGCGAGCACTCTGCATCTTCTGTGGGATAGAACAAGCACTGGCATGGCAAAGGCCTTCATCATTCTGCTCGTGATAGCATTACATAAAAATGTTGAGAAAGTAAAGAATATCTGCGATGCTGCAGCTTGAGTTACTGGTACCCAGACAGCTCCAGAAAAAAAGTGGAATTGGATCTTTGCTACGTCTGAGACAAGTGAATTGTACATTATTTTTCACCTTGTATCAGTTAAGAACCTGTTCAGAAGGACTTACTCTCTGTCTTTTCTCTGCTACCTTCATGTTTGCCACCTCTGAGCTCAATTACGGTTAATGCTTGTCTGTTGTCCAGTGTAGGAGACTCGGAGATGATCCTGTAGAACCAGAACTCAGCTGCCACAGCCTCGTTCCACACATAAAGTTCTGACCAGCTTATCCTCATCCCTTGCAAATGCCCAGCATAAATGTATATTTCTGCTGCAGACATGAAAAGGAACTCCACGCTCTTGCTTTTGTCTTTCCTGCGGAACTCCTTCTGAAGGACGCCTCTGCTTTTGCTCATGACACCTTTTTCATTTGCGTGGAACTTGTCGAGTCTGTGTAGCCATTTCCTGGAAATTATATTCCAGTCAAACAAAACCTGGAAATCACAGCTCTGCTGTCTTATTGACAGCCACCCAGGGAAAGTGTAGTAACTGTAATAATATAATAATGCAGTTCTGTCAAAATGTTGGCTTTTTAGCCAGTATTATCCTTTTCACATTGTCCCTCAAAGATGCAATATCTGATAAAAGGTTATATGTGTTAGAGTTCCTGTAATAGGGATAAATCCATATTCAAATATGGGTCTTTGTGTTGAAAGAGCTGTGGAGGAGGGCATTATGAATATGGAGGTGGAGTGGGAAGACAAAGCCACACTAAGCAGCTCCACAGGATTTTAAACAGGTTATTCCGACATTATTCATTATACTTACAAATTCATGTTGCCAGTCCCTCCTGAAGCCTGGCCATTGTTGTGCATAAGCGGAGTGTTGAATATACAAGATTTTCGTGCTCTGCTATGTGACTATGAAAAACAAGAAAACGAAATCATTGACGCTCATGCCTCAAGCTCGCAACCTAGCCCTTCCAATATCGGTTAGGTTTAGGAATATAGGAGATTATCATTCTGACTGAATGGAAGCAGGGAAAAGGGTCAACAAACTTTATAAACAGCTGAACATTTTTCAAATCATGACCACGACCTCCTATGTGTCACTTGTGGGAATGTTTCCGAGTCTCAGATACCGAGGTTGTGACTGCTTATGGCTCGACTCTGCAATGAAAGTTCAAACTTGAGGCCGACTCACTTACATTCCTTTGTGTACAGAAAATTTTTTCCCTGTCCTGCAGCTGCCCTCACTGTTACATACAAAAAGCTTTATGGCATTACAGGATAAAAATCTAAAATGCAGTTGAGATCTGTTTAGCTTTGCCATCTCTTTAGTTTGGTTTTAAGAGCAATTTAATGGATTTACTGGGATGCGTTCCAATGTGGGTTCTCAGAATTCCTTATTATTTGTTGCAATTGAGATGCTGACTTTTTTCCGGCTATAACAAAGCTTCTGAAGAGCAAAAACAGCCGACAACTCATGGTAACAAATGATAAATTAAATAAACCTTCCTCAACCTCATCTTGTAGTTCTTCTTTTTCTATGCATTCATTTTAAAATCAAAGCTGGCCTTTCAGAATGAGCCATTTTAAATTTAACTTGAGCTCTGTGATGTATTCCTTTCTGCCCCTGAAATGGAGTCGCATTTGGACAGGGCTAAGCTTCCGCGGCTTGCTGCGTACGCCCCCACGGCCTGAACTGCTCTGGATCCTGGATCTTTTACAGCTTGTAGGAAAAAAGGTTTAAAAGAGCAGAGGCATATATTTGCCTTAGAGGGGTCTGGGAATGGAGGTGTCAGCTTTCATCTGTGCTCAGAACAAAGTAATGGTCACTTCAATGCAGCCATTAGACTTGTTAGCGTGTGAGCTGTGTGCTTGGGTTTGCCGGAGATCACCACCATACTGGACGTCTTCTCTGCTGCCGGCTGTGACATGGAGCCGATGGTGTCTGACTGCTTACAGCGAGCACTGGCACCTGCAGGACTTAATTTGACTAAAGTACTGCAGCTTCAGCACAACTTTCCTTGGGAATGAGGACACCTCATGCCAGAAATGGCCTGACAACAACAGAATGAGGTTGTATTGCATCTAGTCTACGTGTTCACCGTGTGACCTTTTTCCAGAGATCAAGGTGATGGTGGAGCACAGATTTAAACACTTCAAGCAGCAGCTGGTCTACAGTTATTCATGCGAGATAACACGAATCAGACATCCTCAGCACGAAATTACTGCAAGGACAATTTCAAGCATCTCCCATCATGCAACACTGAGAGGATTCAGCGAAGTTCTGAGAGAACACTGAGCATATTGCCCGAATCTAATTTGGTTTCTTTTCAGAATCGACTGCATGCGGACCCGCTGTACCTTAGTATGTGGCTCTAAATAAGCTTAAAGCCTTTGGTGCGGTTAACCTTAATGTGGAACCTGACACATCAAAGCGGAAGGATTACCTTCCAAACAACCTTTGCATTTACCGGGCAAATTCCTTCTTTTGAATTATATTGATATTTGCTCTCTTCTTGCTGTGCCACAGAAAACAATTTACCCTCAGAGTAAAAAATGTGAATGATGATGCCATCAAAATGGCTCCCTCCATGTTAAAATGCATCGTTGTGCAATATTGGTTAACCAATCATTTTCTTTCGCTTGGCCTTCGACAAGAAGTTCATGGGGCTCTGATGGTTTAATATCACGAACTGACATGGAACAACATGGTCTGAAGGTCTAACCCCTGCCCTCATCCTAATCTGGGCACCGCCTTCAAGTGACATCAGTAAATCATTCCAACCTGTAGAGACGGTGTGGGCCACATGAGGTCCAAGTGTCACGGTCTCAGTGGCCTTGCACATGGCAGGTTGGTCCAGAAAAATCAATATGAGATGACTTAGAAGCTACGACATGGTTTTTGTTATCTGACATTCATCTGAATGCCTTCCATTCTAGACCTTCTTTTCATTTTAAAGGACAGTGGAATTAAGGAACCTCACTGCAGCTGCTACAGCAGAGTGAGACCAGAGCACTCCAGCTCAGAACTGATTTAAATGAAAATGAGGTAAGTCGAGGTCTTACTTGTTGGTGGAATTTTTAAAAGTCCATCATCCTTAGAGTCAGGACTTCGCCCCCCTTGTTCAGTCTGTTGTTCACCTTCTGTTGGGTGAGATATCATTTCTTGCCTGGACTTTTCTATACCTCTCAGTTCATTTGTACCATTCAAGCACCTGACATCTCAAAAGACAAGTGTGGCGCTAAGTGCTGGGGGTTGGAGGGGGGGGGCCTTGTCACATTTTACCATCCACCTTGCTTTACAAGGAGAGGCAATTTGTCAGCTTGGAAAATTCCAGGCTTTTCTGACACCTGTTCTTGCCATTTCTCCCCCCGCTTAGATTGGCTGTACGTTCCTTTTGCCTGGATCGACTGGCACCTTTCAGGAAAAAAATGTGCGAAATGTGTCAGTGCTAATCGATGCTGTCGCTCCTTAGCCGGCAGGATCTTCTCAGCGCAGCCTGTCAGGCAAGCTGCTGTCCACCACCACCTGCCCAGTGGCCCAGAACATACAGCAGCCCAACCGTACTCCAACCACCACCCACTGCAGTACTTCTGAAGAAGAGAACATCAAGTTAGCATTTAAATGCACAGATTTTGTTTTCCGCTCAGTTGGAAGACTAAGGATGCAGGCCCTGTTCCTGCTAAGTGTCCATTTTAATCCATGTAATTTCTTGTGATGCTGTAAAATTTAGTTTTCATCTTTAAAAAATGTAAACACGGGAAACCGTTTTTGACATCTGCCCGATTTTTAAGGTCATATTTGAAAACCAGTAAGGCAAAGTCAGTGTGGGAAAGGATTAAGGAGAGGAAGTCAGATAATACAGCAGAGGAAGATGGGGTAGCTCACATGAGAGAAGCTCAGGCACTGCAGTAGCAGTTTTGCTGTAATGTAATTCATTTTTTAAACCCTAAACCGTTGTAATGTTTATGTAAAGCAGAAGTTCGATACAGTCCGACTCCCTGTAGCTAAGAAATAGTAGGAAACTGGCATCTGGTATTGGATAGATTATCTTCATTAAGCATCTTGTGGAACTGCTACGTTTTTCAACTTGTGACAGTTAAGCTTTACAGTTAAATTAGGAAGTTTTTCAGTAATTTTACATGAGCAAACGGTTTAGGAACAGGCTGAACGCGGTGCAACCAACTCTGAAGGGACATTAGCAAGTAGCACTGTGCCATCAGATCTCCAGCATCTTTCAGTTCTGATGTGCCAGGTGGTTTTTCTGTAGTGCTGGCCGGGTTGGCAGGTTGCAGACTCTAATCCTACACAAAAATCTGCTATCCGATATCTTCAGATCTTCAGCAAGGGGCTAATTTTGTAAATTCCTGAACAGATGAATCCACGAAGAGCCACAAGTGACCGGCAGGGGCAAATAGCGTTATACTGCTCATATGTCAGCTATTTTTTTGTTCTCTTTTTAATTCTAAATGTTTAAATTATTAAAGATTGGCTGAGAACTTCTGGGTCAGTATTGCAATTTGAAATTGGCTCCAGCTTATAATAGATTTGTTTAAAAAAAAAGCCTGAATAAAAAAAGTGTTCCATCAAATTAATGGAGCTGTCAAAAAAATCAGATGCTGGAATCATGGGATTCCCCACGTGTGTCAGCCACGGAGAAAAGGAATCCATTTTAAATTTTCCATCACCGCTGCTGCATTTAAAAAAAAAACTGTGTCCTGCATTTTGTGGCTGCTTTGAACTTGTAACTAGAAATAAAAGGTGACTGCAAACCTAAACATACTTCTGTTGTAATGTAGCTCAGTATTTTTCTTCTACTGTACATCGTGGTCATTTCTGAATGTCACAATTCTTTATTTTTGGCAGGAATAAAAAGTAAATAGAGTAATGATGTTTATTTTCCATGAAACAGAGGTTTGAAGAAGCTGGTTGTGGCAGAAGATTTTTTTTTTTTTTTAAAGACTGTGAGTTGCCAGAGGTAATTTGCACATTGAACTCATTGATCTGCAAAAGCAGAATATTAAAAATGGGAAAATATTACTTTCAAAGGACTTGCTGAAGCTGTTTTGCCAGTCTAACAATTTGCTCATCTAACATTCTTGTCTTTTAGTCAGGAGTTTAAATTGTTTAAGCACCGCAAGTGTACCCCCGTCAGCTGGGGTGGTTTTTGATGGCATCATAGTTTAAATATTGGTTCTTATTCCTAAAATTCTCCATCGCTCTTCCAGACTGAGAGGAAACAGCCATCATGTAAGGAAGCCTCCATGTTGGGTCTGGCTGGAGGTCCTGCTGGGATGAGACCCTGGGGGCACTGTAAAGCCCTTGTCCCTCAACTGACCTGGGAACATCTGGAGACCCATGGTGGGGTGTGGAGGTGGACACAGAGGAAGTAAGGTTTGAGTCAGCCTGGTACCTGGTATCAGGACAAGCGGCCAGAGAGATTCTGAATGAAAGATTGGTCAAGCCCAATAAAATCTCCACTTAAATCAGTTAGCAAAAAAAGCAAAGCATGTTCATGTTCATGCCTTTGTGTCATAGTAAGACCTCCACTACTACATTTTTTACCTTTGCTTTGATGTAAAATTGAACATCAGCATGTGGGGAACAAAGGAGCCTTTATTTCTTGACTTTTTCCTCCTTCCTGTTTGTTCAAACCAAAGATAACAATTAGCAATGATGCTAAATTAAGCATGGACCACCTATTGCTCGATTTCTCCTTATGTTTGTCTGCCTGGGTGCTGCAGGGTAGCCATCACTTCTTATGGGGCACGTGAATGGTGAGTTGGATTTCTGTCAAAACAACCTACAAGTGAAAAAGCAGGACAAATCCCCAGTCTAGGAGACTACACAGCTATGCACTTTTTTCATCTCATAAATAAGTCAGCTGGCCCCTGATTTGGGATGGAAAGGATAAAGCCATGCTAGATTGAAATGAAAATATCCATATTTTGATAATGAAAAAGAAAGTGCTTCAGGGGTGGTGCTAATACGAATTTTACTCTGATGAGAGGTCTTTGAATAAAACCGCTAAGAGCCCCTTATGGATTCAATACCAATCTAGCAGAAATGGCTCCATGCACAAATTGCACCAAACAAAACGAAATTGCGTTGCATTGATTTATTCAAAGTTTGTACAGAATATTAATCTTCAAAGTAAGAGTTCTGAATCTGAAAAATAAATGTGTATTTAAAGGGGTTTATTTATTTATTTATTGTCTCCTGTGCTGTTTGGACCATTGTTTGTATGTGCAGCAAATATTGACAGATTATTTTATTTTGAGGCCGCAGTGGAAAGACACAGAAGAAACCCCCCCATGTTAATGTTTCTATTGCAGTGCTGCTCTCGGTTCAAACTTTTCATCTGAAACTAAATGTTCACTTTTGTTGTCTCCTTTTCTACAAAAAAAAGCTGCCCTTGTAAATCCAGTTTGTTGTGGGCTCCCTTGATGACTGAGGAACACTAAAATGGCTGCAGTGTACAGCTAGAGTACACAGTTTCCACAGGGAGCACAGAAAAATGTTGTGAATGAAGGCAGTTTGTTTGTAAAATGCCTTTTTTAAAAGTATGTTTAAAAGTACCAAGCCTTCCAGCAATAAATTGCTCACTTACAACACTACAATGCATGATAACATCAAGCTTATGCTAGTGGTTGCTTAGCAACATTTTTCACTACATATTTTTTGAGTTTGTATACATTCATATTTATATTCATAAAGCCTCTAAAGATAGGACCGAGCATGTTCTTCCTTTTCTCCTTTTCTCTTCAGCCACCCAGTTAGGTCCCTGCCCTAGTCTGGGTCTTAGTGGAAGCCAAGACTGTGAGGGTTGGAACACCAGAGGACACAGTCACAGCACAGAAGGCCTGTAATGCAAGTAATACCATTTATTGTGGTGTTCAGCTGCATCTTTTGCTGTTGTTTGAAGCTATCTTGTTAATTTTGCATAAAGTTTCATTTATATTTCACAGAATAAATACAGTTATGATTGATTTATTGCTTTGTTGCTTATAAAACAGTAGTTACCATGTTTTTACTAGTTTATGGCCATTTTTTGTGACAGTGGTTGGAGCTCCCTGTGTAACACAGTATGCATGACAGAATCCACAAAATACAAATGTTATACCGAGTTATAAAATACCGAGTTACGATAGTCTGACTTACAATTTTTCAACTTTATGACGGTGCGATAGCATTCAGTAAAAATTGTGCCTTGAATTTTGCATTTTGATTTTTTTCCCAAGCAAATGTTATGCTGTACGACACTCCCTCATGATGCAAAAAGTGCGTAGCAGCAGTGATCTGCATCTCCCATTCTGCCACACGGTTGCTAGTGTATACAATTGATACTCTACAGTGTTCTCTGTTGCCAGTGCTTTTTTGGATTACCCCCTCAACTATGTTGTGTTTCCATCATGTCTACAACATGCCCATCTATGTCTGTGTCTCCTGAAAGCAGCATAAAAGCGGCAAGCCCGTAATGACTTTTAAGGCAGGCTAGGCTATGATATTCAGTAGGTGTTATGGCATGGGTTGGTGGATGCAATTGCGAGACACCGTGGTAATAATTTTAAGTTCCGTTAAGCTCCTTACTGAGTGTTGTTTCCACCCGTTTGCACTGCAGCATGTAAACATGTCAGCCCATCTTACCAGCTCAAAAATGGTCTCACCTCTAAACTTCGACACTCCGAGACCTAAAACACAGCTGGCTGCTCAGTGCCGATGCAAAATTGTCAGATTAAGAGGGAAAACATTGTTTTGAAATCTTTTACTATTTAGTGCTAATTAGGCTTTCCTTTATTTTGTCATATATTTTCTGATCGGACTCTTTTTTTTAAAAATGTAATTCTTCTAGTTACTGTCTTTATTTATACGTCTAAAAGATCTGTTTGCATATTATTTATATCAAAAAACCCCACAATACTGTAAAAATTAGACCCTAACTTCAATTGTCTTACACTTTAATATTGCTGTGTTATATCATTTTATCCACTGCAGTGCTTTAATTTTTTACTTACTTTACACTGATTTCCGGTAAAATAACTGTCATAAAAATGAAATCCTCCTTCTGACCACTGCAGGCGCATACAAAAAGCAAATCAGCAGGTATTACAGCTCTTCTCATATGCAGTACACTTCACCTCAATTGTTATTAGGATAACTGGACAGTAGGCTGGTTTGTACATTGGTTAGTAGATTGGTAGGTACACTGTACGGGCAAAAGTATGTGCTCCCCAACTTGAGCTGTTTTAGCTGCACCCATACAGCACACAAACACCTTCTAGATAATTGTGTGTTTCCAGCTCAGTAGAAGCTTTTTGCCTGCTCCATAAACACACAGTTCACCCAGGTTAGTGTGGGAGAACTTGAGTGGCTGCATACAAACCTGACTTCAACCCCACCGAACACATTGAGATGAACTGGAACGAGATCTGGGAGTCAGGTCTTCTCGACCGACCTCACTGATGCTCTTGTGGCTGAATGGGCAGAAATTCCTAAAATCTGGTGAAAAGCCTTCCCAGAAAAGTGGGGGCTGTTATAACAGGGGATGGCAAATCTATGTGAATGCCCATGGGTTTGGAATGGGAGGTTCAACAAGCACATATGGATGTCATGGTCAGGCGTCTACATACTTTTAGCTATATGGTGCACATTAACTCGGTAGGTTGGGTTAGCAGATTGGTCAGTTAGAATTACCCAGAAGATTTGGTCAGTAGTCTCACCATTGATCACTAGATTGGTCGGTTCACTGAGCAGTTGATTGGTTGATATAATAGTTAATGCATTAGTCTTCATAACAATATATTAGTCAGGAGCCTGACCATAAATTGGTCAGTAGGCTGGTCAGTACAGTAGTGAGGGCTTTATCGCATCCTTCTGTTTATCACTCTTTTCTTTCCTCCGTGTTTTTCTTCCTCATAGCTTCTCCCCAACATTAAACAGCTTCCAGCTTTGAACAGACCTGAGTTTACATGGTGCTGAGATAATGACCTACTTTCTAGAGAAGGGACCCCCCCCCATTTTTCTCTTGGGTCATAAACATGTCTGTCAGGTTTGCTGGGTACCCTTCAGAAAAGGAGGTTAGCAAACAGTGCGAAAGTGCCAGTAAAGCAGGTTCCTCCTTAAAACATGTTCTTACCTCTCAAGATTTTTAAACTGAAGTTTACAGGTCACGGCTGGGAGGAGTGAACACAAAATTATTTCACTTTCGTGCTTCAGTCATTAGTTTGCCATCCATATTTTTGTCTCTTCACTGCAATACAGTTTCTACTTTTATAAATAATTGTGTGTGTGCGTGCGTGCGTGCGTGTTTCCCATATAGGTGGTGGCCTGGGGGCATCAGTGATCAGCGAGTTTTGTCCTTCATCCACAGGGTCTTAGGGAGTCAAAATCCTGATGTTAATTGGCCTCGGGAAGAGGACCCCCGCAGTGACAGCTGCTCACAGGTAGCTGACCTACAGGGATGCAGTTCCACCAGGGGGGGGCAAAGGACTCTGAGGTTCTGCCGTTTCTATGGCAACCCAGTTGGGATGCTGATGGCGATGCATTCCAGTGGCCCTGAGGGGATGCCCCAGTCCCAACAGCCCAAGTGCAGGTAAGACTGTTAAGGCTGTGCTGTTTTGCCTGCTGTATTTTTGTGGCCCTGCTTTGTTTTTCCGTTTGTTTGATCATTTATAACCGCTGTTCACAGGTTCGCTTACATGTAGGCTTTGAAGGTCTTAAGCTGAGAATTCATAAAGCATAAACATTGTTCTTCTTCAGCATCAGTTCCCCTGGGCTTCTTAGGGTTTACATTTCAGCTGCTCTTCGACGTGAACAGAGGTTACGGATTTAAATGGTGATTCCTGAAAGTGACCTCAAAACAGAAGGTCAAGTTGCAATGAGGGGAAAAAAGGAACAATTTGAGAAGAAGCCCTGATGGATCTTCAGTTTTTTTTTTCTTTTTAATGCAATGTATTCTTCTTTCCTGTTATTCTACTTTCTTGTCACTGGGGAAACCAAAATAGCAAAAGTTATGCAGAAGGTGGCAAGGTTTTTGCGGTAATTTATACGTCTGAGTGTCATTATTCCGGTGTGTGGCTGTTGGAGAGGACATTTAGAGTCCTTTATATGCACTGGGAGAGTATTAATGTCTCCCACTTCCTTGAGTTATGGTAATGCATCCTGAATAATGTGGAATGCAGGGGGTCCTAATTGGTTAGGGGCTCGGAGAAATGTCACACGGCACTACGAGGGGAGATGAACCCACAAGGCCTGGCAAGGGGGAGGGCCAGTAAACAGAGGAGCCTCTGACGTTTCCCTTGCGGTACCGTGATGCAACCTGCTGCCAGCTCTGACATACTGTGTCACACACACAAACACACTGTTTCATTCCACCCCTGGGCGGAGTGGCACCTACATCATCGTCAGCACGCGACGTTGCTGCCATTCCCTCTTGTGCACATGACCTGCAGTGGCCGTGAACAAATGTACCTCTCATTTATTCTGCTCTCTGTGTGATGCATGCTGGGATAAGCGTAACCGCAAAGTTGAAACGGGTCGGATGCCCGTGTTATTGCTGCACGATGATGCCTGGTTGAAAATGATCCAAGTGTTGAAATAATTGGTGGGTCATTAATGCAAATAAAACACATCTGTAGAATAAAACCCACCGATGTCTTCTGATAACAGAAAATGCAAAGCAGTGGGAATCACATCGTGTTTATTCAGTTCACCTTATTTTGAAACCTACGCAACTGATCTTTCTGTACTTTTGGCAGTTGTGTATTTTTCTTATGTATTTATTATATATTTATTTTTTGTGTCTTCACTTTTGATCGAAACCTTGCCTTAAACTGAATACTGGCCCACCTTGTGTCTGCTCTGCTCCTCATCTTTGCTCAGTCCCCATTTATGCATCACGGAGCGTCCGTTGCAGCCGTGTGCTTCATGTTCTCAGCAACTTCATAAGCAGTGCAGTAAAAAGCAGTCATGTGAAGAAGGAGCTGTTTCGGCCAAAACCGGGTGTCAGATGCCTGCTGAAGGACTTGCACTGCGGAGGACTCGTAACTCCATTCTACTTAGGGTCAAAACTCACTGATTTAGATGTTTAATCACCACTTCCTCACTTTTGTTCACTTTTCAGTCACAATGGATTACATACAAGTATGCGTCTTTTAAATCAAAAGGTGGAAAATTGTGCTCAGTCTTTGCTTTCAGTAGAAATGAATAAAGCTTTTACATTCAATAACTGTACTGGTCTGTTTGAACTGCAGAAAGGGGAATTTTGAAAACAGAGAGGGGAGGAGAGCTGAAGTAAGGAATCTGTTTTTGCCAACCATCAGCCAGCTCTTCATCCCCAGGAGGGGCAAATCACCAAGGAGACGCTCCATTGAGGACCTGGACCAGAGGATGGGAGGGGGAGCCGAAAGCTTTGGCATCCCCACAAATGCTCCTTGTAATGCAATTTCATTGAATGGCTGGAATAATTACCATCTTTTGACCTTGCTGTATCTCTGCAGCACATCCACGTCCATCGTGAAGGAGATGGTGCCACAGGCCTCTTTTATGCAGACAAGCAGAAAACTTATTATATTCTTAAATTTTTTATCCAACATCCATGATTTTTGTTTACTCTTCTTAATATATGACTGCATTAACCTGTGTGAATGTTGCAGAGACCCATCCAGTGGATGTGGTGTTTCTGCTGGAGGCTAAGTTGAAAAAAAAAGAAAAAAGCATTAAACCAAAAGGAACCAATTTTTTTTCTTCCCAGAATCCTCCAGCCAATTCACAATCACGCTAACTAAACATGCCCTCCAAATGAACGACACTGCCCAGCTCACCTAGCGCTCGCGGAGAAATGATTTGCAGGCAACGGTGCGCACGTTTCTCAAATAAAAAGATGAAATGGCAGAAAAGAACATCGGCCCACTCACTCGTTCCATCCATCGCGTATTTGCCGCTTTGATGTGCGCCTCCCCCAGAAACAGCTCTGCAGCCCTCAGACATTTAGCATAAGCTCCTGCCTTTGGACCGTGTGTTTATATTTTAAAGCTGCATTTATGGAATTTCTCGAGGAAATGAAGTGCGGCCCCTTCTGCTTTTCAAATGGCCATTCGGGGAAACGCGAGCTGCAGTCGTGCTAATTATCACATTAAGGCCGGCCCGCGCAGATCCATACAGCATTGATTCCCATCCATTATTAAAAACTGTAGGAGCTGGAAAGTGAAGTGGCAAATTAAACAAGGACCTGGCTGTTTAAGTAGAGGGGCCTCGGCCGCTTTGCCGCGCAGCGTGAGATGGTGTGGAGTGAGGAGCTTTCGGTGCTGCTTACAAGGCGAGATGAAAGGTGGATGTGGTGGAGCTCAGAGCCCAGCAGGATGGGGGCTGGGAGAGGAGGAGGAGGAGGAGGAGGAGGAAGGTGTCTCATCATGAGCCGGGAGGAGATGGAATTGGGAAGCTGGGTAGAGGAGCTCTGGAGCCAAGAGAGTCCACGAAAGGTCTCAAGTCTGTGTGTATTTAAGCATCCAGGCTTGATGGGGTCCTTTAAACTGCAGCTTTGCCTCCTGGCAGATAGAATAGAAGTAGAATAGCAGTGCCTGTATGTGATTTGGGCATCACAACTTTGCATGAGGAGCATTCAGACTCAGTGTCTGCGAAAGAGGAGCTTGCAGACCCCGGCATGGGCTGCCCATCGACGGTCTGTCATTTCCCACCTCCTTTGAACTGACTGAAAGAAGCGGCCCCTCCACCAAAGCCTCTCCCTGGGTCTTCCGTCACACATCTCCCAAAGGAAATACTAAACACTTCATATAAACACCACAAAATACCACAACACGACCAGGGTGATAATTCGGTAAAAGAGGTTCTCAGCTGTTTCATTTGGTTTGTGAGTGTTGAACTTTGCCTGTAGTGTTGCAGGACATTTACTTTTTTTTCTGTTCCAGTCTCTTTTACCATCATTGCGAAGTGATAGTTCATTTGCATAAGCACGGTACATCAATCTGCCACATGCACCAATGAGGAAGAAGAACAGCTTCCTCATATTGAATAAGAGGTAAGAGGCCTCTATGCAATGCAGATACCGATGGACTCTTTCGTATGAGCATTCTGCAGAACCCACAAAAGTTCTTCCTGCTCACTTGGTCCCACCTCTTTGTGATTCAGCACCGAATCCTTTATGGATTTCCACTAACTGGGCAAAAGAAATAAATGAGCCTACATTAGGGCTGCCGACTGGCTAGTTTCTCTTGCTCTTAAAACAGAAAACATGCAGGCTAAAGAGACCACATTTACATGAAAATCTGTAAAGCAGTCAAACCTTTAGACGCTTTGATTAATTTGCACATCATCCCGCCGTCTGCATTAGCCTACTTTTCCCTCCGAAACCGAAAAATAGGCCACCGACTGTAAATAAGTGCTTCCTCACCAGAGGCGAACGGTGCTGCTTTTAGGGAGGTGACTTTGATTCAAATGCTTTTCTGTATTTTTGTCCTTTCACAAACAAAATGGGCCACGTCTGTGTAAGGAGGGAAGTTGACGCTGACTTTTGTATTTACCCTGAGCCGCGCAGCTGTCGAATTTGTTGTACCAGCTTTAAAGCTGTCCACAAATGGTGTCCTTTTGTCACTGATTCAAGGTTACGTACATTTTTAGGAAAAATAATTTAAAAATAAAATACTTTTGTGAGGTGCTTTACCATATTCTATACCTGTCATAGAACGTAGTGGCCGTTCATGCCTGGTGATATGATTGAATTCCATTGAACTAATTGGTTTTCACAAAAAGAAAATGAGGGACTTAGAGGAGCAGCAGTTAGCTTTTTGGTTGGGGATTCAAACCCCCATCAGTCTGTGAGTCAAAGATGTGCTTCAGCTGAACTGGGAACTCTAAACTGCTTGTGTGTGTGTTGCTCTCCTGTCATGCCTCTTGCCGGGTGGTCTCCTCCTCGCTGGTCATCCAGTGATTCCAGGATAGCCTCTGAACTACCGCAACCCCAACCAGGACTGACAGCTAAAGAACAGTGAAAAACAAAATGGTCAAATTACAAGTTTGTTGCTGCAAGTTTGGGAACAACAGACTGAGGATGAATTTCTAAAACATGCAAAAAAAAAAAAAAAAACACAAGGACAAAGATTGCAGAAGGAAATGATTTGGTTCAATCTTCAGAAAGTTCAGAAAAAACATATTTAAAGTTTACCATTTACTTCCTAGTATTGATTTATACTTCAGTACAGATGAAGCTTAGACTCTAGATGTGCGTGACCCTGGCCAGGATAAAAGCTTAACAAAAACAGACAGATGAAGCTACCTAAAAAACATTAATAATGATCTTTTATTTTCCTCGCAATTCACAACAGTAACAAAGGGCTTCAGTAATAGGACGGCATACAACAACTATATCGATACTAGGCTGTACTGTAATTTTACCACTAAGTCATGTCAAAAAAATATATTTGTACATTATTATATTGTATCACATTTGTACACACACAGTTCTGTATTTCCCTGAAGGCCACTTTTACCCTGATGTTACCCTAGTGCATCCGAGTGTGTTATGCTTCTTGAAACGGAGGGAACAGTGGTGTGAGCTGTGAGAATACAGTAGAGAAATAATTCAAAATTATGGCCTATTAACGCATGTGGGGGTCCAGAACAGAAGAAGCACAGACTCTTCCACCAGTCTAGCTAACGTGAGCGGTGCGGTTTGTGTCTTTATATATACAGGTGTGTGAGTGTGTGTGTGTATCTTTCTGTAGTTTGTACAGCGAGCCTCACACCTTGAGGATTTCTCCCACCCACTTACCCTGCTTTTCTGATAGTACAGAATTACCTGTATGCTTCCGCAAAAGCATGTAGGAGGGTGTATGTTCGCTTCCTGTGTGATGCGTGCAGATTATACAGAAAATGCCTTCGGTTCTGTGTCTGTGACACTGGCCATGACTGCAGAAGCCAAGTCAAACCACTGTCCTGGCCCACCGCTTGGCAGCAAATCAGGAAATTGTTTGCCGTGCTTTTTTTAACAGCATTACAAGGGCTGCTCGCGGTAGATTAATATTCATTAGAGCATCAGGGAAGCATTTCGTGTTGAAACCTGTTTGCTTTCGGCTCTGATGCGCCTCGGGGGGGCTCACATCCGCAGGGCCTGTGCAGATGGAGAGCGTGTTGAAAATCCTGGGTTGCCATCAGAGATAGATAGATAGATAGATAGATAGATAGATAGATAGATAGATAGATAGATAGGCGCCTGGCACAAAGGCAGCGTTCCATACCTGTACTGGCATTTTTCCACATACACTAGTTCATGCAAGTAAAATAAATAGAGTCAAAGGAAGCAATGTCTTTACCACTGAGCACCACGTACGCAATACAATTATTTATCAACGTTGGTGTTTTGCTCGGATGTGTTCACTCGTGCAAACTGTTCCTTGGCCTCCTTCACCTGTACCGCACTCAACGTTGTATTTATTACTGCACAGCTTTGATTTCGGAAGTCCCACCTCTTGTGATAAAGCGGTGCCCGATTCTGAGATGTTCAAGAGCAAATGAAGCTGTGGCTGTACTTCCCTCCCATTTGTGCAGTGTATATTTGTTACACAGCTTTATGTTGTGCACAATTTGTGCCGTTTCAGCGTAACTATTACGGTATTATGGTTCCCTTGGTGAGAAGTGCGTCGCTGAACTGCCCAGTACTTGAACTGGATGAATGAGGGCATTTGGAAAACATTTGCCTGAGTGCTGGTTTATTACCGCACACTAAATACTGTAAACCAAGCAGCTGTACACAACAGCTGCTTCCTTATTGTTTTTTACAGCTGGAGCCTTTTGGCCACAAGTCCATTTGTATCTGGATTTAGGTGTCGGCTGGAAGTTATGTGCATATTAATCCCGAATGCTTGTCGAGGGACGGAGGAACAGTTTTGCTGGTAAACTGCTCACAATTCCCCGCTGTGTAAACCACTTTGAATTACAACAACACTTTGCCATCCTGTTTTTTGGGGAAGAGCTTTGGTGTGCTCGTGTGCGAGTGAGCGGAAGCAGCACCTCCGAGTGGATGTGAGCATCATGCGGAGGCGGAGGAGGAAAGTGGCCAAACCTCGGAGCTCCCAGTTCTCCCTCTCTTTGAACTGCGGAAACCGAACCGGGTTCCGACCCCACAGTGATCCGACCTGCTCGTGCCAACTGAGAGTGACGCACACCTTCGCTGGAGGCCCAAGCGGGAAAGCGGGCAACACAGGCAAATCCAGAGCGTTGTGTTATTCATGAAAATTAACTATTTATGTGCGATAAGTAATTAATAATTTACCGGAGACATTTAATAAAGCGAAATGCCAAGATTAGCATTGCATATGGGACGTGTTGCTCCTTAGCTTAGCACTCCTAGCGGCTGACTCTGCATGGTCCTTACACCAACTGTGCTCTTATATAATCTCCTGCATTATTTATCACATTACCGACAAGAGACCTGTTGTTGAATCTGAGCGGTTTGAAGTAGTATAGACCCTGTCTCCTCCATGTAATTCATACATATTCATATGTGGGCTATTTAAGTTCTCGGCGGCAGATCGAGGAAGGCATAAAATTTCTCAGGTGCCGATTTAAGCTGCTTTTGTTGCGCTTAATAGCCAGTTGTATGGAAAGCAAGCCAGCGTGAGGGATGCATTAGGTGGCATTATTGGCCACATCCTTTCAAAGCAGGAAAAAGGCATGGGCTTGAACCGCAAAATCGGATAACCTCCCTGAAAAAATTGGCATTGCCTTTCTAACTGCCGCTGATGTACAGTAAAGCGTGACTTAGCTATGCCATTCAGTGTTTTGAGCATGACGGGATGGCGTCCCTGTCAGTGGCACAGAGTGCAGCTGGTACCCCGGTCACTAAAGTAGAGCTGGGTTTGCTGTGGACACCGACGCCGCACAGCCTGGGTGATGCCCTTAAAAAACCCTCGCTGAGACTTGAACTTAAAATGTGCCCACATATTGCAACATGTCGCTCCTTTTTCCTGCGCTTACAGTTCCCTCTACAGTGCAATAAGGCATCACTGTGCCGTCTTTTTTAAATATTAAACAGGTTGCTCAGATGGCTTCCTAGCTGTCTCCACTATTTTGACATCCGAAGGCCGCTGCTGACATGCATTCTGCAATTAAGTAGCGAAGACGTGGATGATTTTTTCCACCAAATAACATGATGGTTTGCTTACTTACGAGTGTAAAGCCAGCACACAGCATCTGCAAAGCCACGTTCTTATTTTCATAAGAAGTACAAATCAAAACGGCAGATCTGCGTGCAGCGGCTGCCTTCAGCGGTAAGACCTCGGGGTCAGTATTTCTGGATTTACCCTCTCGAGTAGATGATGTTTCCAAAATCAGCTGTGTCCATCTTGGATTAAATGTGCAGGATAACTGTAGGGTAAGAAGGGGGGGGGGATCAAAGCTTTATCTATTGATGTCTTTAATCCGGGATGGATTAAATCACAGACTGATGGTCCAGCATGATGCGGATCGATAGCGGTTTTCTTCAGAGCTCCTGGGGTGTCTGTGTTAAAGACGGGACACAAGGGAGAAGACCTGTCCACTCTTTGATCTGACGTCCCCATTGATCCTGGCCATGAAGCACATCTACACATTGCACCCCGATGTCACTCTGCCTCAGGGGTGATTATGAACTACTGCATTGTGGGTAAAAATATAAATACCCTTCATTCCCCTCACCACCCAGCCCCTTTCCCTCTCCCACGTTCATCTCCCATATTTCTTCTGGTTTTTATTACATCAGCGTTTTTTTTCTGCAGCAAAAATTTGTGTTCCGCCTTCTTCTCCCAGGCTTTACTCTTGCTCCCATGCGCCACCCAGAAAATGCGGTGCAGAATGAGCCGGGGCGAAGCAGGCTGCTGTCTTCTGAGATGGCCACCTTTGGACCCTCCCCCCCGTAATGAAGCCGATTTTCAAATGAGCAGCATCTCGAATCTCAGCAGCCCCAGCCTGGGTGCGGAGCGCACGAGGCTCTGAGAGGCAGCACTGCGCAGTGAAAGAATCCTGCAAATTAGGTATTAAATCTCTCAATGCACTCCTTTCCTTTCTTCCTACTGAAAGCCATTAACACTACACGTCGCACACTTACTGGACTCTGGATACCGCATTTCCGTTTCTGCAGACGCAGGTGCGGAAGCGGGATTTGAGCTCATTTGCGCAATGAAATGATCATTTAAACGTTGGGTTTCAAAGTGTGTGCTTCCGCCGTACTGTATTCGTTCACGCATGGATCTGCATTGCAAAGGGAAATGGTGGCCCTATTAATAAGATAAACAGAGCGGTAAACATCATAAATTGTTTGGCGAGTACTTGCTGGCGCTTGACATGCAGGGGAGTGCACAGAAGTTCGGTTGTCACGATGGCGCGAAGCACGCTATTAAATGCCGTGTTACGCCGGGGAACTGACAAGGTGCATACAAAGCAGCTCCCACTGAAACGCCGCAGGAATACACCGGCGAGTCCAGAGATCCGCGCTTGAAATTCGAGGCGCGGTGGGGAAGAAGGCCATGATGATAGCAGCGACAGGTGAATTGGGGGCTGAAAGGATCGCATAGCCAAGCCACCCACTTTCTCCTGCGCACTCCTCAGTTTCACATATCATCACTTGGGTCCTCCTGTTTCTTACAACTATTTACTGTATTTACTGTAAATTGGTTGGGGTCACAAGGAGAATGACTTGTGACAAACAAGCACCTCATTTGACTGATATTATAAACATGTACGTGCAGTAAACATTAATTTACCACGTTTCTGTCAGAATGATGTCGGATTGTGGTAAAATGAATGCGGAGGGGCGCGGTGAAACTCAGTATCTGCTGCTTTCATTGGCGACATCTTTTCTTCTGGGTCAGACAGGGGTTCGACAAACACCTTTACAGGTGAGCTTCACCTTAACTGCGTTAAACAAATGCACGCCGAACGGTCCAGTCACCCCCCTGTCAGACACAACAAATCCTCTGCAAACCTGACAAAGCAGCTAAGTTTCTGTGATTTATTTGCACCGCGTCGCATTCTGGGGCACGAACACGTATGTTTGCGGCTCTTGAAAAGGCCGATGTTCTCTCTTGGCGGCGGGCAAAGTGAGACGCGTTTGATTTAACACACTTGGGCCTCTGATTTATGAAAATCAGATGCAAAAACACTTTATCACTGGAGGAGGCCCTGTCATTCTGCAGCTGTTTGTGGTTTCCATTACAAACTTGGGAAAAACTACTTTTAAGAATTACTGACAGCGCTTTGACTTAAACATGAACAACACCCTGTTTACACCCATGCGGTTGCCTGCTAGCAGTCATGCTAATATTTATTGCTTTTCCCCTCAGATGTGTCAGACTCCCGATGCTTGTGATGCTAGAAGAACTGTATCTGCCACCACAGTAATAATAATGTAATAAGTTTGGACCGGACCATTTGATCCTCATACATCATCTTCAAGTTTGCTCATGACACCACTGTCATCGGCCTGATCACCAACAAAGATGAGCGGGCCGATAGAGAAGAGGTGAGAACCCTGACCTCATGGTGTCAGGACAATGACCTCCATCTCAACGTCAGCAAAACAAAGGAGCTGATCGTGGACTTCAGGAGACAGCAGGGGAATGGCCATGCGCCCATCTCTATAGCCGGCGCCCCAGTGGAGAGAGTGAACAGCTTCAGGTTCCTCGCAGTTAACATCACTGAGGACCTGTCCTGGTCACGGCACACCGGGGTCATCATCAAGGCGGCAACACAACGCCTCTCCTTCCTCCGTCAGCTGAGGAGGTTCGGCATGGACAGCAGGATACTTGTTGACTTCTACAGATCTACCATTGAAAGTATCCTGACTGGCTGTTTCACGGCCTGGTATGGCAGCTGCAGTGCGTCAGACCGTAAAGCTCTACAAAGAGTGGTCAAGATAGCACAGAGCATTACCAGAACTGATCTGCCAGTCCTGCAGAACCTCTACACCCAGGGGTGTAAGGCGAAGGCCCATAAAATCCTAAAGGACCACAGTCACCCCAGCCACAAACTCTTTTCTCTGCTCCTGTCTGGAAAATGCTTCAGAAACTTTCGGCTCAGAACAAGCAGGTTCTGGGACAGTTTTCCGCTATATAACAAGACTGATAAACCACTGACCCCACCCTTGGATAGGGAGACATTATCAATCAAAGTGTGTCTGTATGCCCTGTATGCCCTTTTTGGATTTGTTTGTTTGTTTGTTTGTTTGTTTGTTTGTTACTTCTTTTTTCTACTCATTTTATTTATATATTTTTATGTGCTGAGGATGTCTGGAAGCAACACATTTCATTGTCATAACCCTGCTATGCTGTTATTGCACGCATGACAAATAAATTTGAAATCTTGAAACCTAACATGCACATTGTATGCTTTGTTACATACAGTAAAATAGCTAAACTTGGGGGTAAACTTTAGCCAAAGAGGCCTTGGGTTTGGGCAATACTTCTGAAAGGTGGCAAAGGGTTTACTGCACCTCCTAGTGTTTATACATCATAAGATGTGCATACGGGATTTGAAATGAGCGTAAGAACATACAGTTCACCCCTTGCTGGTCCACCCAACACTGCGCTCCGTCTCAGATCACCTATAAAAATTTGGTCAAATCTGAGGGATCGGAGACAAATAAAGCAAAACAAAGTAAAATCCATTCAAAGAATTCCACATACTTCTCTCTGGTGGAATTAAGAGCCATCACTATTAACCTTGAACTCCAGATTTTTTTCTTTGATGGAAAGAGTCAAATTGAGAGGAGGACAGGTAGAGACACATGGTTTGTAGGTGGAAGGTTGGATGTGCTTGGTAAATTTTTCTAGGTATTTTATATACTCACTGGATCATACATGAGTGTAGTGAGGGGATGTGGTGGTGCAGAGGGGTAAGCTGATGTCCCTTAGTTCTAGGGTCACTTGTCTGATGTGAGGTTCAAGGCTGCTTTAGGGGTGTATGTGGAGCTTCAATGTAGTTCTTTGTATTTGCACTCTTCTAAATAGGAAAAAAAGGCAATGTAAAACCATGCCAGTGGTTGCCTAGGAGTCAGACATGGCATTTTCCATTCCAATTTTGCACTGAGGAGCGCTTTCCCCTTGTGCAAGTAAGCAGTTTCAGAGCAATAAGAAAGCAATTATGTGAAATTTCTGGAAGATGCAGATCTGTGCATGTACTGTGGTGCTGGTAAATTTGAGGCAAACAAGTGATGGTGCAGCAACTGCGGTCAGGTGTAGTACGAGTGCTGCTGGGGGTCACTTTTGCACCATCACTCAGTGACAAGGTCATTCCATCGCAATATTTCCAAGGTGGTAAAAAACATGGTAGGTAAAAGGTGCTAAAAGCAATCTTTATGGCATTTATCACACAAGGAAAGCTTAAATCAGTATCAAAAATATTTGAATGTAATTTTAATGTAATATGCCTAAACGTGTGGGGCTAGCTGTCAAAATTTAAGAGTTACTTCCCTTTGAGCATTCGAGCCAGTGGCTAAGATTTCAGTGTTCTCCTAATTTTTTTGATCAAATTTTATAATTAGGAGCTTTTCTGGTTTTGCCACAGCTGGAAATACAAAAATTTTAAAATGGAAAGGTTTTAGCCACGGCTTCTGGTTCGGATGGTACTTTTGTTTAGTTCTATACAACTTTAGCTGTTCATACATTTTCTTGGCGAAATGATTTCTTGAGGTTAATTTCATTTCTCAAGGATATTAAATCAGGCTCCTTCTTGGAAATTAAACCCAGAACCTTCTGGTTACAAATCTGTGTTCAGTCACTACCATTGCCACAGGATAAACTGAATGAGGAAAAAATGGAGCCAAATACAAGAAATTACATCTAGATTATGCAGTCATTCTCTAATATTTGAGCAGGCACTCGACTGGTTTTACAGCGGCACGGGGATTGGCATGTGCATACTGCGGACTGTGAAAGCTGCGCCTCTAACAGCACGTGAACCAGCAGGAAGATCCATCACCACAACTGGCTGTTTCATGACTCATGCAATATTTGTGATGGCTCAGCAAATTTCAACCAAAAAAGTGTGCTGCCAAGTGTAAACAGACTGTTAGTATGTGGCGGTTATAACTTTCAGAGCGTTAAAATGTCATCGGCAGTGGAATATATGCATGAGATAGTGTAGGAATGGCATTAAAGTATGAAGGAGACTTCACAGGTTTTCAGCTTTTTTGTTTTTGAAAGTCTTCCACAACTCAGTTTTTCCATGTGTATTTGAGCCGGTTAAGCACATTCACAGCAGAAAAAGCCAAGTGACACATTTAGAACGTCCTCAAAGGTGTTCTAGCTTCGTTTCTGTGTGGTGACAGGTGTCTGCCTGGTTGCGGCTGTTCTGTGGTGCTGGCCCTTTAACAGTCCCTGCAAAGTGATGCATTCAGTCATTTTTTACCGAAAGATCCTGTTCTGGAGCACATGAACAATGGGAATTATAACAAATTATATTTTCTTTTTGTACGTTGACCACTGTAGACTCCGCATAGCTTGTGAGGTTACGATACAGATGGCTGGGTTTGTTTCAGATGTTCAGTTTGTTTGTGCTAGAGGGAGCGTGCAGGCCTTTGCATAAAGGACACTTTCTGTCTATTTGAATGCTTACCAGGAAGACTTTGCAAGTTTGCAGCATTCTGATTACTTATTTGTTTCATTACTGGTTTAACAGCGGCTTGTTTCGGAGCTACCTATCACCTGCAGTTCTGCTAACCCTAAACCCTAGCTGAACCTCCAGTCGCAGCCTTAGCCCTTGCTAACACCTCACCTCTGAACTATTTCTCTGAGCTTAACAACCAGAATCATATTTCTAACAAAAACTTTAGAGTTAAATGAGTTTTGGATTATTAAACTTTAAACTAGCATAAGTATTAACACTATTCCATAGTGTAAAAAACAGTGGAACTGCTGCAAGCTTCATCATCCTGATTTCAGTTGAAAGTAGGGGGTTTTAAAACAACACAATGATGCATTCTACCCTAATTTAAGGAGAAAGCATACTTGGAACATCACTATTACCATAAAAATTGGTGACGTGGTGGCCAGCCTACAGTAGATGGACTACAAACCTCACATTATGAGGCCCAACCCTAAACTTTGGTCTCAGCCCAAATGCGATCGTTCCACTTTTTCATTCATTATTCTGCATAACTTTTTAATATTATCATGTTGTACAGATTAAATGTTAGTACATTAATGGGCTGGTGTGCGCAGTGCATTAGCAAAGTTAGCAAAGTTGGCAACGTTTCTAGACAGCTTGCTCACAGGTAGGTAGTGTAAGGTGTGGCTGATCAGCATAAATGGCTAAGTAGCGCAGCTTGGGTTGTGTGGATGGCTAGTGTAGGTGGTGTGTGTAGGAGTTGAGGATAGCAGTTCTAGGATGCTTGAATTTGTAATTGATCCTTCCTGAGGTGTTGTGGGCCCAACTTGACGAAACACCTATGAAGGGAGGTGGCCACTTGACAACCCCGGTGAGATACTGCACCGTCACTTTGTCATGCCGTGCGTGTGAGTAGTTGTGTAAGTTAGATAGCATTGCCTTTATGGTGTAAGGAGATGAAAAGCAGGATAGAATGAAGCAGGCAGTTTAGTGTGTCAGATCCCCTTTAGAGCGTTAGTCTTTACAAATAGCACATTTTGTTTATTATGAATCTGTATCAGAGTCCCACAACTTATGGGTTTGTTAACCTTCACCAAAAAACCCTAATCCTAGCCCAGCCCTGCTGAGACTTCTATGAGCTTAACACTGAGACTCTTGGTCAACCAGAGTCAAATCTCTATAACAAACTTTTCAGTTAAATGACTTTTGGAAACTTCACAATTGGTTAAGGTTTTAAGAAGCCAAAACACTAAAAACGGGGAGTGAGACAGACTGTGAGCTTTCAGCAGAGTGGTGGGGGGTTATGTTGACTAAGCTAATAAAGGTGTTAGGTTGGTGTGTGAACGGCTTACACAGTGTGGGTGTGTGTTCTGTTTGTTTTATACATGGACCACTACCATATTTTATTTTATTTGATTCAGACTAATTCTGTTGTTTCTAGGTCACCACGAGGTTCATCTGGCTGAGGTTTTTACAACTACTTTAGCTAAGGTGTGAATCAGAAAGTTCCTTTTTATCAGGTAGCATCAGAAGGAAAATGGCTTTTGTGTTTTGTGTCTTGGCCGGGTGACTACAGCAGGCCGCATTCCGAGACACTCAGCAACGGGGGTAAAAAGACAAAGAATCCAGCATTTTCCATAATTAAACATTGGATTTCGATATTTGCATGCAGGCCTTTTCCTACTTGGGGTCCCGTCCCTTGTGAGGGGATGTTTACATCAGTTGCCTGCTGCACTCTTCCTTGGCACCGGAAGCTGCCAGGTGTGTAAACAGGGCATCTTGCAGACACTTTCCATAGCGGTGGGTTTTGATCGCACCGCTACAGCTGTGCTGTTGTGCGTTTGTATTTCAGAGTGAAGTTATATTTGCAGAAGCAGAAAGGTGCCTTCAGGGATGCCCCCCTCCAACTCTATACCCACTCACCTTATATGCACTGCATGCTGCAGGTTAGCTGTAGGCTTGTATTCTTGTGCTCTTGTCATTTCTATCAACTTGATTTATTTGTCACCCTTCTCAGATATATGGTTGCATGTTTTTGATGTAACGTGTACAGTATGTGCACATTCATCCCTACTGGTACATTTTTGTATTTATTTATGCAGTATTTATCTACAGATGTATTTATTTATTAATCTTTCATATATTCAATTGTTCTTTCCATCAATCTATATTTGTTTTATCCTTTTATTATTTATATTTTAATTCGTCTTTCCCTCCATTCTGCATTGTAGAACAGAAGATCCCTTGTACACCTGTTGTCGGGTCTCCGAAAATAAACGGCTTTTGATTCTCAATCTGTAATTCTAGATAATAATGTTTTGTGTTTTATTTTTGTACTCAGTTGGAAGCTTGTTGGTTCAACCACGGCTAACTTTTGAAGCAAAATTATCCACTTTAAAATGAAAAAAATTATATGTCATCTCCACAGCCTTCCAGATGGGAAGACTCAGGCTGTCCTATCCAATCATTACCACAACACACACACACACACACACACACGTGCTTGTGGTAGTGACTGGATTGAACAATACACAATACACACAGATTTAAACGTTATATTTATTTACAATAAATATTTAAAATATTTATTTATATCTATTATCTGTTTATTTATTCTCTTTCTTTTATTTATTTATTTTCTTTTTCCCTGTTCTACACACCATGGACCCGCTTGTATACCCATGGCACAAGGGTGTTTGACAATAAGCGATACTTGATTCTCGGTTCTCCAATTCATTGTGTTCTCCTTTGTACACAGCAAGTCGGGGGCCACAGGGGAACGAAACAGTGGAGCACAGAAAGGAAAGTGAGCCTGAGCGCAGCAGAGGGCATCACTGGGGGAATGTGTTTAAGTTTTTCATGTCAAGCGCGGAACATCGTCTCTT
The DNA here is from genome assembly GCA_018136845.1 of Heterotis niloticus. Classification (NCBI taxonomy): domain Eukaryota; kingdom Metazoa; phylum Chordata; class Actinopteri; order Osteoglossiformes; family Osteoglossidae; genus Heterotis; species Heterotis niloticus. Next base: position 18,039,944 of record CM030903.1, on the reverse strand, counting down.
CTGAAGAGATACCAAACCTGTCAGTGAGTATGGGACTGTATAAACATTCAATGTTCTTTATCATCCAGTCACTCTCAATTTGCTTTATTATGCCAATAAAAATGTAATAATGGACACAAACCACCTCATTTTTTCCACTGGGTAATTTCTGTGAAAATCTCAGATATAGTAGCTATAATACATAAAAATGTGCCACAAAAGTTAACGTTTTTATTATTTTGAGCCAGGAGTGACCCTCTATGCTGTTTTTTTGTGTTAGTCATGTCCCTACCTCAGACATTTTTAAGTAGATCTGCAACCACATTAGAATGGACACGAGGGGTGGGTTGCTCCTGCACTTGGACCCTCACAAGTTCCCTTTATTCAGCATGCAGTTACATTGTGTGAGAAGAGCATTCTGTAAATGTAAATTGAACTGAATTGTGGGATACAAATAGCTTTTTAAGAGCATGTCCTGTCAGTAGAAATTGCTGACCACGCTGAGCTGTGCCAAGACATAGAAACTCTTTTCTGATAACAAATCTGTAAGGACTGTTTTGGCCAAGTTGGTGATATTTGTTCTGAGAAAAAATAAGAAACAGGTTTGCTAAAACAAGCATATGGTGACAAACCGTGGGGTCAAAGCATTGAAAAATTACCCTGTAATGATTTAAACCCTATTAATATTTTATATTATATTATAACTCACTAGCCATCCTTAGTCAATTGTCTATGTTAGAGTCATGGTGCTCCAGCATCTGTCCTAGAAGGACAGGACACAAAACTAAACAATTAACAACCTGGATGGGACAGGATGACAAACGGCACTGAACCAAGGTCCAAAGGTTTAAGCAACAGAGAGGAAAGGACAAACTTGTTCATATCATCATGTCTTGTTAAAGCAGTTAATATAAATAAAATATTGCCCCATTATTTCTCAGTTTAGATACTCAAGATTCATCCTAGCACTGTTATTTGTGCACAGGTGGCCCCCAAACTCTGGAACTGACTCATATCATTTGAAGTCCTTAGCCAAGAAGGTTTGACACCCCTGATACAGGAATACTGTATGGCCAAAAGTATGTGGACCCCCTTCTAATGACTAAGTTATGCGGTGTCAGCCGTACCCATAAGCAATGAAAAACCTCCTAGACAACTGTGTGCTTTCAATTTTGTGGCCACTGTTTGGGGAAGAAGAAGCTCCTTTGCTGTTCCAGCATGAGTGTGCCCCTCCCGTGCACAAAGCAAACTCCAGAAACACAGGGTTTGGCCAGGATGGTGTAGAAGAGCCCTGACCTCAACCCCTCTGAACACCTTTGGGATGAACTTGAACGCCAACCACGACCACCTGGTCTTCTCGCCCTACATTGGTGCCCAAGCTCACTGATGCTCCCGTGACCGAATATGTACAAAATCCCACAGGTGTGCTCCAAATTCTGGTGGAAAACCTTCCCAGAAGATGGAGCTTGATATCACAGTAAAGTGGGGGAACAACTCCATATCAGTACCCATGGGTTTGGAATAGAGTGTTCAACAAGCACATATGGGGGTGGTGGTCAAGTCTTCACATAATTCTGTCCATTTGGTGTATTTACCTCTTTATACTTAAAGACCAAGAATGTATTTTGAGAATATTAGTGTGTGCAGTTTGGGGTCAGACAGGCAGAGAAATAGATAAACAGAGGTGTGAACAAGATCTGTTGACACGACAGTGTAGCAAAGCAGAGAAAGCAGTAGGGAGTGAAATGACTAAACAACGCCTGCGATGAGGAGGGAGGAAAAGAAGGGAAATCAATTGCAGGGCCTGGTGTTGCACGAACCTGTGTTACCGTGGTATTTTTCACTTTCCTGACTCATCCTGTAGACAAACCAAAACCATCAGAACAGCCAAACCCCCCGCCCCAGCCCCAAAGTCCCCCAAATCGCGCATCAACATTCAAACATTTGAGCCAAAAATCTGGATAATTCGCCACCTGTGAAAACGGCTCATTTTATTTTTCATTTGCTTAATTAACAGCGTCAGGCTTTTCAATCGATGTTATGAGCCGGCTTTTTTCGCCCCGTGTAATAACTCAGTGTAGTCGCTAATGCATTATAAAGTAGCAGAATATTGTTGCTGTAGGAGTATAAATAATTAAAGCAACAGACAAGGTATGAAATATTTATAGCTGTCAATGCAACATCTGCCGCAGTGCGAGCGGGAAGCGGAGTGGCCGAGGAGGCTTCTGGCGGAGGAGGCAGCCAGGTACCCGGCCAGGATGGAGTGGCTGCAAAGGGCTGCGAGTTCAGGTTGTCATGGGTGCGTGCAGCCCCCAAGGAGGATCCCCGCCAGGGATGTGATCTTCAGCATTTTGCCCTGCGGTTCAGATTCAGACCCCTGAGGGTGTGTCCACAAAGCAGATGGAGATGTTCCATCACCTGAAGTCTGAGGGTCTGCACTGGTGCTGGTGGACCATGCCAGCTGTTCCTTCAAGCACCGATCCTTCACCCACCAGGGCAAAGTTGGCGCTGACGTTGACACTGAGCTCTGCCAAAATATTTCACATCACAGAAACGTGTAAAACTGATCCTTTGGTTATTTTTGTGAGGTCTGCTACAGGCATGATGTTCTCCACTTTGGAGGGATGGCATTTGCCGCGCATCCCAGTTGAGTGTGTGGGGCTAAATTTTTAATATGAAACACATTTGCAATTCCATCTGCCTGCTGCTAGATCTAAAAACAGGGAGATTTCTATTAAAAAGGAACTTCAATATTCTATCTGCTGAGTAGCAGACAGCTTTCCTTTGATCAGACCAAAGGTTGGGGCTTGTGATGGGTGCCAGCAACACAGGGATTTATTTGGTTTCCGTTAAGTTAACATTTCTCATATCCTCACATAAACATCATCTACATATGGTTTCTTAATTGTCAGATACTTGTTAAAGTGCAAGAAAATTCCCAAGAAAATGTTCCCTTCTTTGAGCAGTGGTGCTTTGATGAATTATCGAGCAAATCCGAGCTCACAAAGCCAGGCGGCATAAAAAGGAATTACGCACAATGAAATGGGGGGAGAGGAAGGAAGAAGTGTGTTAATCAAGGCCTTGATCCGCTGGATCCAAATCCTGGTGCGGTTCCCATCTCGGCTGCAGCGGTGGGCACGAGGTGAGGGCTATTAATCACGTTCGGCTTTAACGCGGCCATCGGTGATCTCACAGCCATGTCTGCCGTCACAATCCGGGGAGCAGATGGTCATTTCCCAAGAAGCTTGAGCCGTGATCCCAGGCTACGCTGCTAAGCCTCTGGGGAGATGGAGCTGCGGCCCTTCATTGCTCTTCTGCTCCTTCCGAATCAGGCTGCTCCACGGTGACCTTGGGCTGAAATTGGTGTCCAGCCTGGCTGTGTGGTTGTCTCCTCCCCTCATGTAATAAATATACAGACTGATTCAAGATTCAAGATTCAAAGGTTTATTTGTCATGGGTGAACAACACAGCATAGCAGTGTTGTCCCCATGAAAAGTTTCGTTTTCCAGGCATCCTCAGTGCAAATATGGACATAAATACGTATAGTCGGGACAGGAGAACAATAAATAATAATAAATAGAGTGTTAATAAATAAAGAGCAGAACAAACGGTTAGTAAATAGGGATAGGTATGCAGGGAGACGGATATACATCAGGGATTGGCGGGGGGGGAGAACACACAGCAGCCAAACCAACAGCACACAGCAACCAGACCTACAACTACAGACTAAACCTACAACAACAAAAGTACCAGAGACGGGTCTCCACAATGGGTGGGACAGGCATACAGGTAGACAGACAGACCCCGATCGACTGTTCCACTGCCCAGGGAGGGGGTCAGTGGTTTAGCAGTCTCACGGTGTGGGGGAAAAAACTGTTCCGGAACAGTTTCGTCCTTGTCCGAACGCTTCTAAAGCGTCTTCCGGATGGGAGCAAGGAGAATAGTTTGTGGCTGGGGTGACTGCTGTCCCTCTGGATGGTAAGTGCCTTCTTCTTGCAGCGCTGGGTGTGGAGGTCCTGCAGGGCTGGCAGATCAGTCCTGGTGATGGTCTGTGCTGTTTTGACCACTCATGATACAAACATGTTAAAATGTTAGCCGCAGCTGGACCGATACAGCTAATAGGGCTCTGAATAGCTACAACGGCTCTCTCACGGTGTGTTCCTGCGTGTGTGTGCACATGCGTGTGTGTGTGTGCCTAACTTCTAAGCCACATGCTGCCCCACTGCATTAATCAGGTAAAGTGTGGTATTCCTTACCATGTTGACATCGTGCTTTACATCTCTTACCTCTTGGGATCCTCGGAACCAGTTGACACGACAGTGCCCATCGTGTGTGTGGTGAACTGTCTGAGCCACAATTGTTCCCGTTTGGTAATGAACAAGAAGTAGCTGTAAATATGCTCAGTCCGGAGCAGCAGTGTGGTTCTTGTTTTTTAGAAGAGCATTTTTGAAGTTTTTACCTTTAAATGTTGTAGATCATCTGCTCCCAGAGCAGTCATGACCAACCAAACCAACCAGCCAAGTTAGAACCCCTTAAGAGTAGTGAAAATGTAAATGGAAAAAAGCAAACAGACATAAGTCAGGACGCTGGACCTTCTCAACACAGGTTCTGACCCTACAACTAATTCCTAGTCCTAGTTCTTGCCCAAAAACTGCAGGAGAGCTAATCTTCCGCATGAAAATAGCAGTGATGTGGTGTTGCCAAAAAGAGGTCACCATAAATTGGTCTCGAGTGGAAAGAGACCCATCAGGCAGAAAAGCAGTGAAGATCTCCATCTGCAGGTCTCAACTTATCCCCTGTGTTCTATCTATTCCTAAAGAACAGAAGATGTAGACAAAGAAAGAGAGAAAAGTGCAGCAACATCACTGTGATGCAGAGTCTGGACATCTGTCTGACTGTTGTGAGTCCTGTATGTGTGTTTGGTTCTTGCTGGATAGGCAAGGTTATTTAGATATTTTACCTTGCTGGACATTAGCCATGAAGGCACTGTACTCACACAGGGTAAACGGGAGGTGAACACTTTCACTCTCAGGGCTGCTGCTGAGCGATAGCTATGTGGCAGCCCTGACACTGTGGGGTCCCAAGGCTCACATGGAGAACAGGTATCACCTGAAATTCCTGTGTGAATTTGAAAAGGGTGCAAAAAACACCTCTGTGTGTGAGCGTGAAGCAGCCAGAAGTGGCAAGGATGGAGCTGAAACATCTTTTCCTGAGCAGCGTGTGTGAGTTTGGGGAAACAGAGGGATTTAACTGCATAGCAGTCTGCAAACAACATGAAGTTAAATAATGACTGTCTGGAAAGACTGAAAAAATGAAGGTGAAATAAAATCAGCATTAATGACCTTCAGCACCATTTCTGCTCTCACACCTACACACACACACACACACACACACACACACACACACACACACACACACATTCCCCCCACCTCACTAAACATTATAAGAGAGCACCCACATCACTAAAATGTTATAAGACAGCAGAATTTAACCAGTGACCACCGGAAAGGGCTTCTCTGTTGACCGACTGCAGGTTCATGAGTGACCTGGGATAGAAGAGAACCGTCTTTAGCTTTTCTCTCTCGGTGTAAATGAAGAATTAACACATCTGTGGTGAGAAGCCACGACATTTTTATCACATGCACCAATGTGCTATGTTTGCACGTCTAAATCACTGCAACACATGAATGAGAAGGAGACCATAAGCTTGTTGTCAAACCCCCTCTGCTTCCTTCAATTACTGTATTTATAATATAATACTCTAATAATATTACATTCTACAGCTTTTTTTACTGCAAGATACATCTGGAGTTTTTTTTTCGCTTTTCTTCATCTCCAGGATTATAAACTCTCATTTTGGCAATGAAAGGGTCAAGGCAGGTTATGGAGAAAAGTGACACGAGAGGTCTTCATCTTGCTGTGCTTTTTGCTCGTGTGCAGTGCGAAGCTGTGATTAAGGCCACCATGGGGTGGTTTTTTTTTATTTTTTAAGTTGTTTAAACAGCAATGCTTTTGCTTTGTTTGGTTAGGGTTTTGGTATGCATTCTACATCCTCTTTCCTGAACGCAGTGGGTTGTCTGCTTCTCTCATACAAGATTTCTGTGTGGTCATAAAAGCTTTGATCATCTCAGCCGATTCAGAGTGACTTCTTCTCCGGGTTCAGTAAATGATTTTTCAGCAAACAGCAGGGCAATGTGTGCATTCTTATTTTCTTTAACATCACCTGGCATTTTACTCTGGCCTGAGGCTTAGGAGATATCTGGGTTAGACTTTCACCACCTTTGTGGAAGATGTAGGCGGTAACATGACATTTGTAGATGTTTAGAAGGTTCTGCACTTTCCTGCAAGCGGCAAACACCAAAACCTCCCACTGCTTTAATGAATATTCATGTTTAATAATCTCAGCGCATTCTTCTCATCATGACCACTTTTCATCGTTTTATGTGTGACTGCTGTTACAGGACTGGGCTTCCTCATAATTCTAAGCATGACTGTAAGAAAGTGTCAAGTTTTCCACATCTCATCAGCAGCAGTAATTCTACAGTATTAGTTAACAAAATGTTTCAGGTTAATGGTGGGCAGCACGATGATCAGAAACGGTGACCCTACCAAGCCCTAACCCCAACCCTAATGCTTTACAAGCCACAGCCTCCAAAGGGACTGCCATTTTCTCAATCCTTACCCTAACCAAACCCTGGGTGAAGCTCCTTCCCTCAGAAGGTGCAGTGAGAAGACCCTGCTAACAGTATGAACCTGGTGAAGTAATCCACCTTGGAAAAGGCCTTGGCTTAATAAGCCATGCTGCACAAATAAAACTGGCAGAAACATTCATCCTGAAGATTGTGTGGGACTTTAGAACCAGAACCTTGTAGTTAAAAATCCAGGGTTTATTTAACATTAATCCTGCATGTGGTGAGTCAACAACTTCTGAGTAATTTATTATTTTGTGAAATTGTGCAGATTTTGTTTCGCGTCCTGCGTCTGTTTTGCCGAAATACCTCGGTTTTCTCATGAACTCAACAGCCAGAACGAACCGTTTCAATCCCGTAGGACAACTTTTGGCTCCGAGCGTTTCTGTCACCATTTTGTTTTTTTGAAATTTGCACCTTGACGTCTGGAAATAAACAATGCGATGAGTGTAATGAATTATTTACAGCAGCCCAAACTCTACTCATTAAGTGTGCATAATAGCGAGAGCCAGGCTATTCAGACTCCATCAAATCTACATGAAGTGCTCATTATTATGACAAGCAGATACTGGGAATCGACCTTCGCAGACCGTTTGGATAGAAAATACAGTTTATACACACAACTTTATGTCCTAAAGCCATTTCTAATACATTTTCCATGTTTTAAATGGGGTATTTTAACGCAGTAATTTCAGATAATTACCGCACCATTTACTCTATCACATGTACCCAAGGAAACTTGTGGTCCCCAACCAGCAATCTCCAGATTGTACTTAACCACAGCTCTTCCTGTTGCCTTTTATGCTATTCTTTCCTAAACCACAATGTCACACAAGGGCCTGCCAATAGTTACACCGTATTCTCTTATTTACGATTGTTTTGTTTTTTATTACTTTGTGTTTTTGCCAGTAATTTATTGTGTCTGTGAGGGCTTATGAATGTCCTTCATGTCCCTGGGGTTACTAATGAAGTTCTAGTCCTGTCCTATCCTCAGCATACCCTGACATTTTTATAACATCATTGGCCCACATCATGTGGATGGCCTGGAACTTTGATGAGCGCCCCCTACTGGCCCCCATTCCTCCACTCGGCAGCCAGGAGCATCACTTCCAGCTGAAACTCCTGAACCGACTCATCCACATCCTGTACAAGAAAGAATTTGTGCAGAGGAAAGACAGTATACAAAATACATGAATGGAGAGAAAGTACCAAAAATGATTAAATGGTGGTAAAGTACACTGTAATACAGTATAGTACAATTCACTATAGTACAGTACAATAGAGTAAATTAGAATACGGTGCAGTGCAATAGAGAATAGTACAGTATATTAAAGTTTACTGCAATACAGTGCAGCACAATACAGTGTAGTACAATATAGTATAATTCACTATAGGATAGTACATTACAGTGAATTATAGAACAATACAGTACTTATACTACACAATATACACTTATATATAGATGTTATAAGATAATACACTAATACAGTACAAAATAATAAACTTCAGTGCAGTATGGTACAGTATAGTACAATTCACTACAGTACAGTACATTGGAGTGCAGTTCTTATGATACAATACAGTATACTAAAATACAGTAGAGTGCAGTGCAGTGCAGTACAATATAACACAGTACTAAATAGTAGAGCCAAGTACAGTTGAGTACAGTATGGTGCAGTGATGTGACAGACTGAGTTCCCTGTACAGTTCATACTTTGGAGCAGGAGAACTTTAGATGTCCACTATCTAAAAGTGTAATGACTGAGATGGTAAGCAATCCCCTGTGGGAAATCTCACTCCCATGAAAAAGCACATGCTGGGATGGGAGACCACCCCCACCACCACCAGCACCCCCATATGCTTATCCATCTCCTTTTGGGAATATTTCTGCTAACTATGGTAGCCGTAAGCATGAAATGCAGGTTTGCCCAGTAGTGGTTATCTGGCTGGGAGAAATGTGTCCCGCTAGCACAGGGCCCCCCACAGAGCTCATGCTTCTATGTTTTTAATGTGTTTTCTGTGTTAAGTGTGTAAACCGCCAAGATCAGATGATGTCAGTGACACTGCGCTGCACTGGCGGACTTTGCCATATGGAAAGCGAACAGTTTTTTTATGAATTTAAAAAACAGCTTACTTTCTAAAGCTGAATATTTACTGCGGTAATTTGCAGTAAGTACCATGCTGAGAGGAACAGTTACTGCAGTCTGAGCCAGCAACGATTTTACCACCACTCTGGTTTCTGCCAGGACAGACGCAGTACACACAGCTACCGCACATAGACTGACAATACACACACTGACAGCACACACACACGGAATACACACCTACATTACACACTGACAGGGATAAATGGAACTGACAGCAGGAAACGTCTGGTGTGAAATGAGCTTAAGGAGCCTCTGCCCATGTGTAACATGTTTTAGCATATTTGTTGCCATAGTTTTGGCAGGGCTGTGCACTAACAGGTCCTCTTGTCCTGTTTTGTGTACAGCGTGACGATCAGCAGACGTAAGGGTGTGTGCTTCTCAGGAGGCTTCCCTGCATCCTTCTGGCTGCTCTCACAGACCCGCAGCAGTTGGCCTTTTCTCTGCATCCAGGTGGCCAGAGATGAGAAGATGCCCCCCAAGTGAGACACAGGTTCTGTCCAAGGTGGAGAATGTAAGGTAAGCCGTACAGGAGACCTTCTTCTGTCCTGGCGCCCATCTCCAGGGGGCCGCTGAGAGAACAAACTTGCTGTGCTTAGGCCTGCTGTGAAAAGCAGGTGGAGGATTCACTCAGGTCCAAAAGACCATCTGGGAGAAGCAGCAGGCATCTGATTTATGGTTATTATTTGTGAAATTCCCCTCCTCATTCTCATCTTACCAAGCGTCATGGACACAGGAAATGACTCTGTGCATTCTGGGACAGGTGTGGCCCCTCTCTGTATCAACAGAGATTGCTGCCTGGAGGCACAGGACCCTCTGGTGTACTGGGAGCAGAGATGCATAAATATAGAAAGGCCACCCTCAGAATGTAAAACGCGTTGCCGGCAGCTTCTCAGGTGTCATTTCTGAAGACGGAACCCTCAGGAAAGTGCATAAACACTTTGAAAGATGGTTTCACTTGGGAACCGGTGGAACAGAACAGATGATGTAGTTTTAAACCTTTTCAAAAGTCGGGGGGGGGGGATTAATTCAGCTCTCGTCCTCAGTGTTTACAGCTCCTTGTTGGTGTTTGTGGGTCTCATTGATCGAAGATGAGGAGCATTGCAGGTTTTGCAGGAAAAATCAGTACATTCTTTTTGCATTAAACAATTTGTAAGAAGAACGTGGTTTCCTTTTCAATCCTTTAAATAAGTTTTTAAATTAATGCAAGCTGCTGGTCGATAAAAATTATGAAATAAAGTTCTTTTTATTTATTTTAGCTACAGTGCATCCAAGAAATGTATGGCTTCTGCGCTGTAAATTAAACAAGGTGCATAATTATTATTACTCTTTTACTATCTTGAACAGATAATAAAAGAAACTCAAGTGGCAAAATATTTACAAATTTTACACATTGTTTCAAATGAATAAACTTAATAAGCACAAGTTGGGTAGGGAGTTTATTATGATTTTGTTGTGTACCACACCTGCTCTTGCCCCCAGTTTTCATAGCTTATGGGCTCACAGTCTTTCCCTCTCACAGTAGTTCTTTCTTTCTTTCTTTCTTTCTTTCTTTCTTTCTTTCGTTCTTTCGGTTAATGTGCATCACACATTTCTTTTTAATATCAAAGTTATCAACACTTCATCAGTTGTGTGTGTGTGTGTGTGTGTGTGTGTGTGTGTGTGTGTGTGTGTCTGGAACCTGCCTCTGTATGCCAAAAGTATGTGGTCACCTGAGCATCACACCCACATGTGCTTAGTGAACATCCCATCTCCCCCCCTTTTACTGTTATAACAGCCTCCATCTTCTGGGAAGGTTTTCCACCAGATTTTGGAAAGCGGCTGTGAGATCATCAGTGAGCTTGGGCACCGATGTCGGGTGAGAAGACCCGGTGGTCGTGGTTGACATTCCAGTTCGTGCCAAAGGTGTTCAGTGGGGTTGAGGTCATGGCCACTCAAGTTCTTCCACATCAACCTGAGAAAACCCTGCATTTATGGAGCTCACTTCATGTTCGGGGGTGGGCAGAGTCATGCTGGAGCAGGAAAGAAGCTTCTTCTTCCCCAAACTGCAGGCACAAAGCTGGAAGCACACAGTTGTCTAGAATGTGTTTGTGTGCTTATGGGTGCGGCTGGAACAGCTCAGCTCAGTCATTAGTAGGGAGTCCACATACTTGTGGCCATACAGGCTATAATACTGAAATGATCTCATTTACTGCTGTTTCGTTCAGCACTTTCTCTTTCTAAGAATATCATAGCCTGAAGGCTAACCAGGATCTGACTGTAAATAAGTCAAACAGCAAATTTTTTATAGAATATAGATTTATCTGTGCTTCCCCTTCCAGATGAGTCAGGAGATGTATGTATAATTAACCTTTAGTTGATAGTAATATAGTGGTTAGAGTAGCTGAGGTGTGAACAGACATCTCATTCAAATTGCTTTTGTAAAACCAGGACCCAGTCATAATAAAATTATCAATTCCTGTTCAGTTAATTTCTTACAGGGATCTCATAATGTGAAGCCCAGCAAGTGTCAAAGTGTGTGCTTTTGTTCCTTTTCCCCTATCTAGGCCTGCTAGGCTACAGCCATGAATGTATTTTACCTGTTATTTCCTAGCACACCTGTCCAGTACTTATGCACTTTTTTATTATATTCGCTCTTTTGAGTATAAAAATGCCTTCATGTTAGAGAAAATCTGTTGAAGCTCATGAGCGTTTTGTGAGTTGGCAACCCAACTTCTTTCCTAGGGAGAGTGAAAAAATGAAAGCTAAAATAAACTAGGAGGTGAGGCCTTCTGGGAATTCAGCTGATTGCCTTACCTGTAAAGAGTGAACCTGCAGCAGTACTCTCTCACAGTGTGGACATGGTACACTGTGTACAGTGTGAACAAGTCCTTCACACTGGCTTTGACCTTCTGTGCATCTCCACAGAGCCAAATAAATCCATAAGGAAAAAATATACATGCATACATACATACATGCCTACATATGCAGCACATAAACTAAACAAATAACTGAATGCTCCTGCAGATCCTTATCTAAAAACACCTTTATGATTTTGATAAACAAGTGAGGTTCAATATAAACCACTTTATCACCTCAGGTGGCCACCGGAGAGCCTCCGTGCAGCTGTTGTTCACACCACAGCCTGCAGACTTGAGCTGATCTCCTCAGTGCTGCTGGGCCACCACTGCTTTTCTGCATGACATCACCACTCATTCACTTCAGCACGGTTTGTCCCATGAGCGCGTATGGCCCTTAAGCACTTTAAGGCTGCCGAGTCACACCACATTCCCCCCTGTTTAGCAAACTGGCCGTCCCCCTACAGACAGTTATCTCGACACCACCAGCAGAGGAACATGGGCATGAATGTGGAACTGCAGTATTTGATAACCATAAAACTGCTGAATAACAGGCAGAAATGTAGAAATGCATTATTATTTATTTCAGACACTCTTTGTATTTACTGTGAATTTCAAGGCAGAGCGCCATTTCTCCAGTGGCACGTGAGCTGTTACACCAACACCCCCCCTGCTTCAGGCCATTATTTATAGTCTTTCAGAAGACAAAACTGTATCTTAGCAACTTTCTGCCTGTTTATGTAAAATTATTACATATTAGTTTTTGGATTTTGAAATACAGAACTAATATAAAAAACTGAAAAATCCAAGCAATGTAAATAAAAGTCAAGAGTGTACTGGACTAAACTGAACTTAACTAAACTGGACTGGAATGAAATGAGCTGAATTAGACTGGCCTGGACTGGACTGAATTAAACTGGATTGGACTGAAATAGACTGGACTGGACTGGAGTGAATTGAACTAAACTGAACTGCATTAGACTTGACTAGAATGGACTGACCCAGAACGGACTGGGCTGAACTGAACTGAACTGAACTGAACTACTGACTAGGCGGCTTCTTAAAAGACTGAAAAGAGTCTGTGAAACCCCATGGACCACCACCTTTAATCACATTCAGTCCAATTGAGAGGCCGCGGTGGATCCGGGAGCTTGGCTTCCACACAAGCAGTGTAATAATGTGGTTTTTAACACCAGCAAGACATGGGCCAGCTTAGGTATGGATAGGTGTTGGAAAGGTGTGGACAGGTCCCTGTCATATGTTGGAAGATGCTGCACAGTGCTGTCGGAAGGAGATCATGTTTCAGGCCACATGTGGGGGTAGATAGATAAAAGGAATGAAGCTAAGGTAAATAAATGGAAGTTAGGTGGTGGTCTCATGAGTCACGTACAGATTTTTGAAACATGCAGTATTTTAGCTGTGATGACATGGCATTACATCCAGTTTCATAGTTTCATAGCCTGGTGCCCAGGATTTCAGAACAGGATCTGGACCACTGTGGTCCTGAGGAGGACGGTAATGGATTGACAGATGGTTCAGTTTTTTTTGCACAGTGCAGACCTCTGTTAAACCAAAGTTTTTGCTGGGTGACATTCATGCCCTTCAGATATTTCATGCACGATCAATCCATGTTGGAGCACCTTGATCAAAAGTACCAGAGCAGGGAGAAGATTTGACCCAGCAGCTCCGAGGTTAAGAGTCCATGTGGTAGAGCACGAAGGGGCCAAGCGACATCATGTCATATGTGCACCTCCACACGTCAGCCTGAGTTAATTCTGTGCCTCAACACATAAGCCGAGACTTTGACAAGTCCTGCTGCTTTCTAGCAAGGAGAACACAGGGTGGGAACAAGTGGACAACAGCTGGACATTTCCAACAAAGTTATGAGTTTAATGTTTCTACTGCGAAAGACATATGATGCACTTGAGGAAAATAAAGAAGTTCTACATTTTTAAGTTCTTCTTCATCTTTCGGCTGCTCCTGTTAGGGGTCACCACAGCAGATCAATTGTTTCCACTTCTTCCTGTCCCCTGCATCTTTCTCTGTCAACTACATTAATAGAAGAAAATAAGCCATGGGGAAAAGAACCACTGATGCTGAAGAACAGATGATCAAATGACTGAGGTGGAAAAAGCATAAAATAGGAAATAAAGAAAACGGTGTCTACTTTGATAAGGACTGACAGCTGCGTCTTTGTTATAAAAGAGAAAAAAATTAGATACCCTTCCACAAAAAAGGTAATGAGGGTAGCATTTAAGTTATTGCTTTTGAACAAAGAGATCATAGATGAGGCCTGGTGGAGCTGGGTGGATGGTTTAGTCACTGTCTCTTCTGCTTTGTTCATTGTTTTGCTGTTACCGAGGGAAACTGCGCCATCGCAGCTCCCACAATTCAGCAGTTCCCTCCTCTGAAAACGGTCTGGAAACAGGGACGCCTCTGCCGGGCCACCTGACAGTAAATAACGCTTCAGTGGGAAGGCGTCCCTGTCACCTTCATGTCACCTCCAGAGTGACAGCTCTTCCGGCTCGCGCCGCAGCTGCCAGAATTGGAGAGGAGCTGGGGGTTCGGTTACGGCACCGAGGGGCACGTTAATCTCCACTCCAAACAGTGTTTTAAATCCAGTTTCACAAAGAAAGTGCTGGGAATAAGTGACAATTTTGATTTGTTTGAAAAGGCAACATAAATAGACTGCTGTGGTCCACATCGCCTTCGCTTTGTTTCTGCCAACCATAACAGGAACCATAGGCATGGCTTAAAACATCAGGTTAGGTCCCTGATATTAAATTATCCTAAATTATTTTAATTATAATAAATTCTACATTAAAATACCATGTATAACATTATTGTTTCCCCGTCTTCCGCACAAAAGTGGAAATGCTAAACAAGGTAGGTTGTGATTATGCTTTATTGAGTTATTTTTTTATTTGTTTGTTTTTTTATTTTTATTTTTTCTGCTTTTACACGCTTTCTGGAAACACTAGCAGGGGATCAGCACTTTTGTATGGAGAGCTTGTTTTTCTGTCCTCTGTGGGCATCTCTGTCTGTGTGTGTAAAACACAAGTTTTTTTTATTCTGGATTGAACGTTTTGTATCATTGGCTGGCACAACGCTCCGAAACCAATTGTACTGTTTAAAATTCATTAGGTGAAACCCGATGAATGCAGCGCTTGCACTACTGCCAAAAGATTTAAATGTTCTTCTTAAGTTTAATATTGGCTTTATATCTCCTTTACCCCTCAGTGAGACAAAATCATTTTAGGTGTTTATGAATCATAGTGGTTGCGGCACAGTGGTGCAGCAGGTAGCACCTGGGTTGTTCAGCCTTGGGTTTGAATCCAGCTCAGTCCGTGTGGAGTTTGCATCTTCTTCCAATTTCTGTGTGGGTTTCCTTCCACAGTCCAAAGACTTGTGTTACAGGTTAATTGGTCACTCTAACTTATTCTGTGTGTGTGTGTGTGTGTGTGTGTGTGTGTGCATGCACGCACTTATGTGTGAGGTTTCACTGCAGTGGACTGAGTGTGTAGTTTCATAGCCTAGGGCCCAGTGGCTCCAGAATGTTCTCCAAACTGCTGTGATTCTGAACACAATAAGCAGGTAAGGATAAAGGGTGGATGAATATGGATGCTGGTGAGTTACTAATGCACCTAAAGCTCTCATAATTTGCTTTTCTGTGTTTGTTTCTTGAGTTTTGAAAAGATCCAAAACCAGAAATCATCCCACAAGGGAGGAGGTCAGACAGAGCATTTAAGTTGAGGTGTACAGGACTAAAAACATGTAAAGTCACACACAAAACATGCATCAAAGACCCAGCTTCCTCCTGGAGCTACGTGACCTTTCCCACCTGAAGTTCAAGGGGCTTCACAAAGCCCTGGGGCTCCATGGAGAAGGTCAAGCCCTGCTAGAGCTCCTGTTCATAGTGCCAGTTTTAAACGGATGTGGATCTATGTTGACAATTATTTATCTAAAGTGGCTTTCTGCACATAATGTGTTTCCCTTTTTATACAGCAGGGTGACTTTATTGGAGGAGGTTGGTGACTTACAGGTTTAGGGTTTAGGGTAAATATCTTGCTTAAAGGCCCTAGAGCAGGAGGAGGGATCTGAACCAGACTCTTCTCAACACCATGGGGCAATTTTAACCACTACGCCACCTGCTGCACAGGACATGGCCTTCTGGCACTTCTCTTGAGTATTTCGGCTCTTTTTAGTCTCCTGTCTTGTTATGGATGTCACCCTGTGGTAAGTCTGGCTCTCAACTCGGCCCTCACAGTGTCATTAATGTTTAGTTTCCAAAGGAAAAATGGACACTAGAAAATGAGACACACACACACACACACTCACACACACACACACACACACACACACACACACACACTATGACCTATTTAAAGAAACACAATAGGACTATGGAAGAAAACTGCAGCCCCAGAACAAATCCATACAAGCATCCTGAGAACATGCAAACTTCCCAGAGGTTGAACCAAAATCACACCCACGTCCAAACCTACAGCCCAGGAGCTGTAAGCCACCATCGCTTTCCACGGTGCCAACACATAAAGATGTAGAATATTGAATGAATTTTTATGCAAGAAACTTTTAATTTCCAAAATGCACTGTAGTTCAGCCGAGGTGAAAAAATTACTGACATGGAAATAATTGTTATTTGCAAGCTTTATCCCTGCTAGACAGAATGAAGGAGTGATTAGGATGTAAAACATAATTCCCCACTTAGTCACAGCAGGCAGGAACACATTTGTTACGTATTTTCATTCTTCTGTCATTCAAGGATTCAGGGAGTGATGCACTGAGCTTAGTGTTTCCATATTTAAAAAGAAAGTCATGCGTGGTCTTGTCATCCAAACAGGGGTTTCAGCAGCGTTGACTGCATCTTTGTTTGCTGCTGCTGATGTTTATCAGTGAGAGCTTTAGGGATTTGTGGGCCAAATGGTTCCAAGCCTGCACCTCCTTACACATTCAGGAGCGAAACTTGAAGTTGACTATAGCATAGTAACATAACCAAGTGACAAAGGCAGAGCCATAGTATGTTAAAGAAACTGGACAGAAGCTGGATTAAAATTAGTTTTATGTTTTGTTGCCTGCCCCCCCACTCACAGGTAAAATTTGTTGAGGAGTTGCTGGAATTCTGAATCAGGCATTTCACAATGAATACAGTCGAGAAAAAGTGTTGTTTTACCTGGTTGATCTGTTTTTTCGATTTATCGTGAAAAGAATCTCTCAGATATTTTCTGTTTGCAGATTGCTGTTCTTTTCATTGTAGCCACAACAGACTTTAAAAATCTGACTGCACTCGGCAACGAATACTGAACGTCAGGATTATTCTGTCTCAGCGCAAACATTCAACATGAAACAGGTGTTGGAGTCCACGTAAAACATCCATCCATCCATTGTCCTTAATTACTTCTCCTGGTCAGGGCTACAGCAGTCCAGAGTCTATCCTGGAGTCACTGGGTATCCATCCTGGACAAAAAGTTTTGGAGCTGAACTCTGGAATTGCAAGTTATACTAAGTCAGGGATCTGCTAGAGACTTGCAAATTACTGCAAACTACACAGATGATTTGAATTTTAATGTTTTCACAATATATTTTTTCTTTTAAACTTAAACTTCTTTTTGGGCTAGCACAAGCCTCAATGATACATGCCTTTGAATGGTCCAGAAGTTCTTCAAACTGACTGGGAACATCTGCAGCTGTGCTTTCTTTGAAATAGAGAGAACATTGCTTGTATCCTGTGAAATGGTTTCAGTTTATGCCTGCATCCATGGTTAATCTCTGTGACAGGTCACACTTTATAACCAGTAATATTATTATCAAAAAATATGCTAATG
The DNA here is from genome assembly GCA_018136845.1 of Heterotis niloticus. Taxonomy (NCBI): domain Eukaryota; kingdom Metazoa; phylum Chordata; class Actinopteri; order Osteoglossiformes; family Osteoglossidae; genus Heterotis; species Heterotis niloticus. Next base: position 18,022,452 of record CM030903.1, on the reverse strand, counting down.
CTAAGCCTAAACCTAACCTTAACGCTAACTGTAGCCCTCACATTAATCCTAACCCTAATCTTAATTCTAATCCTAGCCCTAACGTTACTTTTAATATTGATCCTTATCATAACCATAACTGTAACCTAGTAAGATTAATGGAGTTGGGCGAATGACAGAGGAGGAAGTTGAGCCTCTGGGATTGATGTCTTCCCTCTAGTAGTTTATATGTAAAATATAAAGAGTATTTCAGTAGATCTTGTGCTTACTGTAAGTCTACAGTAAACAAATGAAGACATGGGGAAGTGTCAGACTGAAGAAGTGGCTGCTGACGGCAGCTCCCATGTTTCTGAAGTGTGATCACTGAAGTGCAAATTATTCGGTGGGGGCCGAGGACAAAAAAGCCGGAAAATTGCCTGCGAGGGTTGTTTACTGCAAGTTTCGGTTTGTTTGGGAAGAGTGTCAACACGTCAGCTCAGATGTCAGAGCGAAAATCCAAGTCTGTTAGGCCACAAGGTTACTGCTTGCTCTGGATCTGTGGCCTTTCCCTGCCCAGGCCACTTCTGCGTGAGCTCAAGACTGGATGCGTCCAGTCTGGACCTGACAGTTTCAGATGAAGGGAGAGTAGAGTGAGGGAAGACTGAGGAGCAGCACGGAGAGGTTCTGGGCCATAATAGCAGAGAATCATAGAAGGAGCAATTTGTTCTCCGACAGGAGATGAAGAGTTGGATGGAATGAGAACGAAACAGATTGCGGTACTGCTGAGGTCAGGGCTGCAGTGATCTCCAAGCAAGATGAAGTCTAGTGTTTCGGCTTCTGTTGATAGAGCCGATTTACTTCTAAACTGTTTTTCATTTTGACACAGAGAAGTTGAGCACACGCTGACACCTGTCATACATCACAATCAGACAGCTGTAAAACAGCTGTAAAACCGCTGTAAACCACGTCACAAGCCTACTCTGCAGCGTGGTGCCACCAACCTGTCATCCATCACTGCAATGGCGAGGCGCTGCGCGCCGAGGCCAACGCGGACGCGGTCAGATCGGAAGGACAGAGGAAGTCGTAAAACGCATGGGCTGCTGGGGGCGATGCTGTACTTTGTGAGAAGGATTAGTCTGCTGTCTGCTGGGAATGGAGGATCTTGCAAACCCATGTAAAAATTAACCAAGGGCACCTGGTACACAAAGAATAAGAGTAAGACAGATGTTGGAAGCAAAAAAGATGAGCTATTTTGAAAAAAAAACTGTATATTATCTGTCAGCTGTATACCTAAGATGTCCAGCACAAATACAGAAGGAATTTAATGAATGAAAAGTAGCTGTCACTCTTAAATCTGCTCTATTTCTACCTTCTGTGGAAGTACAAAGACCTCACAGTGGACCAAAATGTCTTTGGCCTGCATTGTATGCCTGTGGCTGAACACGGGTCTATACAGTATTTATACCAGCCGTTGTGGAGGGTTTCTACTGTACGTGGGCTGAGGGCATTTGAATGATGAAAGCCGTGACCGGAGGTCTGCTTCCGGATCACAGCTGACCTTTGGGCTACAGCTCGGCTTCCATTTTACCTCAGCTCACTGCATTCAGCACCAAAAAGAAATGTACCCGTACAGTTTATTGTATGAAGAACACGGGGATATCATGTTCACCCTCATCTTCTCTCTCCTTCTTTGTGGAGCAGAATAGGCCTGGGTAAGAGGTGAGCAGCAGCAATAGCTCCTCGATTATTGGACATTGCTGTATTAAATACTTTAATATCATCAAAAAAAAGCAAATGAGGTGGAGGGGGGCACGTTTCTTTCTTTTTCGAAAAACTGTGTTTTGGTCGTCCACGTTCACACAGCGATAGAAAAACAGGCTGTAACCCAAAAGGATGCATATAAAATCTGAAAAAAAACAAGCAAACAAATGACGCAATTGAGCAATGGGATTTTTTTAAGTCTCACTCAACAGAAACATCTTGTTTTGGACAGGCTGCTGCCGGTGCTATTTTTTAATCCTGAATCCTCCTTGAGCTGGAGAGGGTGATGTCATGCTTGTTTGTCTGTTCGCATGAGCACCTGGGAATGGCAAGGAGCTTCATCCTCTCCCAAGTGGAGGGCAGGAACTGCCACTGACAACGGATCACCATGGAGGTTCCTATGGGAGGGTAAAGGCTACGCTCGGAACACCCGGTCTCAGGGGTTGCCTGGCAGGATCCTACTGGACCTGGAAATGGAGCAATTCGGCAGAAACCGGGCTCAAGCAGTTCAGAAAGAGGAACTTCCTCAAGGCTGAGATGCCGTTTCGCCACGACTTTGCCACTCTCACACAGGTTAGCAGGAGGGCTTCCGTAGCACCTGTTCACCTGCTGGGGGTCTGTTTAGCAGTTGCTAGCCTGAGCCGTTCACCCGCAAAGCACAGCAGACTGTAGCACGTGCCAGTGACCCGACAGTATGAGGTTTGGATTAAATTTATGCACCTTGCTGTGCAGTTCAGTGGAGATGGAGCTTCTGAGCCTATCAGCAAATTGCCAAGTAGGGCAGCAGTATGACTGCTATTTACATGTTTTACTATAATCCACTCGTTCACGTCCACATTTTTACCGCGGTTTATTTTCACTCATTTGTCAGTCACTCCACCGTGTGAGGCTGAAAAGACTCAGAACCACAAATACTGTTCATGGGGGGGGGGTTGAGTGAAATCTCTGGCGAGGAGCAAAGATGCTGACGGGAACAATAAAAATACAATTTGTGCTCCAACACGCGGGCTGCGCTTTAATTTATGGCTGCGGAACATTTTACTGCATTTTTTTTGGGGTGTGTGTGTGCGGGGGTCCCAGTGCCTTGGAGGTGTTTTTGATTTGTTGCACATTTTTACTCTTTTTCACAGAGGCACTGCGGTCAACAAACAAGGAAAGCCGATGTGGCTCTGAAAAGAAGATGCGGCACACGACGGGTTAACCTAAATGTGAAGATCATTCGGTGGGCTGAGGCAGACGGGTAAAATTTACCATGGAAGAGGTTTTATTTCTGTCAAAACCAGTGTTTCTGCTAATATGATAACATAATATATGTAAATATGCATGAAAACAACAGAGGAGGCTCCAGCTATCTGGTTGCATTTTATAGCACAGTTTATGGAAATCACTACAGCACCGGCAGACAAAATCACAATCGGGCCGAGAGAGGCACGTGGAAGGCTTTCTGATCAACACTTCATAAGCGTTCGTCCATCTTTTCACTTCTTCTCTTGTTGTGTTGCTAAGTGCCATTTGGTGCTCGCATGTCCACTCCGAACAGCAACTAGAGGCGGGCAACATGACGACAGCAGCGCTCTGCTCACGCCGCGTGGCTGCATTACACAGTGCGGATTTACACTGCCGCACCATGTTTCTCCGCTGCTCCTCAGGCCTGGCATCTGACGTAGCGTTAGAAGAACAGGGTCAGGGCGTCGGGCAGCACAGCATCGGGAGTCTGAGGAGAAGCCACTCTGCTCACCTAGACTAATTCTCCAAAGCCCAAAATCCTCACCTTATGTGGTGCAGTTTTCTCTGCACCTTAACTGTTTCAGATGTCGTGCTAGATTCCCGTTCTTTCAAAAGCTCATAAATATTAAGTGATTATGTTTCTGTTTGAATTACATTTTAATTCTTGTTTTATCAAAAAATTAAATATGCTATAAACAATGATGGATGATGCTTCATAGTTTGCATTACTTCAGCTTTTAACAAGGTTCAAGCAAAGGTTTAAAGAAAGGACAGGAATCTAAAGCGATAATTTCCATCAAATATTTTTTTTTTTCCTTGCTGAAGTTACAGTTTACCAAAATACAGCACTTTTGATGATTCATTAACAAAAAATATTTCAGTAAGCTTACTGAGAACCAATACATTATTTTAAATGTATGTTTTTATGTAATGGCAACTGAAGTCGTGTTCCTGTAAATTAGTTAAACCAATGCTTCATTTTTTTAATAGGTAAATTCAGAATAAAACTACAGTGAAAGAATACAATAAATGGATCATAGCATACATTTTTGAGTGGCTCAGTATATTTTCAATTATCTGTGTTTGCCAATTAAGTTACATCCTGAAGTGCCATAATAAAAAGAAGTGTGTTGTGAATTTTCTGGAAAAACAGGTCAGAGTTAATATGCTGGTTTGTGTTTTGTGGCGGAGCACCATTCAGTGATGCTTTCTGCAGCCCAGCTGTTCCTCTGCTGCCTGGGGACGAGGTTATTAAAATCTCCACTTTGGTTGCCATGGAGAAGGATTCTTGGGTTCAGGAGATCTCAACTGCTGGAGTAGAAGGAAAGACCCAGATTTCCCCACAATTTTTGTTTCCTTGTTTCTGTTTCATCGACCTTTGAAAATCGGTCTCCATAACTAGTAATCAGCTCAGAAAAATGTAAAATGAAATTAAATAAATGAAACTGAATGCACGGTTTTTACTTTTTATACGTTATACCGAACCAAAAATCCCAAGGTATTAACAAATCCCTCACATAGATCCTGTATAAGGAAGCAAGCCTTCATTTAAATATCAATATTTAATTTATTTTATATGTAGGCACAGTCCTGCCAAGCATTTTAATCTTTATACAGATACGAAAAATGTGTGTAAATGTGCGTAACTTTGTTTACGGGCTTTACTCCGAAACGCATTTGTTCTCATTCTTATGCCTGGAATACGCGCACATGGATGCACGGTCATAAATGATTGCTTGTTCACAGTTTTATCATTTTTCAGGAGTGCTTTCATAGCCTAAATATCTTCCTTCCTGCCCTTGAAAGAAAGTTTTGTCATCTTCACCTTCGTAACACACAAAGGAAAGAAATTAGTTTTTGCACCACTCACCTAGAATCGATGTATTTGTTCTCGCAATCATTGCTTTCATGACGTTTTATTGACTTGCGATACTGCAATCTCTAATTCTCAGAAATAAGCTGCAGAGCTCCAAGCCTCTTCACGTGGAAGTTATTAAGCCTTTGTAGTCTTCTCTCACTGAGCATTGGCTTCTATTATTGACTTTTAATGCATGTGTGGTTTTGTCGGCCTGTTTTCAGCCTGGAGTTTATTCCAAGCCTTTAATGATGACTTCCCGTCTTCCCATATTTTGTTTTCTCAAAGTATTTTCTACATTATATAATAATAGGTATTGATTTTACAAAGTTTTTAAAACATTCTGGGGAACATTTAAATAAATGGTTCACATTGTTTAGACGTGTTAAAAAGTATCTTATTTTTCAATATTCACCCATTTTTTCTAGCCTAGTTTTCAAATGCCATTTTTAACCGAGCAGCCAAGTTCTTTCATCTGTGCTGGCGAACACTGGCTCAAAATCTTACAATAAATAAATCTGCTCTAAAGTTTTCTAAAAAACGTGTTACTGAAATCAAGTTTGCAGGGATGTAATTCGTGTCCGAAACCGTGGTTACCAGAGGGCTGATCCTTTATGAATATTCACGAGAAGCCGAGAGGCTCCAGATTAAGGGTGGTGTGGCCAGGCACTCCCTCCTACATACCAGTACCAGTTATACATCATTCATGTCTAGCAATGTGAAAGCTGAATAAAGTGCCTGGGTGGCCTCACTTCCTGCCATCCGAGTCACCCGATTTGTAAGTCTGAATTCTTGACAAGTTCACTTTATTTTAAAGCACATACAGAATTTTGCGATTTGTCAGCTTCCCCTCACACATCTGCCACCGCTGTAGGTCTGGTAGCTCCTACTTACCTGAGAGTGAGTTATGCTGGTAGCATGTACCTGCTTTTGGCATTATTGACAGCTAAGAGGGCTTCCGGCCTCCTGTTATTTATTTCTTATGACCTTTTTGGCCTTGAATTATGTTCTATGTAGTGGCGTCACACACTGGCGTTTTCACAGTCCAGGTGAGTTTCACTGCTGTTTGGCGCTGCTGGGAAGCAGGCGAGGCGGCACCAACTGCTTGCCAGAAGCCTCTGCTAGAAGGCCTGTAGAAGGTCAGTGAGGTCAAGGAGAACATTATTGCACCATGGGGATGCTAAGGTGAGCATAGATACCCCCCAGTGACTCGGGATAGACTCCATTTCCCCTGACCTCCTGCATACTGTGTGTGTGTGTGTGTGTGTGTGTGTGTGTGTGTGTGTGTGTGTGTGTGTGTGTGTGTGAATGAGTGTATGTGTGCATGCTATCCAACACACCAGTTGTAACCCCAGTCTGACTGGTGTATGTTTAGTCACAGAAATATAGTTTACCTTTGAAGACCTTTGATTTTGCAAATTTTCCATGTAATGCAGGGCTGCTGTTGCTTCTCTGTGCTGTTTAATTCTACCTAAAATAACAGGAGAGAAATAATAAACAAAATCTTGCAATTTTGTAAGCAGTGAAAACTGCATAAAATTGCACACAGATGCAGCATATTGGCACCTTCTGCCCACCTGCATGCATCAGGATGAAGGGTTTGACCAAAAGTGTTTTGCAACTCCCCATCAAGTATTCTGTGATGTGGACCATGGCAACCATATAATGTGGTGTCACCACGATATCAAATACAAACAGTTAAAAAACATCTAGAATAGTGTTTTCCACCCTCATTTTTGTTTCATAGTTTTCTGCACATCCACCAGGTTTAAGCAAATAACGCAGCTCTACAAGCATCGACTGTAAATAGCACAGATCAGTCTTTTGTGCAGAATCTTGTGCTGAACATCTCCATTCAAACCTTAAACTGGGTCCACTTGGAAAACAGCCTGCGTCTGAGCTACGTTCAACATTTTTTCAAGTACTGTGGCTCAGGGCCACACAGAGCTTCTGTCACTCCCCGCATTGGACTGAATCGTGATGTGAACAGAGATGTTCATCCACAGTAAATGACACCTTTGTGTGATAAATGTCTTCAACAATTTAGTAATTTTCGGCATACAATGCAAATTTTAAACAATGCTGAGCCATAGAACAATACAGCGAGTACAATAATCTGTTTTTTAGCGGTAAATTCTTCAGTAGGTGTTAGAAAATAAAAAATAAACATCTGCAGTGTAAACTAATATTAATCATCTTGGCAAAAATCCTCCTAAAGAATGTCTTTCTACCAAAGGATGATGCACATATGAAGAAGTGTGCAAAGGAATTAAGTCAATTGTTTCCTCTACTTCAGAAATGAAATTTTAATTTACATATTCATTCAATAGACATATTTTTCTAAAGAAACGTGCAGCTCTGAGTAAAGAGTATTGTAATTCTTCAGCAAGAAGCAAAGAGCTTTGGATAACTTATCCAGCATCACCGTTTCAAATCGGAAGGCCCTTCCTATGGGCAGCTCAGTGGAGATTCAATAAGAAATACGTGAATTTTCGGGACAGATGATGTGAAGCAACGTTATGGAACAGACAGGAGACCAGAACAGATGTGGGAGTGGAACAGAAACAGTTTGAGATCTTGAGGGGACCTTGTTCAATCACATCAGCCCAAACAAAGACCCTGCAGAAGTTCAATTTTGGACCCCATGAGCAAGGGACCACCAAGTGGATGACCATTGCTCCCTATCCATAACCATGAATACATCAACATATTCTACAATAGATAGTTTATAATAACAATTTTTACGTCTGCCTTGTGTTTTTAAATTTCCAACCATTCATTCTTTATCCATGCTGCTTGCCCAGTACAAGGTTGAGGTGGCCTGAAGTCTACCTCTCGGGTAAAAAGTGTGAGACCGAGGGCACCCCGGATGGAGGAATGGTAGTAACTTGGCTCAGGGGTGTTTATTATGGAAAAAAAAGGTGCATTTCACAGCATTGCTGCTCGTCCTTTGGTCTTCAAACCACACACACACCGTCCCTTTGAACTTGCTGTGTAGTAGCAGCAAGTGGTTAGAAGGGGTGTTGTCCTGCACTTGAAGGACATGGGTTCAAGTCCCGTGTTCTGTGCAGTGCCCTTAAACACGGCACTTAACCCTCAGATGCTCCAGTAAAAGCAGATAAACAATTGTACGCAGTTCAGCACGGAAAGTTGCTTTAAAAGCACTTTGCCTAAATAATTAATGACCGTATTGATCCTGCACGGTTTTAGCTGTCTTATTATGTTTAGGTTATGTGTGGAAGCAAAGTGACTGTAATGGTTCAAAATGCCATTGTAACGAATAATAAACCTGTCGTATGAAGAGAAGACGTAAATTTTCATAAAGCAACACGTTAGTGTTTTGGGTGCTACTGGAGCTGAGTGTACACAGTGTACTAAACTTTGCCCCTTTTATGAAAAAGAATTAATGTTAACAAAATTTGTCAGTGAGATACATGACCCTAACCTGTGTCAGGAATCCCTGCATATCTGGCATCAGAATGCGCTTCCACGACACTTCCATGTTGGCCCAAGATACTTGACGTCGACTAGCACTGCTGGGTTTCTTCACCGTGTCAGTCTCTGCGCACCAACAAACACCGGGCTCAGCTGCGGGGCTTCTTAACTTTCTTTCTTTTTTTTTTTTTTTTTTTTTGCTTTTTGTTCGTGCAGCACCCGCTCAGGGGACCTGTTTATTTTCATCCCCGACGTCACCACCGTGAGTTATTAATGTGGTGGAAAAAGCCTTTCTCTGTCTGGGAAATGTGCTCCAAAAGTGAGTGCTGTGCTTCCCCAGACAGCAGTGCGCGGCACTCAAATTAGTCCCCAAATCCTATTGGCAAACAAAGCCTTACCTTGGAAATACCTTTTCTAATGAATTAACAAATGGAAGGGAATGGACAGCTTGCAATGATTTTAGAGTACAGAACTGAATGTGGGATGTTCACATGATCCTCACCTACCCTTCAGGTAGCAACTTAAATGTCATGTTTCAAAAACTCTCCCCAGTCAGACTACAATCCAGACATTCATTTGATCACAGGGCCTACAAGAAGGATGTTTGCTGTGTGTGCATTGAGTGTCTCTCCTTGGACTTTTATACAAAACATCACATGGAATTTTAAGCCCACATGCCCGGTCACACGTCTGTTCACGGCGAAGCAATTAAAATTCCTCTAGCTCGCCGTCTGGTTGTTTTAATTCCGCTTTTTTTGAATTAATGATGACAAATCTGCCGTAGAGAAGAATCCCATCCAGTCGGCATCTCCGGTTCTGTATGATAATGTTGAGAGATGAGGCGCGTTTAGGATGAATTAAGCAGGACAATGCAACAGGGCACCCTCGCTGATATATAGGATCATGCGGGCTAACATCCAGCAGCTGTGGCGCCCTGAATAAATTAATTTGCGGCCATTGGCACTACTGACAGAGTTTGCTGAAACGGTCGTGAGATGGAAGAAACCTGAGGACTTTGTGTCTCTTTTCTTTTTTTTCGGTTTGCAGTGCGACAAAAAGATCGCACCTGTCAGTGCAGACAGCAGAAGAAAGAGGTGGAGGTGGCCTGGAGGAGAGAGGATGCGAGCAGTGAAAGAAGAGGAAAATAAACAATAATTATTTGGAAACAACCTTCCAAAACCTCTAATTAAAAGCCTAAAAAAAGCAATGTTGCAAAACCATTTTTTATTTTACAGCAATCTTATAATTATTGTTTTTATATGTTTTTTTAATAATCAGCATTTTTTATCTATTCATTACATTCTGAGTTTAGCTCTGGTTGGACTTTCTGCTTCATGAGCAGCCGAGTAACACGCAATGGGGGTTTAAACTGACCCGGAAAATGTTCTTACGTGGTTAACTGGATTAAACCACAAAATGTCTACATCCATCTGCATGATTTAGATTCTTTACAGAAATAATGGTAAATTTTGTCAGTACACCTGCAGTTTTGCCAAGAGGAAGAAAATCAGCATCTAAAATATCATGGATTGACAAAAAGCAAGGACTTCTCAGGAGCTTTTGCTATTTAAACATTGAAAGGAAAACAAAATAGATAAGGAGAAAGGAGATCATGAAAATCCACATAAAAGATTTAAAAATGGAAAGAATTGGATTTTATGGGGAAAAACATGATACAAGAGAACTATCTGTTGGGGTAAAAAGCTGCTGGCACGATCAGTAAAGCGCAGGAGGCAGAAACCAAATGTTCTCCTGAAAGGGAGGTCTCTCCTAAATGTTTGCTAAAAATAGAAGCCTCCCTTTCCTTAATTAAAATGTAAGTGAGAGCGAATATGTGGCAGGTGCTGGGATGTGAGTCTGTACGAGCTGCAGTTTCGATGGACTACTGCCACGTTGTCGTCAACTTAGCAGTAAGCAAAGCCGTCCTTGCTGAGCCACAACTTCCTCCTTCACCCCTCGGCCCGAGTCTGTGCTTTTCTCTCGTTGTCGACGGCTCCACAGCCTCCACGGCGATGTCCTCCTGAAAGGGACCGTTTCCTTTAAAGCGCACTTTAAAAGCCATGTGTTGGGATCACATCAATTTAGCGGTTTAGCCCCAGGAAATGGAGAGTGACCCAGTAGCGTTTGGACGCGTGCTGGTTGTGCGTAGTCATTATCAAAGTCACGCCGACTCAGAGAATTTAGCATAGAACAACAATCCTCTTTTTATTATCAATACAAACTATCTCATCGCAGGTACAACACATCCAGGAAAGCGCAACAGAGAAAGATGCCACCACTTATCTCTGCTAGGAAACACAGACAGCAGACCTGTGAAGTCAAGTTGAAAGAGAACAATGTGTATACATCATTGTCCCTTAAATACATTGCTCGATACATTCTCTTGTAATAATTTTTGCTAGACAGAAAGATATGATCTAGATAGCTTCTTTCAGCACAGTCCGACCTAACAGACAGAGTAAGCACAGTTATATCAATACCAACACTAATGTGATAGAGTTACAAAACCAATAAATCGGAAAGACGAAATATGAAAAAGAACAAATAAACAGAAGCCCCGTGTTGCTAAACTAGCCCCTTTCAGGTATACAGCGTAATATAGCAAAATACATCCAGAAGAGTGGACTGTGGTGATATAAAATGCCCATGCAAAAAAAAGTTAGATAAAAGAAGATCCACATACAATCACAAAGACTAGAATTGTACTCAGGTTGCTTCCAACAGTCATTGCCTTCGTTTTGTTAAACTGGTGTTTTATATATATATATATATATATATATATTTGTATGTATATATTTATATGTATATTTCAATTGATAAAAAGGATATGATGGGATTTGCGTTCTTAACGTAGTGTTCCTCTGCGCGCGAGACTCATCAGCCCATCCCTGTGGACCGGGAATGTCCCAGTATCAAAGACCAGCCTCCACCACGAACGTGCGACATGAAGGTCAGAAGAAGAGGTATAGCTCCGGAATCCCATAGCTTAGTGTTTGCTTTAAAAAAGAAAGGCGTGACCTTTTGGCGGCTGTCCTTAATCTCTATATTCACTTTATATATACTATGCTCTTTGTAAATAGTTATTTTTATGCTTTCATTCTACATTTCTGTAGCATATATCCACCACGTTTAAGCGTCATGTGATACAGAAGGTCTTTTTACGGGCGATTACAGCTCGTCGGAGCGGATGACATGGAACAAGGTGACGTTGTACAGCACCTGGTGGCCATTGTTCCAAGCATAGAGGGCTCTGTCCTTCGGGTTGTAGTCCAGCATGGAGATGTGAGAGTACTTGTTCTGGAAGGGTATGTCGATGTACTCGTACGTCGAGGAGTTAGTGTGGAAGGCGTAGTAGACCTTGGTGCCCCCAGAGTAACTGTTGGTGACGTAGAGTGTGCCACAGATCATGAAGGCCTCGCCAGCGCTCCTCTTGGGGTGGTTTGTGGTCCAGCTCTTGATGATCTGCAAGGTGTTGGGGTTCAGCTTGCTGATGACAATGTTGCCTGCATTCTGATTGGTGGCGTAAACGGCCCACAGGCCACCCTCGTCCACCATCAGGTCGATGTCTGAATGCCCGCCCCACGAGTAGTGGTACATGTTGTTGTAGCCAGCATAGTCCAGTTGGCGTGACTTGCTGATGGAGGAGGTCTTGAAGTCGAACTTGATGATGATGTGGCTCTGGAACTTGTTGAAGTAGATGGAGCCATTGTAGACCACCTGGCCTGTGCCAGACCAAGGGTGCGGTAGTCGGTGCGAAGTGAAATTGTCAGATGTTATAAAATCAGCCATGGACCTGTATTCCCGCACAAAGCGGTTGTTGTGGTAGCCATCCATGTACCACACCTAGCCAAAAGGAACATGAGTAATCTCGTAAACATACAAGGCAATGATAAAAGTTTGATTTCTTGAGCATCACTAACAGATTAGCAGGTCTAATACATAAATCAACAGATGTGTCATGATATTCAGTACCCAAAGGTGCTCATGTATCACATGGGACAGGTTGGGCTTCTCATCATTTATGCTCATTATTAAGATGTGAGCTGGCAGCAAACCTGAGCATCAGCAAATGTTCAAGGAAGCCCCAGAAGGTTGCATTTTTACATAACCTACCGCAGTGGTGAAGCAGATCTCTGTAGATAAAAAGCTTGACTTGTTGTCTCCACTGTGATTGATCTATGAGCTATGCTCAGAGATGCAGGCCCACCACTACATAAATAATGTATCTCTGGCAGGATTTTAATAAATGAACCTCCCTACTGCGTGGAATGCTGCCTCTCCGGCTCCCCTTTGTTTTCAAGTGGCCTCACACAGACAGAGGTTCGGCATTAAGCTACGTTCATGACAGCTCAGCACGGGACCCTTTAGTTTGCCGGCCGTAATATCTACCGACAACAAATGAACGCTGATGCTGGCCCCATTGCATTGAATGACCAACCAGTACTCATTGCGCACCAAATCTAATATACAGTATACATTTAAACAACTGGAATAGGCAAGAAAATGCCAGAACAGCTATGTTATACGGTTCAACTATGCCACCATTCCTGCTACGCAGAAATCCCTTCATTACAGAATTTACTCTCCTGACATCTGTATAACTAAGAAGATTTAAGCCCGATTTGCATGATAAAGTGTTCTAGTGATGAAATGCCCACTCTACAGGATCAAGACATTCCCCTGCAAGCTGAGCGAAAACAAGACAGGAGGTCAAACAACGTCCATATCTGCTAAGAAAAGGCGACTTTCACATCCAACATTAAGGCTCTTTTGGTATTTACATAAGTATTTACCGTACTCAAAATATACATTGAAGGGCAACAGACTGCGGGTAAAGTGCAAGGTTTGGGAACTCTGCAATGCGTGCCTAAAGGTCACACTGGTACTGCAACATACCCTGGTATCTCCTTCAGGTGCCAGAGGGTCCGTCATCCACGAGCCGAACCTTGACCCCGAGGTCTTGATGGTGACAGGATCGCTTATTCCTGTCAACTTGCCGCAAGCTGCAACATCAGAAAAGGGTCAGGAGGGTGAACAATATCCAGAAATACACAATCCCTTAGACATTCAAAGCACTCTGATAACTGGAAAAGTGGACAAATGTGCCTGATGTGTGAAAAGGAGTGTAACAATGACTTTTCCACATATACTGACCCTGTGTTGTGAGGCATAATGGGAAGACAGACGCAGCTGCCAGTGTAAAGTATGTGTAATAGCTCAGATCCAGGCAGTATGTACAACCAACAGGGTGGCGACAGAGCTCCAGAACGGCCAAGCAGAAGGGGGCAAGTCACTAGCGCCGCTCCTAAGTGTGTCAGTGGGTTGACTCACGGACCCTCCACACCTCCTCAAGTGCTACCAGAGGCGAAAAACTGAACCTTTGTTGGGAGTGCCATGTTGCTGCTGACTTGGGTATGAGCTTGCTTGGCCATACTGCCCTTCCTCATGACATGTTTCATGCTGGTTACTTTTCATGTTTGCGCTCTGTTCAGGGCACTCAGAGCCTCTTTGAGGGCCACATGGAGCTTCATCCACTACTGGGAAGCTTACCCACTGCTTTGGTCTCTATGTGCTGTTTCGCGGCATCAAAACTGATTTATACAGACACTTTGACTCTATGAGGTCCACACTAAAGTGATGGCATGCTGTGCTTTAAAAAATAGAATATGTGTAAAAGCATAATTTTATCCCCATTTGGCATATGCACCCCACTTGCTATGTGTTGGTAATGGTGGGAGGTGATGGCAGCAATACATGGTTTATAAAGGGAAATAAAGGCTTTGCTGTTTCCTGTTTCTCTGGGTAAATTCCCCCTTCTCATACCTGCAGCTCTCCCACAATGCAATCCTTTCCCACTAAACTCACTGTTCCACTTTAACTTGGTAAAGCCCCACAGTGGGGCCTTTACCGCGTCCCGCAAACATCCAGAACGCGTTGTCCTGCTTGTAAAAGGCGGCTATGCAGTAACATTGACAGTCGTTTTCCCCAGAATTTGCTTTACTATCAGTTTTGCTGACTCCCTCCCTCCTCGCTCTCAAACAAACTACATACGCATTAAATATATAGACAAATACACACATTCTACATTCACCTCTTCAAAAAGATCAAGTCCCAAATTCCTACCCATTCAATCCCTCCCTCTGGGCACCTACACTTGGGGCTATTTTACAAAATGACTTCTAGGAACCCATCAAGTGCAGGAAGAAGTACAAAAGAATCGGACAACTGACAGCTGTAAGAGGATCTGATAAATGACAGGGAAAGTCTTGGAGCTTTTGGGTTCAGCTAAGTCTTATCTACAATTGAAATCATTAATGCTGAAAAAAAAGCTTTTCATTCTGACATCCCAAATTATAGCCTGTGCCATATTTTATTAGATTCTGGTTTGTTTACATTTATATTTTAGTAAAGCATTTGTCATACTGTTGACAAGCGTATCGCAGGTCTGTTTACTTCTGGTCCGGGCTGACAATAATATAACTGCAAAATGTTTATGCCCAGATAAATAAAAAATTATCAGTATTAATGGTCCTATAGAGCCAGTTCAAAGATTGTCATAACTATATTACTAATGAATAGTATTAGAAATAGGGAAAATAACTATGCCTATAGGTCAATGGGGAATTTGACAGCCGTGATCCTGTGGTACTGACGAATCACATTTCTTTGGCTTCTTGCTGCATTCAGTTCTGTTACGATGACAAAACATCCTGACTTTTGATGTGGGTGACAGAAACACAACTGTGTGTGTGTGAACAGCGCACTCCAGCAGTGCCAAGTGCATCGTGGACACAGATTACCGAATGCTGTAATCTGACATTTTTAAATCCTCCTGCTGCGTTCAGATTATTCTGTGCAGTTCTTCGGTTCTCTGCAGTAAATCCTATTTCGGCTGAATGTGTCTCTGTCAGCATTGCTGCTGCTTTGTGACGCAACTGTGTTTCAGACCAAATGGGATTAAATTTCTCAACAACTGTGATTCCCAGCATACACACTAATTTGGTCCATGTGCGACTGTGTTTTGTTCCTTCGCTGACTTGTTTCCCACGTTGTGGCAAATGCTTTCCTGCAGTGAAGAGATCAGCGTGAATGTTTCTTGTATGTAAGTGTGCGACACTCCTGTGCTACTCCACTGGACGCTATGTGGGGGAAGGACGGCAGGGCAAGGTCGAGGGCTGTGGAAATCGCATGTTTTTGCTGCCCTTTTTTAATTGTTTTATTGTCTGTCTGTGATTTTGGGAGCGATTCGCTACCTGCGTGCGGTCCATTGTTGGCTGGCATCTCCTACAGCCTGCAGTGATTTGTTTGGCTGCTTTACAGACTGATGGAAACTCTTCTCCTGATGAGTTAACCTGAGCCTGGTACTGTTGGCCATGGCCAGCACACAGCGTGCAGGAGCCAGCGGGGCCAATCTCACGCAACGCTAGCAAAAGCAAACCAAATGCCCCAAGACAACAGGCAAGTGAGCGGTTTGGGATGTTGCTCTATTGGCTGCACCTCCCTTCACATTGACTCGTGTTGATGTATGGAGGCTGTCTGTCTGGCTGCACGAGCCCAATGAACAAGAGGGAAATTAGACGCCCTCGCCGAGCACGAGCTCGGCAATCCTTAACCAGGTTAAGACATGCTGGCATCTTCTCATTTGCCCTTTTACTGTGGCACCCACGACGTCCCCATACCAACAACCACAACGCATGTGAGGAGTGTCAGTATATTTGTATATCATAAATACGACCATGTCTAGTATTAAATATACATAAATAGCATCATAAATACTTTAAACTACTAATACATAAATATGTGCTATGGCTATAAAGGTTGTACTGAGCCACAGCTCAATTCAGAGCTTACCAAACATTGAATTTACTAGCCAGTGTGACTCAACATATTATTGGATAAATAGTAAGGTTTGTCAGATGGCTAATGTAAGATGAATGTATATTTTGTATGGGCATTTCTTTATAT
Source organism: Heterotis niloticus (assembly GCA_018136845.1). Classification (NCBI taxonomy): domain Eukaryota; kingdom Metazoa; phylum Chordata; class Actinopteri; order Osteoglossiformes; family Osteoglossidae; genus Heterotis; species Heterotis niloticus. The sequence continues at coordinate 18,006,251 of CM030903.1, read as the reverse complement.
AAAAATATTAGCTGTTGACTGGCAAATCCAAGAAAGCTTCAGTGATAAAATATGACAGTTCATTCAGTTATAATACTGCAAACACAGACCAATGTGTATAGTGCACATATGGAAACTACATATGATGTACATCATAACACATAAAAACAGAGTATTTCCAGGCACAAATAGAATGGAAAAAAAAACAACACCTTTTGTTTTGAGAAGACATCAAGTGCATCGATCATATCACCAGTGAGGGGGTGTATTTATTATGAGAGGTGTGCAGTGACTATGTGAAGGAGTAATAATGTATTGTTGTTGTGGGAAAGTGAGCAACATGGCTAACACAGGTAGGGTCAGTGTGGAAATGTGCCAAAGGTGCAGGTGTGTGGTGTTGCCCTGTTGACTGCAGGTAGACCACTGAAAGGGAGTGATGCACATGTGAGACAGGTGAACGTCAGGGTATGTGTTGGGCAGAAAGGCAGGCGGCGGGCGGCCAGTGTGTGGGCGTGGCTCTAACTCGGAGCCCGCCCCTTTGCCCCGGGGCGGGGGTGTTCCGTGTTCTCTGAGCCTACCTAATTTTTGCATGCATGCTCGGAGCCTCTCCTCAAGATTTGACACTCTGTTCTGTAGCTCCTCGTAGTCATAGGCTCCCATCTCCTCCTGAAGTTCGTTTAGAACTGACGTCAGATTCTGGACTTCCTCCTTAAACTGTAAAACCAATTTGGCATCGGCCTTGTACTCCTCCAACACTGGTATCAATGGCCTAAGTTCCTCCATTTTCGCTTTTATTGCCTGAAAGGTTAAAATAAGCTGGGTTCAGTGTCATGCGTGCAAATTCCTGTGCCAACACCTGTCTTGCCCTGCTCTGACTGCCTCCCTGCGGTGAGTGCAGGATGTGCCCGGCACCATTCACCATGGCCAGGGTACACACTACGTTATCCAGACTAAAAGCAGTATGAAACAAGTCCTCGGTACACAAAAAACAATTGGGAAAGCTCTTTATTTTTCACCTTTTAAAATGCAACATCTGAGGGTTACATGCTTCATGTCACATACAGCAAAGTTTTTTTTAGTTTGTTTCTCTTTAGTAACCAAATATGCATTAACAAAACTAAATGAGAAATGAAAGTATAATTTAAAACAGAAAGAAAAAGAAACTATTCATGAGATGCTTCTACAGTAACATGCAGGAAGAGCACAGTGGTGAGCTGGGGGTGTCCTTAGTGATAAAGATGCCAATTTCAAATAAACTGAATGATGCAAAAAACTCTGTGGCCCAGTTCAGGGTAACATTGGATAGAGCTGCCTCTTCAGTCTCAGCAGCATTGATAAAATTTCTTAAAGTTAGCCCTGCAAGCAAGAAAATGAGATACTGTTGAAGGATCTAGCTCACTAGCCTGTCTAAATACACACACAACATCAAGGGTTTCCACATTCCCAGAGATGCACGCTGGGACACACCATGACATAACAGACGCACAATGCTCGGCCACGGTCATGGGCATGCATGGGGAAAGGACACGTCAAGCACTGGCTCAGCATCGCCGCTTGCATGTGCAAAACACTCAGCCGGGTGGACCAGCTCAGAGCCCAGGCGGGAGGGCGGAAGCAAGAGCTCGGCTTTTCGGTGGGCCGAGGCCTACAAGTGGTTCACACATGCCCACCAAGCGCATAATAGAGCTTTGCCATGCCACTCTAGCACTGAAGAGCAACATCCTACACCTCAAGTATAAAAATAAAGAGTGTAGGATATAAAATGTGCAACAAATAACCTAAGCTGCATTTTTTTTGCCCCGTTTAAGCGCGAGTGTTAAAGAAGGAGATGGCAGAGAGCATGGAGAAAGTGCGACTTGGCCTGCTGCCTGGCACAAGCCGTTTATCCTAACGCGCAACATTTATTTTTACGGTTGTGCGTTGAGAGGAAATGGCCTTCTTTGCAAACTGGCTTTCAAATTTCTCTTAATGCCACAATCTTTCAAAGGCAAGAAACAGAAAAAGGGTTGAAGCAAAACAAAATATGTAAACTACAACTGTTGCTGTCCAGCCAATTTGAAAAAAGTCAAAATTCTCACTGTTCTTGGTTTTGGCAATGCTGGGATTTATCGCAAACTATAGGACAGTGTTTGCTGCTTTTCTACTATTTTGCTAAGGCCAAAGAGCTAAAGAAAACATCCCTGATCTCCGAGAAGATGGTATAAATGCTGTGAATAAAGGTCCTCCTTAATCCTCTCACGACAGGGCATGTTACCACCATCCTCCTCTCCCTTTCCCAGGTGCTCTCTGTGGCACTAGGACTCTCATTTGAACAGTACATAAAAAGAAAAGCACTGCACGTGTTCTCTGTCGTACTGTATGTGTACAGTAAAGCCATGCAGCTGCCGTAGGGGGCGGGGCTCTCTGCGCTTTACAGGCTGAAAGCCGGAGCAGTGGGCAGGTACAGGGGGCTCTGCGGGGGGTAAAGCCATCCTAAGCCAAGCCGGCTCATGCTTTACAGCTGTCTGGGCCGGTGTTTGCACATGGATCTACAGGACACTGTGGGCATCGGGGGAGCGCACCTTGTATTGCTTGGCAATGTTCTGCTTGTGGCTTTCCTCCACCTGCCGGAACTTGGTTTCCAGACCTCGTAGCTGGTTCTCCATCTTCTCAACGTACTGAAGGTCTCTCTGGGTCCGCTGGTCGAGGACCAGGATGGATTGTGTCATGTTCTGGACCTGGTGTTCGGAACGGAACACAAAGAAGGGAACTAATGGAGGGGGTGTTTTTAAGGAACTTGAGGAACTCTGTATTCCTGCTGATGTATTTCTTGAAAATGCACTGAGACTGGGATTAGCGGCCCAGAAGTTTCACGACAAAACTAATTTTGTCACAACAATTATTCTGTTCCAGTTTGCTTTTAGCACAGGAAGTGGAAAAACATATGTTGCAGTAAAACCCAACGTTGGAGGACAGCACAATAAGGTATGGATATAATGTGACTGGCCACAGTTGTTGTCTCTCCAAGTACAAACATCTTCTTCTGACAGCGGTGGATGTACAGTATTTCCTGAAGATAATGAATAAAAGTTTATATTAGGATTGTTAACGCTATAGTGATGACGGTGGGAGCCGTGGCTCTCCCATTATGCACTGCTGCTGGATATTTGTAAAGAGCTCTGTCTAGCTGTTGTGGGGAATTTATGGGGAGATGTTCACTTTGTCTGTGATCATTGTGTTTGACAGCTTTAGGGCAGGCATGTTGCTGCGTTTTGTGAGTGCTGACATTTAAACTTGCCATGGAAAAGCAAAGCTTTTGATCCCATAGTCCAGTCTCTCAAGTCCTTTCAAAGTAGGTCATTGCAGTATTATTTTATTAGTCCATACTATATTGTCCATGCACATTATGTTGTTTTTCTATACTTTTTATAGATGAGGACCAATAAAATGAAGACTTTTCTCTTTTCAGAGTAACTGAAAAGAATGAAAAATATTGTTTTTCCATTAACCTTGCGATAAGGCAACCCCACATTATACGACTGAATTTTTATGACTCCACTTATACGTATTATGGGAGGATATTACTGCTTTTATCCTTTGATTCTTTTATCCATAAGGCATAATATTTCTGACAAATGTAAAATGTTCCTTAAACCATAATCCCTCCAAGGACACATTTAGGTGTGCTTTGTTCTGTAAACTGGCAGAGGAACAAAGCTACCAGCAATATTTCTTGCTGAGTTCCACATCTGCAATGTGCTGGCCTACAATACGGCGACAAACGAAGCAACCAACACGGCCTGAGGCTGAATACTGTACTTCCTGCCATTCTGGAGCTCAGTGGGGGTTGGAGAGGATCAGGTAACTTGCAGGTGAGGCACAGGTAATACAGTCCTCCTGCAGCTGCAAGTGCAGAAATATAACCTGATGCGAGTAATTTGTTACCTGTTTTTTTCTGCGCGAGGAGCACACTCGTCCTCCAATGCCCTATAATGGTGTCCTGTCACAGCTGCGGCACTAGAGGTCGACTGCACATTAACCTTGGCCGCCGTCTGCTGACAAAGAACGAGCCGCACGGGCCACCGGGGGTCCGAGGTCCATCGGAGCCTCACTTTTAATCACATAAGGGGAGAAAACACCCAAGGCTGTTGTGCCTCTGCTTATTTTCTGAAAACAGAAAATTGCTTAAGCATCGGTCGCTGGTATTTTTAGAAAAAGTATATCCTGCTTTATACTTTTTCAATCAGACACCTTTTCAACAGCAGTGACTTGCAAGCATAACGGTTGTGAACATATAAAACCTCGACACTATTTCTCAAGGTGACTACAGGGTTTCTGTTTCTAGTCCAGCTGAGGAAAGGCCAGATGAATGGTCATTACTTTGTCTGTGAGACTGTGATAATATTAATTATAAGTCATTTTAGTAGATATTTTAATACTGTCCCTTATTATCCTCATTAATTCCCAACATGAAGGAAGTGGAGAGATTGAAGGGGAGTGAAGTGATGCATTCTGGGCTGAGTTCAGTGTACAAATATGCACGTAAGAAGCAAAGGGCCATTTATACTGGGGGATGCACAAGACTTGAATATGGGGAGGTGTTCTGCGTTGCCATGTTTACTTTTTCCAGCAGCTGCCTCAGCTGTTTGGTCCTCGCATCTCGTGAGCACATGGCCTGCTGGGGGGCCACCACGGTGCAGATGCACCTTCCCTCGCTGTCCTGGGCTGAGCTGTACACTTGCCATGACTCCTCAGGATTCACCGGCAGCACCTGGGCAAACATGGGTGGGGACACAAGGCCAAGATGGAGACCGTGGACACAGAAGGTAAAAAGAAAGACGAAAAGAAAGAACGTCAAATACAAGCTTGACACAAATTCTCAACACTTGCGTGTCTAACTTGATGCGATTCCAAGTTCAGTGTGTTTAGATGCTGTGTCCACTTGGCACTCAATTCTGCTTCTGAACTGCACGTTACTTTGCCTGAAATGAGCAACAGCCGCTTAAACGATTTACGCCCCTGCTGTGACACAACCGCCTGTGGTTACGCAAAAGGACATCTGGTCTGTTGAAACTTGATGCGTTTGCAAAATATCTCTCAGGAACTGAATAAATTGTCCCCTTTCCCAAAGCCACGGGTGCCAATGAGAAAAACGGATTTAATCAAAATTCAGACACATCTTAGTAGCTCTCACCAAAAGCGTCTACATTTAATTATTACAAAAAAATCACAATCTTCTATCTGTGTCCTTTGAGGCTTCGCCAAAGATGGATTGGGTTTAAGTGTTCAAGCTTCTGTGTCACATTCTGAGCACATGGGTGACATTCTGCTTCAGGAAAGTGGTTTTAGCGGCCTTGCTGAGCCATCGGCTACAGAGCACACAGAGCCACACGTGCCAGGATACACACACACTCTCACTCACAGTCAAGGTGGTCTAGAGTCTGTCTAGAAATCACAAGGTGCTTAGGTAGGATTGGGACACCGTGGATGGGATGCTGAGCAGCCCTGCATTGTTTCACACTCAGACAGCTTCCTGTTAGCACTCCATCGTGGAGGCACAGGGAGGGGTGGCATGCCCAGGCTATCAGTTTCACATGAAGGCAAGTGACCCCCAAGGGAAGGGGGCTGGGCCTGCAGCTCAAAGTTTGACTTTGCATATAAATCACAATTCAATGCCTCCTGCTTTCAGAGCTTCACACACAAGCACATCATCTGACAGGTTTATGTTCTAACAGACATCATCACACTTTAGAGGAAACATCAGTCAGCATCACCCACGCCTTGCATTTATCTTCCAGGAATGAAAACAGGTCTGGTCCCTCAAGAAGATCGCGATGATCTCCATGATTGTGATCAATCATCCCAATTTGTCCTCCTGAATGCAGCCAGGTCTTTTTCATCTTCTACTGAAGAGCATCAAGGCTCCTCGTGACTTGAGACTGACTCCGTTGTGTGCAACCACTGACTTTATCAAATCCCATCAAAATATTTATCCCAGGTACAAATCAATATTTCACAGACAGTAACTAATCGTTACACCATGGTAAATTAACAAGTGAAACCTTTAGGGGCAGCTTTGTCTAAATACTGAAAAGAAAAGCAGACATTTTAACTACCGCAATGGGTCTTCGTGGTTTATCTGGAGTCAACTATGAAAGCAGTCACTGTATATAAATTACTACTTTGTTTAGCCACTGTCATTAAATATTTAAAACATGTATGGGGCTAAAATGATGGGATTTTATGAGCTTTTATTTTTACTGCTTTGTAGACAGAAGGATTTAAAAAAACAAACTGGTACCACCGTCACCCACTTTAATACATATTCACTCGGTATTCATTCATTCATTCATTCATTCATCATCCACTCATCACCTATTCACTGCTTTCTCGGAACAACCTGTCATTATTTGGCTGCGGCTGACCACGCCGGACTTACTGATCTCCACTCGGTCCTTTTTCAGCCCAAATCTCTGCTGCCCACAATCAAAGGGAGAGGAGAAAAGAACCCCTTCACACGCATCCCCCGTGCCAGTGCCCACCGCAGGACCCCAGAGCGGCCAGCAAAGCAAAGCTCCACCATCCACCTGCTGCAGGTCAGGGGGCAGAGCAGCATGGAGCCCTGCAACTACCAATATATGTTTTTTAAATTATCGTTCATTTAAATGCCACCTTTGCCTCTGCCCCAAGGCAACTTACAGTGTTGCATTACTAACTTCACACTGATTTACCCGTGTTCTTACTCTGTCACTTCAGGTTAAATTCCGTACTGCCAGCAGGAGCAGAACTCGAACCAACAACCTGGGTGACAACTCTAACAGAGTCAGTGCCTGCTGTCGCCAACTTAACAGCACAATTGGCTCCCAATATTACTAAGGCTATGAGCGTTACTGCAATAATAATAATAATAATAATAGTAATAAATAATAATAATAATAAGGAAGACAACGGTGAGAGCGACAATGAGGACACCGATACGGCAACGACGATGACAACGGCGTCGTTCCCGGGGCTCGGCGCGCCACTCACTGCGGTGCTCCGGTCCGGGACCCCCCCGGGCGCCGCCGCCAGCCTCGTGCCGTTGAGCCCCACGAGGGAGGGCAGCGTCTGCGACATCCAGTTGGTGATCATGGCCATGGTGCTGAGCACGACCCCGATCTTGAGCAGCGGCACCGACATGACTGCGCGCTCCGCGTCTCTCCTGCCTCACCGTCCGTCCGTCCGTCCGTCCGTCATTCCACGCGCTCCGGCAGGGAAGGCGCGTGGTGGCGGCGGCCGCGCGTGCCGATCTCGAGCGCCCTCGCGGCGTCCATGTCCGTTGGCGGTGGCGGTGGCGGCGGCGGCAGCGGTGGCGGCGGCGGTAGTGGGGTGGTGGGGGGGGGGGGAGGCGGGGCGGGGGGGGGATGAAGTCGGGCTCTCAGTGGAGCTGGAGCGGCGTCGCGAGCGCGGGGCGAAGACCGCGGACGGACTGCGGCGCGCGCTGAGCACGGGCGCGAGGAAAGCAGGCGCCCCGCCCACCTCCGCCCCGGGGGGTCTCCGAGTGCTCGCAGTCAGCGCGCGCCGAAGCCCTCGGCCCGCCCCTCCGTCTCGTGCACGCAACGCGGGAGGGGGGAAGGAGGCAAGGGGGCGGGGTGCGTGCGCGGCGTCAGAGTCGCCCTTCGTGTCACATTCGGGAGCTTCTCGCTCTTTCGTTTGAAAATGAAAAGAAAGGGGCAACGACATCTTATTCCCGATTTCTCCCTGGGCCACACGCGCATTCACACCGCAAGGACCCTTCGCTCAGATTCACATGTCAATCTCCATCGAGCGTTACTGGCGATCACAGAAAGTCTCACGACGCTCACTTGTGAATATTTTGTTTTGCGCTACGTAAACCGGACAGCAAACGTAGCACAACAGTCATCTCTGGATTTTCAGCAATATTCGCTGAGGGTCGGGGGTGAAGAGGAGCTCGCGTGTTGGAATCCCACTTCAGTGTGGAGCGACACCTTCAAAAATGACCCTGCCACATTAAAGGGTAAATACGCGAGAAAACGTCCTTTAAACGCGCAAACGTGTGTTCGCGGGCCATTTTCTGACGACACACACGCCACCCGGGTGCACCAGCGCCGGGCAACTGAAGTACTCTAGCGCCACCCTGCAGCTGCAGACGGTATTGCTACTACGTGTACCGTTGTAAACACTTGGACACTGGAATCACCGCCGGCACACGTTGCGATAGAGAATAAATGATGTTTTGAAGGAAAATAAACAAATAACAGAATAAGAAATAGACGCCACATTGGTCTGTGGGGGGTTAGATAAAAGTTACACGCTCCATAAATCGGAGCAGCTGATCGGTCCCCCATTGACAGCAGCAAACCGTAAAAGTGGCCAAATATACTATACTGAATGGGCGCGAACTTCTTTCCTCGCAGTTTCAGACAGCGACCCTCAGAGCTCCTTTATTGAAAGGTGACCCCGTCCCCGGCCCGAGTGACACGGCCAGGAGTGTGTGTGGTGACCGCGGTAAAAACTGCGCACTTTGCACTCCCACGGGGGGGGTCCCTTGTGCCCCCAGCAGCGCCACACCCAGCGTGTATTTAAAGCTGCATCTTGAGCGCTTTACGCTGCCAGGGGGGGCAGAATAAGGCAGCATTTTACCGAACAAAGCGAGCAGCAGCACAAATTTCCGAATCACTTTTTTTCCAAAATATATTCCATGTAAACATGACCTAAACGTAATCTTGGGTGTTTTATTAAGCGTTCTGCAACTTTGTCATATTAAAAAAATATGACAAAATATAATTTATTTTTGTTAGATGTTTGTGTCCTCGTGAGGCTGGATTATTCCCTTAAAACATTATTTTATGTTAAACCCGAAACCTCGAAGGAAAGTGAGACTTTGAGCGTTTCGGACAGCGACAATAAATGTGGTGCCCTGTTGGCAAGCAGGTAACCACCGGCAGCCTGTCGGTGCGCTGGCGCTGGACACAGGACGCGGGTCTCAGGGTTCGCTGCTGGGAAATGGGGCTGTAGCTCGGCGTGGGGGGTGGGGGTCACACTGTGGCACTATCACACTTTCAATTCATAAAGTCCGTGTGCCGGAGTCAAGAAAAAATTCACGTTGCATAAAACTCTTGGAAATAAATGTGAGGTGTGAGGGGAAACAACCGGTAAGGAAAAGCCCTCCACCTGCACATCACTGACCATGGGACAGCATGGTAAACGGTGCACCGCTTCAGAAGGACTAAGGTCCCTCATGAAAATAGATACTTCTGTTTTCTTTAAGAAATGAAAACTGGGACTGGGATTCATTGAGAGCTCTCACACCCGGTCTCTTCACCCCCCGCCCCCACACGCACACCCACACACACAGAACAAAGCATGTACCGCATAGTACAGTACTGCATGTATCTCACTGTTGGCTGTTCCTCCCTCACTTAGTAAAGGCAATGGCCAGTAAAATCCCCCCGATTCAGACACTGTACTGCGTTTAGTTGCAATAAATACTTTTACTCGACTTTAGGCTCTCACATCGGAACATTTATACAAGTTCAGATGTGCGTTCTGTGCTAATGTCACCGGCTGAATAAAGAGTTGCCGCTCAGTGCTTTCCGGCCACATGAAACAAAGTGCACAGCAGGTTTTAATGCCCTGGTTGGGTTCATTAAGGGCCCAAACGGACGGTTCCCTGGGGCCGTGTTGTAATGAGAGACAGAATGGCGGCAGTAGGAGTCCGGTTCTGTTGCCTGGACAATGATGGGGACCTGGGCTTCATTTTCTTCATTAAGGCTTTAACTCATGGTTCTTTCAGTTGGTCGCATCACTAGAGCTACAAGTTCTTTTATTCGTGTTAATCTTAAATCCTCATAAAGAATTAGTTGATATCAGTATGCTTGCCAATTCACACCTAAAAAAATTACAATGTGGCCAACCACTGAGCATCAGATTTGTTTAACATCAAAGTATTTGGAGCTTTCTGAAGCACAATGAGGCTGCAGCAGAGTTTGTAGACCATGTTAATGTTTGTTACCATATGGCTCAAATTCATGTTCAACAGAGATAATGTGCTTTCACAGTCAGCGAGACACAACAGTACAGATGTTCACACACACTGGCAGGTCCATGTTTAGCCTGTTGGAAACATCCAGGTCATCCAGAGAAAACATAAAGCCCACAAATGTATGCAACTGAACTAAAGCAGCTCGCTTCTCATCACAGCTGCATCGTGTGTGTGTGATGCTGTAAGACAAAGGTGTACAACTACACTGGGCTCTCGTGCATCTGAGACACCACTGCTTCCCCATGTCCTTGTACCTCAGTCAGACCTCAGCCATCAAATTCAGTTGGCCAAACAACAAACACATTGTACAAGACAAAGGAATGTTCCCTCAACTCCAGGTATCTTCTGCTCTTGATCAACACCCGGCTAACAGTGCCCTCCAATGCCCCAAAACTCACCATCAGATCACAGTTAAAGGTCAAACTGTTTTTTAAGTGTTTGAGGAAGAGATGCTATAGAACACAAAACAGCATAGAGAGGTATGGGTTCTGCTGCATGTTTAGACACATATCCTTGTCTCTTACATTGGAAATGTTTTTTTTTATTAAGTGCATTGTGTTGTTTCACAGATCCAGAGTTATGGCTTTGGATTTCACATTACACTTAAGTATCATGTGTAGCAAACTGGAGACTCAAAATTAATTGTAACGTGAGTGGTCACATGAGTATGTAAGTATGTGTGTGATGTGCTATTGCCTGGATGGGTATGTACTAAGTACAGTGTACGTGACATTCTAAGGAACCTTGGACAAAGGCAGCCGGTAACAAAAACGAATGCTAATAGTGCTTCGGTGTAACCTCAAATCATTCTTTTTGATTGTCCTAAATATGATTTATATGCTGCTCCGTTCTGACTTGGGCAGCATGATGTACACAGTTATTAAGATCTCTCTCTTTGCCATCAGCCACATGATGTCCACAGGGAAATAGGCTGACTGTGTTTCAAACAACCGTTAGCAGTTCCATACATCACCAAAATGCCTCGACAAACAGTTTACACTGGACCAGAAGGCTGGTTCCCTCTTGCGTGACGGCTACACATTTTTAACATCTACACCTGAAAACACGTGGGCCGGCGAGCCTTACTGGCAAGAAGCCCAGTCTGCCTGCAAGCGCAGCACTGGACGCAGCACCCAGAAAGGACCGCTATTTAGTCCACGTCCGCTCGACACGAGGTGGAGCCAGTCAGAAAGAGGTAGCACACGATGCACGCTGTGAGCCAGAAATCCAAACAGGATACCGTCAAGTGTGATAATGTTGTTTGGTTTTTTTTTTTTAAATCCCATGTACATCTCATGCAAAGTTCACAGTGCACTGAGGAACATTTGAAAAAGTACCAAAATAGCACTTACACTTCTCAAGTAACAATAAACATTTCTTGCTTTAGTCACACCTTCTCTACAAAGAGATTGTGACCCAACATATTTCTGTTTCTTAATTTTACAAGGTAAAAATGCACATAAACAATAATGAAGGGTAGGTGGTACGTGTCTGGGCACCTGCGTATGTGCGCCCAAACCTCAAAAAGAACACGGCAGTCAATTTTTGACATTGTCTGCACAGGTTTGCAGTATGAAAAACTCGCCCATCTACAATATACTCCACAGCAGTTGATGTTTAATTACTTGGGGAACAAATCAATAAATCCTTGTTTAAGGGAATTAGTTAATAGATTTCTGACTTTGTTTATTTTGTTCTCCCTCTATCCCTTCACAGCTATCAGCAAAAATACATAAATACACACACGCACATGTTTAGGATGACTGAGATTATCAGTGGTATAATATGAAATTTTTACAAATTTTTTGGTCAACAATTTACAATTTTCCACATTCATCACATTCGTGCCTTTGCAGCAGCACTAATAAATTAATTTGTCTGATTCTGAACATTGCATTCAGTTCATTGTAGCAGCTACTACAAAATCTAATGGAAAATTTCCTAAAATCATTGACCTTTATGTTTTTGGCTTCTCATCCACATGAACTGTCAGTAGGTCTTACTATGAGGCTGCCATGGTGTTAGCAGGTTAGGATAAGATAAGACTGAAGGTTAGGATGGTGGATCCCCTTTGGAGCACTAGCCCTTTTATTAGCACTTTGTGTTTGTTATGAATATCTTTTAGTTATGCTGCCCTAACTTGTTCCACCAAGGCTATATTTACTTTAAATACTCCAAAAATGTTTGATTATTTTGCTCCCTCCTGCTCTAGGAGGGTGAAGATGGTCTCCAATTCACAGACCACCAGCTACAGCAAACACCCGCCATGCAGCAGGAGATCCGTGCCACCAGTGGACCCAGTGGGGGGGTTCCGGCACAGACCCAGTGTCCGGAGGCCAGCAGCACTTCGCACATCTTAACTGCTCATTTCTCTTCCACACATCATTGTTGCGGACTCTCATCTGACTGCCTTCCTTACGAGGGGTATAAGATTATTTTTCATTTTCTCAGAAACATTCACTTTCAGCTACATTATAATGAGTAAATGAAACTTAATGTCTAGATTTACAGGGAGAACTAATGATCTGATTTCATTTTTTTGGGAAAATTTCTTGCTGTTATTACTGTACCTCCACATGTATTTTTATTAAATAAATGAAGACACAAAAATAAAATGTGCATGACCAAAAAATTGTTAAAACTTTCCAAAACGAGAAAAAAGACGTGCTTTTTCTTAAGGTTCAATTTGAACTATGAGCAGATTATAATTCTCTGAATCAAAATACTACAAGACTTTACGTCAGGCAGTTTTAATTTTATTAATAGTTATACATTTTATCTCAGTTTAACTAAAATGCTCATACTTGTAATTTGTGTGGACACCTCGGGCCACATTCAAGGAAATAAGCGGCTTGTGCAAGAAAAATGTGCCATCTTTGTGGGAAAATGACTGGTTTATAACGGTCGCAGTTTATGTTCCTTCGCACATTTCGGCTGGAAAAATGCAGCACCGTCTCTGTTCCGATTTATTGGTTCGTTTCGTTGCCACGTTGGTCGCCGATATGCGCCGAAGTGCCAGGCGCTCGACCTCACTTTTTTACTGCAAATACGAACGCCCTGCGTCGTTCGGCCATGTTCAGCATAACCGCTGTCACACCGATTTCTACCCTCGTGCTCCTCGTGAACTGCCTTCTGCACTAAACGTGTCCCCTTCTGTCATTTCTGGATGTTCAAAAACATCATCAAAGAACAGAAAAGCCGATGAAAGCTAAGCGGATTTAAAAAAAAAAAAAAAAAAAAAACTTCTCGATTCTGTGGTTTAAACTTGGCCGTTTTCTTCCCTCCACTTTCACTGTTTGTTCAAAATCGCGCCCTGTGTCCCCGGAGTCGCCGGCCTCATTCCTCTCCGTGCGACTCTTACGATTAAATATTAATGTTGGCGTTTACCTTCGGCTCCCATGTGCTGGTACCATGTTATTACCGCGGTACACGCAAAAATACGCAGTCGCAGGGGCGAAAACACTGTATGTGTTTCAGAACACACGCACACACGCACACACACGCACGACAATGACAGCCAAGATCAAGATCAATGTTAATTTCATCAGTTCGATGAATTGATGTTAACGAACCGAACCGAACCGAATCGTGTCTCACACTCGCTCATTCACACAAACACATGCACACAATACAGTGTATCGAGCAGCAAACGGGTCTGTTTTAAATTGTGCCAAAGGACCGTTTGAAGCGATTGCGAGATCACACTCACTCACTGCGCAGGCAGCGGAGAACCAGAGCATCCTCCCTCCGCACACTGGACCGGGTTCGGGCGGACCGAGTGCAGAACCTACCCGGGTGAGTTCGGTGCCCATGAGCACGAGGAGGGCCAGGCTCAGGAGTTTGCTCGCGGGCTGCATCTCGGGGCAGCGTGGTCACATGCAGGTGGTCGTGCTCGCGCTGTCGCCGGTGCTCTCCCGGTCTCGACGTCCCGGTCGCGGAGTCCCGGTGTCGGAGTGCCAGCGTCGGTGTCCTGGTAGCGGGCCCTCGCAGCGCAGCTTTCAGCGGCCCAGGAAGAGAGCGCGGCCAGCGCGGCGATCACTGTGCATATTTATCGCCCGCCGTTTCTGCCGCTCCGCTCCGCCGGCCAGCCGGACACGCGCGCCAGAGCGCAAGCTCAGCAGGAGTGCAGAGCAGCACCGCGCGGGGCCAAAAGAGACACGAACGTGTGCGGCTTTTGCCCGAATGCGCCGTTCCTCCGAGGGGCGACGAGGCACCGGCGAAAGGGAACGGCCGGGGGCTGAGGCGGCTGCAGAAGCGGGAGGAGGAGGAGTGGCAGCGCTCGCTGTAGCCGTAGCCGGAGCGGCAGCTAGCCGCGGTGCTGAAACCGGATATGACGTCAGCCGCGCGTGGGAAATTCAAGCTGGGAGGAGAGAGAGAGAGAGAGAGAGAGAGAGGGGAGGAGGGGCCGGTGCGGGAACATGAAATATACGGTGCGGGCAAGAGACAAGGCTCGAAAATTAATTTTTCATTTTCACTAACATATGGCCCGTTCTGTAATGTACTGCAATGTTCCATACATATAAATCACGTGCATGCCTTTGTGTGGCGGTTCCCGCCGGCGCTACCGCCGCCGCTGTTGTTGCTATGGCGACAAGCTACGTTTGGCCTCCTGCGCGGCTGATTTATTAAAACAGGGAAACAGTTATTGCAAACTTTCGCCTCAGCAAAGGAAAAATATTGGAATATGCCTGCAAACTACGGGGCTAATCTTTTGAAGGTTGAAATGTACAGTCACAAAGCTCAAATGATAGTTCGCTTGGCAACAGAGCCATAACCATTACGTTCATTTAAAATTATATCCTTCAGATTAGGCCTTTATTGCATTTTTTTTTGAGACACTGCATGAACATCTCCTGTCCAGTATTACAGGAAGGAATATGATTTTTTTTTTCATATCTTGCATGAGGCCTTCCATTCTTAAACTTAAAATGGGCATTTCAAAGAAATTATACATAATAGTAGATTTTAAATCGTTGCCAATTATACTGGTGTTTGAAACCATACCCTGCAACTGTACAATGAAATGACTGTGGAATGCATCTGTTGCATAAAATAGCACCAAAATTCTGCACCGCTGAAGGCTACAGGCCAGAGGAGGTGAGTCTGTTTCCCAAATTTTTTGTATGCTCTTTGGTGTCAATGTACAAATGATTCAAATTACTCTGCCACAAAAGATCTTCTGAATCCCTGTGTCTCCACGGCGTCCCTGCAGTTTGGCCCCGTTTCCTTGTAGAGCACAGGCAGCGACCCAATGGCATCCTGATTGACAGAATTTGGGGCTGAAAGCATTTCTTCTCCCGGCTCTGACGCTGTCAGAACTTCTCAAAACTTTCCTAGACAATTGGCCTGGAAAGAAACCATGGCCGGGTTGGGTATCTGGGCGCCTGACTGACAGGTGGCTTTCTGTATTTTGGCTGAGAAAAGTGTGTGTTGCTGTGAGCTGAAACGGCCCCATGATGATGTGGCTGTCAGCCAGAATTGCATACAGAGAATACCTGTCTGTCTGCGTCTCTCTCTTATCACTGCAGAGAGAAAGATGAGAATGAGAACACTGAACCTTTCTAATATTGCCACTGCTTGCATAATCCCGCGTGTGACAGCACCATATTGCACTTTTCTGCATCTATTTTTTACATTTTTGGTTACCGTTCCTTTATCTGTTTGCAGACGCTACAGCGTTTGCTGTTTGTCTAGCACATTTTCCAGTTCGAAGCCTTGTACAGTCATACAATATACAATTCCTAAAAAAAATTAATAAATAAAATTTTGCTTAAAATTAATTATACATGTTGTTGTTAAGTGCCGTCGAGTCGGTGTCAAACATTTGCACAATTAATAAGCAAAGTTTTCTTTTGGGAACATCTAACCAGGCCATTGTATGCCTGTGTGTCTGCATTTTAGTATTTACCCAGGGATTCTGAACTCACTGCTTTGGATACTTTTGACAGCATAAATCCACCTTCACCGAGCTCCACTCCAGCAAACGTAACTACCATCTTCTCCAGTGGCCAACACTACCATTGGCAAATGTGCTATTAGATATCGCAGACAAAATGGAGTCCGGCGACTTATACTGTAAAGCAGCACATTAGCTAATTTATTCAGATAGGTTTTATCACTGCAGGCTACTTCAGTTTAGATGTGCGTATGTAAATATCCAAGCTAATTTTAAAGTTGACATGTAATAATGCCTGAAGTGCCATGAAACTGATAAAACAGTTGACTATGACATGGGCCTAGATCTCCAAACTGCTTCTCAAGGTGAAGTGGCTTCACAGTCTTTCATCACAAACACAAAACTCATCCAACATCAATTTGCGATTCTGGGTCAGTGTCACCACAAAGATGCTTCATGCATCGGGAACCCTGCGTTTACCGAAACGCTGATCCAGCTGCAGAGGCTTTTGGTGTGTTGCTATGGTAACTTTTCAACTTGTGGGCAGAGTTCTGGAGAGCAGAGCCTGAACCCTATTAGGTTCTTGATCCAGGCAGTTTACAGTGTGCTGCCAGGTCCATTCAACCTGTACAGCTGAGGAGGAGAAGCTGATTCTTCATCACCTTTATTTTCAAAGAGAGCCTCATTTCAGCATGTTCTCTGCAGCTGCTCAAAGCACCAAGTGAGGGCAACAATCACCGGTGCAGCCACCATTTCAACCAGGCAGTGGCAGACTCTAGTGTGGACACAGAGCACAGCAAGACATGCCAGCCAGCTAAGGAGGTCATAGTATTTGTGAAGGAAAGAAAAAGAGTAAAGCTAGAACATAAACATTTTTCATGGCTCTTGGTGATGATGAGAGGCTGGCAACTGATGGTTGACTTAGGGAGGCAGCTCAAGTTTCCAGCCTCTTTAAAGTAGAGACAATTTTGAGGCCAACCACTGTGTTATTGCTAGAGGCCTCTAACCAAATCAGCTTGCTGGAGCTTACAGTGTCTTGGAAAGAGAGGCTAAAAGAAGCTTATGAAAGGGAGATGGAGATCTATGACTAGGTGGTACTCAAAAGGCTGGAATCCACTGTAATAGGGAAGTCTTTGGATAGCACATATAAAATATAGGGTATTAGTGGCTGTTAGAGAGACGAGGAATTCCATGTAATTTGTTGGTGAGGCAGTGGAGAGAACATCTACATGGCTATGGATCAGGAGAGATGAGGTGTGGGTTCAAAGTAGTGCTACCTGGACAGAGGCCTCTGAGTGATGGTGGGGGTATCCTGGGTGAGAGTGTCTGATGCTGAAAGACCATAAACAACTAATAACCCCAGGTTACCTCACAAATGATGTGTCCATGTCCATCTCAAAATGTGTGTTGCTGGAAGCCAGAGCATCACACCCCTAGCCGGACAGGACACACCTTGGCAAGCATTAAAATAAAATAGGGAGGCTGTATAAACTGAGTGAGAAGAACGCCACACAAACACATTATTTGAATGGAGCTTGATATTTTTATTGTCTCTTTGTCATTGTGATGGCATGGCGATTTTAAACCCCAGACCCTGCAAAAATCTGGAATAATCAAGTCCTCACATTGTTAATTTGTGCTGCATATCTCTAATGTTCTCTCTTTGCAGTGGAGCACGAAGTGGATGGATTCTATTGAATCTGAAACCCATAAACCCCACAGCAAGTTTAATTCACTCGCCCTTTTATAGCTGAAATTGCAGTGCTTGCTGTAGGGTAAAATGTGGTAGAAAAATACTGCTTGACCTTTCTTTGACCTTTTTTCTGAGGAGGGCAAGTGATTAAGAACCTCTGATAACACTCGTGAGCAAAAAAGAGAATAGTTTCAAATTTTGATGTCCACCAATGTTGTACCATGTTGTTCTCTGCCCCCAGAATAAGCACTGGCTAAGAACAAACTTGGATTTTTATGAATCAGAACACTAAGTTTGTGGCCAAAAGGACAAATTTCTACCAAAAGTACTTTGGTACAAATACAGACAGTCCCCGATTTACGATGGGGTTACATTCCGATAAACTCATCGTAAGTGAAAAATACCATACGTCAAAAATATATTTAATACACCCAACCTACCTGTCAACAACGAAAGGTGGGTGGTCTCTCTACCCCCATCTTTAGACTTATCACTGATTGGATGACTGATTGGCACAGGAACCAATCGTGAATGGGATTTAGTTCCTACCCGGACTTCCTGTCAGTGCTCAGTTTCCGCTGCCCCTTGTGAACTCTCCTGCTACTACTGTCTCCTTATATTTTGTTTATTTTGAGTTGTGCCATTGTTCCATTTTTGTTTACTTCCATTCGCTAATGTTTAGTGTTACCGCCCGGCTAACGGTAAAATTCTTTGTCGGAAACAGCACTCAATACAGAGTTTAACGGAACTTAAACTTATTACCGTGTTGTCTCACGATTGCATCCACCGACCCATGCCATAACACCTACCGAACATGATAGCCTAGCCTAGCCTACCTTAAAAGTCATTACAGGTTTTCTGCTTTCATGTTTCTCCTCAAGAGTAATTGCATTCCTCTTCTTCTCACCAGTAGCAGGAGACACAGGTGGGTGTTAGGTAGATATGACGGATGCACAAAACACAATGTAGATTTGGAGGGGTATCCAAAAAACACTGTAGACTACCAGTTGTATACACTAGGGACTGCGTGGCAGAGTGGGAGATGAGGATCGCTGCTTCTGCCCAGCATCATGAGAGAGTATCGTACCGCATATCGCTTGCCCAGGAAAAAATCTAAATTCAAAATTCGAAGTACAGTTTCTACTGAATGTGCATCGCTATCACACCATCCTAAATTCAAAAAATCACAAGTTGGTACCATTGCAACTCGGGGACCATCTCTAAATAAATTGTTCCTCATTTGTGTGTTTGGACTAAGAACCCGAGTCTGTCATGTCTGAGATGTCCGAGAAAAGTGAATAATTCCTTTAGCCCAGAGCATCCTTTTTAGTTGTCATTGGAGTTGGTGACGGTGAGATGTTTCTGGATCTGCAGTGCTACTACCTCATACTGTATGTGTCCAGTGCAGGTATTGGAGCTTTTCAGAGTGTAAAAACTAAAGACTTAACAGTCTGAGGTAAATTGCCCTCTACGGAGACAGGGCCACAGAGCCTGGAGGGATATTTGACTTCACGGCTGAGAGCACTTGTCAAATTGTCTCACCGTAAATGTCTCCTAACACGGAGATGTGTAGCAGGTATCTGAGTCTTGCAATAATTTACCATCTGCCGGATCAGGTGTTGCATCTACCCTCTCCGCCATTGCCTGTCCAGCATCTTCAGTGTAACTTTCCAGTGGCCACACGCAGAACACATGTTAATGTGTGAGGTTTGCTGCTTGTTGCCTATTTGAGGACAGTGGCCATGTGGTACCTCAGTGAGAGTTCTAAAAATAAAACAGGATCGGGGTTGTCATGCTGTTGCCTTATGGTTCTATTGCAATCTGTGAATGGTCTTCACTGCATCATCATTGTTTAATAGTGAAGTTAAGATGGACGGTGCATTAACGCCTCGGGATCTTGGCTCTGTCTTAATGGAAACCTGAGCAGGGGGAAGCAGGGATGGGGTTGGGAGTTGGGGGTGGGGCATCGGTCCTTTTGTAAAGCAGTCTGGTGTCCGTGTTGCATTCGGAAAGCAGGGGTTCAACCTTCTACGCGTTCTGAAAAGTCCCTGCTTGGTGTGTCACAGAGGAGAAATGAAAGATCAGGCTCTGGATGCTGGTGACAGCACCACAAAGGCTTCATTTACAGCGCAGTCTGGGTGGAGGCTGGGTGAGGGCCTGTCCTTTTATTTCCTGTGTAACATATTGGCTCATCTTGAGCCCAGATCTGGAGCAATGCGCCTCTCCTCCAGTGGAGCTTTGCACATTCTACACTTTATTTTCCTAATGCTAAAGTTGATGAGCAGAAGAAAAGAAAGGAGGAATAAAGGAGTTAAATCCTCCAAAAGCTGTTCAATGCTTCGCTGCAGTTTAGAGGGGATTAAAGGGCTATTAATGACAATTGAAAATATGGGGTCTGAACTGTATCTGCAGAGGACAAACAACCAGCAGGCTAGGGGCTAATTCAAGGCAAGAGTAAACCCACAGCACATCTGTCGGTAGGTCAGCAGGTACGCAAGGTGGACTGGGGTTCACCTGCGGGTTCAGACTAGCCCCTGGGGGAAACGTAACCAGTCCACTGGACCTCTGAGAATTATTTCTAGCTCTCATCTCAGATAACAGAAGGTGAAAATCTGCTTTGCTGTGGCTGTCTTGTGTGAAGGGGAGAGAAGGGAGTAACTGAACAGCTCCAAACCGGGGGTCCCTTGTTAACACGTTATTACCCTCACTTCACAATGGAGCAAACCTCTTTGAATTAATGAATAAATATTCATTATTTACTCATTCATTCAAAGAGGTTTGAATGAATGAATGAATGAATGAATGAATGAATGAATGAATGAATGAATGAAAAAATGTAAATGAATAATTGTAAATATATGCTTTATACTCTAATATTTCTGTCCCGATTTCAGTCATGTCTGTGTGATCTTTGTGAATTTTATGGTTGCCTTTCCAGAAAGGGTGCGTGCGTACGCGAGCGTGCACGTGAGCGTGCGTTCGTGTGTTCATTTCCGCAGGAGAGGCACAGAGCGACAGAGGGATAGAAAGCCTCAGCTGCACGATGAACAAAACACTGCTGGGAGTTCATGGGGGAGCAGGAGACTGTGTGCCCACTTGGTCCTGCATGCTGCACACACTGCCAGCTGGTCTGCTCTGCATTCCCTTCCATCTTAAGCTGCTTTAAGTAAGTTTTAAAAGTTAGCAGCTGAGGAGTCTCTCGACAACCAGGAGGACCCTTCCCAGTATGGCACTGGAATGCAGAAGACATCATGCCCAAGGGTCTGCAGCCAAGAACAGGAGGGCAAGCAGATGGCCCACCTGTCCGGGCCAGCAGGATCGCATCACAGGCAGAAAAACAAACAAAGTGCATTTCCAGGGAGCGCTTGCTGCTGTTTTCTCTTATGTCATTGCTTAACTGATGGATCTGACCAAAACAACTTAAATTTTTACTATGTTTACTGTTTCTGATACTGCTGGGCTTGAATACCAAGGGCTTTTCAGCCGGATCCATGGAAAAATTTGAAAGGGTAGCCTTAAGGCGGTGCATCCATCTCCTTAAGCATTAAACAACATTCTGCAAAAAGCGGTTTGTCTATGTGTGGTGCATCGTAGCCACAGCTGCGGTTTCTCCTGCTTCTTCCTTTTATTCAGATTAAAAATAGGAAGAAGTCTCAGCTGCCTTCACACTCACCAGCCACTTTGTTAGGTACGCATATCAAGTACTAGTGCAGACATTCTTTGGCCCTCATAACAGTTTGGATTTAGCAAGAGGGTGCTGGGCACATTCAACGGGATTCTTGATCCATGATGGTGCGACAGAGTCGCGCAATGTCTGTAGATTTTTTGGCCTTTCATTGCTTTCCACCTCATCCCAAAGATGTCTATTAGCCTGAGGGGTGGAGACTGTGCTGGCTGCTAAAGTAAAGCAAAGGCACTGCTGTGTTTTGGAACCATTTAGAGATGGAAAGGTCTGGCTGGCAAAGGTAAGACTGACCATGAACAGATGCACCTGGTCAGCAGCAATGTTTTGGTACTTCGTGGCATTCAAAAAAAGCGAATTTGATACTAAAACAACTAATATGTGAAACAACATAAGAAAACATTCCCCACACCATTACACTCCCACCACCACCAGTCTGTACCTGCCTGTACCAGGTAATAAAATGGCCAGTGAGTGTGTGGATTTCATTACTCTGCTTGAATTGCTGTTGCAGTCACATTTTATTAAATAAAAGACAAAACATTTTTTTTGCATTTGTTATATTGGTGAGCAGTAAGGATTTGCTTGTGTGCGATGAACTATAGAGAAACCTCTCTGGTCATTACAGGATGTCTCCTATAGAGGCCTCAAAACCTGCACAAGAAGTAGTTCTTGAAAACTTTTGGGGAAAGGCATCTGTTTAACAAGACAAATGAAGGTATACAAAATTATGACTAAATCATACACAAGCTATTCAGCAGATGCTATCATTTCTATGGTTCTAAACAGTCTGGAATGGTAGAAATGGAGCTAAAGCAACACTTCACATCTAGCTGTCATTTTTTGGATACTTACACATTGTTGACTTGTCACAACAGTTGTTTTCAGGTCTGTACATTTCCACAAACTTGTGACATGTTTGGCCAGATATTTCTGGGGAATGATTTCTCTGGATGTTGAGAACAAGTTCAATTGTTAATGATTCCTCCTAGGGACACAGCAGTTGGCCTCAGACCTGCCCTGAACATGGCATCATGCTCAGTCCAAGTGCGAAGTGGCTCCCGGGGCTCTCGTCTGAAAAGGTCACGGCAGCTCTCTGAAGTGCACCACTTCACAGCAGAGACCTTTGCACTTTAAAAGGAATAAAATCATTGTAGGCCAGAAGGGTGTCGGGATTGTGCTCAGAAGTGCAGCTGAGGGCAGTGATGTCCAGCCCTTCTAATCCTCTCTAGCATCTATGAAGGCCGTGGCAATAAGGCACCAGATCTCGCCTCGCCTCTAATGCTTCATCCTGGTCGGCCGTTTGAGGAGAGCAGCAGGACATTTCTTGCAGCTCTCAGCACCAGCAATAATCCATCAAAGCTTGGCACAAAGGCCCGAGCTGCAGCGTATAGATTTGTGTTGAGCAACTCAAATCTTCCTGCAAAATGTGTCAATGCTGAGGTTCACACTAACGCTCTTGAAAAATATTCATTGACAATAACTGCTTGTCCACTGTGGAGTGTTGGTGGTTTGAGGCCTGACACACGCACACACACACATACACAAAATAAATAGTGGGTACCTGAAGTGTACGGTCTGGGCTGTGTGAGGAAGCAGGAGCACCCAAAGGAAAGCAAGAAAAGGGAGAACATGTAGACTCTGGACTCAAACATACATCTGACCCCCACTGCCACTGAGCTTTGAGGTACAACAGCCAATATATCTAGTGTGTGTGTTCTTGTGAGCAGGTTCAAGGTTTAAAGAGTGTGCTGAGGCTGCACGTGCATTTGACCGCTCTGTGGTCAGCATCCGAGGCAGTCAAATGATGCTCATGTGAAGGGACCACAGTCAACCCCCCCAGTCTCCCATCATTGCAGCACATGAACTGAACCCATCAAGGCCAAGTCATTGCGACACAGCCAGCGGACCTCCGTACACGGATGGCGTGAGCAGAGATTCAGCCTCAGTATCCGTTCACGGCTCCCCGCTCCCTGCTTTACGCTGCACCGGAACATTGTTTGGCGCACATTACCATGCAGAGAAAAGAAATGTTAAATCTTTTGCACCAGTTTTGTTAATTCAATCACAGTTCCCTTGCCCATTGTTGTGCTCGCCTACATTCCCCGTCAAAAAAAAAAAAGATTTTTTCCCCTATATACCTCTGAATATGTCATTTGCATGAAACCAGTAATAGCCAAACAGACCTTTCAGATGCTCCCAGAGAGCTCAGCTGCCACAAAACGGTGTCTGCCATTCCATTAAAAAAGAAAAGAGGAGAAAAAACATCTGAAATGCAAATTCTGCCCAGAAGGGGAGAAAAATCATGAAGAGGCCATTTTCAATCAAGGTGATATTTGTCTTCCCGTAGCTGTAATTTCCCTCAGTGAATACCTCATTACACGGTCATTAGACCCTGATTTCCTGCACTTTGTGCTGCGTGAAACAGCCAGACCGAGCTTCACGCTGAGCTTTTTCAAAATGCTCAAGTCCTGCAAAGTTGTTTCCCCCTCCGTGTCTCAGTCCAGCACCAGCACAGCCGCCCCTTCAGTCTCTAAGTCCCGCTGTCTGTCCACCTATCTGTGCTGCTGCCTCGTTCTCCCTACGAGCAGCAGGGGAGCGGATCTGCTCTCCTCCATCTGCCTTCTGCACCCGTGATGATCGATGCCAGGCAGATACCTGGAAGTCATTTTTAGAGCCTGGTCTAGCGAAGGAGCACTGAAGCCACTGACAAATACAAGCATCCTCTTCCTCGCTATGCGACGTTTGCACGTCAATGCCAGTCAGCCAGTCGAACCCCCAAAAGGTGTTTTTTTCTCTTCTACCTGTTTAACTTACCTACATTCACCCCCTTCTGCCCCCTTTGTGCACGCTGTTGTTGCCAAAGTTGTCGTCTACTCCTCTAAGTTTTCAGTATTACATCATCATTAAATCAAACAATATTACATTATGAACATATTTGGAACCAGAAGGCTTTTCCTAGTAGCTTATTTTAAATTTGTAAATGACCTGGATGCACAAATAAACTGGAAAATGTTCGCATCTTCGAAAAAAAAAGCTGCAACTCAGCCGTTCAAAAGGTGAGGACCAGTGTATTTCTTCTGAGCCCTGAGGCAACCCGAAGGGGAAGATGCTGAAAACGAATAAATGCGATGAAATGGCAGATTTTTCTTGGCATCTTCAGGCTTAGCCTTTTCTTAAGACGAACGGTGGCCAATTTAATAATTTCTGGCGGGGATATTTAGGTCAAAATGACCAGGCAGGTGATGCCGGTTCACATGCGACACCACTGCTAGGTTTCAATACTTCCCACCAGGGCTGTGTGAGGTGTTGCTGTGTTCTTTAAACCATTTATATGAGCGAGGGTAATTGTGGCTGCAGGGTTTTATCTAAACCCACAATTAAGTATTTTCACCTCCTTTTTGTGTGCACTGTACGTGTGGGTTTGTGAAGTCAAAGTTGAGAAGTATTGATATTGTTTGGCTGTATTTATTACCTAGGTTGCAGCAGGAAGAAACAGCCATGTTTTGCCCTTGCTTTTAAGCTCTCTTTTCAAGCCACACCATCGATGAGCACTTATTTAGGTACATATTGCATGCATGTGGTATTTACCGCATTATTTCTGAAATACTATGGCATGGCAGAGTACTAGTGTAAAAGTGGAGTGTAGCATTTTAACTGCAGGTGCCTTTGTGTTTCCAAACCTTTCTGGATGGCCCTGCTTATTTGTGAAGCTGAAACCCTTTCTGAGGACTACACATCCATTCTGCAGGGAACGGGCAGCTGTAGAGCCTGGTATTTGATTCCAAAAGATGAACGAATTAGGGTGCATTCTAACACTTCAGAAGCTGGATGAACATTTGGGGGCCATTTTTTGCCATAACAATAACTGCTCGGCTCTTGACGGTTTGTTATCTGAAGGCTGCTAAATCGCAGCAGGAGAGGACGCCATCTGTGCTGTTAAAGCCCAAGTGTGAACTGACACTTTTGACAATTAATGGCAAAAAAGTGTCACGCGCTGAATCATAAACCCCCACTCGGACGCAGTGAATAGTTGTGAAACAAAGGAAGCTCAATTGACATGAGAATAATCAAGGGATGGGAAGCATAGGCCATTCCCTCAGAGGCACCTGCAGCGTAGAACCAGTTGTCCCTCACATCTGATCGACCGCTTTTACTGATCCTGGAATGAATACCCCCCTCAAACAACAGGCAAGGCCCTAGCACTAAATAGTCTGGGGGTGCTGTTCTGAAGTTTGTAAATGATAGCCTTCATCTGTACTGTATATGGGTCCATATTTTAATTGCCGAATTCTTCCCCTCAAGGCCCCTTGTAAATAAATCACAACAGGGACCCCAAAACCAGCTGGGCATCAGTCAGTTCTCCAGGTTAATTGAAATGTCTACACTGCACCTGTACATCTTCTCAAAAAAGTTTGGAATGCAAAAAGGAACATAAAACAGCAAATCTGTGTGAGTGATGAGGAGGTTTTGGGCTGGGCTTTGTGGATCCTGAGGTGATTGTTGGACTAGAGGTGTATCTGCAACTCCTAACTCCTAACCCTAACTCTAACCCTAAACCCTAACCCTGAGGCTAAACCCTACCCTAACAAGGTAGAGAAGAAAATAGAGGTGGAGCAGCAAGGTTGGTAACCAAATGGAGTCAATGTGGGACGAGCAAGATAATCTACAAGTTGTACTGCGGTCAATACTTACATGCAGAACTGCAGCTAAAGCTACAATGAACATGTGGCTGAATGAAATTTGAGCAGAAGGACCTGGAAGTAGGGGGTCAGAAGACATTAGCATACATTAAACCATTAGTGTGGTACCTTAGCCCTTTTTAGCTGTGAGTGGCGGTGTAATGGGGTAGAATTGCACAGGCAGTGACATCCCGTGCATGGTCAGGGCAAGAGACAGCGAGTTGCATTTTATTCTACAATTTGTTGCAGTCTACAGTTTGTTCCTCCAATGGATTTGCATAAAAAATCCCACTTTAGGCAACTCAGACATCTTTTGTTGGCACAGGGCTATTTGTTGAATACATTCAGCTTTTGCTGGTCCTCTTAAAGAAACCAACGAATGCCTTATTCTGCCCTGACAACGATGAAATATGAAGAAAAAGGACTCTTCAGGAAATTCCATGGTGATGGGTACAGTCTCTACAGACCTGCTGTCACAGTGAGCAGAGTAATGGCCAGGTCATGTGGCTCTGGCTCATCTTCTCAAATAAACAGAAAGAGGCCATGTCTGAATCTGCTTGCACAGCAGCAGGGGTCACTGGACTGGAGAAACTGGTGTGGTCAGGAAATGGTCTGAGTAGCCTGTGAGAAACACGACAAACCCACCAGGTGCCACCTTCACTGTCGTCATTCTAGGTGTCTTCAAAAGTTTCTGTCCTTCCAACAGCAATATGGTTAGATGCTACGGTGCAGAATCACTGATTTTACAGGCTATTCATTTACCTCAGACCTTACCTCAGATCATTTGTTTGCCTTGAATATAAAGAAACTTGGAGCTTTGCCCAAGAATATTTGTATAAGTTTTCTCCTGAGAATTTCAACTGAAAATCGTTTTCGTTAATCATTTCAGCACTTGCAGGTCTATAGGTTAGTTAGGTGGTGATGGCTAGTCAGGGAGTAATAGCCAATCGGGGGGTGATGGCTAGTTAGCTGGTAATGGTTAGTTAACCGGTGATGACAAATCAGCTGGTGATGGCTATTTGGGTGGTGATAGCTAGTTAACTGGTCTTGTCTAGTCAGAGAGTGATATCTAGTTAGCTGGTGGTAGCTAGTCAGAAAGTAATGACTAGTGAGAGGTGATGGCTAGTTAGCTGGCAATGGCCAGTCAGCAAATGATAACTACTCAGTTGGTGATGGCTAGTCAGGGGTTAATGGCTAGTCAGTTGGCGATAGGTAGTCAGCAGATGACCACTAGTCAGGGGGGATTTCCTCAGGACTTGCAAAATCGTGTTAGAGTGCATGAGTTGCACAAAGATCATCTACTCTGTGTCAGAATAATGTGTCTTCATCCCAACCCCCCTGACAAACTTCAGTTTCTATTGCAGGAAATGTGCCTCTTATTCTGCAGACCTTGACACTGAATTGTGCTGAGAACTGCTGCACGTTCACACTGTGCTGAGGTACAACTCTAGTGGCGCTCCGCTCCAGTGGCCATGTCCTCATGTCCTGCCAGTCCTCTGGGCCCTTAGTGCTAAATCAATCATCCAGGAGTTGCTCTTCTCATCTTTTCAACCTATTTGCCACAAGAGAGCAGTCAGGGCTTAATGCACCCTGAACCCCAGCGGAGTGGCTTTGGGGTCTTTTATTAAACTTCTGCTCCACAATGTGTTGTGTCTGGTCTCTTTCCATCTGTCTCTCACTGGCACTGGTTTGTGCTGCAGCAGGAGCAAACGCTGAGCCAAAGCTACTGGGATAGAGAGGACGTTTTACACTCTCTGACACTCGAGTCATTCCAAGTGCAATCTTTTCTTCACTTTACTCTTCACGGTTTCTCACAGTACTTCTAATAGGGGAAATGGAGCATAGACAAGATAGAATACATCCTGTTTTCCAAAAGAACATGTGGACAGCATGAGGCTATCATCCCGAAATAGAGCCATTGCTGCTCCAGACTGCAGTCCAGTCCACTCTGTCTTTGTCACCACTCTAAGGACATTCAGATAGACGCTGAATATCTGAAGTTTTGATCATATTTACAGTAAGTTAGTGTTTTATGCAGAAATTACTTGTGCTTAAATGAAACATACATTTTACAGGCATTGTGTTTCAGCTTACAAATATAACTGGGACTGGAAGTCAATTTTTATAACTTGGAATGGCTCATAACTCCATCCACTACATCACCATCAGAAAGCTTAATAATACAGCCGCAATATGGACTCTATTAAGTGCAAGATGAAGTTGAATGAAATCAGCTGAAAATGAGCAATGTATCAGCCCAAATATAAGATGGTATTTTTTTCAGGGAATTACACCTAAAAAACATCGGGTTGTCTAATATCCGAGGACTGAACCTATGAGTGGTCACATACCGTATAACACCAGTAGGTGGTGTCACTTATCCTTTGGCATCAGTTATCCACAGAAATGGTCAACTGAGGCTTGCGAGTGTGAAAGACGGCCAAAGTTAGGCCAAATCAGACCGAGGAGGAGTTATGGTGCAAATTTTAAGATCGTGGTGATCAATGAGGCCGAGTTATCAAACAACTCTCAGGCAGCCAAGAAATATAAAGTTACAGGATGTTGTGTTTGAAGATGGCGAGCCCAAAAGCACCATCTTAAAAATGCTAATGTGTTTTTTAATCTTTCTAAAGATAAGACGTAATGTTCCAAAAACCTTTTTCCAAAAATGAGTGTTGAAAAGGAGGGGGCTGTCTTATAGTCAAGATCCTCTTAAATTATGGCCAATATGATAAGTACTCCTCACAAGGTGGCAACACCTCCACTTTGCAGAAATGAAGAGGTCAAATAGGAGAAGGCCGGTAACACCTACAGACCCTCTTGCAGAACAAGAAGGTGAAGCGCATGCAGGGCGTACAACTGCTGTAGATAAAGATAAACTCAGGTTCGCTGCCAACACATCTGCACAAACGTGCAGTCTTCCCTTCTTCTTGTGGGTGGGTTGCGGGGTCACGGTTCGAACGATGAGGCTGTGCTTTGTGTTTGTGTTTATTAATCAAACCTGGGGCGGCTGGCCATGGTGGGTCCAAAGCCTGCTTATTTTCTCATAGGTTTTCTCCCCACGCATTAAACCTGCAGTCACCGAGCAGCATGAAAGCAGCTACAGGGCCAGTGATCCCTGCGGGACGCAAGCCCACAAAACTTCAGGGGGCCAGATGCACTGGGGATGGCGGTTGGTGTTTGGTTCGAATGCACCGAGTGCTTGTGGCATTTTCCTCTAGAGCGGCACTCAGGTTCACCACAAGGCCACAAGGGACGTCACGGGGAAGAGACGGTGATATGCAGCCCAAAAGTTGTTCTTTAGTCCATTTCAGTAACTCAAAATCCAGATAGCAGGACTGCCTCTAGTTAACAGTAACAGATGTGCAAGAAAAGATGTGCAAGAAAAACCTCTTCATGTAGCTGGAAAGGAATAAGATTATAAGATTATAAATGATAAAATGCCCTAAAAAGAGACTGAAGCAGTTCCCATTTGTTGAGGTACAAACAGAGAGGCAGAACTGAGGAAGTTACCAGAATTCTCATTTTAATGGGGCCCCCCCACCCATGTCATTTCACCGCACAAAATCGTAATCCAGGAGCGGGTATCCAACCTGTCACTCACCGACTGTCAGCTTTTTACATGTGCCAGTGTAAATTTCCTTGGGCACCAGGGAAGATTTGCAGAGCGTCAGGGCCCAGATGGAGGAGGATCTCTGTAATCTGGTAGAATGGGAATCTCAGCTGACGGCCACCAGCGGGAGCAGCGAGGAGATCAGAGAAATGTTCAGCTCATGTCAGGGTGGTCTCTGTGGCTTTCGAGAGAGAGAGCGAGAGGGAGAGAGAGAGAGAGCGAGAGAGAGAGAGAGAGAGAGAGAGAGAGAGCCCATTCCCCTCAACCACCTGGCATCAGGTGCTGCCTCAAATGGGGTTGCTTTCCATAAACCTCACAGTGCTTTGTCTGTAAGCCTTTTCTGTTTAAACATGTGGCAGCTTGAAAATGCAATGGGAGTGTTTTTAATGAGAGATTTAAAGGATTAGTTCATATTAGGAGAGGGACCAAACAGCTCAAGCTCATCTTTCTACAGATTGGATCTTTGAGTGTTTTCAGAAATTGAACATTTCAACACTTAAGAAATTGAGCAAAATCGGTGTTCGACAGCAAACTGTTCAGTCGTAAATAAAGACCTGAATTACAGAAAATGGCCTACACAGCACAATCCCGGTGCCTGTTTCGGGTACCTTTGCAGCCCCCACATCCCCCACTCAGGGTGCCATATCCCCCAGAGTCCCTGCCCCTACCACTCCACCTCCAGCCCCACCACAGTCCTGCTGTCTTCCAGTTTCTCCCAGGCCACACGACCAGCTGCCTAGAAAGACCCTGCTGTTGAGGATTCAATATATAGCAACTGGTCTTTACTCTGTAAAGGTGGGGGGCAGGGGCAGCTAGCGGGGAGCTGCCAACATTAAATTAATCTTTTAACAAATTCATAACAATAATAATAACAAATTCATGCTAAGGAGACCTTTCGAAAGCCCTTACTCTGCATTATCACCACATTTTAGAAGAATTCCCCTTCAATAAAAATGTTGAGCAAACCCAGGTTGCTTGAACTTAGTTGCTTTAGAAAGTGGCAAAAAAAAAATCACATTCAGCTGCTGTGCTACGAGGGCCAGGCGGTCATAAAGCAGCCCTTACAAATATTTATTTTGAGGTGAATTTTTAAACATTGTCAACAGGAGATACTGCGCGCCATATGTTGGATTTCACACAGTCCACCGTGGTGTGATACGTGTGTGCAGAGTGCCTCAGATGTGAAGGTGTGTGTTTATTCATTTTTCTTCCCTGCTGATTTCCATGTTGGCTTCATTAACACTTTCCCCACTTTTAAAGTCTTTGGTGTGAAGTTATGCATTAGTCATGCTTTAAAATAAGAAGTTCACGTGGTTTTCTCGGGGAGGAATCCCTGAGCTCATCTGCGGTATGCAGAACCAGTGCTGCTTTCACGCTGAGCGATGCGTTTTCAGGGTATATTTGGAGAGTTTGTTCATAAACTGCACATTTTTATGCTTGAAACTAAACATGGCCACTGCAGTACTGCACTAGTGTGGAAAAAGTTAAAAAATTTAACTCCTGCTAAACATCTCTTACAACCAAAGGCAACATCCACCTATTTTTGTTAACCACTTATCCTGATCAAGGGGCACTAGGCTATCAAACTGTGCCTAGATAGGACACCGGTCAATCACAAGGTGACCACACACACACACACACACACACACACACGTGATTTAAAGTGGACTATCTTCTTGACTTGTGTATGTACTATACAGTTATTTTTATTAACAACAAACAGTCGTATAACTTCAAACACACCTGCACACCTACACAGTTTTGATCTTCCTCATTACCGATACAGATATTATAATAATAAAAGTTTATTCTGTCACATACATACTGTTTTAACAATAGGATAATGATATAAGAAATAATAATACTGTTGCAATGAGGAGGCAACAAGAAAAATAATAACACATTAGTTTGTACTGAAGCAAGGCAGCTAAGGTGAGTAGAAAAGTTTGGGAAGAACAGGCACAGCCATGCTAATGGGGGATGCTAGCCGGCTAGGACTCACCTTTGGACTCTCCCCTCTGGTTACTTCAAAGCAGATGAAGCAGGGGAACCCATTCTTTGGGAAGATCATTGTTTGTATACGCCTTGCACATCCCTTAAACAAAAATGTTACCTTCTGTTATGGTGACATTTGGCATCCCTGTACACAGTGCTTCCTGTTCATCTCCTGTTTTATCCAGAACCACTGTGTGCAGTCTCTCAGACTGCCCTCTTCTGCTCTATGAGTACAGTCAGTTGGGCCTGATTCCTTGCTCTTTTCATCTCATGGGTGGATGCCTTCAGTCGGACCACCTACTCCTGTTTTTGCGAGGATGAGGTCCTTGCATGCATTCCACAGCACTTTGGACGGTGGGAGGAAACCCACGCAGACACGGAGAGGACACGCAAACTCCACAGAAACTGAGCTGGATTCAAACAGGCAACCCAGGTACTGTGGGGTAGCAGTGCTCCTTGCCAGTCCACCTTGTGGCCCCTCCAAATAATATAAAATAAATCCATCAAAAGCCAAATCTGATTTGTCAATGTGTGTTATTGAGAAGAACATGAATGATGTAACAAACATCAAGGTTGTCAAGAAAGCATCTTCATGCTTCAGGTCAGGTTACTGGCTACACCTCAACACCCAGATAGGGAGTTAATGTTGGACGTCCAGGAGGTTATGAAGAGAGACAGTATAACACTGAGCTCCTGGTCAAACTCTCCAAAAATGAGCATGTTGCTCATCCTGCTGCGGTGTAAAGGAGCCAAGATAAGTCCAGCCCAGTGGTGGAAAATGGACAGGTGGATGCTGAGCATCAGACCCCCTGCCTGAAGATGCTGTTAATGAGGAACATGGTGGCACTTTCTGGAATTGGTTTGTATAGAACAGCCACCTTGGTTAGCATTATTTTAGACTCCACTAGTTTGTATTAGCACACTTTTATATGCATTATAGAGGAATGGTTGTGGCAGGGTATCATTCCTCATAAATATGTGGTACTAATGTATGTTTATGAGCGGCCATGCTGGTGTCTCTAATGGGGGAGTTATTGTTTTTCTTCACACAGACAAAATAAAAAGTAAAATATTGTATTGGCCTGAATATACAATGGTATTTTTTCTGGGAATTATACCCCGTGGTGGTATAATTTATCCACAGAAATGACCAATTGGGGCTTGCAAGTGTGAAAGATAGCAAAACCTCGAGATATTCCGGAAAAAAGGAGCTCAAAGTTAGGCCAATTTAACCAAGGATTGAGGAGGAGTTATGATGCCAATTTTAAGATCGTGGTGATCAATGAGGCCGAGTTACCAAACAACTCTCAGGCAGCCAAGAAATATAAAGTTACAGAATGTTGTTTGAAGATGGCAAGCCCAAAAGCACCATCTTAAAAATGCAAAAATACAGTAAATATGAATAAACATGATTTTTCTTTCTAAAGATAAGATATAATGTTCCAAAAACCTTTTTCCATGAGTTTGTTATCTTATAATCTTGATTCTTTTATATTCAGGTAAATACGGCATATTTCCTAAACAAGAAGAAACATGGGCACAGTAAACAGCCTTTATGTGTGTCTGTGGGAGACTTTCAAGCAGTTCACTTTAGAGACTCATAAAACATTTACTCCTAATTCCTAACTTTTCTCTCCAGAATCTATTACATCCTTTTATTTAATTCAGGACTTTATATGCACATCATATGGCTGTTAAAGAATGAGTTTCAGTGCTCTGCTTTCAACTAATGGGTTTTGTGGAAATAGGGGCTTTCGGTGCATTTTTTTTCCCAGCAGTTTAACGTTAGTCATTATGGTTTAAAGAAAGACAGGAAAGCTGGGGTCCTATGAATTAGTTAGATGAGCACAACATTATGCAGGTTTTCAATTTGGGGGGGTGGCGGTGTGGCAGAAATAGAAAGATGGATCTAGAGGGCACAAAATTGGAAGCAATCTTGTAAAGCAAAGTAAAACAAAGATGGAAGACAGCGGCTATCTCTGGTTCAGCTCGGACTCATATAGGTAGTAAAAATGACTAGCACGAGCACAGAGGTCCATAAAGCTTTGCACAAAAATCACTACAGTAAATGTTGCTGCACCAGGGGCCAACCGTATGCAGAGATAAACTTGAAAAACTGTAATGGTGAGGCTCAGCAGAAGAGGAGCCTGGAGCTTCTCAGCGGCACCTTCTTCCATGTCAGTAGTCCGTCAAGAATCCACTGCTCTGGGCTGCGTAAGTATGTTGCTTTGTACATTCAAGAAGAACAGAACACTTTTGTAAATTTATTGCTCAGAACTCAGCATTTTCATATGATGCTTAGTTGGAATGGAAAGTGCCATAGAGTCATTACTGACTCCTAGGTGATCAGCAACAGGGTTTGCAAGGTAAGGAGGAACAGAATTGCCTTCTTCCAGCATTTTTTCCTTACCGGAGTGCAAACACAGAGAAGAACATGCAGACTCCACACACACACACACCTGAGCTGAACTTGAACCCCACATCAAGAAAGTAGCTCAGGGGCTGTGAGGCACCAGCTCACCCCACTGCACCACTGCATCCAAAGCTTAACTACTGAGGCATAAATGTATGAATTCATGGAATTTCTCTTTGAATCACCCAGTACGAAACAAGAACTCACAAATGATCTTCATGAATTAATATTGAACTCCAGTCACCCTTAGCCACTGTCAAGTTGTCCTGCTCAGGGTCACAGGAGTCTGCACCTTCTAGATTTTTAAAAAATTCTTTTCTGTCAAACACTGTCAATCTATTTGGCTCCCACAACCCAAGACAGAGCTGTCTCGTTTCTGTGAAATTCCGCAGCTCCCTCAGCACAGAGACAGAAGGAGGAAGGAATGGGACCTGGGTGATGTGTGTTTCTTACATCTTAATGACAGCAGCCAAACAACAACAAAATGCATCTCCAGTAAGTGGAACTCAGAAGAAAACCCTGTGGAACAATATGGACACAAGTTGCTGTATTAGAACTGCTCATCGTATCAAGGAATTAAACCTGCACCGCAGACATGGCTACACTTTTTTGGTCAAATGTGCTGAAAAATGGCTAGTACAGATGGTCTCTGTCTTACGATGTGGTACATTCCAATAAACTCATCTTAAGTCGAAAATGTATTTAATACCCCAAACCTACTTTCACGCCTGTGGCTGCTTCAGCAGCAGAATGTAGGCGGTTCTCTCCGCAACCCTTCTTTAGACTGAGCACTTATTGGATGAATGATTAGTGTGGGCACCGATCATGGACGGGATTTAGTTCCTACCTGGACTTCCTGTCAGTGTTCAGTTTCCTCTGCTCCTTGTGAACTCTCCTGCACCCACTGTCTTGCTAAGACCTTGTATTTTGTTTATTTTGAATTGTTGCAATTGCGTTCCGTTTTTGTTTACTGCCAATCACTAATGTTTAGCGCTAGCTCCCGGTTAACAGTAACACCCTTTGTTGGAAACAACTCAGTAAAGAGTCTAACAGAACTTAAACTTATTACTGTGGTGTCTTGCGATTGCTTCTACCAACCCATTCCATAACACCTACCAAACATCATAGCTTAGCTTAGCCGACCTTAAAAGTCATTACAGGCTTTCTGCTTTCATGAGACATAGACACAGATGGGTGTTTTTTAGACATGATGGATGCAGAAAACACAACGTAGATGGGGGGTATCAAAAAAAAAATGCTGTCACCACTAAACACTGTAGTACTAGTAACCACGTGGCAGACTGGTAGATGCAGATCACTGCCACTGCCCAGCATTATGAAAGAGCAGTGTACCAGATATTACTTGCCTGGGGAAAAAAAAATCAAACTTCAATAGTCCAAGTATGGTTTGTATTGAATGTGCATAGCTATCATACCAAAAAAATCACAAGTTGGTACCATCATAACTCAGGAACCATCTGTATAATACAAAAATACAAACCAGTCACATGTTTCACGCTTCAAAACCTGCATACAAATGAATCATATCAAACATATAGTGCTAACAAAAGGACTCGCACTATAAAGGGGATCCCATTACCTACCAAACCTTCACCCTAAGCTCCATTTCACTTTGTACTAACCCCCAACTGCCATGGCAACCCCACAGTCAACCCACAGCAAGCCTATTTATCTACTGTGCAACGACTTGTACCTCCCTAAAATCGATTTAAACGAACTACAAGTCCCAACATGGCATAGCAAAGCGATGGTGCAATATCTCATTGGGGTTGTCAAGTGGGCACATTCCTTTGTTGACGTTTCGTCCAGTTATGCCCACAACATCTCCGAAAGGCCCAACCACAGCTCAGGTGTCCCAGAACTGTTCCCCTCCACCACCACACGCACCACTGCGCTACCCAATAACATGAAGCAACACATGCTATTCGGCTTAGTATCCTCTCTAACAATCTGCTCACTGTCCATTCTGCTACTCACTACTCACGAGAAAGAAACTCCTTTCCTACCTTCTTTATCACTCCATTTAATCCCTGTTTTGCGTTAGCTACACAAACACCACCACCTGCTTATTGCTAACTGCTACCGCTTAAGCCAAATCCTACCAGCTCAAGGCTTTGTCTCCCAACTTCCATCCGTGCTGGTCCTTTTCCTCCATATCCAAAGACTTCCCTGCTCAGCAGCCTCAGTCATTTCCTTCAGTGCCTGCCACAAGTTCTGTTCTCAGATCCCAAATTTGCAAAACAGCACTATTGTCCGAGCTATAAAGCTATGACTCCCCACTTCTACTGGCTTCACTCTCGCGCTCCAGTCCCACTCCTCTACCTCCGCTGCCAGATCACTATACCTCAGTTTCTTCCACTCATGCATCTCATCAAATGAATTCTCCCATGGGACCGTTAGCTCTATAAAGTACACTACCCACCACCTTACAGACCACGGTACCACATCTGGTCTCAAGTTTGTGCTAACCATTTCCTGGGGCACTACTAATTTCCTCTGAGGTTGACCTGCATCTCCGATTCTCTAATTCCCCTTAATTTCCCTATCTCCTGTCTACCTAAATATTCCCTTGACCCCTCCCCTTCCATAATAAAGTGAACCAGTGAACTTCCAACTTCACATCCTGCCCTTACCTTCACCCTCCACCTCTCAATGGCTGCAGCCAGGCATTTCAACACCTGATTATGCCTCCATGTATACCTACTCAGCAACAAGCTAACTTTACAACCTGCTAACACATGCTTTACTGTCCCTACCTCCCACAGCTCCCTCGCACACAGCCTCCTCTTCTTAACTCATTCCTAATTCACCCACTATCCCTGCTTCCTTTGTGGGACTGCCCTAACACACCTCTCTGCTTCTGTCTGATGGCGCACCTGCTCTACGATCAACCTCCTTCTCTCTATAGGACCTGCCTTACTCCACATCGGGTCTCCTACTCCTCCTCTTCTTTGTTGGACCCTCCCAACCACCTCTACCTACTTCAACTCTGCTTTGGCATCTTGTACTGCCTGCCTCGCATCCCACTTTTCACCTGTCACTACCCTGGGTACCTACCTCCTTACAACTGCATCCTTACTACTTGACAGCTGCAACTCTAACCTCACCTTTGTGCATTTAAACTCCTCTGTCAAGCTTGATAATGGCAACTGCAGAATCCCTTTCCCATATTAAGCAACACTGCCTAGGAACACCTAGGAACTCCAGCCACTTCCTAATGTAAGAGCTGATCAGCCTCTCCAGTTTCTCTACCTTCATGATCCACATCAGTTAACTCCCTTGTATACCACCTCCCTAAACTCTTTACTGGCTTTTCCAACACTGATGGGATCTCCTCACTATCCACCAGAAAACTAACCTTCTCTACTTTCCCCTTAACCAGTGAGATGCTACGGGATTTTGCTGACTTAATCTTTAAATTAGCCCACCTCAAATTTCCATGTAACTTCCCTAACAGTCATCTCTCACAAGCTACTGTCATGGTCACTAGCGTCATATCATCCATATAGGCCCTAATAGAATGAAGACCAAGCCCAACTGGCCATCTCTTTCCCCCTACCACCCAACGCGAAGCCCTAATTACTATTTCCATTGTCATAGTGAATGCTAGTGGGGAGATGGTGCAGCCTGCCATAATCCCCATTTCCAGCCTCTGCTAGGCTGTTGTGTAATCCACCATGGTAAAAGACATCCTAACATCTCAAAATGTTCTTTCACTAGAACATTAGCTATCTGGCCTGGAACGCAATAAAAGTCAAACGTGTTTCAGATAAGACTATGTGGCACAGAGCCAAAGGCATTCGCTAGATCTAAGAACATCACATGCAAGTCCCTTTTCTCACACTTAGCTTCTTGAATCTGAAACCATATTGCACTAGTGTGCTCTAAGCATCCTGGGAAACCTGGGACTACTGCCTTCTGGACCGTTGTATCAATTAGTCTGTTTCTCTCCAGATAATCTGACAACCTCTGTGGCAGTACGCTAAAGAACATCTTACCTTCCACATTTAATAAACATATTGGTCTAAACTGCCCTATCTCTACAGACTCCTTCTCTTTTGGAATAAATATCCCCCCTGCCCTACACCAGGACCTTGGAATCACCTGCTCCCTCCACACTACTCTAAAGAGGCTCCACAAAAACCTAAGTACATCAGGCGCATATTTATACACCCAGTAGGAGACCCTATTCAGCCCTGGGGCCAATGAGGCCTTTGCACGCCTTACCAAACCCTGAACCTCACTCCACTTTGGTAGACTAACATGTAACCCATGCTGTAACTCCCCTAGCAGTGGTATGCCTAATGGGAGGCCCCTCTCCCCCACCTCTCCTGCAGTTGAATATGTGTTCTTTTGTTATTTCTTATTGTTTTACATCTTTTGTTCAAAAAATTCAATTGTTTTTTGGCCCTCCTAAACCTGTAGATGCACTATTGATCAGAATCAGAATTAGATTAATTGGTACATTCACACAAACAGGGAATTTGGCTTCGGTTGTTAGTGGCTCACAGTACACAACATACATGCAAATGTATGCAAAAGATCTTGTAAAATGACAAAGTCACCATTATTAATGCTCAGATTTTAGTAGTCAAATTACAATTTGTTTTATCATTTGGAACAATGAGGTGATATGAAACTGAATAAAAACCACATCTGTCTATTAGTATGAGATACATTCCAGGCAGTAAAACTTTAGCAGTTTTAACTTTTATTTTTATCATATTTAAAGCCTAATTGCGAAAGGAGTACAAGGTTGCTGGAATCCTCCTGGCCAGCAGTTCTATGCTGGAATCAGAACCAATAATCTGTTGTGTTAAATTAAGGGAACAAAAGCTTCTCTGTGTGAATCCACTAAGAG
Source organism: Heterotis niloticus (assembly GCA_018136845.1). Taxonomy (NCBI): domain Eukaryota; kingdom Metazoa; phylum Chordata; class Actinopteri; order Osteoglossiformes; family Osteoglossidae; genus Heterotis; species Heterotis niloticus. The sequence continues at coordinate 17,967,392 of CM030903.1, read as the reverse complement.
GAGCGCAGTATTGTTCTGAGTTTTATGTAAAGTAATTTTTTACAAATGCAGTCTATGAGGTACCACACCGGAAAGTAGGATAAACTTTTTGAAACTTCACACAGCTACAGTATATTTTATTCAGATTACTTAATACATTTACCTTTGCAGACTGTTATTAGCTATAGTTATTCTTATTTTAGTTTTTTCTGTTGCAGTGTTTTGACACAGCTTGGAGATTCTTATCCTAACTATTTTGTTAGAGTAAGTTTTTGACTGTGGGAGAAATACAAAACAAGGTGTTTAACGTTTTGTGGACCTATTTTTGGAGAAATTTCCAGCAACGTCATTCCTCTCATTTTTTTCAAGGGATAATCACACTTTCGAGATTGTCTCTCTCCAAGACACTTGCGCCACACAAAAGGTTTCTGGGTGTATTTTTAGACCAGACTGCTCTGAGCAGCCCAAATTCTCAGGTGAACGTTGTGCTTTGCTTTGATTTATTTCCATTTCTAAGTAAAATGATCGTCCTATTTCTGGAGAGGCCATTTGAATGTGAGATCAGAGGCTGCAATTAGAAGTTATCTTGTTTTATACAGGCATGTATGAGTGCATCTCCAGACAGATAAACAGGTAATGACTAACCAACTGGATACAGTGGTAATGGATAAGGAGGAGAAAACAGCAGCGGTGATAGATGTGAGGATTACAGGTGATAGAAACATCAGGAAGAAAGAACAGGAGAAGCTGGAGAAACACTGGGGATTGAGTGAGGAACTGGAGAGAATGTACAAGGTAAAACCAAGGTAGTCCCAATGCTGATAGAAGAACTTGGGGCTGTGACCCTAAACCAGAAAGAGTGGCTCCATCAGATTCCAGTAATGACAACATGGGTTTCAGTCCAGAAAAGCCCAATCCAAGGAAGATCAAAAGTACTATGCCCTCAAACTCCCAGGCTTCTGGGAGGCCTCAGTCTGAGCAAAATTACCACCCACAGGGAAAATTTTGCTCAGAAGAAGGAATTATAACACTCCCCCCTTGTTAAGTATCATTGAGTCAATTTCGACTTACGGTGACTTTATGGATCGTTATCCTGAAATGCATCCGGTCTTCAGCAAATCGACTAAGACTCGACAGAGGGGCATCCATGGCTGTGTTGACTGCGTCCATCCACCGCATTGCAGGACTTCCTCTTTTGCATTGACCTTCCACTTTGCCGAACACGATATCCTTTTCCAATGTTCTCACCCCGGGATGTGTCTAAAGCAAGACAGTCGAAGCCTGGACATTTGAGCTTCCAGTGATAACTTTGGCTTGATTTGCTCCAACACCCATGCATTTGTTCTCTGGGCTGTCCAGTGTGGGCACAGGATACTTTGTCAGCGCAACAATTCAAAGGTGTTGATTTTCTTCCTATCCATCTTTTTCACTGTCCAACTCTGCTGTGACTGAGAACACCATGAATGACTCAGATCTTTGTGTGCAGAATTATATCCCTACACTTGAAACTTCTGTCAAAGCTCTTCAAGGTTGCTCTGCCCAGAGCAATTCTTTGTCAGATTTCTTGACTGCTTCTCACCTCTTTATTGATTATACACCACTGTCTAGAACATGGGAAGCTGAGGTTTGATTCTTGGTCCAGAACTACCACCACTATTAAATAAGAGTCCTTAGGCAAGAGTCCTAATGCTACACCACCTGACCTCCTAATATGAAAGAAACAACAAGAAAGAGAGTCATGCTAGCTCAGATGTTGCATGGGCTAACAAGGTTTGGATCCTCTTAGTGGCTTCAATCGCATCTAACCATATTCAGACCCCATGAGGCTGAGGAAAAGCTGCCATGCCAACAGATACGAATGCAATAGTATCCAGAATCTCACTTAACAAGCTGGTACAAACACACAACAAATCAACCTTCCTTCATTCCCTCGTAGGTCAAGATTGGAACTCAAGCTAAAGACAGCAAGTTGACCGAGTTACAGAAGGTGAGATGATAAAGGACAGATTCAGGTTAGCAAGGAAGCACAGTGGTAGGTTAATAGCTGAGGCCCTGGAGTCTGCTAAACAATGGCTAACTTTAGCTAAAAGTAAAAGGGCCCATGGGCTACAGGATTAATAAGTACACATGGGAAACACTGAAGTTTTGAGACAGAAAGAGGTTCCCTTAGTTGCCCGAGTTGCAAAGGTTTGAAAATGTGATCAGGAGCCCGATGTGGGCCAAAGTCCATGGGGCACAACTTGGGTAACAGTGATCAGATGGCTGAGAACATCAGCTTGGAACCCACAGTGAACAAGCCAGGTGCAAAGGAAAATGTCTGCAGAGATGAATGCGAGAGTCTCCGATTTATGCGACTGTGTTATTTTTAAATCAAAGACAGGAAGAACACGGGCACATTTTGGCTCACGTTAGCTACTTAGTCATCGCTTTCATTGCTGTGATTACTCTTCATCCATCTTGATTTTTAAGCTGCCCTTCCTCAGTTCCCTTTATTTTCAGCACAAGCCCAAGCTTCTCAAGCTTGAACTTGACGGCTTAAGGTAAAAAAAAAAAAAAAAAAACACTTTTCTACATGTGAAGATAGAGGTTTATGACAGTGTTAGGACCCCTGTATGAATGTTGGACTCAGAAAAATGTCTACATGAACAGGGCCAAACATAAAGGGGAAAAGGAAAGGGGGATATGGAAGTATGTCGTCCTGATATAGCGTCTAGGATAGTGTGCCAAAACAAAACTAAAGGATATATTTGCGGAGGGATCTCTTGTGAGGGAGATTTGTGAAAAACAAGTGAAATTACACACACACACACACACACACACAGTCAGGCTGGTCTGTAAACCTCCCATCTTGAGTTTATAGAGGAGCCACAACCCCTAAGGACTATGAACTGTGACTATGAAGGTGTCCCCAGAAACCAACTACCTATTCTATCATGTTTACCAAAAGATCAACTGCTTACCTTAAGCCCGGAAAAGAAAAATGGCAAAGCCAAAACAAAGTCTTCCGCTCCTTTCTATCCACACTAATCTAAACTGCCTTGCAAAAATATACAAGTAGAAACAAGACTCTACTTTCTCTAACCAAACAATGGAGCGCACGCCAAATGCCACCAAATGTAACCAGTCACAAATGAACAAAATACAAATACACCACCATCATTTGCAAAACCAAGAGAGGGGAACAAAGCTCTGCCACCCAAACATCACCCCGTCCTCATCATATGAGTGCTCATTTAAAGGTCCAGGCGAAGAAGTCATCCAGTAAACTGACTGAGTTACTCACAAAGGTGAATCTATTTATAAAATACACGTTCCTGGTCGCACGGTTAAAAAAAAGGCACGCACAGCCAACACAGGGCCATGTCAATAGGAAAAGGAGCCCTCATTCCAGGGGTAACAGTGGCAGCCACTACAAAGAGCCACCTAGCAACACCGGACCCCAAACCTCCCATCCTGAGTTTACAGAGGAGCTGCAGCCACTAAGGACTGTGAATGTCCAGATGTTGCATGGGCTAATCTATCGGTTAAAGTTATGGATGAACAATAAAGACTAACATATTGTAAAGGCAGGTTAGCGAACAGTAGCCCTCGCAGCACTGGGGTTTGAACTGCGGGGGTCATGCTTTCACACATCGAGCCACAGAGCCCCGCAAATTGTATCCCGAATGCTTCCTCCTGAAACAAACAGCCATCTGGTGCGGGGGTGGAGATGCCTCCGGAGGCTGCGGGGGAGAAATCACACCCTCGCTTGCTCAGCTCGTTCTCAGGTGATGGCGCTGTCACGCACAGGCAGATGCAGGAGCATCGATGACGGGAGCAATAAAGACCCCACAAAGAAGCAATTGCACCCACAAATACTCAAAGTTAGAGTTCAATTACCTTTTGCAGCGCGTACTCTGCTGCTGCCACTGTAGCACCCGTTCCCAGAATCCTTTGCATCTATTACCTGTTACGAAACAACATAATAGCATTTATAATACGACATTAATATTTCATTGAAGTTCTCACAAGGCACAGCACTGGAAGCTAAATAATTTATTTGTCTGCGCAAAGGTATTAAATGGAAAATCATGTTGTTTTCACAGATTTGTTCCTTTTAACCTTTACATCATGGCTTTAATGGGAATAGGATGTATGGCTTTTCTGTAGGGTAGGTCAGCCCTCAGGCAGCAGCTCCCTGACCCCTCAGCAGCTCTTGACATGCATGTAGTTTTTTCCAAATATCATGGTTTCTCTCTCCCTTGCTCTCTTTATATAGCTATATATTTGTATATCTATACACACACACAGACACACACACACACACACACACACAGACACACACACATTCATCTGTATGTACAGTATGCATAATACATAGAAATAAAGAGAGCAATTAAAACATGCATTATATGTAATATACTTAAAGGATGGTTTATTTATAATATGAATAGAAAGAGAGAGAGAGAGACAGACAAAGAGATTGAAGGATGTCTTTATCTTTCTAATATGAGATGAGCAAAGGCATTGAAGTGGATGGTTTGAATATTTATACACAGCAAAACAATTGCAATACTGTATAAAACTGGATAGAAGCCTGATGCTGAACAAAGCAGAATTATCTATGTCTTCATTTTCATAATGCATCCAAAACCACTTCCAAATTAGCCATAACATTTTACGACCTGGGCTAACAGCCTGTTAAACAAATATTATCGGTGCACCTGTTGACTTAGCGTCTGAATCTGAATTTGCCCGTAAGTACAAAACCCAAACACATTATCTGTTATGACACGTAATCTACATTTTCTCTGCCACCTTACGCATTTTTAGCAAAAGCGTGTAAACACATTATTCCGGCATGAAAGGTCACTTTCCCAGGTGTGTGTGCACGATTGTCTCCACGTTGTGTTTCTGCAGCTGCGTGTTTTTCTGCTGCCACTTGTGGACCGTTTAAGCCACCACTGAAGCACCTACCACTTTCTTCTCCATTTTCGCCAAACACATCTCCTGTTTTGGGTCTGAGCCGAGCACTGCATGTGTGGGCCTACATGGACCGGGGGCTTCTGCTGGGATGTCCCACAGAGTTGGGCCGGTAAGCAGATCACAGGAGAGTGCTATCCTGTATGACAGTGCTCATTTATAGCCAGAGGGGTAAGAAGAAGGTGAAAAGTGTTAATATGTTAAGACATATTTATAGAAAAGTGACAGGTGAAGGTTGCATTAAAAGACAAAAGGATTTCAAATTGTCGCCGTGCCTCTCGGGTGAAGCAAAGGAACTCCTGCAGGGGTACTGTGAAGTCGGGTCGCAGGTTGCTTCATCCGCGGCCGAGATCTGCCAGGTTAACAGCAGCCAGCAGCCTGCTGAGGGGGCCATCTGCCTCCTTCTCTGGCAGGAGAAGAGGAGGACCCTGCTGTGGTTGTCCCTCAGACGTCCTCGGCCTGCCAGCACCAAGCTGCTGAAGCGCCCACTCTGGGACACAGACCCGTTAGCGTATCTTCAAATTTGACTCATTGTCACATTTAAAAACTGCTAAACACTTAGCCTCTCGGTTGTAGCCGCAGCAGCTATGGCACCACGACTCATTTCCTAGGCCTCCTGATTCCTCAGAGAAGCCACCTCAAAAGGCTGCCCACCAGCTATGTTGTGTACGCCTGCGATCCACCTCAGCTGCAGCGTAGATCGGTGTATCAGCTTCATGGCAGGTTGGCATAATGGGATCCACATGATGATGGAACATCATGAGCATTTTTGCCAAATGAAGAGGAAGAAAGAGCTGTAGAGTTCTGGTCTGTGTTTGGCGTTTCTCTGTATGTACCCAGGTGAGCCTAAACCACCCTTTCCCCCTCCATCTTTTCCCTCAGCACAGGAGATATGTAGCCATGAGCCTTAGAGCAACAGGACACTACATATTTTTGCTGTAACACAATTTTAAAATATAAAATAAAATAAAAACGACGAATCTAGGCAGGGGGCAGCTGTTTGAAAGAGGCTGCACCGCAGAAGCAGACGTCGACCTTTGTGCAGAGGTGCTTTGCTGTCGAGGAAGAGCAGCGCAGGCTGCAATTGGAGGCTGGCACCCCTCTGGAGTGACCACGATGACCGAGGCGACAGCACAGCTCCATCTGCCGTTAGCCGCTGGCCGATGACACAAGCAGAGCTGGCATCCGTCAGCTGCGTGACCACGGAGAGGGACCCAGGTCACCACATCGGCCCCAGCTTTGACTCAGCAGATCCACTCTGGCTGCTGTAGGGTGAAAGATGAACAAATAAAAACAATGTAAATGACTACAGTACTAAAATGGGCTTCTCTGAATGATAAAAAAAAAAAAATCATAACAATTGTAAATACACCCAATATTGGCCTGTATGAGACACAGAAGTCAACATATCAGTACAATAATCTGAATTTATTTTACTAAAACATAGCATCTTTAGTTACTTGTATCGCACCGGCTTGTCTCATACAGTGAAGGAAAACGCTGCCCTTCAATACACACAATATTATGAAAAGAAATAAAAAATTATCCTCCTTCTGGTTGCATCTGCTTAGCAATACACAGGTTTTACAGTTACCACTGTTTAGACCACGAGAACACACAGCCTCGGAATCGTTCCTGCGTTACGTTCGCACTCAGTGTCATCCGAAGCCGGTTTATTATAGAACACATTTTCCTCCGCTTTTATTTATCCCATTTCAAAATGCAAATCAGCTCTTTGTCGCTGCTGCTTTGGATCAGAAAAGAGGGAACGAATTTCCATACAAAAGGCCTCATCCTGTGTAAATTAATGCACAGAAGCTCTAGGGGGCGACATAAATCAGTGCAACTGGGGCAAAAAAAGCAGACATTTGGCCCGGATTTGGCTTTTAAAAACACGACCGATGACAACGCGTTTGTGTTTTGATCTTTGTAACTTCGTTTTGCGTCGTCTGATGACTCTACTTCCCCCTTGCAACTACACTCACGCGCAGTTCACCACCATAGGCAGATGTTCGAATAAACGGGCCTTTTTAACAATCCGCACGTGTTTGGCCTCCCACCGCTGGTGTACATTACAGTCCCATATACAGCATACAATTTAATATTCGAATGAGCCAATATATCAACAATGGAATGATTTATCAGTTTTAATTATACTGCTTTCTCAGCATGACTTTTGTATTATTTGCAGTTTTTGGCATTCTACCTTGAGAATTATGTTTGTGCAGCACAAATCCACAGGTCGGACATACATGGCGCCACTCAGCGAGGTGTGGACATCACGCTGGGGGTCACAGGGACACACGTGTAGCGCTGCTTTACTCCAAAGTAGCCCCTGTTAACCTCCTTCCTCAATGCTCCCAGCTACCAGCCTAGGATGTTCACACGCAAGCTGATTTCTGCAGGTTGAAGCTACGGCTTCACTACACTTAGGGGCCCAATAAAAGTGCTCAGCCGTTCAAATGGGCAAAAACAGCACCGGGTGTTGTGGATAAAGGTATCAGCTAAGCAGCTATTTAATATCCGTGGTAGAAGCATTGAGCATTTCAACAACAACAGAAAGATCTTGGGGATTCATGCATACAGAAAGGTTTTAATGCTTCAGAAGGCATACAAGATGCACACCTCAGTGGAGTAGAAAGGCACAGTAAACTTGGATTTATTAACAGAAGAACAACAAAATCTATCATTTCTTACACAGGTTTCACAACATTTAGAAACAAACAAACCTTTATTGGCAAGACAGGTCGGAAAGCATTTTGGATGGTGTACAAAAATACAAAACATGGTTTGTCAGCAACAATAATTAAACCAGGCCCATTGCACCAAAAATCCATATTCTATAGATGTATGAATATAATGTATTTTTAACAGAAATGGTTCAAGTCAAATCTCAGTGACAAAATGCAAACAAACTACTGAAGATGCACGTAAAAGCAAAAGCGGGGTGGAAGGGGCTGAGATGTGCGGAGTAATAAAGAAGCTGTGTGGCCGGGCAGCGAAATGCATCGCAATGGCATCAAGAGGAGGAGCTCCACAGGCGGTGATCCCTGTCTTCGTGGCTCCACGAACCGTGTGTATGTGACTGGTGTCAGTGGTGGAAAAGCATTGTGTTGTTTACACCTTTGGCAGAATTTGAAAAAGAAAACAAATATACCATAGACAGAAAAATTTCCAAAGAGCCAAAGATGTGAACCATTGCATTTTGAAATATACCGTACACCCCTCCCCCCCACATCCTAGTTGCCTTCAGGCATCTCAACCAAGAAGAAAACAAATCCAGGAAAGGAGAGGTGAGGAGAGGGGGATCTGCATGAAATTCACATGACCTTTTTCGGTCAGAGCACCTGGGGATGAGATTCTGTCAGCCACATAGGAGGGACCGGCACCGCGGCTCACCGTGTAAGGTAAATTACCCTACACATCCTGGCCACGGAAATCCAGTCAAAAGCACAGCCCTGCAATAAAGCGCCGCAGTTCCCAAAAGCATTTTATATAAATTAAATACTTAGCACATTTTGTAACTGTCTGTAGCAACACTAACACTGCAGTTCTGACCAATGCCATCACTTCTGACCATTCAGCCTTAAAATACTGTTTCTGAACAAGAGCATAATGAACCCAAGCACAGCGAAGCGACCGTGTTCCAGTCAGGGCTTTGGCAGCCAAGTGGATCATTCAGCATCATCAGTGTTGTACTTTACATTTTAAAAAAAATGAGTAAAATACGTAGCACCACAGTCGGCACCAAAGTAGCACCTGCATTACTGTGTTCTATAATATCATAAATCTCCTGCGAATTGTCTCTTATTGCATGAAAAAAAGGCATAATACGGGGGTGGGGGCTTTACCCTATGGATAAACAGCAAGTTTGCATGAGGCATTTTCCATCAGAGGGTCACAGGCACAGAGGAAGTTTTAGTAAACATTTTGCTTACAAATCAATGCTCAGATGATGGCACTGTGTGCATGTTTTATCCTTTATTATAATTTAATTCTTAACTTACAAAAGATGTGCTTCGCACCTGCATCAAGACAGCCGTCCCCAGTTTTCCTAGCATCCAATTGCTTGGCTGCCTCCATCTTGATCTTCTGATGGACATTCATCTCCATCCTTACCATATAAAGGTCACATGCATGTTTTGAAGCCATAATTATTAAACATTACAAGAAAAAAAATATACAAAACTTACTTACAAATACACACACACGGACATACACACAAAAAATATAATTATATATATATATTTATATATAAGCACCATTCTAAGGAATGAATGGGTAAACAATATGCACAAAAGAAAGATTCAAGAATTAAAAAGAGGAATTGGAGGGTACTGACGCGGTTTTAGGAAAAGGCCACTGTTACACCACCTTACCATGCGTAATGTTCCAGAAAAGAATCCAACGGGCAACGTTGGCAATACTGCATAAGCTACATGGAGGCTGGCTTTTGGGCAGGTGAGGTGGTGGGAGGCGGCTTACAGATCAAGGTGCGGCACAGAAGCCAACGCTTTTACTCATCCGTGTTCAAAGCGTGCATGTGACGGAGACGGTGCACTGAGGTTACAAGGTTGATGTTTCTACTGGACTCATTTTTTTCCTTTTCTTTGAGCTGTTATTTCTTTTGTTTTAGAGGCAGAATGGCACATTTGTTGACCGTTTCTTTTTCTGTCTATTTTTCGCTATGTTTTGTGCATTAATAAAATGAGTGAAGTCTTTCAGCGAAAAAGGAGCGTCAGCCCAAGAAGCAGACAGGTCCAACTTCGAAGCCAAACTTCTGTGAAGCTTCACCAAAGTCGCTGAACATGACGTCGACGAAAGGCACTTGCTCCACCTTTGGTGTGTTGATCTCCAAAACGGTTTTCTCGTAGCCTTTCTTGAGCTAAAAACAAGAAACAGGTTACATTCTTACAGCACCTTACTGCACAAAACAGCAGGGTCCTGTGTGCTGCTGAGGACACCTTAGCTCCATGTTGACTATCCTTCCTAATTCTCACTGAAGTACAGGTAAATAACCCACAGTGCCACCAAAATTAACATTTCAGGCATTTTCCTGGCTTAATTCATCACTTGGGTATGTGGTCCCCGGGAGACAACAGATTTGAATAGAGGCCAAGCTACACCCGCAATTACCCCATCGGCCCACTTTTCCAGATGGAAAGACAAAACTAGAAGAGATTCAAAACATTACTGCAGTAACCCTCCAACATAGTACTTCTACCATATTAAAGTTCCAAAGACAACCACCCTTTGTGAATCTCTGAAAAAAGTTGCTTCCTTGCAAGCTTAGAGGGCTAACAGAGGCGTGCCATTCTGAAGCACAACTCACCGCGCAGCCGTCCACCACGGCACGGATGTAAGGGTTGTTGTCGTGGGACATCTCCTCGTCATTGGAGCCCAGGAAGCGGATGGCTTTGTCGTAGCTGTCCAGATCAGAGTCGTACCAGGCCACCGACTGGTAGCAGTTGTAGGTGAAGTTCTGGCGGGCCGACGCACTGAGAAGTCGCAGGAAGGTCATCTGCACCACACCAATTGGGCTGCCTTCGGAGTCCACATAGGAGAGCTGCTCGACAGCACAGGAGGTAATGGACCAACCAGATCAAGGGTAGTCCAAACAGCAGGAAAATGCATCCTGATCAGAGCTTTTCCAGCCCAAGACCAACTTCAGTGAAGGTGTTCTTTCATTTGTTGCTTTGTCACTCACACTGGTGTTTAAATTTAAACTCAGGGAAATTACTCTACTGTAGTGCAGACAAAATGTTTGACTTGGTGAGATCTGGTCTGCTGGTTTCTGAACGGTGATCAGCGACAAACACGCTGTTCTCTTCCTTCTCCTCTTTACATGAAGACATCGCAGATGAAGAGGAAATGCAGGAGCACCTTCACCGAGCGGTTTGACTGTGTTCATTATTCATATTCTGATCCGTGCTGCAGTGAAATTCAAACTGAATTAGACCACGCATCTGAGATATGCCATGTTGGCAGAATAACTATTTACTTAGCGAAAAACATTCCTTGTGTTTTATTCTCAGAAGCTTTTATCTCTGTTGATGCAGATTCAACACCAAATTATCTCACTGCGAAAAGTATACAATACGATCCTGCATAGAATGGCAAAAAATGAGGACTGTATCTCCTATTTTGCCAGAGAATGGAGGAGAGGGGATTTGTGTTGAATGGGATAAATCATGATCCAAATTTGCATAATAGGGCATTTAAGAATAAGATGAAATGCTCCAGTCAGACAACGCTTTAAATTTTAACTCTGAGCATCTTTTAATATAAAAAAATTTGCATGTGACTCCGTCCGCACGACATGATCATGATAAGCAGTGAGGGACCATCGTGCCAGGACAAGCCGTGGTACCACAGTTAACATTAGGGCTGCTCACAGAGTGCCTCCCACCCTGGGGGCACGACTAATAGAATGAGTGACTGGACTGTGAATTAGATGAGAGGCACTGTTAGAGACAGTCAGGGGCTTCCAATGGCCATCATCTCCGCAGAGAGCTTCAAAAACTCGGCCACATTGGTCACTTGGGAATCAGACTCAGTTCCATGCTCCTTACCAACCCTACTGTGTTCCACCTCTTCCATGGTGCGTCTTCTTTTACACAGACAGGACTGACTTGGTGTGAAGCGCATGCAGTGCAGATGACCCATAGGCAGGGGACCAAGGGCAGAGGCCCAAAGTGACCACACTGGACTGACCAAGCAAGCAGAATTTTACCAAAGTGAGCTAATAAAATCAGGTGGTGCTGTGTGAGACTCGATAAGATACCCACAGGTCATGTGTGTCCAGGAGGATCACAACTGTGAACCTCTTGGCCAGTGATCTAAGGCCTGCCCAGTGTGCTCAAGGGCCCAAAATGTTCTGCAGAATGAGAGGGAGATCCACTCTAGCAGCATCACCTTGTGGTGGAGTCTTCCAAGCTCTGGGTGCAAGCTTTCCCATCCCTGCCCACCCTACCCCACATTACCTCTTCAGTGCAGGCAGGTGTGGCTGTGGAGCCTGCAGTGGTGGAGCTGCGACTGAGTGCCAGCAATACAACTGAGGTACATCAGCGTAGCATCACACTGTGCCAAAAGAGGCAGATCTTCAGCATGGAGTCTCTGAACACTCCAAAAGTGCTACTCTGCAGCCAAGTTATACCAGTTCATTGGACCGATCCAGGCCACTCGCTCTGGGTGATGATGTATTTAGGCACTCAGTCACCTGCCGCTCACCACCTTAAACACTGGCAGGACAACAGGGAGCTACACCACATCAAGTCACACTTCCCACATTGAAACACTAATATAGGATCTAAATGAGAAGGTATCTTCTCCATGTTTTTACTTCACACACATATGTCTTTCCCACTGTTCTCAGCATTAGGCTGCAGGGACTGATTCACAGTGTCTAATATGGCAATGTTGAGAATTTATTGGTTCAGCTGAAGGTATTTTGGAGGTAAATCCATTCAGCAAAGAGCCAGAAAGGGAAGTGGACCTGTGTGCTAAGGTTGTATATTTACATGTCAGACATGCAATGCTTTCTCTGAGGAGCCATGAAGGAGCCGCAGCAGGAGAAGCGGCTTCAGCGGCATGCAAGAGTTGTTAAACCTTAGCATGCAACTTACCAGGGAACCTCGCTTGAAATGACTATACCAAGTGCCTGGTGGGTCTTTGGGCCAACGGGCCATTTTACTCTGTAAAATACGAGAGTAGTTAAGGGAGCAGCTCAGCTTACCAGTTTACCACGTCTGAACTGACTGAACCAGGAGCTGTGGCTCGCCTTTGCCCACGAAGTGAGTCTAGCCTATCATGTGGGGCAGGACAGAGAGGGAGAAAATGAAAGTTAAAAAGTGAAGGACCAGGTGTACCAGGGGAGGATCCTCTATAAAGACATTACAACAATTCTGAGTAAATGCTTAAACATTAACAGAAAAACTTGCATAAATAACTATAACTGCAAAATGATTTAACACAAACCGTATGTATACATTTATGCAACTTTACTTAACAATGGATAGTGTGTAGAAATACTTTTTTGACCAAAATGTTCACCACAGGTCTATTAAGTCTCCCAGGAGAGCAAGCAACATCGAAAGGTTATCTTCTATACACTGACATCTCTGCTCCACAAGCTCATACATTATGCAGAGCTCAACTTGACTCCTCCTTAGGGTTGAGCAAATCCCAAATTACAGCCAAAGAAATGCCAGGCGGTGAAGCTGCATGCTTCATTATAGATCTGCCCTCTCCGTCTTGTGCGGTAAGGCTTTGCAGTCCTTTCAAACTAAATGCAACAATCTGTCTTGACAACCTAAATGCCAGGGTCCATTAGCTGTATCGGAGAAATGCACTCTGTAAATATGGGGATCTGTGGAATCTGAGCAGAATAAACTAGTAATAGGAGTTCTGTCATTTGAAAACAATGTGACTTTTAGTGAATAATTTCAGATGTTTGGTAACTTGTATTGGTGTGTCTAAAAAGACAAAAAACAGTGCTTTTTCAACTCACACTGCTGAGCCACACCAAGTCATATAGGTGAAAAGAATGCAAAATAAAGCATACATATTAACAATAAAATATATACTATATATAATAGTCTGTAACAGAATCTGCTTTGCAGTCACCATGATAACCAAATTATGGATTCAGCTAACAGTCACAAGGAGCCAGGTATGCACCCCAAGCAGCCACCAGTAGAAGTGCAAAGACCATTGTGTGAAACTTACCCCTTCAGACTTCTTGTCAGGGTAGATACAGGTCTCGCCTCCCGCAGTGAAGTTACAGTACACCTTAAAGGAGTCCCTTGAGCAACCCTGGTTGGGGTCAATCCAATATTCGCCTGAAATGATAGCAGCCAATGATACTTTCTTAACACATTCAAAGATGCAACAAGATAGTGGCCCAGCCCCATGACACATAAGGCTTTGAACATAACATTTTTAGTTGAAAGAGGGTTCCATATTACAAATATTGTATATATTTTAGACACTGGTTGACATAAAGTTGGCACTGAGTAGACTGGTCTGTGCAAATGCTGACAGATGCCCACCATCGGTGAAGTCAGGGTGGCATAGCTGGAGGTCCTTGCAGGTTCGAGCAGGATTGCTCTGGGTACCCATTGGGTGCTTCATCTGCTCAATCTCCAACTTGAGGGAATTGAGGGAACCAAAGATCTCTTCCATGCCATCATCATAGTCCTTATAGGCTGCATCTGGGTCAGCATCATCCATCAGCTGGCTGGCATCAATGTTCCTCTTGCTCCGCTTGGGACTGGACTGGATTGGGAGCGGGTGGATGACATCACCAGGAGGACCCTGTGGATAAAGGAATACACCGATAAATGTTTATCAGGTGCATATCATACTGGCACAGAACAATGCATCTCAGCTTGAAATTTAGCTCCAAAGTTATTTGGAAAAAAAATGAAAACTCACTGGGGGGCCTGGCAGTCCAGGAACACCTGTCTCACCCTTCGGACCAGTTTGGCCCTGTAATCAAAAGAACAACAATGGGATTGGGGGTAAATATATTTCTTATGGGACCCAGAGCAGTAAAATTCATCACATTACATTGAAAGCAAATTTCCTAGAATTTCTGGTTTTTGTGGTACTTACAGATGAGCCTTTGGCACCTTTCGGACCAGGAGGACCCTAGGAGAGCAAAGAAAAATGAGATCCTCAACCTACACTGGTACTAAGCTGAAAACAGTGTGCATCTGTCAAACGCTACCCTCCCAATTAAATGGGATTTTAAAATGTATCACTGGACTGCTGTCAGGTAGAATTCACATTCAAGACACGTAATGACCAGTGGAAGGAAATGACTGCAGGAGGTGGGGGACGTTCTCTTAATAGTAACATAAATCAGCGTGGAAGTCTTGTGTCAGCAGCACACAGACAGAGATTAATGTGGGTGAGGAACACCTCTGACATGTCTTCAGAATCCATCCTGAATGTTGTCTTACCGGCAGTCCTGGGGGGCCAGGGGGACCAATGGGACCGGTGGGGCCATCAACACCCTGGTGGGAAGGCAAAGTCAAGTTACAAGTTACAAATCTCCCATGAAGTGTAAATTATTCAACATTCATATATCTTAAATTATGGTCCAGGGGAAATTAATAATATTCTTACATTATTAATATGTTCTTTGCTCAGGGGTACAACTGCAGTATCTCACCCAGGGTATAAATGTATACACTTTCTAACTGGCTTAACTGCAACTGTATGTATCCACTTTTATTAATGCTTACAAAGTTTGGACATAAACAATGGCTGCAAAGTCAGGGTAGATTTTAGAACACCAGTTGACATACATGATCGCCTTTGGGACCCGCTGACCCTTGAGGACCAGGAAGACCTGAGTCACCCTTCTCTCCTTGGTCTCCTGGTGCTCCAATCAGCCCTATCAGCCCAGGGTGGCCCTGCAGAAGAGAGAGGCCACACACAGCATCACTAAACACTTCACCACAAGCTGCGTCAGTATTCACCTACCAACAGTTTAATTTCATAAAACATTAAACTGGACGTTGGGTTGATTTCCAGTCCGTCAGATTTTTCAAATACTAGTATAGATATAACCATTGCTAAAGGTGTAATTTCATGCCTAAGGCTAGGCCTGTAGGCAAACCATAGTGTTTAAAGGTAATATGATACATTCCTATTTTTATTTAATACTGTACTTGTAAGTGTTGATATATTTCTTGAATCTGTGGTCAGATTCCATGCTACTCACTTTTTCACCTTTAACACCTGTGTCACCTTTCAGCCCTGGTAAGCCAGGTGGACCCTAATAAAGAAAGTAAGAGACAGAATATGAAAAGCTGTAATTGATGAGTTCCACCTGATTGTGTGAAACTTGGAAAACCAGGCATATTATTAGCCATACCATGGGTCCAGGAGGTCCATTTGGCCCAGGAGAACCAGGAAGACCTTGTTCACCCTAAATGGGAAATATAAGAAGTTTAACATCTAAAAATGCAAGTAAATTGTATCTTAGCTGAATATTGGGACAAATCATTTTGCTTACAACTGGGCCTGGAATTCCCCTGAGGCCTTCAGACCCTGGCTTTCCTGGAGGTCCTTGAGGGCCCACTGGGCCTGTCTTGCCTTGAGGTCCTTCCAGACCTGACTCACCCTATAAAAAACAAACAAGTGTTATCCCTGAGTGTAACCATGGAAAAATGGCTTCTAAAGGCAATATTTTCAAAATAAGATCAGTATGCTCAGGTGAGATTGCGGTTACCTTTGCTCCTTTTTCACCCTGCCTTCCCTCTGGTCCAGGAACCCCAGGAGGGCCCTAAGGGAGACAGTACAAAAGTAAAGAAGACAGCAGCAAAAATAAAATGATAAATTTATCACTCTAGATAATTACTTGTTATCAGAACATGCAGCTTACTCTCTTTCCAGGTGGACCAGAAGGACCAGACTCTCCAGTAGGACCAGGAGAACCCTACAGCAAGGAAAGTTAAAAATGAACTAACTCTTTTTCCAGTAAATTCCCCGTAATTAACGTGTTATGGATATTAAGAAATCAAAGGGCAACTAACAGGTTGACCAGGTTCTCCATCATCTCCTTTGTCACCAGGTAGGCCATCCAAACCCTGAAAGTGAAAGAAAAAACATGTGTTTGACAGAACATCTACAGTAGCAAACAAGTTTTTCTGAAAGTACATAGAATTATCTACGTCATGCAGGCAGCAGATCTCACAGCACTGCTCTCCTACTTTAACAAAAGATCAAACAGTGAAAAATGATTAATTGGATGATGACTTACAGGCTGTCCAGGCTCTCCCGGGGGGCCAGGATCACCAGGGAAACCACTTGGACCCTGAAAAACAATCATACCTATGTCATTTACTTATAATTAAAATAAAAAAAGCTTAATTAACATTTAGGTTTTTTCTGATTCTTCTGGTTTTTAAGACTGTGTTGAATATAGAAGTACTAATTTTTCCCTTTGCTCACACAAACCTATACTACTGAACAGTGTACATCCTGTGCCATAAACCAGCAACATGAATAAGTGTTATTACAATGTAAATGCTTCAACTGGACAGTACTCACAGGACTACCCTTGGGACCATCATCTCCAGGAGGACCTTTTGGACCCGGGGGACCGGCAGCACCAGGTGGTCCAGCTTCACCCTTTTCTCCCCTCTCACCTCTTGGGCCCTGCAGACAGATAACTTTTAAATCAGGCATCACATTCACTAGAATGGTCACACTCAGTGTACATTCTACCCTAAAACATTTGCATAAATGCCGATTCAGGTTATCATGTAATACTAGAGAACAATTCAACTATATTCGTGGGGCAGTAGAATTTTATTTGAAATACCGGTTCACCAGCATCTCCTGGAAGGCCAGGCTGTCCAGTTTCGCCAGATTCTCCCTGAAGGTACACAGACATAAATAGATGTACAATAAATACAAACCAATGCCAATGTCCAAGACTCAAGTACCATTTTCCACATTAGCTGCTTGCAAGCTGTTGAGGACAGAGCTCCAAGATCAGCTTAAATCAAGAAAAATGGCATGATTCATGCAATAACAAACAGTGATCTGTGGGGGGCTGGTCTGTTGGGAATACTTAGGCTCAGATAATGCCATCAACAGCTGATCACACATTCACACACAAGGACATACTGACAAGGGTACACAGTAAGACCACTATAAATCAATGTGCATCACCCTGGGCCACTCTTGTAAAATAAAATGCTGCCACTATCATGGGCTGACTCTTTGCATAAAAAGTAAAGAAGAAAAACTAGCTCCCAGAAATTTTGCTATTTATATTTCTTTAATGCGTTTCTACAATTTTAATCACCTTACTTTAGTAATAAGCTGTGGTTTAAAACTGTACTGGACCTCAGTTACTTATAGACAATAGTACATGATCACTCAAATTTGGATTCTGACAATGTGCTGGGAATTTTGAGAATGTACTGTTCATTAAAATCCTGGGTATTAGTGATGTATAGCCACAGGGTGCTGGTCAAAAGCAGAACTGGTAAAGAGACAAAGATCAAACCTTCTCTCCCACAGCTCCTGGGTTCCCGATGCCACCAGGGGGTCCCTGAGAGCCATCCGCTCCGGGGGGTCCTGCTGGTCCTCTGGAACCAGGAGGACCAGGGGGGCCCTGAAGAAAAATTTGCACACATAAGGTAAGTGATAAAAAGTATCTTGAAATGTCTCTGTATGAATAAAATGAAAAAAGACCACATGAAAATTAAACAGTTACCATTTGACCAACATCTCCAGTTTCACCCTTTTCACCAGGTGGGCCTGGAAGTCCCTGCATTAGAAAAGTAAACATTAATGATTATAAACTTATTTAAATATGAATAAATCACTTTAATTATAGCTGTACCCTTAGAGCAATGCTAATTCCTCACTATACTGCTACTCTTTGTGCAGCTGCCAACTCTTCATATGTAAAACAGAATTCACCACATCGGTAGACATATCATAGATATTCTTAGCATGAAAGAACAATTTTTGCCCAACAGCAAACACTGTGTTCTTACCTGGAGCCCCACTGGCCCAGGAGGACCAGGAAAACCTCTGGGTCCTTCGTCACCTTTCTGTCCAAAGAGACCTTGCTGTCCTCTGGGTCCAGGCTCACCATCAGCACCCTGACAGCATCATAGTCATAGCTTAGGCATATTCACACATTTACTTAAAAGGAACCTTATTCATAATTTAAAATGTGCACCTATTTCACCTTATCAACAAGAAAAATGCAGTATGAGGGACACCCACTGTACAAGAAAGAGTAGGAAGAGGATATTTGGCCTTAACAGACCTAGGGTCTCTACCATGGAATGATAAGGTTTAATCCAACTAGGTCCAAACACACATAAAAATCACTTACAGGAGGACCAGGCTGCCCAATTGGGCCTTGTGGGCCAGTAGGACCAGGTGGACCCTAGAAGAATAAAACAACATACATTTGTGGTTTTGCATTTATATTCTGTGGCTTTAAGAGTTAATTTCTTCCCAAATGTGTATGTAAGTACAATGTGGAATCAGTAGTAAAAGAGAAAGAAATGACTCACGTGTTCCCCTTTGTCACCCTTGCTTCCCTTCTGTCCTGGCTCTCCAGCCTCACCCTGGCAATGACAAGAAGAACACAGAAATTCAGTAAAGGTAGATAAAACACTCATTGCACCTACAGCTACAAGATGTGCCCCCCACAGTGGTATGCGACTGCTGCCCAAGTTGGTGTTTAGCAATGCCAGAGGTAAGAGGTCACCAGTTGCAGCCCTGTGCACCTCCCTCCTCTGTCACCAGCATCAAACCATTGGTGCAACTCATTCAGATTCATCATCAACAACAACAACAACACATAGGATGAATTACATGCAGTAGTGATTACAATGCCAGTTTCATTTAGAAGTAAAACTTCCCTTGTTGTTACTGGAACATAACACTGAACTGTATCCAAGTTATGTAAAAAAATAAAGTTGCAAATAACATCCACGTGTGTGTTCAAATAAAGGCTATTTTTATACATCACCCAGACAGGTGTCTCTGAATTACATTCCTGTCAATCTTTCAAAAAAATGAGACTGAACAGACGTGCATGAATAGTCATATCATAATCATAAATGCAAATTCTTCAATGCTCCAAGCTCTTATTAATGGTGAATAAGTCATTAGTCTGGCAGAAGAAAATTAGTACTCAGAGGGTGAAAGATTAATATCCCCAAACTGTCTTTAAAAACCTATATTATTAAGTAAAATGACCTGTCGGTGTCCACAAATGACAACAGAAGTGAGAGTGCCCTAAGTTCAAAGGAAATCTGTCAGATTAGTTATCCTTATTGACCAGTTCACCCATCTCGTTTCCATGACAATCTGTCCAGACTTGTTAGAGAAAATTTTAGACCAAATGAAAGGTTGAACTGACATTGTACAAATTTTTTAAGGCATCAGATTTTTTGGTGGAAGTTAGCCTGTGATGCAGTTACCCCATCCAGTTTGTCGTACCTTGTCACCATCCTCTCCAGGAGGACCCATGGGACCAGCAGGGCCAGGAAGCCCAACTGGACCCTGAATACCATCTCTTCCGGCAGGACCTTGAGGACCTTTTTCACCCTGGAATATATTATCAAAAGTATATGATGACAAACAAGAAAACACCCACCAACCAGCACACAATCACACCAGCAAGAGGTGATTTAGTCCTACCGGAGCACCCTTCTCTCCAGCAGGGCCTGGGGGACCCTGAGGGCCTGGACGTCCTGGTAGCCCAGTGGGTCCAGCAGCACCAGCTGGACCTCTTTCCCCAGGAGAGCCCTGTAAATGGAAAAACAAGATCACCTGTTAAAACCCAGTGTTGCAACAGTATCTTTGTGCATAGCATTGAATATGCAAACCTGAAGTTTTTTTAAATCATCATTTTTTACATGATGGAAAGCACAGTGGTCCAACTAAATTTCATAAATCACAAAAATTCAATTGTAAGATCTAAGAATAACTTGACAATGCAAAATCAATTTTTGTGCAATGCCCAAACCATACTGGTTACCATTTTAAGTGACTCCACTGCATACATAGCATCCCAAATTAAAATGTGCCCACATATCTTCCTCTTCTTCAAAAACCTTTAAAAATCTAAGCTGCATTAAGCGCAAGCACTGCCAGTAGAGCACAGCCTGAGAACAGCTTAACAGATGTACGGTAACTAAATGTATATCTGCGAATTTAATAATCAACATGTGACTGGAAAGAGCAGGGTGTCCTTTCAACCACAACAGGGAGTTTTTAACCACCCTTTCAAAAACCCAATTTCTGTGGAAACCTTCACGAGCCCTCAAGAGGAACCTTCTCCTTCACAGGTAAAAAGGGCACAATAATTGGTGTCCTACATGCGAACAATTATTCCACCACTTTTTGTAGAGCTTTTAAATAATTCTGTCACATATATTTGGTAGGTAAAATGTTACGCTAATTTCACCCCAGAAGGAACATTTTTCACACTAATCCATCTCTGATTCAGTGAAATGAAAGCAGCATAAGAAGATCTTTTGGAGACTCATAACAGTGAGTTATTGCTTAGCAGAAAATGATCTATTTCAAGCCATGGCCTGACCTTTTCCAGAAAAAAGAAAAATCTGTTTAAGTTAAAGTTTTAACTTACCGCAGGTCCGGGTGGTCCGCTGGGACCTTCGCCTCCTTTCAAACCAGGGGATCCCTGCCAAGAAGAACGCATCATTTCAACTGAACATTTGAGTGCTTTGTGCTTTGCAATCCTAAATTTTGAATGAGTTCCATACTTTTATTAAGTCCTTGTTTTATTTATGAATCTGTTATATTAAAAAGGAAAACTGTTTATTCCATGTCTTATATTCTTGTTCAAACAGATCAAAAGCTGGACATAAATGCAGACAGTCGTACTCACAACTGGACCAGGTAGGCCTCTCTCTCCAGGGAACCCTCTCACACCCGTTGGACCATCTTTACCTGGAGGACCAGCAGGACCGGGGTCCCCCTATGGGGTCAGAGAAAGCTCTGCTTGGTCATACATTCCACCATAATCGAAGGGTAAAGTGACCATACACCTGCACACTCAAGCTGAGGTCTGACAGCCCAGCATCCACTGAGGTGCTCACCTTCGACCCTTCCTTTCCAGCAGGCCCAGGGAGGCCCTGCTCACCTGGGGGTCCAGGTTGTCCTGGATGACCTCGCTCACCCATTGGTCCAGTTTCACCCGTGGGGCCCTGAGATAAATTGTTTGGAAAATGAGTTGATTCAGGCACCATGTGTTGAATTTGACCTGCCTGGTGGCAGTCATTGGGTCAGATGTGATTTAACAACACCAACTACAAAAAAATCTAAAATGTGCTACACATTACATTGCTGTTTGGTTGTCAACCCAGGCAGGTAATTCTTAAAGATAACCACCATTAGCCTGATTTGTTTACACAGAAATTGAAATTAAATAATTTTGAGATGACATGCCAAAACTTGTGCTACACTAAGCGGAAACCACAGGGCCGATTTGTCCCATTGTCACTGAAGTGGAGGAGCTACAGCAAGGGGGAGGGTCTGCTGAGTGGTGGAACTCTGAAGTTACATTCCTGAAAGCGGACCAAACTATTCCCAAATTCTCGTGTTTCTACACATACCACTTCAGACCAACCCAGGGCACGTTGTTCTGTGTGGTTGTTATGTAATAAAGGAAAATAAGAGAACAGACTACAGCCAAGCTGCCTGTGGTCAGTGTCCCCCAGGAGAGAGGAACAATGTATTTTAGCGTTACAGTTACATTTTACTCACAGGTAGTAAGCTTCTTCACAGCTCCCACACACCTAATTCCTTTTTGCTAGGAGAAGAAAGGACCAGGCCTGTGGCATTGGATTTATTTAAGATAAGGGCTGCTGACTCTTGGGTGCATAATGGATGAAATGTAGAGAATTAATATCTGTGAAAATAAATAAGGGTCCTCCTGGAAGTCCAGCCAGGAAACAAATGTGCCACACAATGGCCTCCTGTTGGCAGTATAAACATAGCTAGATTGGCTACCGCCTTCATCCAGGTAATAAAAATATCCTGAAAATATTTAAATAAAGTTTGGGGCCACTAGCAACAGGGTGTGGGATTAAAGGAAATGTGTTCAGTTTCCTTAAAAGTCTGTGAGCACATGACATATAACAGTGCTGTTAAACTATGCAGTAAAGAAGCAAACACAAAAGCAAGCCTCATTTAATTGCTTACTTTCCTAAGCTTTCAGAATCATTAAATGGATAGCAAATTTTATTCTTCTGTGCATTGCATATACAGTAGCATAATAATAAAATGCCATACTGGCCCAAATATAATAGTATCCTGATTATAAGACGGCCCCCTCTTTTTCGGCACTTATTGTTGAAACACATCATTTTCAAACACTCACAAAAAAGGTTTTTGGAACATTATGTCTTATCTTTAGAAAGAAAAATCAAGTTCATTCATATTTGCCATATTTGCCTTTTTAAGATGATGCTTTTGGGCTCGGTATCTTTGAACACATTCTGTAACTACATTTTTTGACTGCCTGAGAGTTCTTTGAACACTCAGTCTCAGTGATCATCACAATCTTAAAATTGGCAATATAACTCCTCCCCAATCTTGTTTGATTTGGCCTAACTTTGAGATACTTTTTTCCAGAACATCTCGAGGCTTTGCCATCTTTCACACTCGCAAGCCCCAGTTGATTATTTCTGTAGATGATTGATGCCAAAGGATAAGTGATGCCACCTACCAGTGTTATATGGTATGTGACCGCTTATAGGACCAGTCCTTGGATATAAAACAACCCCAAGTTTTTTCAGGTGTAATTTTCAGAAAAAATATTGTCTTATATTTGGGCCAATACAGTACTTTTGACATTAGTGTGTTCATTCTTTTTTTTTTTTTTTTTTACAATTTATGCATCTGTTGCTAGTAATTTCTGTGTATGAAGTTGTGTTTGTAAAATGCCTCTCAAATTGCATGACGATTATAATACGAAAATGATAAAGCAAGTATGCAAAGCGCTAACATGTCATCGCACCTGAGGTCCAACCACCCCCGGTGGCCCCGGAGGTCCAGTCTTGCCTTGGAAGCCCTGTGGGGGTTAAAACAAAGTTGAAGTCATCAGTCAGGGTAGACTAGTGTGAAGAGAGCACAGCAGTGTGGTCAGAAAGGGGGCAAACTATGGAAACATGGTTGCCTGCTGTGTAAAGAGGTCCTTGCTATAAGAACAACAGTAAAGGCTGGATCACTCACAGTTTCGCCTCTCTGTCCAGGGTGTCCAGGCAGCCCGTCTTTTCCAGCTGGCCCCTAAAGTACATGGAAAAGGTGTGAATAACATTCAAACCATGATAAGATCGCACTGTGAAAACGGGAGTCATTTAATGTAACATTTTATGGTTTTCACACTCACCGGGGGACCCTTGGGTCCTGGAAACCCAGTTGGGCCTTGAGGTCCTGGCAGGCCCTGGAACACAAAGCTGAGTCAGAACTAAAGATTCTCAGCTAGAAACATGTCACGCTTTTGGCCTGACTTTAAAAGAGACAATATCAGTAACCGACTGAGCTGATGTTTTTGTACCCTTTCTCCTGGCGGTCCGGGGGGTCCGTCACTTCCTGAGGTTCCCTTGTTTGAAGAAGAGAAAGAAGACAAAAAGCCATTAATTACAGTCATTGAGAGAAGCAGCGCAGCAGGTGTGGTCTGGTGGTGCATAAGTCACCTTTGGTCCTGCCTTGCCAGTGGGACCTCTAGGACCTCTCTCTCCTCGAGGGCCCTGAAAACAGGGAACCAGAGTTGGGTGAACAGAAGGCCCATCATGACAGAGTTCTAGAGACCATCAGAGGCTCAGAAGGCACCTTGTCGCTTTTCTCCTCTGCATGGTGAGCATTAAATAAGAGGGTTACAAAAGTGGCAAAACAAGATGTTAAGATAAACAAAAGGGAAAACTCACAGTCGGCCCTCTCTGGCCTCGCGGGCCCGGCTTCCCAGAGGTTCCCTGAGGAAAGAAATAGAGGGAATTAAAAAGTGCACACGCTCCCACACCTCTGGTCAAGGCTGCAATGACTGCGAGAGATTAAAGATTGACAAATTCGATAAATCCATATTTCGGCACAGGTGTCTCTTGATGGTCGAATTAAACCAGCAACAGAAAGGTCAACGAAACACAGCTGCAGTGTGGATCAGAGCACATTCAATAATTCCTCAGTGACACCAAGAAATGTACGTGAACCCCTCTGTGTTTGCGGAGCCGTCTCGTGGCGGCTTGGTGCCAGCTGCCCCCCGAACGTGAGCAAACTGTATCGGCTTATTTCTATTGATCCAAGAACAAACTGTTTCTTTGCATGAATGGGAGAGATATTGTAAAACTCTGGAAGTTGAGCACATATTTTACATTTTCTCTGAATGAGATTTATAGCTTGTATGCAAAAAGTGGCCAAAGAGCATATAAAGTGACCGCACAATGTAAACGAAACTCGAGTGTGACGTGAAAGGCAGATATCACCATGTATGGTTTTTTTATATTTCGATTTATTTGAAATAAACTTTTTTCAAAAGATATATAATTATTAGCGAGTATGCAGACAGTGAGAGAGACACCTCTTTCCAACACAGCATATAACACTAAACTCGATCATTCATCCATTTAGACAGCAGAGTGAGCGACAGAACACACATTTACGTTTACTCATTTAGCCGAAACGTTTCTGTAACATAACTTACAACTTTAAGGTACTTATAAGAAAATTGTCATATTATTGTAAAAAGCCATTACAAAAGTGGAAATTTGTGTAAGTTGAACCTGACCCCCCACTAATCACATCAGTTCAATTCAATTTTATTTTTATATAGTGCTCTTCTCACTGCAGTGACATAGAGCACCAAACAGACATGTAAAGAGTTTCACAGACATGTAGAGGGTTTTGTTCATCGCGAAATTATGTTCAATAATCATTAATGCAACGTACTAAATATATATTAATGACAACAAATATTTAGGCCAAAAGTATTACATTTACTGACGTTTACCTGGCAGTTTTTGAATGTTTTCCTTTTATGTTTCCTTAAAGATTTCTAGTCTTCATTTGAATAATCAATAGGACTAACAGGACACTTTGGTCTTTTATCCACATTATTAATATTTTTTTAAATTTAATAAACAGTACCAGCATGCTGTTTCTTTCTTAGTGTTGACAATTGGAGCAGTGTTGTTTCATAAGGGCATCCTTCACAGAGCTGTTTGCTGCTGTTCACGTGTTATTGCTGATTAATTTTGTCCTTCATACTTCATTATAATTTTCATTTCCTGTCTAAATAAATGTACATGTCTTCGCACGAGGTTTGTGCCCCCTTCGTCTGTGCTCGCCTCTTTCCCGACATGATTACAGCATCACCAAGTTCACAAACACAAGCAAGCGCTTAAAATAGATTGAAAATCCTTTTGAGATGCGATGGGAAACCGCTTCATAGTGGGACTGAAGGTTGGGGGTGCACTACATGAGCACCGTGCAGCTTTTGGAAGATCCCCACAAGGAGGAAGCAGTGGTTACATAAACAGGAAATGCTACATTTTCATACTCACCTTTGGAGATTACAGGTTCATTTATTATGCAACCCAAGGTCTGTTTGTGTTTACCTACCTAGGCAACTTTTACTGGAGCCATTCAGGATAAGGACAGTGCCTAAAGGTATTACAGCAGGACTTGGGATTCAAACCTGGGCCCTTCAACTGCAAAGCAGCAGCACTAAGCGCTTCACTGCTCCCACACATCCACTACTACAGACAGATGGAAGCGTGACACAGATGGATCTGAACCCATACCTGAAGCCACAGTCCAGAAGCAGTGAGGCATCAACATGTCTTCCAACTGTAAATACATTTCACGATATTTCTTTCCTACCTTATCTGAATGGATTTAAATATAACATCTGGCCAGAAAAGTTTTGAGCCAAGATGCCACTCCGAGGGGGCGCTAATGACCCACGAGTTAATCGAACACTGCAGCAAGTGGCACCTCCTCACACACAAATGAGTTGGATAAAGGCAGCAAGGACAAAGGATTTTCTGGATGATTTATTAAGCATCTTAATGGCCCACAGCCATGATTAAAAAACACATTTGGTTAATGGAGGGAGAAATGCAGCCCACTAAATTAGCATCTGGTGGCACAGTGTCGAAGCAAGTAGCGCTGCCGCCTCACGGTACCAAGGGTTGTTTGTGTTTGGATTTGAATTCAGCTCTGTCTGGAATTAGCATCTTCTCCTCGTGTCTCCTCCCACAGTCCAAAGACATGTTTTAGCTTAATTGGGCATTACGTGACCTGCATGTGTACGGCCACTCTGCGATGGATGCGATGGGCATCCCATCTGGGGTGTAGCTTCACAGCCTAGCATTCAGTAACTCCAGAAAAGACTCTGGGTTAAAATAGCCCTGACCAGGGTAAAGCAGTTAATAATAATGGATGGATGGATAAATTAGCATCTCCTTTAGATGATCAGAAAAACCCCAACACCACCTACGTTTCCTTTCACAGTGACTGCCACAGAGCTGATTTTCACCAACTGTTTTGCTGTTATTCATCTACTTTTTAATAAAGCTGGAAAACGCTACGTACCCGAGTTCCTTTTTCTCCATTGGCTCCTGGAAATCCCTGAAATCCCTGAGACCCCTGCAGAGGAAGAGAGGAAAATGAGCAAAGGAGACAATCCCCTGCACTTCAGAGCTGAGGAGCATATGAAACCTGTGTGGTCTGTTGTACTGAAACACAGTCGACAGCCAGCCACCCGAGTTAAACATGACTGACTTTGATCGGGCTAGTTCAAAAAACGACCTTCGCTAGCACCAAATAGAAAGCTCATAAAGTAAGACTGAGACACTTATGAAGGTGCCCCTGCCATATTTCATCAGGTGCCTTCAAAGGCACTTGTAAGCTACCTTTAAAGAAGTTGGCGAATGCTTGTCAAACATGAGTTTCACAATAGTCAGACTTACCTTTGGTCCTTGTCTTCCTGGGTACCCTGGCAACCCAGGAACACCAAGCTTTCCCTAAAAGCAGAAATGTAAGTAAGTATGGCAGAAATTTGCTACAGTGTCGTATGAGATGTATTCACAACTTCTTCGTATTTATATTGAAGCTATTGACCCCGTGGACTGCTTTGTACAAAATCAGCAGTTGAAGTTTTGGAAGTATTTTAACTAGGAGGCAGGTTCTTCACTGAGTACTGCTGCACACAGGTGTTTCTACACAAGCCAGTTCTTCATCACTCAATGTGGGTCAATTGCTATCTTAAAATGGCTACAGTTTTGCATCACTGGAGTCTTATTCAGGTTAATTTGTGATGGGGATTCAGCCTCTTCTCTGCTCCATTTCTGCCAGTCCTTTTGAGGAGCTCAACAGTTTGAGGCTTAGACCCTCCTTCTCCAAGAACAACATAAAGCAACAAAACAATACAAAATAAAAACCTTCTCCTTTGATTCAGTCACTTCTAAGCACTTCTTGTCAAGCACCAAGCAAAATCCTGGGTGAAATGTTCCTACCTTTTCACCGGACGAGCCTTGTGTGCCAGGATCCCCGGGGAGACCCACACGACCTTTTGGACCTTCAGGACCATCTTCACCTCTCGGGCCAGCGGGTCCAAGCTCCCCCTATATAGGGAAGAACAGTCATACAAGGAATCGAATATGAAAGCAGTGTTTATTGCAGAACATCTGTAAAGAAACCTTTTCACTTTATCAACTGAAGAAATGCTTTTCAGTCT
Organism: Heterotis niloticus; assembly: GCA_018136845.1. Classification (NCBI taxonomy): domain Eukaryota; kingdom Metazoa; phylum Chordata; class Actinopteri; order Osteoglossiformes; family Osteoglossidae; genus Heterotis; species Heterotis niloticus. The sequence continues at coordinate 17,939,197 of CM030903.1, read as the reverse complement.
TCTTATTAACCACTACCTGCTCAGGCTAGGCTTTGCTGTATTTACAGCCATTCACAGAAGGAAACTGGATAATGCAATCTGCACAACCGCCGGACACCAGCGGGTAACTTACAACCTGCTATATTGCATCTATCTCAGAATTCATTAATGTTCCTCTGATTTTATGAGTTGGTACTGCTACAACTATTGCAGCTCTGGAATAAATTTGCTATGTTGCTGCATTGTTGCTGTGGCAACACTGCCATTGCACCACTGGCACATGATTCTTTCTCAGGTCAGTTCTTAAAGAGGTTGCAAAGCATGTCATTCATGGAAGGGGGCTTCCAGCACAGGAATTTTACACCCCAAAAAGCGTCTAAAAAATCTATGTATTATACATCCAGTCATCGACCAGTTACTGTCAGGGTCAGAGTCTGAAGCTCTGGTGTTACCTGCACGCAGTGCCGCAGAGCTTGAACTGATTTGGGCTTTCTTAGATACATCTGTTGGGTTATTTTTAAGTATCAGCAGCACATATGCGAGAGTAGTGCCACTTATGCAAAGGAAAATTTCGATTGCATGGGATATGATGTTAACTGGGAAATTGCTGCTTATGTATACGTAGTACAGTAAATAAACCGATCAGTTAATGCATTAGAAAAAATCAGCACACGTGGCATAGCAGCGTCACTTGGCAGTCAGTCTTAGAACTTACTGACTTATTGCACCATGTACTGCACATATTTTTATTTTAACAGGTGTTTTCAGCAGAAGATGGCTATTAAAGGTTATACCAGTGCCTCGATTGTTAAGATCAGACAAGCTAACATGTTTCTCCTCTCGTGCCCATTGTAAAATAGCTGACTGGAGATTAACACCAGGGGTAGAACAGGTCTCCAAAAGCCCTTTAGAGGCTGTTCTCAGTGACACATCCAATTTTACTGCTAATTGAATTCCTAGTAAGATGTATCACTAATGGATGTAGTCTGCTGTCATGCTCCTGGTGGGGGGGGGGGTGTCTCACAGCAAAGCTTGTCGGCAGCAACACCGGAACCTTGGCTTTGATGTGAGAGGCAGCAGAGCAGCTTGTGACTGTCTGCAACCTGTCGACAAACTATAACTCGGTGCAGAAACAGGGAGACCAGCGCACTGTCGACTGAAGAGTTCACTGCAGGAGTTCAGAAACGCTGAGGACGCAGTCCTTGCCCATGTAGAGAAACACCGGAGTCATTTGTGGAACTGGGCCCTTTGAACTTGCTTCAGCTCATTTGCAAAGCAATTTTAAAAGCAGATCTCTGCTGCCATTTCTTCTTCTCTGATGTCAGACCGAAAATTATTTCTTACATTTAATTTCTGCTGTATCTTCAGCTTCCAGATTTATGAAACATTTACAACAAACCTATTTGTGAGTCTAGTGCTGATATGCTGTTGAAGAAACTTTCTACAATAGTAGTAAAAAATGTAAAGAAGTATAGAAAAGCTTACTCTGTCACCCTTGATACCCATATCCCCCTTGAATCCAGGAAATCCATCTTCTCCCTGGGAGAGAAATTGGTGAGAACAGAACCGAGGGGAAGCATGAGTCTCCATAAGCAAAACTGGCCTCTTTTCTGAGGACTTCAGTGCAGATATAAACAATGTACTGTATATTGTGCAACATTTCACAGTGAGAACACAGAAAGGAGGCTAATTACTCCAGAGAGATCAGGAAACAGTACTCCAATTCACCAGGGTAAACTGTACAGGCGTCAGCTCTGTTTGCAGCAGCCAAATGTAATTTATCAAGATCCACAAAATACACTTCATAAATGTTCCTAAAATTAATTGTGCCTCAGAGCATCTTTTACTATTTCACCACTGCTGCACATCTTTGGGTATGAAAGGTAGAATCCACGTGAGGATAAAAATGAACAGGAGAAAAAGATCAACTTCCCCACCTTTTCTCCTTTGTTTCCTTTCAAACCACGGACACCATCAGCTCCCTAAAGAGGAAACAGGGCAATTTGTGTCAATGCCACCAGGAAAAGCAAAGATAAATGCAAAGCTTACCACATAAACGTGGTATTACACAGGGCCCTCGATTTCGACTGTAGCGGGAGCCAAGGTGTCGTAAGTGCTGCAGTAGTGCCCCCCAGTGGTCCACTGTAACCCTATAGCCTCTTCAGGTTTCTCACCCTTAGTCTTGTTGTGGACGCTGAAACTCGCACAAAGCTGCGGTAAAGGACACTGCATATTTCTTCAGAGGAAAACAGTACTAATGCAAGTGCTTCCAGCACAGGCCCCACTATTGGCTCCACTCACCGCAATTATATGTTAGTAGATATCTTAAAATATTCAACAATTCTACAATGGATGATACATAAAGTTATGTAGTGCTGCTAAATATTTTATGAGTGCTGCATTTGTTGAGTCCCAAAAGTCCTACTCAAGGTTTATTAGCTCGTTGCAGCAAGACATTTATTTTAGAACCCAAAAAACTGTGAAATTCTGTATTTTCAGAAAAACTGGTACAGTCATGGATGTCTTTCTATCTGTAAGACAGAGTGTGTGTGATCTGCACAGCCATCGCCTCTATTAGCAGTGCTGCAGGTGGGGCAGCAGGATGGATTGATGATGCGTTTGCTAGAAAGAACAAGGGACCATAGTAGCACACATGAGCAGTACTGCTCCTGGTAACCTTGCAAGGGTAACCTTGCTTGTATTGACATGAGGCCCAATTCACCTTGCTGCAGCTGCACAGCATTACCTGGCCCATAGATCAGAACTCACCTTGACGCCTCTGGGTCCAGGATAGCCGATTGGTCCTTGTGAACCAGTGGGGCCCTGTGATTGACATTCCAATATGAGAGGAGTGCACAATAAACCAAATGGATTTATTCTCCAAGGCAATGTTAGCTAGGTGAATACAAGCAGTGGCGGGAATTACCATGTTTCCTTTTTCTCCAGATGGTCCTTCTTTTCCAGGATGACCCTGTGATTGACAGATAACAAACACACCATTACAGCTTTCTGCAACATACGACTTGTATCAGTCACTGTAACAGCAGTCGCTGGTCCGTTGCAAATGAGCTGTTAAAATAAACAGTGTGGGTCACAGAGACTTGTGTGGGAATGGCCAGCCCAGGGTACTCAGATTTTCACATGGAACAGCATGAACATTTGGAGAAGCACTTCTTACACTGAGCATGCTGACCGTCGCATGCTGCCACTATTGGCCGACAGTCACAGACACGGCAGGATGTGGGGCACAGAGCATTTGGTACACTGGGGGGTCCATTTTTTAACTCTGGAAAACACAAATCTGCTCCATTTGATTTGCAGAAGTGTCTTTGCTTTCCTGCTGAGCAGCCTCTTTCAATTAGAGGTGGGTGATGCACATGGATTCCGCTTGAGACAGCATCCATCACACAAGCATGGACATGTTTGCTGTGTCTCATACACACAGTAGGTTTCCTTGACAGTAGACTGTGAACCTACCGGTGGTCCATCAGCTCCTGGGACACCTGACAGCCCTGGTTTCCCAGTGGGACCCTGCAGGAAAAAAACAGATGTGTCGTTACACAAAAGGCCAAGGTATTACCATATTACCAAGATATGATATTACCGTGGAAAGGCGCTGGAGTGGTGTGATAGTGGGATGAGTGACATTCAGGCAGGGTTATTAAATATGGGAGCTTCAGAATAAATATAAAATAAAGGGTAATTCAAAACACTTTGCAACACTTTCATAAGCTTATTACTCAGTAACTAAGTATATGAACATGTAATCTAAACCAATTTGAAAAGCAAATCTTTTCATAAAACTTTTTTCATAATCTTGCACATGCTAAATAAACTACTACACTTAATCACTGAATAATCTTGGAAAAGTTCTTAATTCTTTAATGAATCACACCATATATAATAACATATGTGCAAATGGCATGAAACACAAAAGTAAGAAACTAAAATGCCTTTGGAGAAACATGTAAAGCTTTATCAGTGGGCACCTCCATCATACTCTACAGAAAAAAGAGAGCAGTCATGGCTCAATTTTGAAAGGCTTGAAAGCAGTTATTTTTTTTACTGATGGATCTGTTTTACCCAGAAGCAATAAAGCCCTCATAGGATCTAGTAACATAAGGAGTAAAAGCAGCATTAATTTACACTGATCATGTTATTATGTGAAAGGCATCATTACAACCTGGAAAGCGAGAAAATGTGGCTGGTTTAGTTACAGTAATACCGTACCACACAGTAAGGCATCGCATTCTGCATTTTCCATTTCCAAACAAAAATCTCCCCATGTCTAAGGGATGGAATTACTCCAGCACAATATCAATGCAATTATTTTTTTTAAAACATACCATACAACACACAGTAAATACTCCTTTCCCTTTGATTACTACTGCAGTTGGTTTTCATATTAAGTAATTCTGATAGTGCTGGTAGTGGCTGAAGGTTGAAAAGTAGTTCTGCAAAATCGCTTTTCTCTGGATTAGGGTTGAGCTCACCATCGAACTGCCTGGATCAATAGTGCAGCGGGAAGAACAGATGTGGCGGGGGGCAGAACTACACAATCAATGTGCTGTATGTTTGTGTTCTGAGTACAAACCCTGGGTTAAGACCTTTCCCTAGGCCACAGCTCTGCTGCGTTAGCCCCAGATTTCTCCTAAGAAATAGAATTACAGCAAAACTTTTGCACAATGCATGCTGGCTTACTTTGTCTCCTGGGGGGCCAATGGGTCCTTGAGGTCCTGGAAGACCCTGCAAAGATAAAAGAAGGTAATGTGAAAAGACCTGACAGTGATGTGCTTTTTGAGCCGAGCTTTGTGGGTAGGGATAGTCAATAAAAGTGCCACCAGCTGAGAAGCAAATCTTGAGTTACATGATGAAATCACCGTTATACAAGAGCAAGAATAATCTCAGGGGTTTTCAAACCAGATGAGTTCAGTAAGACTCTCATCTTTACTCTTAGAAACCATGGTTCTTTTAGTAGAACAGTAATAGGGAGCTAACATCCAGCTACAGTATTCAGCTCATGGGGTGGGCACATGCCTGTCACTCACCTGTGCACCAGGATTTCCCTGCTGTCCTGGAGGACCAGGCTCACCTTGTGGCCCCTACACAAGAACAAAGTGATCAACAAACCTCAGTCTGCCCCCTGAGTTTCTTGAACCCCTGCAGACGTTACTCGAAAAGACACTATAATAACTGGTTGGCAGGTTAACACAACACTAGTGCCTCCCTGTCATCTCAATCCAGCTAGTCTAAGTTTTTTCATGTTTTCCTATGTGTGTCTGGGTTTCTTCTGGGTGCCCCTTTCTCACCACCAGATGTGTGTTTTGGTTTTAGGGTTAAACTTTCCTCCCAGATGGGAGATAAGAGTGTACAGGCAACTGCTTTAAGCTTCTTCAATGTCTATTTGGTTTCAAGAAGTCAGAATCAATAGTTTAGCTCTGTTGGAAATGCAGTGTTTGCGCTTGTAGGATTTTTTCGTAGTCTTCCACGGAAACCCGCATTTCTGGAGGTGAGCCTGGTCGTAGCTTCCGCTGTCTTATTGATTCCCCTTCCCTCCCAAGCAACTCTTCACTGCCGCCTACTCAAATGTATTTTTTACCAAACAGGCTCTGGTTTGTTAGTTGCCTTTGCTTTGCCTGTCACTCTTTGCAGAAGTCTTGGATCATCAGTCTTGTTCTATTCTCTCCAGGAGGCAGTCCGGCTCTTGGATTTGGGTGACATCCGAGGAACCAGCAGGCGGCAGAGCCGGGATGGGAGGGGGGTTGGAGATGGGAGAAGGTTTGAATGGGACAAAGGATAGGGTTGAAGGGTTAAAGTAAGGCACAGGATGGATGGTTAATTAGAAGAGGGGTTGGGGATCAGGTTGGTTTCTCCTGGGCTTTGCCTGACATCCGCTGTGTTGTTCATGGCTGGTTTCCTCCTAGATTGTTTCTATGTCTGTGGGACTGGGCTTGGTCTATTACTCTCCGTGTTGCTGAGGGCTGTTTTCTGGGCTTCAAAGGATGTTGATAACCAGTTGTGGTTGCACCACACATGTTTTTGGTGAAATGGTAAATCTTCATTATGTGTGAATGTGTGAGTCACATTCTTGGCGGAACAAATAGATTGGCAGGGTTACAATAACACAATGATCAATAAAAATGCCCCGATGCCCCAATTCCTTGCATCATCCTGCTTTTGACAGCACTGAAAACAGAGCAAATTTGTCTCTCTCCTGTATGGCAGAACACACTACAGCTTTCAGAACAATGTGTCAGAGGGCCTAAAGAAGATGAGTGCTTAGGGCAGAACCACTTTCAAGGCCTAAAAAAAGTGAAGAAGTAAACCACAGGCCATTACAGCACTGTGAAGGTGTTGTGTCTCATAGTGGCCCACTCTAACCGCTGACCCTGGCATCTTGCTCATGATAATTGATAATCAATAGTAAGCCAGTATGGGAAAAGGATGGTGGTGATGGATTCTCCACCCCATACCACTCCTCACTCTCCTCAAGTTGGTAAAGCTCAGGAAACATTATTGCTATATGTGAAAGGCTTCATTAGTAACAAGAGCTTTGAGGACATTACGATGGACAGGGCCACTTGATACAGAACTGATGAAGGCATCCACACAAAAAAATCCAGCTTTGTCCTAACATACATCATGTATATAACAGAGGCTGTTTAGCATTACACCCAGAAGAGAAGCCACTGGTATCTATCTGACTGTGTGTTATGTTGAAATGACTCATACTCACAATGTTTCCTTTGGGTCCTGGGTGGCCGTCCATGCCAGTCACACCCTGAGATGAAACATGAGAAGAACATTACTTCCTTCAAGCACATTAACAAAGACTTATTGAATGCTGATGGGATTTTACAGAAGTACCTGGAAGCCAGCAGCCATGATGGATGCTTTAATAAAGCGAATGTGTGAAGTATATTTATGTTCTACTGTGAGGAAATCGTTGTTTGTCAAGTTTTTTCTCAGCTCAAGCACGCACGGCACAAAGTTCTCCGACTCCACAAATACATCTAGAATGATGCAAGTATCATACCTACCAGAGAACCAGGAGGGCCTGGAGGTCCTTTGGGTCCAAGCAATCCACGGGGGCCCTATACAGAAGGGGGAGGGGGGTGGTAAGTGGAACACCTTGTCTTATGTGTTAATCCTGTTGTTTTTCCTTTTGTAGGATGGCCCTACACCTGCTGAACTGGTTACACTAGAAGTGTGGACCAGTGCATCGAGGAGGTATGTTCATAGCTTGGGTGCAAAGCAAATGAAAATTAACAATCAGTTAAGGTAAATTAAACATTGTCAGGGATCTAAATTAAATTCAATATTTTAGTAATGTAGCTATAACAAAACCTTAGCAGCTTAATCCTAGAAGTCATGTTCAGGACATTAACTGCTTCCTATGATGTTCTAGAAACAGCTAAAAGAGTAAGAAGTGAATGAGCATAAAGGACAAACCCCTTTATTTGACCAGTAAGATATAAGAAAATATAGCAAAAATAGACCAGAAAGAAATAAAGAAAATTCCTTCTATATATTCTTGCAACAAAGTCAAAGGATGCCCTCCAGACCCCAACTTCCAACCCCAGCCCTGCCAAATCTGCAGTTTTCACTGGACTGCTGCACTACTCTGGCTCTGGGCATTTCACCACAGAGCCAACAGCCATGTAGTGAAAGATAGTTTTGGGGAATTAAGAGACAGATGGACAGACAGGCACTGTAACATCACCATAGATCGACCACCTTATGTCCAGTGAAGAATGAGCGGTGCTATGCCACACTTACAGGTTCTCCAGGCAGCCCTCTTGGTCCAATCTCACCATCGTCTCCCTGTCAGAGAGAAGACTGCAGTCAGTATAAGATGTCCAAGCACTGGCACACACACCCTGCACTGCGGCAAACATGCAAAGACAGCTGTGATGCCATGACGACCTTGTGGTGAACATCATTGCCTGACGCAAGTGAGAAGAGTACAAAATAGTTACAGTAACCTTTTAAATTATATATTTCTGGGAAAACACTCATTAAACTTTTCAGTGCAATTTCTTTCCTAGATTTTTGACCTTGGCTTAAAGTTTTTTCCATCTGTGTATGGGATTTCCCCCAGTCCAGCTGCCTTGGGTGCTAGAACCGTCCTTTCCACACACCTCTGTGCGATCAGTCGATTATACTCTATGTACACATGTGCAGAGTACAGTACTATGTTTTTTCTCAAGAGATATTTTGAGAGTCTGAGGGGGATAGAGGACAGAGGTCATCTTACCCTCTCGCCATCTTCTCCAGGTTGTCCCGGAGGTCCTGCTGGACCAGGCTCACCCTAAAGATATCATACAGATACATAAGCACACAAGGAAACAGATCAGATCACTAGCATACAACCACACATGCATTGTCAGCTGCATGGCCAGGAACACACGCACATGCACACGCACACGCACACACACACATACACACACACACACAAGCAGAACAAAACATTAAAAGGCACACATACATCATTTCAATACATAAGTACACACAATTACAAGCATCATGAACACAACTAACACCATGACAAAGAGCCGATTGTTAAGTTTTTTTTTTTGCAAAGGTTGCAGAGTTGGACAAAACCAAGGGAATGAAACCCTGTCTGAGCCGTGCTTTTCTTTCCTAATACCCTTGCACAAAATGAGTTCCACATGGGTCTTGAGCAGCTGTGGCCTGGAGCTGCAGAGGGAGCACCAATGCAGCCTCACGCTGCGGTCGGCACCATTGCGTGACTCACAGCCCGAGTTAAGGCACATGTGTGACTCCCTGTGCAGTCCTGCATTCCCTACAAATCCCCAAAGGGAAAAGCGATCCCCTCAGCAGCACCTTCTGTACCTAACTTAACTAGTGAATGTAAAACTCACACCCATGCAATGCTCACAGCAACATATCACGTAACAAAGAAATATAATATTCAGCGCTGCTTTCTGCTCAACATGACTTTCTCTGTGCAAAATAACTTCTTAGCATTCTGTCGATAAAAGCCCCAGGTGCAACAAAATCCTCTGCCACAATAAGCAGTTATACAGCAACACAATACAAAAGAAACAGTGTAAAGCTGAAGAGCAAAATATTAATTTGTATTAACATAGTAAAAGTTTTTATTTAAGTTCACCTTGTTAATTTGGTTTATCTCATTATTTACCGCCGCAAGCAACGGCTTCTAAACTACGTAATATTTACTGAGGACTAATTTTGCCCAGGTTATTTTAAGTCAGACCTTCTGTCATCAAAGTGTGACCAAAAAATGGAAATGGCTGAAATTCAACACCGTTTATTAAATCTGGACGGAGCCTATAAACTAACAGGGTTCTGTCACTCATTCCAGAGAGAACAGTGCCTCAATGTGAGCATCCAGCTCAGCACTTCAGAAGTGTCAAATTTGTCCCACTAATGTTGTTTTATGTCATAATAAAATAGCTACATTCAAAAGTCAAAAACAAGCCAAGGAACCGATGAGTTCAACAGGACATTTTCAAGAATAATATTACTGAAACACAGCGGCAAAGTAAGTAATGGTAAGCAAACTTCTCCAAAGAATATTCTTCCCAAGAGCTTTTAACCCACCAAACAATCTTCTGTATTCATAACTCAACTAAAAACATCAACAAAACTTACTCGGTGTCCTTTTTCGCCAGGGAGTCCAGCCAGTCCATCAAAGCCCCTTTCACCCTGCACAATATTAAGAGGAGAGGAATGTCAGGTGTCATGAGCAGACTTGAGTCTTCCAAAGAACCCAAAGGGTGGACATGTCAACTCCAGAGGACAAAAACACTCCTGGGAGGGTGAGAAGCAAGGTGTTAGTGGACCCCCAGGACAGATCCTCTAGACACCTTTGATGAGATCATGACTCGGAAGCAGTCTTCCTAAGATTGGCTCATGTTAAGACCTGCATGTATACCAGGCAGGGACGACCCTTTGAACCAAGGCTGTTTTGCTGTGTACGTGTGTATAGACAAGGAGAAGAGTCTCGCACCTTCGGTCCTGTCTGCCCCGGCATGCCTCTGGCTCCGTCTGCCCCTGAACGGCCCTGGTGTTGTGGACAAACAGAAAACTTTAGCTCCATAGAAGTTAGAGCAGCTCCACAAAGCCACTATTAATACAGGGCAAGAAGCAGCTATACCAAGACCAAGAGCCCACCGACACACTTAAATATAATACAAACAGAAACAATGGAATATTTTACGAGAATTACTTTCAAAGGTTTTTCTAAACTATACATTTCATGGATACTTTCAGGACCATTATATCCCATTTCTCACTTTAGATGATGTTCCAGTTGCAGTCATGCAGCTAATCTTGGAGATTTTGTTTCGTTCTACAACTATTAGAGGTGGTGTCCACAACCCCTTGGATTTGGAAATTCACTGTCAGTGTGCCCAAGTCGACCTTGCTGAGGTGGCGAATTAACAGACATAAAACTGCTACTGAGTTTGGTGCTTCCTGAGGAGGTCAAGAGCTCATTCTGGAACATCTGAGCACTTGGTGTGATGCCCTAAAGCTTATCCTTCTCTCACAGCCTATTGCTGGTTAGGCATTGACAAGGAGGCTTTGCACACAGTCCATGGATCTAGGATCCTTTCTGCTGTGCTTCTTTTTTAGACCACAGCAAACCTGAAACTATAAAAAAGTACAGCAGATCTACTTAGTAAGGCTCTAGGGAAACTGTTTGCATTAAATGAAGAAAGATAAGATTTATTCCTACTGAGAATTTGCTTTCCTTCATGCAAATAACCTCAATTTACATGTATGCATGTGAATTACCTTATATTGTATTCAGTGCAGGTTTTGTTGACAAAAAGGTCAACAAATACAAGCGTAGTTTATTTGTGGAAGACAGCTACACAATTATTTTATGACATTTTAGAAGTTGGGCCACCTCTAAAATACACATTAAAAAACGCAGTGACAAAGACTGCATTTTTTTAGATCTTCAGCTCAATAATGAGGCTTCATGGCAGGAATGCTGGCAGCTTGCAAAGCTATCGTTCTGTCCATTCAGAGAACAGTAGAGCAGTTCGTGTCCTTGAGCAAAGAAATCAGTCACGTTGGCAAAATATCGCCTTAACTATGACAACACCTTTGCAAATGCAGACAGTTTGTGCACAAAAGATGCTGATGAGACACAAGCTGACACCACAGCAACTTATATCAACATTTTTTGTTCTGTTTATATAAGAGTTTTGCTTTTCATCATTATTTTATCTCCAGTCAGTTCAGCTACTGATATCCAACCAGCTGTAGTTTGATGAATCAACTCCTCATTCTTCTCCCCATATTCTGTGTCCAACCAAGGAAGCAACATTGTGTAGGCAGCGCTTTCTTTACTTTCATCACAATGTGTGGGACACTTCATCTGATGTGAAATAGTGGCACTGACTCACCCGTCGCCCTGGTTTTCCAGGTGGTCCCGCAGAGCCCGTTAAACCACGAGGTCCCTGCCGAGAAGAGGACAGGCTGTGATGGTGCTGCATGGCGGAATGTGACTGGGAGCATCTATGATGACATGCTACGAAATGTGTCCAAGTGTGTTCAGTAAGACAGGCAGGAGGTTTACGACGTAGAACGTATTCATGACACAACGTGACCAAAAAGGCATTGATGTTACTACTCTGGCCTTCACAAAGCCACATGTTGCAGGTCAGTGATGAGCAGACAGTTCTGCAAGCGCACCACCTGGGTGGTAAAAAATCATTACGCAGTCGGGAACGACTACGAGCAAAACAGATGGACAGCCTTCTCTCTGCAACCCCGCAGGAACACAAGTGAAATGTGGCCTTTACCTGAGCACCAGCTTCTCCACTTTCTCCCTTCAGTCCAGCAGGACCTGGAGGACCCTGACAAAGCAAAACAAAATTACTTTGTGTAACAGCATATAACACTGCTGTGAAGTTCATCACTTAGAGCAGAATTTTATTCTTTATTCTTTTTACAAGCAACCTTTCAGTTGTTTTGTTAATTTCTTACAGCTCTTATTTCTTAAACGCTATTATTTTTATGCAATAAAAGAGCAAACTGAAGAGGCTCAATCAGACCTCATAGGGCTGGTACACAATGCCCCCTTCATTATGGGCAGTGTCAGCGTGGGCACTGTCACTTACCAGAGGCCCTGGTCTCCCAGTCAGACCCATGGGGCCCGTGGGGCCACGCAGCGCCAGCTGTGAGGGAAAACAGGCCTGTTAGCTGCAAGTGTCCATCTGTACATCAAACAGAACTTGTCATTCTCCCTTGCAGGATCTATACTCAGAAAATGTGACCTTTGTAACACCTCTGTCTGTGTGGAAAGGTTTGTTTCCCAGTGGAGCTGACACCTTGTGTGCTGTTACAGATTTGTCTTTTTGTGACTTATATGAAACAATCTGGACAACACAAGCATACTGCATGACTAGGAATGGCTGCAAAAGAACCACAAGAACACAGACCTTCAATTCCTCATCAAACTTGTTTATCAAAAGCTTTGTGGGAGGAAAAAATGATTTCAGTAAATGTACTCAAACTTTTTCATTGTATGTGTTTCTGGTACTATGTGTGTATTTGACTGTATTTAACAAATGTATGTTAGTAGCAATGCATTTGCAAACAGACATATTTTGTGTGTGTGTGGTTGTATTTGGAATCATGTTTGTGTGAATGTGTGAGTGTGATGACCCGTGGATGGTGCACTCACCCTGGCTTGCTGCATGAGGGCTTGCATCTGCGCTTCCTGCGCTGAGACCGCGGGCCCCTTCTGACCTGAGTCACCGCCTGCACTAAAACGGAACTGGTGGACAAAGGAGACATGGGCATTAGCTGTAGTCACAAGAGAAAAACACACACACACACACACACACACACACACACACACACACACAGGTGCTTATGATGCAATTTCCTGTCCAGAATCTCAGAGCATGTCTCCAGCTCACTCTCTCTGCCACCTTTTCTTGCCCTCTGTTAGTTTGTTGTGATGGTTCCTTAACATGTGCTAAGCTGCTGCATATGAAGCTCCTGGAGAGAATGTCATCGACATTTCATCTTTTGACTAATGCGCTTTTAGTATAGTATGTAAAAGAGGAGTGTCTTAGAGATGCTCACTGGAGGTCCCATTGCCATGGCAACGTTATCTTGGTGACATGTGATGCCCCCAACATCAGCTGAGTACTCTCAACCTCAAAACATTTTGTATTGAGCAAACCAGACATTGCAGCCTCTTGAAATCCTCTGGTGCATATTGGTGGATGCTTGCACACATACAGTTTATTGTTCTACACCTCCGCGGTAAAACAATGTGAAGCAGCTCGGAAAGTATCGCTGCTGTGGTGTGTGTCTTTGTGAGCATCACCTTTCCAGTGAGCTTCACCGTGTCATCACCACTATCACATTGCTTCCGTGGCTGCACTGCTTCTCCTTATGGTGTGTGGTGCCACCTGCTGGCTTCATCAGCACATTGCATTAATTGTCCTTCTGACTGCGATGAGAGCTTGGGGGTATAATAATAAAGATTTGCAAAATAGCTGGTTTCAGACAGCACCTTGTGAAACAAGCATGTTGGAAAAAGGCCATCTCCATGGAGACCAAATATGCATGTACCTGTGTCAAGCATAAAGCCAGGCAGCAAAGAGTTTTTGTCAAAGTTCAAGTCATCTTTGCATCTCCTCCCCCATCTGCTCTACTTCCTTTGTGGCCTTTAAGCTTAGGGTTAGGGCTAGTGTTAGGTTTCTTCTAGCAGCCTTGGTTTGCTGTGCATCTCTCTCCATTGCCACTGCAGGCCACACCAAGTGATTAACTTGCCCCACTCCTCTCTGCCACCCAAGATAAAGGACACATGAACATCGAAACCATTCATAAGTAACTGAGCTCCTTAGATGGGTGTGTGTTTGTGTGTGTGTTGCATTTTGCCACAGCCCGTGATGCAGCACTTTTTGCACATATAGGCACAGGGCTAAGCTCGCAGTAACACGAGTCAAGAACAGAACGCAAATTCTGTTCAGAAATCTGGGAAAAAGGCATTTGAAGATTGATCAAAGATTTTTTTAAATCAAGGACATAAATGATCACAACATGCAGCAATGGCACACTGAACTGGCAGGTAAACATCAAAGTGAGTCAGATCTCTGCATCAAAAGTTACACCAAGAGATATGTTTCAGTCCAATACATTTGCATTCAGATATTTCCACTGCCTTCATTGTAGGTATAGCTCTTAAGGACTTTCATGATGTTCACCACAAACCACAGCTGAATGTCTGAAGGGATGACAACTGACCATCCAAAGTTTTAAATATCAGACTCCTGTCTGTGTAACTATGTTCAAACAAATAGAATAGTGACCCCTGGTAAACACCATGTGCATTACAGATGGTGATATTTACTTATGGGAGTTGCTAAGAAACCCCTTCTGCAATTGCTGAGATACACTGCCTGGCCAAAAAAAAGTCAGCACCTGGATTTAACTTGGTGTTATGATCTGGGGTTGCTTCAGTTGGTCAGGTTTAGGTTCAGCAACATTATGTGCCCAAAAAATGAGCTCAGCTGAATACCTGAATATACTGAATGAGCAGGTTTTTCCATCAATGGATTATTTCTTCATGTTCCAAGATGACAATGCCAGGATTCATCAGGGTCAAATTGTGAAAGAGTGCTTTAGTGAGCACGAGACATCATTTTCACACATGGATTGGCCACCACAGAGTCCAGACCTTAATCCCATTGAGAAAGAATCTTTGGGATGTGCTGGAGAAGACTTTACGCGGCGGTCCGACTCTCCCATCAATATCTTGGCAAAAAATGAATGCAACTCTGGATGGAAATAAATGTTGTGACATTTTATAAGGTTATCAAAACGATGCCAAGGCGAATGCATGCCATAATCAATGCTAAAGGTAGTCCAACGAAATATTAGAGTGTGTGACTTTTTTTGGCTGGGTAGTGTATTACGAGGGACAAACACACAAGAATGTGCCTTGATATCACTGATGTCTTTCTGTGGTGATCTGAGCATGTGCCAAGCATTTGAGAACCATGTACTGCATGTCTGACAGGATTCTTTCCCTGAGCCAGCCAGACAATGACAGCTACATCAGATAGGAAGCAACACACTACAAGATTCATAGGGTCTCTAAGACCTTCACCACAAACTCAGCAGAACTGAGCCACACTGAGGGGTTTCTCGGTGCCAGGAGGGGTCGTTCGCTTGAAAATTCTGACAACGTGTGTGGCTCAAATGCAAAAACATGGCTCACTACATCAAACTGTATGAGAAGAGCAATAAAACTCTGGCAAATGCTCTCAAAGCCTCGGATTTGCACCGGACAGCAGCTCCTTGGGAGCTTTTCATGGTCATAGGGAGTAGGAGGTGACGGTGTGGGAGCACAACTGCCAGAGCCTTTTTCTTTCTTTCTGAAACCCTGAAATGCACATTTTGGAAATGCTCTGTAAAATTACTCTGCATTCATAAGCCACACAGAAAGTTAGGGCATAAGGAAGCTCTACAGCAACCCCTGGTAGCAATGATGCTGTAGCTCCGACTAGCTGTCCACGCCATTACGAATGTGTCAGAGTGACCTCACACACAAGATGGGACAACCCCACAGAACACTCCACAGGGGTTCCAGCTCCCTCTCTAGTAGGCTCGATTTTTGGCTGCTGACAGCAGATGGATGCATTTTCTGCCTTACTGTACAGGAAACCTTGTGGGAAACTCCCCAGTTCTGTGAACAAATAGCTTTGCTAACCTATGCCCGACCGAAGATGCCTGTCAGTCTGTTAACATCTTCTTAAGCACTAAGGACAAGAAGATCTAAACACACTGAGAATGGCAGCTGCATGCAGGACAATACTCTTAGGAAACACTAAACATAAGCCCAAGTGCTATTTTCCATAACACATTTAACAACCACAACTTTGTAAAAGCCACACAGACCATGGGGACAAATATGCATGTTTATGCTTCAAGGGATATGCTTTTCTCAAGCGTCGCAGAAAGACAATAAACAAAGCACTTTTGCTACAGCATATGTTTACTTACAGGCAGCATGAGCATGGTACCAGAGGGTCCTGGCAGACCATCAGCACCGGGAAGGCCTGGCCGCCCAGGAGGGCCCTGTGAAAAGGCAAATGCATGCACACATCACTATGTGGGAATAAGCTTCAGCTTGCACTGTGATCAATTAATTACATGATGGGTGTAAGATTTAGGCTCCTTTATGATCAATAACAGAGTTTCAATGAGCTTCGGCCTACACAATGATCAATCATACATTTTCACTGCAACTTAGTCTCCCCTATGATTAAAAACACAGTTTCAGTAAGCTTCAGCCCCCCTCTATGATAAATAAAAGCTTCAATGAGCTTTGGCCCCCAATGCGATCAATAAAAGCTTCATTGACCTTCAGCCTATACCAATAATACAGTGTGAACCACTTCCTCTGAAAATTACAGTAATTAACAGAGAGAAAATGAAATTCCCTGTCTACTTCAGTCATTTTTCCCTCTGGCCTCTATCTCTACAACAAAAAAGCACTGGAAGGATAAGCTGCTGTCTTTATTACAGATCATTTCCTGCAGGCACCAGGATCTTCTCACCGTCTAAGTAAAGAGAGATGATTAAGAGGGTCATGACCCAGACAGGAAGCTAAACATCTACCACCAAGGGTCACATCTCTAAGGAACACATCATAACACAGTCTGAAAGGTCCTTGGATGTAAAACACTGCTGTGCATGACGAATAACAACACAGGAACATAAAGGTATGGGAGGTCTCTAAAGTTCTGACCCAGCTCCCAAATCTGGTCATGCAACAGTGCAGAAATAACTGTCTGATCACAGAAGTGACTGTGGGACATGGCTGACCGTAGACACGCTGACAGGAAACACTGAAGGGCGTCTTAGAAATGTGCGTTACCTCCTCTGGGCCGAAAGTGCCATTCAGACACTGTGACACATTTCTGCAGCAACTTCATATTATAGGTTGGGAAAACCTATCTCATATCAAAACTCTACTTACCCTCTCTCCAGGTTCTCCAGCAGGGCCAGGGGAGCCAGCAGGTCCAGGCGAGCCGGGCAAACCCTGCAGGTGACATCACAACAAATTTCATGGGTTGCTGTCAGTCTTTCTTAAGCGCAACATAAATGAACACTAATCCTTTTCTCTGTCCATTATTAATGCTGTTCTTGGCAGCAAGTGGTGCCTCAGTTAATGTTGTGCAACACCTCGGGGGTCAGACATCACACAAAAAAAAAAAAAAACTACATAGATACTGCTAGTGCACACAGGACTCTCCTTACCACCCCCCCCTCCACCCCTGCCCACCTGCCCCGAGCAGATACCTGGTCTCATTCCACTTTGTTATCTCTGCTATTTGTTTTGATGACTGACCAAAATGTCTTTACTGTGGTATAAGAACATTTGTCTCCAGACACATACAAGAAGACCACAGTCATCGAAGAAATTTTTTAAAGCATCTAATCTTCATTTAAACTCCAGAGCAAAAGTTTACACACACAATGGGACATATTTTTATACTTTATTAGTATATAAACATATAAAGGAAAGGCAGAAAAAAAGTGATAGCAGGTTTATATGAATAAATAATTCCTTTGTGTAGTAGTTTGCAGGGGACATTGCAAAGGAAGGAAGAGTGAGGAAGAGGGACAGCGAGAGGAAAGAGGTGCTTACAGTGGGTCCTTCGGGACCTGCAGGACCTTCGACGAGCATTCCCTGCAACACATTTAAACAAATGTTTGTCAAACACATTGGAAATGTGATTCGTGTGCCTCAGGGGAGGGATGAGACGAAAGAGCTAAGGATCAGATTGCTATTTTTGACAGACAGCAGAGGTTGAAAAAGTGTCCCACGAGCCCTATGGCTGAAGCACTATTTCAGTGACCCAGGGTAGGGTCACGGCAACGGGGCTTCCCTTTATGCAACTTTGCCTGCGGTCCTGATCCAGTTGGCTGGGTCACAAAACTCGGTGCTTATTCAGGACGTTTGTCGGGTATGTGCATGGCTACAGCGGGTCCCCAGAAGAAATTAGTGCACATCAACAGCACTGAATGACTGTTTTTAAAGTACTCTGGTTTGATTTAATGGGCAAGAAAGTAAAACTGTAAACTCCTTTAGCTGAAACAATTCAGTGAACATTTACATATGATTGCCATAATTTTTTTATCATGTAATTAATCTGAAAGAATGGAAAATAATGCCTCTACGTGTTTGAAATTGCCATTTACTTTTAAGTAAATATCTATTTTACACATTGTGTCTGTGGTCTCTAGGCAATTTCAGTTGTGTAAACCTGGCACTCTAATCCTACAGGGCACAACACTTGATCCCACAGGAAAATCAAGAATGAGCTAATAAAATGTAATGGTCGCATGTATAAGACAGGCACGTGCTTAAGATTGGAAGTCTGATCTCATTCAGGTTAGCAGAACAACAGCTTCCTCACACCCACCCACTGTCTGAGATCACATCCTGAGAGACACCACATCCTGAGAGGCGGTCTAGCTTTAAAAGATGGTTTGTCTGGCAACTGGTCACACACGTGGTCAGTCTGTATCCTAAGATTTCAAATCCTGGAAAATGATTTTTGTGCCCAAGCTTACAGCTGGCTGTTCACTCTGTTTATTATACTGCACTTTTCTCTGTTTGGCCATGAAGGATCTTTCAAAATCCAGCACTGAGGCAATCTAACAAATGGCTTAGTGCTTTGCCATGACCAGAGATGATGTCAGCAATAGCTAAGCAGTTTGTGTGTGTGTGTGTGTGTGTGAGCGCGCGCGTTTGCGTGCGTCTGCGTGTGTGCGTGCGCGTGCACGTGTTTGTTATACGTACAGGCTCAATAATAGCAGGCTCTCCCTTCTGTCCCTTCTCTCCCCTAGCACCATCAACCTGCAACCAAAGATGGAAGTGGTCAAGTTTTAGTTCATGTGTAACTTGGTCAAACTCCTTTCTTCATACATGCAGCTGTATGTAAAAAATATAATGAATTAAAAAAAATAGAAACAATAAGGGCCATACCACTCCAAAGTATTCATCCTTTTCAGCAGGTAGTAACTTCTCCTTTTCGCTGTAATCGGTGTACACATCATACATCTCCTTTATCTCTTTGTCATCATAGTCCGTAATGGATTCCTCCTTGAAGCCATATTGGTCTGGATATTCTTCCTCACCAGCAGCACCCTGCCCACCCCCAGTGCCTGCAGAACTTCCGCCAGCACCAGCAGCTCCGTGTCCCTGGCCTCCACCTCCACCAGTTCCATGGGCAGCTCCACCTTCTGTACCAGCTGCTCCGCCTCCTGTCTCAGCGGCACCACCTCCAGCACCAGCTGCCCCACTGCCTGTGCCAGCTGCCCCACCCACATGGCTTGCTGATCCTCCACCACCTGTGGTCGATGAAGTGCTTGAAGAAGAGCTGCTTCCACCTTGAGAGTTGCTTCCATCCCTGTAGTCTTCCTCACCATACTGGAAGTCATACTCATCGTAGCTCTCAACCTGCCGAGAGACATGCAGACCGCTGCAGGTCCATTATACTGCCACAAGTAACCAAAAAAAAAGCCACTGGATGGATCCAGTTCGTGCAGTAAATTGGAGTGATAAATGTATGTAAGTATTTCTTGTAACTTTCAGTTATTAGAGAAAAACTCTATTATCAGAGTCAGCAGACACCAAAATATTGGTAAGAAGCATTTCTGGTCAACATGTCCAAACCCACAGCAATTTATCTCAAAGATTTACTGTGCATAAACATAGGAAATATGACAATAAATGCATCACTTACATGTGTACTGTTATGTGTGATGGTGATGGACGTGTGCCCATCGCCTGTGCCGATCCTTTCTAGATCGACCTTGCCTCCGAGCCCCAAGTCCACCTTGCCTCCAAGCCCCAGGTCCACATCAATGCCTGCTCCTGCGGTGCGCTCCACATTGCCGCTGATGGTAACTATCTTGTCAGGGGATGTCGTGGACTCATCGTAGTAATTTTCATAGTAATTTTCTCTGTTATACTCATTTTCAGGTGGCCCATTATCATAAGAGGCTTCTGAGGTGCTCTCCTTCACCAGTGTCTCAGTCCTTGTTGTAGATACCTCCTGAAATGAGCAACATCAAAATGTCCACAAAGCACAAAAATATTTCACATAATAGGACTGCTTCTTCACTGTACACTGGTATTCTGTGAGAATAGTGTGGCCCTGGTGTTAGCTGGAGACCAAAAAAAATACAGCCTTACACTCTATAATAATAGCAACAAACATAGATTTGAAAATATGTGATGTACACGGAGACAATAAAATGTGAACAGAGGGCATGCAGCAGAAACAAGAAAAGATCCAGACCTCCTTTTCCGGGGTTCCCTGTCGTACCACCTTATCTGTGGTGGGGATTAGCGCTGGGGGATTTCCATCAACATTGTCATAGTAGGAGTAGTCATAGTAATAACTGTCATCCTCAGTGCCCTGAGCCCAGGACAGAATAAAACAATCACATATAAACAGCTGCACAAAGCAAAAGGTAAAAATAACAAAGATAAATCTTAATTATTTCCCACAGAAATTCATAATGTAGGTCCAGGTTGTGTTGCTCAGTTTATCGGGGGACTGTTGCTGTAAGCATTAAAAGTATTCCCATTTCCAGAAGTCCCAAATGTAATTCAAAACCACTTCGGAACCAACACAGGAGACTTCGGAGGCCTTGTTGTCATCACGTGTTGCCAAATTTATTTGATTTTAAAGTCTGTAATTTCAGAAGCAAAATTTATACCACTTTATATTAAAATTAACAGTAATAAACAAGTAGCACTACAGCTGGAGCAATGAATGAACCCATGTCCTTTGATGACATTATGATCAGTCATCTCCATGCCATCAAAGGACATGGGTTCATTCATTGCTCCAGCTGTAGTGCTGGAGGCCCTGTGCATCTGCTTAGCGGACCTTGACTTTATAGATCTAGGTTTTCACAAACGTTCGCATAAATATGCCAAAAAAGTAAAAAACATAAATTTTGAAAAAGATTATTTTTAAACATAACTTAAGGGAGAATATAAATATTTAATCATCTTTACCTTTTTAGGAGGAAGTAATTTAAGTATAAAATAATGCAGTGCAAAAAACACTGCAAAGTATTTATACTGTACACTATCACAAAGAAGAACCATCTCTGTCTCCACTGTTAGGTACAGCACCCCTTTGACCCCCTGTAACAGCATTCCAATTGAGCCACTGACTGTTTTTTTGTATATAATTCACTCTACTACTGTATGTGTATGCATGTTTCAGTTACAGTACCAGCTTTATTTAGATTTTTAGGTATGTTCATCGCATACCATATTAGGCTATGAAAGTTACTGTGGTGCATATAGTAATGTAGTACTATGCAGTATTTTCTGGACTTTCCCATATCTGACACCTCCCTATATATTCCAGAAAATCAAGGCTAGACTGTAGTCACTATGAACTGAATAAATAGTAAAAACAAAATGTAGCTTAGTACCCAAACCTAACAACGTAAGTCAGTTGGAGGAAGGTATGCATTAAATAAATAAATAGCAATCATATAATTTCAGAATAATAATATCATTTCTATCTGATTTTGGCAAGTTGGGTTACTCAACACAAAGAAATGTATTACCTTACTGCTGCCATTTACCGTATGTGTGAGAACAGCACTAGCTGGAGCAACACACTTCGGTACCTTTTCTTAGAAAATCGACGTATAAAACCAAACGTCATATCTCAAAGGTTTACGTTTGTCTTTCCAGTTTTTTCCTGAGGCCTTTGGTGAACAAATTTCAGCTTCATGGCCAAAATTGAACAAAAACCCAAATGAATCTGAAGACACCCCTGTGTATGCTAAGACATTAACATTTCATTTGCCTGCAGAGAAGACAGACCTGCAAGATACTTACATAATCATCTGGGTTTGGGTCTTGGTTCTGGGGGGCGTCTGGGACAGGAACCTCACAGTCAGGGCTGTAGTGCTCGCAATAATCGTAGGCGGCCCGATGATCAGCAACTATCATCAGCTGCTGGATATCTCCCTGTATGCGGAAAGAGAACCAGTGCTCTGTTACCCAACAGCATCTAGAGACCGACCATTTCCACCACTGATAACCCTCTGAATTATTTGCTCTCCTTTGCAGTACCCAGATGAATATTCTTACTAGTTATACTGGTTCATACACCGATCAGTCACAACATTAAAACCACTGACAAGTGGAGTGAATGTTACAATGGTACCTGTCAAGGGGTGGGGGGATATATTAGGCAGCAAGTGAACACTCAGTCGTTGAAGTTGGAACCAGGAAAACTGGGCAAGCTTAAAGATCTGAGGGCCAAATTGTGATGGATACATGACTGAGTCAGAGCATCTCCAAAATGGAAGGTCTTGTGGGGTGTGGGAGGTTCCCGGTATACAGTGGTTAGTACCTACAGTACCAAAAGTGGTCCAAGGAAGGACAACCGGTGAACTGGCCACAGGGTCATAGGTGCCCAAGGCTCACCGATGCCCGTTTGGTCCAATCCCACACGAGAGCTCCTGTAGCACAAATTGCTGAAAACCTTAATGCTGGCCATGATAGAAAGGTGTTAGAACACAAAGTGCATCGCAGCTTCCTGCAGATGGGACTGCGTTGCCACAGACCAACAAGTCAGAGTGTCCGTGCTGACCTCTGTCCACCACCAAAAGCGCCTACAATGGGTACGTGAGCATCAGAACCGGACCATGGAGCAATAGAAGAAAGTGGCCTGGTCTGACAAATTGCCTTTTCTTTTAGATAATGTGGACGGCTGGGTGCATGTGCATAGTTTACCTGGGGAAGAGATGGCAGCAGGATGCATTATGGGACGAAGGCAGTGTGATGCTCTGGGCAATGTTCTGCTGGGAAACTAGGGTCCTGGCATCATGTGGATGTTACTTCAACACATACCACCTACCTACTGTAAACATTGTTGCAGACCACGTACACGCCTTCATGGCAATGGTATTTCCTGATTGCAATGGCCCTGCCACGCTGCAAAAGTTGTTCAGGAATGGTTTGAGGAACATGAAAAAGAGCTGAAGGTGTTGTCTTGGCCTCCAAATTCCCCAGATCTCAATCAAATTGAGCATCTGTGGGATGTGCTGGAAAAACAAGTCCACCTTCCAAGACTTAAGGTGCTGCTAATGTTTTGGTGCCAGAGACCACAGGACACCTTTATAGGTCTTGTGGATGTCCATGTCTTGATGGGTCAGAGCACAAGGGGACCTACACAATATTAAGCAGCTGGTTTTAATGTTGTGATTGATCGGCATATGATTCAGGTCACACATTAAAGTGAATCAGAACAACTGGCATCTGTAACTAGGTTAACAAACCCCAAGCCAAACAAAATTCACAGGATCAGAGAAACTGTTTGATTCCGAGAAACAGATAAAACAATAATTGCTTGTTGAAGTAATTCGTAACACATGAGGAAATCTGAGCTCCACATTTTACATTGCCCACTCTATTTACAGGCCACGCAGAAAGAATAGTCGTGTTTCAAAGAGGGCGAACATGCTGTCTTATAATTCACAAAAGCCCAAATTTAGTGGTACAATACTGACAACTTCACCCAGTTTCTTTAATTTGAACAGTTTACAAAAAAGAAAAGCTTGATACTCTGACCTCTGTTAAAACTCATGTATGTATAATTCATTTGACTGCTGTGAGACGAAGAAGAGTGTCTGGTAAAAGGTCAAGGGGACTAGAACATGACTGAACATCGGAAGGAGGACATTCAGAAATCCACATCCTCTGAAACAGAGTATTTACAGAAAGGAGTAACTGCAGCATGGTTTAGGATGAAAACCAGCATCCTGAATGCTCATTATTTCCAAAGTGAATTAATCAAAAGATGGTAAGCAGTGAAGCACACACACACACACACACACACACAAGTGAAAGCTTATACAGATATAGATCACTGCTGTGGTTTAAGACTTATATTTTGTATTATCTATGACTTAACTCGCCCAACTTACTCATCTAACATAGTAAACCTCAGCAGATTAATGTTGTTTCCATACTGCAGAAATTTGTATGCAAGTTAACTATATTTGGCTACCAAATGCAGAAATCCATTCTTGTCAATAAAAATCATCAAAGAACCAATCATTCCTCTTAAAAAAAAAATCTGGCAGTGAAACATCAACTTTTCACATGTACTGTATAATGTAAATGATGCCTCCTGAAACAGAGAAAAACTGAAAAAGTGCTTTTTTCTTTCTTGTTTACGATTTGGACAAAATACAAAAGGCACAATAAATTTATAAGCGACATTGAAACTTGTGTGACTCCTCCAGAAGATGAAAGAAGTGCCTGGAAATCCAATTTCTCAGCATTTATTTCACAAGGGACCATGCCGGACTGTCCAGATACACACTGTCCCGTCTCTTTTATTTCTTGGCTGTTGCATCCGGCAAACCAAACAGCAGCATCGCAGAGAGGGGGAGCCTTTCTGGGCATCTCTGCAAACCACCATAGAGAACTGGAAAAGTGAAGAGCTGTGTATATTCAGAGAGATGAAGCTTGAGCGAAACGTTAGCTGGGCCTCTGCTTTCAGAGCCAGTTGGATGGTCAGTTATGTGGTGGGACATCATTTATGGACATCTCATCTCACACCAGGGGCTGAGCACATGGGACCAGCAGAGCGAAAGAGCCACAGTGCATGCCCTTGCTCCTGGGTTACCAGGATGCGAGAGAAACCTCTCTCTTTGCAAAATATGGTTTGTATAATTTTTGATTTTAATAAGTACCTACACACCACATTGTAATAGTATATGTACTGCAAAAAACATTTTTATTGTAGCTTAATCAAAAAACAAACACCTTTGTATAAAATTGCTGATAAACCATGATAAAAAAAGCTCACATTTGCCCCTCATTTTTACTGCCTTTTGTGTATTCCTTTCAGCATGAGCATGTTTACTTGACTGTCATCCCACAGTCCCCTGTTGTCTGCCAACAAAAGCAAACTCCCACGACTCATCATCCTCACCCTAATGAAACCCGAAACCCAGTAGCGAGTGTTTTGTTCACAAAAAAACCCCAAAAAAGTTGGGGCTTTATTTCACAATTTGTGTTCGCTGGCATTGCCGTAGAATTAACAAGAGAGGAGCCAGGATTTTTTTACTTGCTTGTTTTTTTGCAGAATTGTCAGTGCTTTCATTGATTTTATTGAATATATTTAAATATATGCATATTTAAGTTACTCAAGACTGTTTCTTGGAATTTACAGATGAAAGCTTTCGGTTGTCATTTACTTTGAAACTGTACGCTGCCACCACCAGCTCCTTGGGTCTGAGAAGTTTTTTTCACTTTTTGTAGGTTTTTTGCAAGCAGTGGAATGCAATGCAGACAGCAGGTTTAGGGCATGAGGTTGGGTACGGACTAGATGATACACTGGATGACACAGGCACGCGCACGCACACATACACTCAAGTACAGTATTTGGTAGATGCTTTTCTCCAAAGGGACATGCAACAAAGAGTAAACACAGAGGATACACGTGAGCCACAGCATAGCTGCAAAGTCCACGTGGGAGTAGCATCCCCAACAGGTGGAGAGTGTCTGCTTTTGGTGACAGACCCAACACAGAGCTCTGTCATAGCTTCCCCTCCCGCTCTCATCTCATGCTTATAACAAAACAGGAGGCCTCTGAAAATCTGCAGTGGGACACGGGGAGGGGCGATGAAAGCGCCTATTGTCTCATCATGGCGGTTTGTCATGTCCTAGGAGGTGAGTCAGCGGCTAGTGACGCAGCGCTCCCTGTCAGGCCCCAACCCAGCAGCCGTACACTGTTTTTATTATAGCTGTCCTACTTTCCATCCTTTTCGCTGACACAGAAATCAAACATGGGCAGACGATGCTTAAAAACGTTCAGGAAGGCGGGAAATTTCTCATGCCGTGTCTCTCGTCGCTTTACCATCGTGTGCCAGCAAGGTGTTCTGAGGGACAAGACTCAGCATAATACATTTAAGCACATTTTCCAAATGTGAGGTACGTGCTACACCTGCCCCGCCATAACATCAACAAGCAAACACATCACCTCAAATGCCCCCATGCAGAAGCAGCCAACTCCACTCAAGTCAGAACCCTGAGCTTTGAGCTAACTCCAACCCAAACCCTAAATGTGTTACTACTGTGTAACTACCACATAATAATTATATGTTTATTATTGTACTTTTTTATTACACTGTATATTTTTTGTGTGCTGTTAACCCTAATATCCAACCTTCTACACACGTTCATAAAGGAGCTTGGATTTTCCCTGAAACATTCATAACTGCTCAATAAACAATCAAAGCATGTATTGCCGTGTTGTAAGTACTTATGTTGTATTATGTGTCATGTAACAATTACATTCCAAGCATGATTTTATTATAATTGTAAGCAAAAGCTTTCCAAGCAAAAACCTATATGATGTGCATAATGTTTGCAGAATATTAAAATAATATAAAAGGCAACAGGGTCACTGATGCGCTACTGTGGTAGCTAAGATGTAAATATGTATTATTTGCAGGATAATTTAAAAATTTAATTTGCGTGAAAGTCAGCTGAAGCTTAAAAATGTTAATATCCCAACTATTTTACTGCAATATACACAATAATAGCACAAATAGGCAAATTCTTATCATCATCTCCAGGCGGTGGAGGAGCCCTCAGCATATAACTGGCCTGGGTTCTTCCACTTGTCTGTTTTGTTCAGCAATATCTCCATCTAGAAGCTGCTCAACACAAAGACAACTTTTTCTCCTTAGGATATTTTGTCAGCGCTCAGCTGACGTCCTTTTCCTAAGCAACTTGCATAGCTCACATTTTTGCTCAGCTTATAGCCTCCATCAAACACACAACAGCAAGGGCATCTTTATTAGTCTTAACTGTACGAAACATGTAGAACTGTAGAGATTTTCCAAGAGGACAGCTGAAAGAGATTATGTCAAGATGATGTATATTTGCAAGGCATCCGACAACTTATATACCAAGAGGTTCACAAGTGAAGTGAGAGCATCTAAACAGGGAAAGTGGTTGAAACAGATGATCCCTGGTCATATCAGCTGCTCTCACTTCACTTGTGAACCTCCTCAATCTTGCCTGGCGGCCTGTCTGATATAAGGCAGGGGCACGTAGGACATGTAAAGAGACTCCCATTCTACCTGTAGTATACCTGAGGCTGAAAGAAAGACTGGCAAGTGCCTGTGTGTGTGTGTGTGTGTGTGTGTGTGTGTGTGTGTGTGTGTGTGTGTGTGTGCGTGTGTGTATGGCCTCACTTTCCCTCCAGTCTTTGGGCTGTGGCCCCAGACAGTCCATATGCAGAAGTAACCTCCATCCCCATCTCTCATTCCATCACGCATTGGACAAAGAGCTGCAGATGTGGCATGAGTACCTCAGAAGACAGAACAAGGGCAAGAGAAACCAGAGGAGAGATTATCTTAACATTCACAGTGTGAGGTTGCTCAGTGCAGGACTACTGTTGGAGTCTGGAGTGTTTCACCCCTGTTGGAGTGCTGCCAAGCAAAGAAAAATGGCACAGGAGCTGATGCCATGTGCTCAGCTCAACCTTTCCCAGGCGGCACCCCCCTGAGGAACACATGTGCACAGTAACTTTCCTCACACCAGTGTCTGGTATGTGTTGGGGATGGGGGGGCACTTCAACCATTCCAGTTTTCTAACCAAAACCTGCCTCTCACAGGTTGGTATGAAACCAGCGAACTTGGTGTCTTTGCTACGTCTGCGTTTTCCATCTCACTCACTCTGACCCGGTAATTCATCCATCATTATGAGGACCATCTTCATCTGCATCTTTCCAACAAAGATGACAGCTTCTTGTAGTTTATGATGGTGATGGCAGGTTAGGGTTAGCAGACAAAGATGGAGATAAAGAACTATGTTTTCCAAGAGCTGGATCTAAGGGACGTTTTTCCTGACCTTGACTGGCAATGTGAGGTGCTCATGGGTTCGTGGGCTACACAGCAGAGCACATCTGGAAAGTGTTCTTGGTTTATTGCAGCCCTATGACAAGTTATGGGAGGGTCAAAACACAGAAGAATATTTTGCAGTCTTGTGAAGAAGAGCTGTTTTTGATCTGGTTTAAATTCCCTTTGTTGCTCACTTTTCAACCATTTGTTACACATTTTTGGTTTGATATGAAATAGCAACCCCTAATGAACTCATTAACTGCTGCTGTTCGACAGGGCATTTCATGGAAAATGCAACACTTTAGTCTTGAAACCACACTACAGGTGGATAAAAGCGCAGGAGCGCTTCACATAAAATTCCTTCTTAGAGGAAACAAAAGCTAGGCTTCTTGGAATTTTAAGAAGCAGCTCTTTCTTACTTTGGTTAAGAATTTGGTTGCCAGACACAGTAAAAGTAAGGCTAGTACCTTATTTAAGAACAAACCAAATAGACGGTGTACGCTACAGGGCCAAAAAAAAGACGAAAACTATTCTATGTGTTCAAATTAGCTCATGAGAACCAGCAGTCTTCAGTTTTACACTTTGCAACACAGAGCATTATTATATTAACTGACTGCGTTTCAATGTATGCTTGATTTCACTGCTAGAATTTCTTTGTTTATGTTCTTTCCACTTGCTAGATGGGCACTAAATTAACCAGAATTATGCTTGCCAGAATACATAGGAAATGGTAGCCTTTAGAGAGATAGGGGGCAAAGCTGTAAACAAACTGCTCAGCATTTACAGTACAGACTACAAATAACATTGTTAGGAAAATCTAACCCACTGCAAAACACAACTGCATTTTCTTTTCTTCATCAATTAATGAAAAAGGTAGTAGAATAAACCTCAAAGTCATTAACTCGGTAAAGACATCTTGGGGGAAAATGAGTGACACCCCAAAATCCATGTCCAGGAGTGATAAATGCAACAGAGATTAACCGCAAGCATTTCTGAATCTCTGTGTTGTGTGCCAAACCATTACAGTGCTTTGGAGCTCGAAAACAACACGCTTGCTTGGAACACATTGTGGCACATTGCCCAGCATTACAATTCATAATTCATTTTACATATAACAAAGGTATTCTTTAAACTCTAACAACAGTCAGTATTTTCCCCTAAAAGTTTGTGTTCCATCTTTATTATCGTCACATTAAAGGTTTTCTAACTTCTAACTGCTTAGTTACTATATAATCTATTCTCTCTAATTATACATCTTACAAATAGCCACAAGCATTTCCTACTTCATGCTCCAACAACAAGTCGGGTTTATCTCTTCTTGTCCAACACCCCTGTTTAATGGGCCTCGCTGTGGACTTCACCAGAAGCCAGGGTAGAACTTCAGAATGAATCATCGACTCTGGGATAAGACAGGGGAAGGAGACACTGAAGAATCTAATATGGAAACTATGTGGCATCTGCTCCCTTTATCACTGAGCTTCCAACAAGCAGCTGCTGAGTAGAGATTGAAAGCTGAACCTTCCAGAGAGAATCTCTGTGCCCTCCCCTCACAATGACTCATCTTGAAGACCCTCCCAGTATCCAGCAATAATGCGTCTTCTTCTGCCTGTCTGCCCATATTTCCCAAACTATGGTTGAAGACCCAGCACCCTGAGAAAGCTGCCACTTCTATACCCTTGAAAGTGCAGGCCTGGAAAGTGCAGGCCTGGAAAAAGCTCTCTGTTGGTCGGTGGAACAACTCCTTAAAACCTAGCTCAAGGTGATGAATACAGAGTAGACACCGGTAGACATGTACATTGCTGGGGGAAAGCCATCAAACACATGAGCACATCAGTGAGGAGTGAACAGCACAGCTTCATTCTATTATGACCTCATACAATAAAACCATCATCTCTGAAAAACAGGTGTGGCTGATGGCCTTCTGCATGGGTAACTAACTGATGGTCACTCCAACAAGGTCTCAAGATACACAACATATTAACTTAGTCATTTCTTTATTGCTGAGCACTGACTCTAAAGATATATCTCCATGTTCATCTCTATATTTAGTGCCTATGCAGCATTTTTCAAAATGTATAATGAACTGTAAATTTAAGGAAATGCTTCAACCTGAAGATCAGAACCAATTCACAAAGCCACTTCTGAATTACATGTTCAGTTATGAAAACAAAATCACAATGAGTGTAAACTTGGTTGTTTAGTAGGTTAAAAGTTTATTAGGTTGAAAAAGACTACTAGTTATAAATTCACGCAGTTATTTTTCAGTTTAAAATGTGTGATTGAATCATTTTTATTAAGGAGGGTTGTCTTCCCAACCTGATTGTTGTTTCTGGAATGCTCGGGTTTCCATCGCATTATTGTTTCTAAAGAAACAGACTCAAACGTTACATAAACTTGACTTTACTGGATGGGATGATTTATTTGTGTACCACATTGAGCTTTTACAAATATTAAAGTGTTCCATTAAATTTGGATTGACCTTACTCTGTCTAGGCAATATAAGCAAAAGAGGAGAAACAGCAGGAGTTCAGCACTCAAAGTCACATCAAGGGAATGAACTGCTTGCTCAAGAAGTTCCTTTATCCTGACAAATTTCCTGCTCGTGTGTAGACAGTGTTTAAGTTATGGAAGTTATACGTGATCTTGACCAAAATGTTTTGACAGGTACAGCCACCCAGTTGCTGGGCGCCACTGCAGTCACACGTGTTGACTCTGAGTCAGAATTCCCTCGGTTTGTTCTCCTGCAGCTCCAAGTAGGACTGTGACAGTGGAACAACGATGCATTTTTTTCAGGGGACCTTTTTCACCATTCAGCTTCTAGCAGGAGGAAGGGAAGAAAGACCTCTCTATGCCACGTGCTACGTGTCACAGTTGTTGCCGTGAGCCGTTCCTTACGTTTCTCGGGCCAGCTGCTTAATATAATAATGCTCTCATCCTCCTCGCAGATGAACAGAGCTTTCCACGATGTGCCTCAACATGCTTGAGGAATCTCGTTATATAAACACAGAATGTGAGAGCATATGAATTCATATGCAGACATATTTAGTCAAAGCTATATGTTGGAGGTACTTCCTGGCAGACTAAGCAAAGAGCATCTCTCTGACGGCTTCTGTAAATATGGCTTCTTTCCATTGCATTTTTCTCGAAGTTACTATTTATCCAAAAGGACACTAACTCAAGGCCTTCAGGAGAGCATCCATTTTGTGCCAGACATTTCCAGTTAATTTTGCTAGCAGGAAATAAGTGCTGGAATAAATTATCTGTATAGCTTGGGACATGATTGAATACAAGGTTTATCTGACTGGATCTTATGACTTTCTAAAATAAAAACTATACAGATGCAAGATAGTGAACTCACCTCAAACACTTCTTCATCAAGGATTCTGGTACCAAAAACTACAATGCCTTTGGTGTCAATGATGGGATGTGGGCTTCTGCTTAGGGTCTTGGTTATCTTCTTTTTACAGTCCAGTACCAGTGTGATCATCTGTTTGTGCACGCTGAGCGCTACCCGATGCCACCTAAAAATGGAAACCCAGAGTACTGACCCAGACTTAACAAACAACAAAGGTGTTTAAAATAAGAGAGGTAAAACGTGGCTGATGTTAAAGGAGGAGCAATTTCAAGTTCTGACATCAGTGCCTATAGATACTACTCCAAGCATAAGAAATATGTGTCTGAAAATATGTTTTATTACAGAATGATAGAATGACATGGGAATACCAGCATCTGCACCTGCATTGCATTCTTCTTGATATGCAAACAAAAATTCATTGACCACATTCAACTGCTCCAGTACATGAACATCAGCAGAAGTACTTACTTTCCATCAGCCAAGTTGACCCCTGTGAAAAGGGGATAGTCCTCAGGACCAGGTTTGCCCATGTGGTCCTCGTACAGGAAGACAGGTGAGCGACCGACTTCCACTCCCACCTGCTGGATGCCCTGGTCATTGTAGATGGACAGCAGGAAGGACTGGATACCTTTTTTTGGCTTTATTGTCATCAAGACGGAGAAATCCTCAGGAAATGCACCCACTGGAGGAAACGGGGAGGGTTTAAAAGAAACAGTTAGTGCATTTTCACAAACATCAGCTCCAGGAGAGTCCAGCAAAGACACCTGTATAAATAAACAGCATGCACTGACCATCAGCTAATGCTCATGTTTTTTAGGCCATTAGACTAATGTTGTAAAAACAGGTTATGTTTTTTAGTGAAACATATATGCAGCTTTATGTTCCTTTAAGGACAGCTGTGAAATATTCATTTTTACATCAGAGAAGCAATCAGCTTGATTTAACACGGTTCACAATGAATAGGTGCAAAAATTTCTTGTTCTTTCAAAGGGCAAGTCCTTGCATGAGTGCCGTCTAGGTATGACTGCCGGGACAACAAAGACGCACCAAAGTTATTGCCAGCTTTCCAGGGCCTAAGTGTGCCTAAGGACTTTCCACTGAGACAGCAAGTCCTGCACTTTTAAAATATATTAATGAGAGGAAGGTGTAACTGTTTTTAGAGAGTCATTGCAACGGAGCTACACTTTGTCTAACACTCTCTAGAAAATTTCCACAGGCATAATTCTGCAGCCTGAAATGTTCTTATTATTTCACGGCCTTTATCTGGGTAGTTAGGTACATTTTAAAATTCAGAACAAAAACAAGCATCTGTCTTAAACAGTTTAAACCTTCTATATATCTGTACATTCTTGACAGAAACGTTTAATTTCTAAAAATGTCTAAAGGATGGAAACATATAAACAAAATTAAACACATTTTCTAAATATGGTGAAATAAACAATTTTAGATTTTATACTTTTTCTGAAAAGATTTCCATTTAAAAATGATATTTCTCCTGACTAAAAGCCAGTATTTTTATACAGTAGGAAAAAGTACGATGCGACCAGGTGAAAGACGTATATTATAAATTTTGTAGGGAAGAATGATGTTGTTGGCAAAGATTTCTTTCTGAGCCATATGGCTTATAAAACAAAGAGGACAACCCGTTTTGAACCTTAATCCATATGTGGTTCTGGGCAGTTGCGTAGAGGAGCACAAACACTCATTCTTTCTACCTTTTGCACCAATAGGATCCTTTTGTGTGGTCTGACCTCCTTCTTTGCTGGCTAATCATTCATGCCCCCCCTTTGGCACCCAGGGTAATTAGCAGGGAGAATTGTGGGAAATCCTCACCCGACTGGAAAATGGGAGGTGAAACTGAGGCTGGGCTTGGCCCCCCTGCGGTTATAGGCTGAGGAATGCGGGAGTTCTAGAGAACACATTTAGGACCACAAACTTCCACAACCTGCCAGCCAATCGCAAGGCTTCCAAGCCTCAAAACCACCACAGGGCGATGGGATAGCGCAAGGGGGGCATCACGCGTCTGGAGTTATGCAGTGAAGCAGACGAACGGGGAGGAATGGAGGGAAGTACAGAAGCAGATCAAAAAGCAATGGTCTTCTCATCGATGTTTAGTTTTCCAAATATTTAACATATTTCAGCAAAATGGCAAAGCAATATGTAAACAAAGCACAGCATAAGTCTGGGTTTTAAGTCAACTTATCCACTCAAAACATATGGCACACTTAAATTCATTAATTTTTTTCGTTGGAGGCAATGAAAAATTTTACCAAATACCTTGTGTTGTCCAAGCCTTCAGCCAACCCCTAAGCCATCTTTGTTTACCTGGTTGACTGAGATCTCTGCCTGTTCATTACCCTCACCTGGGCAGATTTTAAATGCCAGAAACTGTGCTTTATGCTATCAGGAGTCTCTGCAGAATGTGACACTGACTTTGAAGGATAGTAACTGTGCTCTATTTTTCTGCTGCATTGCTGTGCTTTTTCTGTCACCACTGGTGTCCCCCAATGACCAGCACACAAATACTTAGCTCAGTTCAGGAAGGTGGGAAAGCAACGGACTCCCACCTGTTACCTCAGCAACCATGAATGGCTAAAGATTTCAAGACTATACAGTATAATTAATGAATGAATAATGATTATTATGAATGAGCAAATGTATACCTGCTGTGTAAGGGGGTTTGACAATAAATGATTTTTAAATACACATTTGAATAAATAATCTTTTCACCAGCGGTTGCACTGCAGCAGAATGGCTGAAAGAATTATTTTCACACTGGGGAAATGTCTGCAGAAGCCAGGAGTTTTCCAGAACATCCAGTTAACCCCGGAAACTGCTCCACAGCTCCTCTCCAAGGCATTGTTTTCTCAGCCTGAGTGAAATAACAGAGGCTTTAGGTGACAAATATCCAACTAGCAAGTTTTTTCTCATAATTTTTGACTTTTGACTGTTTATTGTTCTTAAGAAGTGAAAGGAAGGAACAAAGCCAACTGAGGACTTCACTTTATTTCAGCTTTTTATACTTCATTTGTTAACACTTTTTGCCATCTGTAAAAACAGCCACATTTCAAACAGATGATTGCAGGGCTCCACTGAATCCCTTAACTGTCTCTTGTGGTACAGAGAATTTTCCATGCAAGACATCTCCAATTTCACTGCACCAGCACTCCTCACAGGTCTTCACGTGTGCGTGCAGCTTCTGTTTCAGTAGCTCTATTATTCTCCCGTTAAAAGAAAGAGGAATCACTGCAGCCTCTCAGGCCCACAGCTTTACAGGCCCAACCCAGGAAGGTGGACATTACAAGCTCTTCCAGGTAATGATCACTTCAAACAGATAATGATTTCATTCTAGATATTTCCACAAAGACTTCAGCATAGCAGACAGACCAAAACGCATTCCCAATGATACATTGCCTTTTCGGTGCAAACTTCGCTTAAAGGCTTTCTGTGGGAAATAATGAGCCGTCTAGTTCAGGGAGTTCAAGCGATTTTCAGTCTCCTTTTTTTCCATCTTTCCTGTACATTCAGCTTAGGTCAGTTTTTCCTCTCCTACGCGTTTTTTACAGCGCACGTAACGGCAGCAGCTGTTGGCAGGCCTTCATCACAGACTCCACAAAAGCACACAGACATGTGCCTCTTTCCCCTGAAGACACACGTGGGGCCACGTGAGCAGATTCCAGTGTGCATCAGCTCTGTGGTGCTTCAGGGGAGGTGAAGAAAACAGCTATATGGTACAAGTTAATTAGCCTGAAAGACATTTTTATTCTCCTCCTGCCGTCTTATTCAGATGAGTCAGGTTCGGATGTAGGGGTTGCCCAGACTGCTGACTAAATCCAGTTGAACATGACCAAACTTGAGCTGACTAAACCAATACGGTTTCCTTCCATAACTCCTAGTGGGTCCAACTGGTTGGAAATCCCACCATACCATCAAGGCAGCATGAGTCTTCTACGAAAGAAGATGTCATACCATACTGTTGGATGTTAACACTTACATTAACTGTGGTTAAAGACTATAAGTTAAGTGTACCAGATGGACTAAAGCTCTGAAAGTAAACTCTAAGAGATGCAAATTAAAGCACAGAGAAAAGACAAGCAAACAAAAAAAAAATCATGATCAGATATTCATTTATCAAACACTTTTCCCCAAAGTGATACACAATGAATGCCAGGTAGTATTTAGCTTTTATCCATTTTTATCCAAGGTGGTTTACAATCCTGAATAGGCTATGGTAAAACACCTACAGTCATTCAAACATCTATATGCCAAAATCCTGTAACACACTCACTAAGGGCCATCTAAAATGAAAAATAAACTACAGGATAAAAAATAAAAACACATGAGGAGAATAAGCAAGTGCCACATAGTCTCAGCAGGATTATAGAGAAATAGACCTATTTATTAAGCACTTAAGTCTTTATTAAGTTAATAATAATTGTAAATCACTACTCAATTTTATGGAGTTTGTTATGTCCAGAAACCTCAAGCATGAGAGAAGGCCATCCAGCCTATGAATCTATAAAATAAGGGGAATAAACATATTTCCAAGGTTGGCTTCTGGTCCACAGGCTTTATTTTCCAGCTACTTAGGTATTTATTCTGCAAAGAGTACAGAAACGGGAGGAATGAAGATCTTATAGTAATTACAAGCAGAACAGGTCGGACAGGCCTGGTAGTGAGCAGCACAAAGAGACCCGAATGAGCTCACTCACTGCTTATGGAACACATTAAGTGGAGATTTTTGCTTATTATTAACCTAAAGCAGATCCCCTAGTTACACTATGGTGAGCCTGACAGAAGTGCAGAAGTACAATGACTGACACAGACTGAGATCCCAGAAGGAATTGGGAATGACGTATGTTACAGCTGCTGAATGGCAAGGGTCCCTGTGAATGGGGGTGGCACCCATTTACAGACCCATTTACAAGGTGCAGGGTAGTTAAAAGCCATGCAGTCTCATTATAGTCGATGGAGTGAATGCTGAGAGAATGAGGGTTAAAGGCATTGAGAAGTGAGGTTCAAGCCCTTGTCAGTATAGCATAAAGCATTTGGATCTCATTACCCTCCTTTGGAGTCTTTCTTCAAGCGTGAGGCTGACATCTTCAGCACTGTTTTAGGTAAGCAGAGCTCAGTTTATGAGGGAGTGCAGAGCAGGAAGGGGAAAAGCCCTTAGATGCAGAAGCACTTGTGTAGAGCTGAAAAGTAGAGTCTTAAATACTAGGGTTGCTCTAGGGGTGAAATACTATCAACAGAGTTTGACTCCTAATAACCATTTCCCTATTCTTCATATTTCTACTATGTTCCTCAGAAAAGGCAAAGATAATCTTTTGTCTTCTCCCGGGCTGATATCCAGATTCAGTGGTCTGTTCTTACCTCTTTTAAAAATGTAATTTTTCATAGGAACCCCATGGTCTGGTCCATTTCTCTCCAATATTTTGTTTAATCTTACAGTTATTTTTTCAAACAGCAAATAATAACAGTGCTGTCCAAAGCACATAGAACATTAAACTGAATTAATATTTATTACTGCAGCATGAGTAATAAATTATGAGTTAATGACCAAATATATAACTGAAGTGAATAACACATATACTAATAAAATGACAGATTTACTGACTGATTCTCTCTAGCAATTTTGATAAAATGAAAAACGTCTGAGTTTTCATCATCTGCATTTCACAGACCATCAACTACATCACGCAATCTGATGTCTTAAAGGGTAATTTGTGTGATAAATCTTGTTTGTTTTTCAAGACACCCATAAAAGCTAAAATATGGCTTTTTTTTTTTTTTAATTTTCAGAGGATATAAGTGCATATTGTTGAAGTATCAGAACAAGCCACATCCTCCATGGTTTCAACTGTCTCACAAACACGAGTAAAATCGGGCCGATGGGTCAGAATGGGAAAGGAAGGAGTGAGAGAAGACGACCAGTGAGAAAGTGCAATCTGAGCTCTTAATTCCAATTCCAGGTTGACTTGTAACATCCGCTACTTAAAAATTTACAGCTGTGTTTTCCTTGGCCTTTAAATGCTAAAGAACGACAATTCTTTACCCAGGAGTGCAAAGCCCAGTATGATGTTTAAAGAATGCAGATACCCATATTGAGCTGGACGGAAACACAGAAGAACAGACACAAATATGTTTCAAAATATGGTTCAAAATACTCGTATCAGTTTTTTGACACTATTTAAAATCCTTTTCAAAAACTTCACACATATTATCGGGAAAAATAATTTCTATTTCTGGGGCACTACGTTAATACAGATAAAATTAAAAGATATAGTCTCTATTTATACACAGTGTGCTAAATTAAAGGCTCATCTTTTCCTACTTCCAGTAATTCATCTTAAAGTAACAGATAGCAGATATCTGTAACAGATTTATTTCACCTAACAAAATAGAGTTTTAAGTGTTACCACATTTTGCAATTATGTCACTGAAGCAAAAATGTACCTCACTCAGCTCAACAGCTCCTCCAGGTTGAACCTGCAGCCCATTTATGAAATGTGGAGTACATTAAAGAGAATCAAAGACCAAAAAGTATGGTGCAAGGTACCGTTTTTTTACAGGGTTTATCCCTCTATTGCATGAATTTGGCCCTCCAATTATGACTTAAAGCGTGTACTGTGTTTCAGGTGCCTCAGAAAAATATTTGTTTAACCACAAACACTGCAGCATAAAAACAGTCTGAGATACTTTCAGTGTTACTGGGACACAAAGTCATGCTTGGAACAAGGTTTAGAGCCCGAGGATTAGAATAATAACTGAAAATCTGTCTGAATGGCGGCACATGCTTGAAGGGCCAATGGAGAACTAAAGGAATTGCACGTAATGAATTACCATGGAAAAGGGTTTGAAAACTCACCAGGGTAAAGCTGTTTGGTGGGTGCACTGAGCTGAGCCTCCTTGGATACTCTGTAGGCCACATCTGGTCCTTTGGAGGACTTCCTTTGCGCACAAAAGCCTGTCGTTTTCGTTACACCTTCCGGTAAATTGTGAAAATCTAGTATCTTCAAGAGATCTGCAGGCTCAGCTGTAAGGAGAGAGAAGAAAGATGTCCAAAAATGTATTAGATCAAATGCTTTAAATTCATCAGTCTATACCTGTACATTTACACTCAACCTGGGCACATTTTTCAGACCAATAGAATTATAAAATTCGGATGTTCCTTATGAATCTTCAGAAATGCCTGATAAATGGTTTCAGGTTCAAAACTAAACTTTATTGTCATTCTGCCTTAGGCAGATGTACAAAAGAGAAAGAAATGTAGTTCCTCTCAGATCATGGTGCACAATAGACTAAATGGGCAGCATGACAACAAAACACAAGAGGGACAAAAAGAGGTAGTTGGTAGGAGGAGAAAATACATAGATAAGGAAATTAAGATAAATTGATAGGTAGATAAGAAAATAAGTGGTATTTACAGTAAGTTGATATAGCAGTGTAAACATTATGTTGCACACAAAGAGTGGTTAGTGGTGGTAATGATACTGTACATTGGGTGCGATTGGTGGCGGTATTGGTGAAGAGTCCCTGTACTGTTCAGAGCTCAGTAGTCTGTTGGCCTGCTGAAAAAAGCTACTCCTGAGCCTGGTGGTGTTGGCCCACGAGCTGCAATAGTGTCTACTAGATGGCAGTGGTGAAAACAGACGGTGGGGTGAGATTCTTCAATATCTAAGAGATAACACTGACTGTCTTGTAATGCTTTGGCCTGAGACAGCCTGCAGTGTGGAAGCTTCTCCATGGCAGACCAGCCCCAACAGTGACCTCCTACTGACACATCACACAGTCATGGCCGCAGGGGTGCAATTAGCTTTGCCAACAACAGGGCCTCTGGTTTCCTGTTGGGACTCAGCCACATCGTCCTGCGACATGCGGTTTTTCTCAGGCCCTCACTTTGCCAGATGACTGCCACCAAGGAGCCTCACACAACAAAAGCGCAATCTTCTCCACAGCAGACCTGTAGCTTCGGCTTGTGGGGGTGGGGGGGGGCACTGGCAGAAATGCAAGAAAAGAACAAGAACCTGTGGTGTATTTTTGAAACCGCGCTTTCCTCTCCAGGCTGCATTTTTTAAATTCTTTGAACTGAACAGGCTTTTCTGCTATCTGAAAGGAGCAACCGTTTGAATAAAACACCAGTAACCTGGATCAGGTATCTGGATAAGACCACACAAAGCACATGGGCAAGCTTTCAGCACGAGCTGCGGCGCCTCTCCACCCATCAGCACCTGAAGCGGGACATCCCCTCTGCGGTCTCAAGGAGGCAGCCTGGGCACCCTCAGGTTTTGTGCTTTCACCACTTCCCAATAAATTCTAACCCCACTGTCATTAAAAGCTGAGCCACGTTTAATGTCAGTGTGATTAAAAGAGGCCAGACGTGCAAATCCGCAACGAATGAAAGCACGATACTCCGACATGCCAGATCACATCAAAAATGACCAACAAATATTCATTATACC
Source organism: Heterotis niloticus (assembly GCA_018136845.1). Lineage (NCBI taxonomy): Eukaryota > Metazoa > Chordata > Actinopteri > Osteoglossiformes > Osteoglossidae > Heterotis > Heterotis niloticus. Next base: position 17,899,459 of record CM030903.1, on the reverse strand, counting down.
AATGTTCTGCCTTGAAAAACACTAATTTATGTCTACTTTTCCACATTATAAGATCATTTTGAACTTGGAAAGAAATAGCTTGTAGCTTTGGAGCCTTCAGACCACTCCTCGTCCAGTGAGCGAAAGCTGCCATACAGCTCTTCACTCTTCCTTTAGTCTCTACGACTGTTTAAGCAACACTATTATTAACTGTCATTTTCTCAGATTTTGTTTGCCCTGTAACTGATCACAGTGTAAAGAACCTAATTTGTTATGCACAGTTAACAATGTCTAATTCCAAGCACAGCATTGTTTATGACAAAACAACACAGTTTAGCTCCTCAAAATTTTTCTTGGAATTTTAATGACTGCTGGAGTTTTTGTCACTTATCAACGCATTTTTTTGGGCTTTGAAAGGATCTCCAAAAAGTGAATACCCATATCAAGCTGATGGATGTATGAGCTTGAAGTGCCAGACAGAATCAGCAGTGGAAACAACCGTGCGTCATCAGTAGATTAGTACAGAGGTCTTAGATCTGGTAAAGATCCCCAATAAAGTGATGTGTAGCAGACACCATTAAGAAGAACCAAACACATTACGAAGACAGATTTTACGTGATTGTTTCAACAAATGCTTTTTGATCTTTTTTTTTTTTACATTTTTTTTACGGTCCATTTCAAAGTGAGAGTGAATGAGCCAGGCTGTACACAGTCAGACATGTGCAGCTTATTCAATTATTATCAGTTTCAGACCCATTCATTCATTTCTGAGCATGAGGTTCAGATTAAGCTGAATGTCAGTCTAAAAGGAATACATTAATTATTGTGGACTCCACATGAATGGAGCAGTAGGACTTGGTTAGAGAGCTGTGGTACGTTGAAGGAGACTTTTGGGGAAAAGGTTTTCTCACTGTACCTTAATCACTGCAGACTACAGTTGCCTTCACAGTGTAAACACTGAGTCAGGTTCCATGGTAACTCGAGAAACCAACTACCAAGAATGAAAGTAAACTCCTCAACCACAGGTGATTGAAGAAGAGAACTACCAGTTGTCTCTGATCTCAGTACTATATTTTTTCCCCTCTAAACCCTCACTTGCTTGCTAATATCCAGAAGGCTTCTGAAAATTCTGCTTTCTTTCAGCCTAAACTATAACAGAAACTATAAACTATAATAGAAATAATAGAGCACCAGAGCAGAGAAAGGCTTTGGTGAGACCAAGATTTCCCCTGGTTTGAGAGATCTGAGCTATATGCATGGAGGTGCACTGGAGTGAGTACACAACCAGCAGAACACAGAACCACCACCAGGCAGGGAAATTCTGAAGCACAGATACAGTAGTTTGCTGGACTAACAATGCTGAACACTGTGGTCACTTACACACAAGGCCCACTATGCTAGGAAATGAACAAATGTAATCTAGTACTTGGTAAGTCACAAAATTAGCTTTTTTAATACTAAATAAGATTCATAAAGCAGCATATGAATCTTAGCAGAAAAAACTTATTCATTCTACTGCAAAGGAAAAAACTTAGATGGACTGCTCCTTCACTGTGAATTGCACACACAGAGCTACACCCTCTTACTTGTACATTAATATCAACAAAAAACCTTTTGACCCCTAGCTGTTTTTCTCATTAAAATGTTTGCAGGCAGAAATGCTGGCAGGTGTCCTGAGAGATGTAGGTCAGTATGATGGCCAGCTGTCTTCTCTAGATGACGTACCACCACAACACACTTCCCAGTGTTCCCACAGGTCCAAGGGTGTAACTTGTATGGTGCTATAACTGCAATATGGATCTCAACCCTCTCACCAAATAGGGTGCCACACAGCTTTAAGGGTTGCGCAGCAACTGCTTTCTTTGATTTCATACTACTTTCAGCAGAGTGTAGACTCAACCTGGAACATCAAAGCTGGACTGCACATGGGCTGCAGGGCAGTAGGACTGTAAATGGTGACACACACAGCCTTGTTTGGCAAGCTAACATAAAAGCTGTTTACACTGTTTTAACCATGTCTTGTTACATTAGTTGGGCTCTGCAAAGAAAACATCCTGTGCATCCCTATCCATTACCACTGCTGCTATCATTTAAACAAATCAGAGAGTGCAAATTGAATATCTGCACCCATGCGGTGTCCTTTCAATTTCAGCTCCTCTCCAGCTACAAGATTCTGGCTTAAAACTAACACATTTCACTCGGATTCAGTTCAATTTATTTGTGATAAAATGTTCACAAAGGGACACAGAGCGTCGATGAAAGAAACATAACATTAACGTAACCCTACATCTGTTAACCAAACTAGCAAAAACCACAACACATCTAAAAAAAACAAAGGCTTAAGTTTGAATAAATGCCATTAAATGGAGACAATTCCATAGTTGTTTTTAATACTTAAATGCAGTCAGCAACATCTCTTTATCTGCGCTCTCTATGCTGTTTTTCCTTAGAGTGATCAGCTGAGATCAGCTACCTACTTTATGGTACTTGCACTGCGAACATTATGAAGCGGTCTCCAAAGCTACATACCTGGCCTCCCACATAACTGCTTTGTGTGGTTGGATTTTGGCTACATTGAATTAAACAGATGTGTCATAGTATTTGACATGTTCTTGGGATACGAAACATCACTGAAAGGTGTATAACAGTGATCCGACAACACAACAGACATGGTCAACCACCACATGGCAGTCTTGTAAGTACCTTTTACTTGAAGTACTTTTCAGTTTTACTACTGCTCAATATATAGTCCAAGACAAAAGTGTGAGCACATCTGGGTAGCCTGGGCAACACCTCTATGAGATGATATGGACAAATGAGTAAAATCAAAACAACCTACCGGTGTTCTACATCACAACTACTGCAAAAGCTATACTGTAAGACATGTGTCAAGATTTCCTTACTGTTGTTGGAGATAGTGTACCATCAGCTGCTTCCTGTTGGGTTCTTGTTGACACATTCACTTTGTTTCTATATGTTTGCATAGTGTGTACATTTTAATCTCATAACTAAAGTGTAAAATCAAAACTGGGCCAAAAAGGCTGAAATCTTAGGGAAAAATGGAAAAGAACAGAGGAAAGATGTTAAAAAAAATAGAATAAGACTAAAGACAGAGATGGTTTGTGTTTATTAAGTTGTTAATTATTGAATGTTCACTGCTGTCTACTGGATATAAGGAGCATACAATTTGCCTTTCTGCCCAAAAACATACAAATTAATGACTGTGACAAATGCACTGGTTTGTGGGACAAGAGGAGATACGGATGCAGGCTTTCTTTCTTAATACTTAATTTTTAAACGTGCATTCAGGGAGAAGGGAATATGAACTGTAGGACTCAAATGGGACATCCGTCAAGGGCTGTCAAAGGAATAGGATCATGAGCAGGAGTTATCTGGGGAAACCACTGACCACGGAAGCCATGCATGTATTAGTGATATGGGGTACATTTGTGTCCCCCAGAGGCTACAATGACCTCAGTGTGCGTTTGATAATTACGTAACTGGTTTTGAAATGTTTTATATGATGCAGAAATCATGGATTGGTATTAGTTATATAGTTAAGCGGCTTAAAAATGGGAAAAAGATTCAAAATTTTGGTAGCAAGCCTTTTTCCAAAACAGAATAATTTCAGAAATCGAGAGTTTGGTGTATCTTCAAGAGATTCAATAAAGCAAAAAGTAATCAAACTTTTGAGTGGCACTTTAATGCCATCATGTAAGCATTAGAAGACTAAAAAGGAGATTGCCTCTCATTACATTCATGTAAACCTCTCCTACTTTGCTGTGTACGCCTGTCTCTCTCCTTGCACCCCCTAAGGAGATTCAGCAAGGAAACTCAATGTTGCCACGGCCCAGTGGAGCGCAGGAGGTCGTCAGAAGACTTTGATCAGGCCCCTTGCTGCCACACGCCCGCCATCTCCCACCTTAGATAACTATCCCAGTTATTCTGTGCCCAGTGGGGGATTCGTGGACCAGAGAGGCGGAAGGAATCTTGTATCCGCTCCTTAGCTTGAGGTGCCCTGTTGCCCTGCTGGTGTTGGGAAGGGCATACATAGTGCCAGAGCAAGGCATTGATGGGGAAGAAGGGCAATTTAGTTCACCAGGCAGGAAGCAGTTTGGGTTTTCTCAAAATTAACTTCATCCTCCTCCGGGGGTATTCCAGCTCCCGACCATAAATGCAGCACAAACAGTATAAAGTCACGTCACCAGTCACAACCATAGGAAAATATCAAACTATAAATGTCTTTCTCTCCTCAGATTCTTAAGAGGCAAGGGAACAGATTATTCCAACACAGTTAAACAGCTGCCATTACATGTAAGACTGATAGAGGTTTAAGCAGCTGCGCTGTGTTTCAAAAAACCCAATGCTGTAAACTGAGATTAGTGGTTCATTTTGTTTTCTTTGGCAATGGCCAGCTAGCAGGAAACCTTTCTAAACCGAAAACATTTGAACAAAGGAAATTTATGTAATTTCATATCTGCGGTAACGTAATAATTTTAAAAAATATATGAACTAAACAGAAAGTAGAATTCAAAGCATGTTACGAAGCCATTAATTGACATCTTGTAGACTTTTTTTAGTATCATTTGAAGCACCTGATCCTGCAGTGCTACATTTTTGGCACTTGGTCCATAGACAATGGCCTCTGCTGCTGTGGAAATGAAATGCAAATGAAAGCCATAGCAGCAGACGTCAAAATTTACACCATTAAGTGGGACTTTGTAAAGTGCATAGTGAGGACAGCTGAAAAAATCATCGGCGCTCCAATCCCCTCTGTCACAGACATTTATACCACACGCTACATCCGCAAAGCCACCAGCATTCTGGATGATCCCACACACCCCTCCCACCCAATCTTTTCCCTCCTGCCATCCGGAAAACGGTTCCGTAGCATTCAGGCCTCCACCACCAGGATGAAAAACAGTTTCTTCCCTCTAGACTGCTAAACTAGGAAAAAAACATAAACCAATCATTCTAACACTCCCTCCACTGATGCTACTACCCTTCTGTAACTTATAGTGCTTATTTATTATTTTATTCTGTAAATTCGCACTTTATTTTTACTGTCATACTTGTGTTGTTGTGTTGCACCTTGGTCCTGGAGGAACGCTGTCTCATTTTGCCACGTACTGTGTAGATGGTAGAAATGACAATGAACTCCTACTTGACTTCACTTGACTTGACAACACTGAAACTAACCCCACTGTTTTGTGAGGCTCAACCATGTTTACGTCTACATCAGAAAAGGGTAGTTTTCTACATGCATGTAAATACTTTGAATACCATAGCAATGGCAGCAGATTTTTCAGCTGCATGGAGGGGGCGATGCTGGGACAACTAGCAAAGGCAGTCTAAGTTCATACTGTAGTACTTCCTGTCAACACTATAGAATTCAACATACATTGAGAGTGAGGACACATTTGACATCAACGATCAAATATAAATCACCATTTACATTAAGTCTAATATTAAAATGGTTTTTAAGGCCATATTCATTCCAGATGAAAATATGGAACTGTTATAAAAAGATTTCCTTTGGAAATTTTAAGATGATCGATTTAGCAAACGAAGTTGATTTAACAACTGTGTCCTTATCGGAAACTGGAACATTCAGTGAAATCACACAACATAAAAGCATGATCTAAAAAACAGCTAATGATTCCTTACAGAGTTTTAGTTATAGCTGCTTTAGAAATAATGTCTGGAAAGCTAGAACAATTAAACTGAAAAACAGTAAGACAGAAGATAATCAGTGTACTGACTGTAAAACCATGTACAAACATACAGTACATTTAGACAAACATTTATATGCAAGTTAAAACAGCATTTTCCTTGGCCCTCTAATGATTTGTATTGTTTTTTTATTTTCTTTCTCATTCAAGCACAAGGACCGTGGGGAAAAGTGCATATTTGTAAAGATTTTGCAATCTCAGTGGTCAGTAACCAACGTTTGGGGAACCTCTGTGAGAATTTAGTCATTCTGAGCTGGCAAGTTGAACATATATATAAAGCTGCAATATTGGGTGTTCTGGACTTTTTAAAGTATTACAGATTTATAAAATATCGGGTTTACTTAGTGCATATTATTTTTCTCTCTATAAACTGAAGCATGCAATAGCACAATAAAATCAAGTCTGTCAAATTGCATCTCTGTGCGCGCCCGTTTCCTCGCTACATGACGAGAGTCCATTTTTTGGGGTCAGAGTTGGGTTCAGGTTTAAATTTTAGCATCAGGGTCAGGTTTGAGTTGGGATTAAAGGTCTCTGGGATAGGCCAAGTACAGGCCTCAATTTCAAGCAGGTGCAGACCTCTATTTGGTCTGGTCACTAAGCTATGAAACAACACCTTACATGAGATTCCAATCCATTGCAAGGTAAGGTTTTGAAAATTACAGTGTAAAAAGTATTTTATCTGGAGGTCATTGCATATGTCTCTACAATTGTTAGTTTACTGAACATTTGTGTACATGTGCAACAAAACAAAGAAATATAAGAAGGCAGTGCAGTATACATTACCTCTTCTGACACCTACAAATAAAAACAGCAGCCAGCCTAGTCATGTATTGCAAATGTCATGTTTATGACACACCATGACAGAACGGTCTGGCTGTTTAAAGCTGTTTTAAGTGGGCAGTCAGGACATTTATGTCACCAACGGTTAGACGAACAGGGCCTTGCTCTCACACCATGCAGTCCTGTTGGCCCAATACCAAACACCACCTGTTACTGTAGTCCAGCTTGGCTCTTGTAAATTGGAGGAAACAGGTCTGCCGTGGCACTGCAGTCACACCTGTACTTGTGCTTTGTGTAGATGAGTCTCTGCTGCATGTCTGACTACACCTGGCACCTTTGTCAAGCTGAGAGCTGTAGCCACACAACAGATCTTTCTGGGCTGTGTGCTGCAGTTTTGGAGTATTGTTTGCTTGAACAGTGAGGAACAGTGGAGCAGTGCATCACACCAAGGGGAAGCAGACTAATGGAGCCAGGAATGAACATCTATCAGTGTGCTGCGATATGTGCTGTTTAGTTTTTAAGATGCAATGGACTGACCACTGTAGTGTGATCATCACCATCACCCTGTCCAAATGCAAGGGTCTCCTTACATTCTTATTAAGATAGAAACAGCATATTTTAAATGCTAGCTCATTTAGCATGACAGTGCCAAGAAATTGCTTTTGACAAACACATTGCATATGTTCTTTCAAAACAAATGGGCCCACAGCTTAGATATTGCCTGCATGCTGTGTGGTCCAGAGTAAAGTTAAACAATTAACATGTAAAAGTCAGAAAAGTTGTGTCAGTGAGAAGAAAAATCAGTTGTATGTCAGTTTTTAACAACATGGCAGATGTAAACTGTGTCTTTAAGAGAAAATCCTTTCAATCCCTCGTACCCTTCTCCTAAAGTGAACAGGGGCGCTACAGGAAAACCCATCTGCTTCTAATATAGTAAAGGTGCCGCCACAAAAGCTGTGCAAGAGTTCCACTAAAAGTCTTCTGTAGAATTATCCAATAGCAAGCTTATGTTTCATTTTGTTTATTTTGATCCAGGGAAACAAATGATTGATTTTTCAGATTCTTGCATCTGGCTGGCCACACTGGAGCCACTCAGAAGCTCTGGAGAGACAACATGAGAGTGTGTTTGTCATTCTGCTCCTCCTTGTCGTCCTCATTCATCCTTCCTCAGCCAGCCACCTGGCTCCTCTGACTGCCAGCTTTAATTACTCTTTCTCACCCACAGCCACAGGGGGCGCTCCAGCTCAAACCTAAATCAAAATAGGCATGAGTTCAGAAGGGCCTCTGGCAGACTCGCTTAGGTTAAAGCAGTATCACTACAGCAGCATTAGTTTAGGTCTGAAAGGACCTTCATTTGACCCTGATGCATCCCCTCAAGGTCAGTTGCTGTGGCAGCACTGATTCCTCTGTGGCTTATCTCTTCATTTGCTGAACGCAATACCCAATGCTATCACCATAAGGCACCTGCAGAAGATAATTTCTCTGTACATTCCTGATGCAGATGCAATGTACAGAGTCACACATCACAAATATCCTATACTGTATCCTAATATACTACACTGTACTGTAGTGCACCATAATGCAACATACTGTCTCAGATCCAGAGCATTAGTAGATGTGGCTCTCTATCAGAACACAGTCTGGCACTGAGAAACGTTATGATAAAGCTGCTGTTACAGTGGGATCTTATCATAGTAAGAGGAAACATTATATTCTTGTGCATTAAAAAAGTTCAGAAGAATCAGATAAAGAGCAAGCTGTAGCTGACAGGTTCACAGTCAAAGTATCATGGTGGGTCAGCTGCTGTCTGGAGCTCTAGCTGCTCTCTGGGGTGTAAACATCTAGCCACGTGCTTTCCTGTTCTTACGTCTCCTCCCCAAACACTAGGAACGAGAGCACAGGTTTAATTTGATCTGGGCTCATGCCGCCTACCGGACGACAGCGCCTCCAACTGGGTGCACAAAGTGCCCAAATCAGGCGTTTACACTGGACAAGGATTAACATTCTTCTTTCCTTCTTTTCCATTTTTCATGGATGCTTTGTTTCTTTGGCACATGCTCGACCCCGTGCCGAGGACAAGGAGCAATTAGCAGACAGACGAACTTGTTGTCAGGGCTCCTGTAATGAGGGCACCGGAAAAAGGCACTTTCTTTACCACAGGCCTCATCTGTGGGTCTTCTGTACAATTACCTGTATTTCCTTACCACAGTCCCCATCGATTTCTGTCAATTCAGTAAGCAATTCGGCTGATATGACAGCTTTATTCCACCAGCCACAGTCCGTATATTGTTTATTAACTGACTTTGTTTTCTGTGCATCCCATATGCCTATGTCACCGTTCAACATGGATTATATGATTTCAGCAGCATATATTTTACACTACATGCCACTGGTACTTTTTGTCTTTTCCTTCATCAGTTCAAACTGAATTACAGTTGAGGTGCCTATATTTGGAAGTACTTAAAAGAGCTGCCACATACTGCTTTGTTCTGTTTAAAATCCCTCCTGGTCAGGAAGGACACAGCCAGTCATGGAGAAAGGGAAGTGTGCCCTATATCGTGTGGCCAGTCTGGATATCACACTGTGGTCATTATTTCTGCTACACTGAGGCCACTGTCTGCTGAAGAAGTGAGTGGACAGGGAGTATGTGCCAGATTTCTGAACAAGTGTTGCTCTTGCCCTTTCTAGAAGTTTTCATGCACACATGCACACTAAGTCCTATCAGCTCTAAAACCTGAATCATATAACAGATCTGAACCAACTGTAAGTTTTAGAAAAGGAATTGCCACTGTTACAAATCAAAAACTCCATGTTTCATTAAATGTTTGCAGGTTGAAAAAACAAGTTAATTAATTTTCAGAATCATTTCCAGTGAGGTTATCCTAACACATCAAAGGGGCAGGTTGGTGAGGGTGGACACAGCCTACAGATACCCCAGTGCACTGCAAATTGTGCCTCTTGCAGTGAAACCAGCAATTGGTGCACTCTGTTTCAAGCCAAATCATTGACCAAACTAAAACCGAAATGAACCCAGTGATGAATAAGTCATACTTTTGCTCCTAGAAAAGAAACTGAAAATGATGGCAATGTATAAATTCTGACCCATGAAAGTACTGTATAAAGCATTCAGTAAATGCCAGGTTTAAATTTTTTAGCTTTTCAAAGTTCCAAATTTGATATCCTCTAGCTTCTCAGTCAAAGTTTGCATTGTCCGTTTCATTATAAATCAAAATGAATACAATTGTCTGCGTTGACCATGTCTTTACAATCGGTAGTTTATATTTTTCCTTGAGTCACAGAGTGTAACAAAGCACTTAACGCCACTTTTACAGGCAGTTCTGAAACACAACCGAATGTGATTGGCTGCTAAAAGCTGGTGGGTCTGTGACCTGAGGTCTGCCAGAGGCAATTCCATGAAGCCCTTTTGACCAGACTTAGGCAGCCTGTGACACATTGTTCACTGACTGCATGGTAGTAAATGGTAGATATGCTTCTGAACTTTTCAATATCTAAAGTTAATAAAACAGAATTCAGAACCTGTTATCACATAGACTAGGAATTTACAGTATTAGTTCATGTATTAGTTCTCATTGCTCATCAGTCATTTTCTCCATTCTATTCCCTGTGTATGCTCCTAGTTCAGAGCTTGCTATTCTAAGAATGAACGCTCCAAATGCTTTTTCCTTCTTTGTTTTCCATATACTGAGTGTGACCAGGCAACTGCAGGAAATACTGAAGTGCTGTCTGCTGATACAGATACAGGTCAAAGGAAGACATTTCTGACACAGCAAAAGGGCTATTTTAATGATCAACTGACATTATGAGATCTGTGGCCACTAGTGGGAAAGCCATACTATCTTACACTTCATTTCTCTTTCTCTCTCTTACACACACAAACAAATGAACTTTCTCTAGGGTCATTTTTTCCCTTTTATTCTCTTCCTTCCCCCTTTTTCCACCCTCCTCCCCAGATGATCACTAAGGCACACAAAGCCTTAGCGTTAAAACATCTGCAGCTGGTTTAAATAGCTGGCGCACACATCTGCTGTCTGGAGCTTAAATAATCCAAAGGTTCTTGGGTAACATCTGGTCAATGTGCAGCACCCTGACACTTGGCAATACTGAGCCATGGTTTGGATGACCAGAGCCCCTAAACACTGAGATCCTGGAAAAGACACTTGGCATCAGCTTGGTAACCTCAGCATCCACAAGTTTCTCCCCTTGAGCCTCCACCTCTCCTCACTCTTCTTTCTGCCAGGGGGACACTGCCAGCTCCAACTGGCACATCTGATGCCCATTACAGCCTGCAGCTCCCGTGCATCACTCTGGCATTTGCATCACGGCCCTAAAAACTGCAGGGAGAACTTTAAAGACAAGGCCAACAGGTGGTTTTGGCACAGAGAGATGCACAACGCATCTTGGCTGCTGTCAGCATTCTACTAGCCTGAGCCAAGGAAAAATGACAGCCTAGCACCTACATCCTGTTTCATCTGACAAATTGTCACCTGAGTGAACAGACTGAAGCGTTTTTCATATTGAAACCAACTGAACATCAACAGGAGGTACAATATGAAAAAAACTGCTTCTCCACACTTGGTCAGTGGGGCCCAAAAAGTATAGGTCTTGGTCTTGGAGATTTAGTCAGAAGCTGCATTTCCACAGAAAATCCACATGTTTCTCTTTTTCTTTCCCTGGGTTCACTTTAATAAGGCAATATAATTTAGCACACGATGCCAAGCACAGCAGTCCAGGAGATTTTTTTTTTGTTTTCTTTGTGCGTGCATTGGGGCATATCTCTGTTTTAGTGGAAACAATAAAGGACTTCAGATGAAAGCTACCCTTTGTTACATGACATGAAGAGTTCTTCAGTGGTTCCTCAGAAAAATACAATATTTGTTACTTCTGCACTCTGATGTACTAAAACAAGCAGCATTTTCTGTCTTATCTCTTTGTGACAAAACAAATACAAATCTAATGTGGATGTGTGTCCTCCGATACCACAGTGCCAGCATGTTATAGCTACTAAAAAAATCAAAATACTGCTCTTTGCCGTTTTTACTTCATACCTCTCAAGGGAGGCGCTGCTTAGTAACTACCAGGTCTGGTCCAAGTCAAACTAGCAAATTGAAATTCCAGCAGTGCCCCAATAATCACAGCTAATATCAACATTTATTAATCTTTTATCTTAGAGTGATTTTCTCCATGTTCTAGCAGTAGCAAAAGAAAGAAACAAACCAACTGTTTGCTAATCCTCTCTGCACAGCTAAGGGGATAAATTTAGCGTCACAACCTAAAGTAGCTGAAAGTGAACAAAATGGCCTAGTTCAGAAGGTTAAAGTCCCTACTCACAAACTCCATGAAACAAGTTAGGAAATATGTATGTTGAACTTCATTATGGTGAGAAATACAGGACGGAAGGAAATGGTGCCTTCTTTAACTTGTCAATAGTCAAAACTGTCAGGTTTCATATAACAGAGGTATTCCAAAAAAACCTTTTACAAAACACTAAATCCAATATTTTATTTTCACTCATGACAAATAAACAACCTGCTCTAGTACAAATGTCATATTACTGTATGCAAACCAGTGAGTATAAAAAAACTGTCTACATACATGAACACCGCCCTCCCCACTTTCTTTCCTCTTGGTTCTAGATGCTGTTGTTCTTGTTTATTTCCCCAGTAGATAGAGGCGTCCATCATTACTGAAATCTAATCTGTTCCCGAAAAAGTGTTGGATAGCAAATTTTCCACTAGCAAGAGCCTATATTTCATCATTTGAAATGGGAAAAATAATAATACCTTCCCAGCCCATCAAAAAATTCCCAAACATTTTCCCCAAGCAACACTAAAAGTCTTAAAGACCTAACAGCCAACCAAGGATTTATTCACAAGCCTTTCCACTTTTTTGAAGACATTTTCACTTAATAATATAGCAAAGGTGAGAGTAATAATGCATAACATGTTTAAACAACATGAGCACAAGATGCAATCCTACCAAGAGAACAGTTGAGATATAACTGCAGTGCACCTTTGTTGGCTACCGTGACTGCTTATGACCGTGCACAGAAATCCCAGAGGAGTTTTTCGCTGAAAATTCTAGGGCTGAAGACACTGCACCAGGGTAATTCTCACTTTTAACTCCTAATGATGAGCAATGAATCAAAGCAGGGATTCGCTGACCACAATGTGTTTATTTTGAACACATAACTGTGCACTTTCTGCTGACTGCACATTTATTTTAAAAAAACTATCCATGTAAATTTACCACTACCTTCCCACTTATTCAGTTAAATAACATACCTAAAATGGCTGACAGGCACATCTTTAGAATTACTTTAATTTCCCAAAATGTTCCACGTTCTTAAAGCAACATAATATAATAATTTCACACACTCTACATCTTCTCATGTGGACTGGCACACAACTTAAATGTTTTCAGTAACGCACACTTGTAATTTTTTTCAGATCAGGATGCATTACAGCAGGTTTTCGATTCAGGTAGTAAACTTTGGGCACTAAGTTTTGCAATTTGTTGTAAGTAATATTCAGATAGTGAGAGGTTAAATGGTGAGGTATACCTATACTTTGATTAAAAGCACCTGAAATGACACTTTTTTACTCATTTGTTACTTACAGCAGGTGTCTGGCTAATAACTTTTCTAATAAATAGTTTTTCAGTACTGGAATGTGACCTCCAATTATTAAGTCAAGTTTGGTTCATTTGGAATGAACCCACAGAGTGCTGGGTTTTCCCTTCCCCATCCAGCTGTGATCCTTCTCCACTGTCAACAGACACTATGCTGTCATACTGTGTTTTACTCACTATCTCATTAAGAGTCTCTCAGAGGCCAATAGACATATGCAGTGTCACCGTCATGCACAAAACCAGTTAACAGCTCTGAATTAATTTACACAAGGCTGAGCAAACTCTGAAGTGGTTTGGTTCCAATCTGGCCAACATAATGAAGTGGTTTCACATGAGAGCTGAGCTAGCAGACCGCAACCTCAGCCGTGCTTTCGCACTGCCTGCAGGAACGTCTGTGATCGTCCCACTAATGAGTAAAAATAGAAACAAATTCCAGCAAAAATGTGGGGTTCAAAGGACACATTGGTGCAATCATTTGTCTCTCTTTAAAATGCTTTTCCTGAAATTTTCCTTATTGTAGCTGGAAATGGGGATGGAAAGACTGATTCACAAGTTCCTGTGTGTCCCATTCTCTCGGTGGTAACTTCTGAATACCACACAACTGTAGTCTTCCTTGTTTCAATTCCACTGCATTTTTCTGGGTTCTAGGCATCTCAAGTCTGGACTTGTTTCCACACAGGAAGTGGCATTAGTACACATGGGCAACATGGTAGAGCAGTGGGTAGGACTGCTGCCTCTCGTTGCCTGGGCTGCACATTTCAGTATGGGTTAGAACCCTGCTCAGAATAAGTGGACTCTGCAGCATACGTTTCCTCTGGGCACACCAGCTTCCTCCCATGGCCTGGGAAATTGATTCAGATGAAAAAGTGACTTTAAATTGCCTATAGAGAGTGTGCGTTGGCTAAAGGCATCAGTTAAATTATTACTGTATGTCTCTCTGAAGAAAAGCATCTGCTTAATGAATGAATATATTGTGTATAAATCTAAAACTAGAAAGTGTATCAATTTTGCCTTGTAGTGTTGCTGGACAGTCATATTGTTATCTTGCTCAAAATAAGTTTAAATCACAGCCTAACTAGAATGGTGAAATTTAACAATTTTTTGTTATTACAGAGACCCATTTTGGCTAATGCAGATTTAGGCAGAAATTCTGCAGTTATGCCTCCCTCAGTTGACCACATGTACCCAGACATCATCTACACCACTAAGGCCACAGCACACACACATCACCACAATCCTCGTCCATCACTAATGCAGCTGTGAACACACAGCATTGCTCTCCACTATATTTCTGTTCTCCACAGTCAGACAGCTATTCTCCCTCACAAAATCTTCACTTCGAGTGCCATATGCCCTCTACTAACTGTAGAGGGTACAAATGATCACATTTGGTTCTGAAATGTCTCTCTTTATTTGGTTACCCGAGAGTCCACTATACTGTTCACCTGTGGAAAGCAAACTTTATGCCAAAGATGTTTCTTGTCTTGGTCAAAACTGGGTCCACCAAGGTATTGGCTTTAAACTGATTTAACTGCTCAATTAAAAGCACAATGTGTCAGGAGTGACTTGGCTTTTGGTTAAAGTAACTCTAAAGCTGAAAAGCAAATATGCAATAAAAGATGGTAGAAAAAGACATCTGTGTCATATTTCAGTATTAAACCACATATTGCCGATCAGGCAATTATCTTTCACAGCATATAAACTGTATAGAAATGCCAGCAGTCCAAGGCAGCCTTCAAATCTTGCCATTAATAGCAGTTATATGGCAAAACCAAAAATAAATGGAAACTGGAAAGTCTCCACAGTCTCATCTTATTTCACCATGGAAAGTGAGTAACCATCAATAAAGTCCACAGTGATGAGGCATCAATTTTTCCTCTGTGCAGCTTACAACATATCTGTCTGGATATTTCTGAGGCCAACTGCAGTCCGGCTTGTATGTTGACTGCAATCTGTCCGAGAATCACAAGCGTTCCAGTAGACCCTGTGTGAACATGGTCAACATTGTGACTAAACGTGGCGTGTGCCATCGACACCATCAGCAAACTGACACATTCTCCAGGGTTTTGAATAAGCACCAGAAACCAAACACAAATGTGAGTGCAGGTTTGCCGCTACAGTGCCACACTTTTTCATCTCAGAGTGCATTAAACCCTGCCGCATGCCTCCAATGAAAGAGGATGTCCGCCATTAGTCCTGAGAAAACCAGAAGATCTCCCCCTCAGAAAACCGCTTTACAAACTGCAGTTTCAAAGCATCGGCCTGTCAAGATTAATTAAAACCAAAAACTTATCTGATAAAGCAGCACAATACCAGGCTGAGACTGTGCTTTTGGGTGAAGCTACTGGAACAAGATAAGTCAGTTTCAAACTTTAAGGCAGCATAAAACACTTTGAGCTTTCACAACTGACATACAGCGATCGCTGTGTGCATCAAACAGAATGTGGGCCAGTTCCTATAATTCCTTTATTAGCTGGATGATCCAGAACGTTCTCACACATCTGACCAGCATCAAATGTGCAAGAGCTACAGCAACAGTATGTGGCAAGGAATCCTCTTAAAAGATTATCAGTTTGCTGTTTTTATTGTCCTTGAGCCCATGAATCCAGCACAAAAGTGCTAAACTATTCCTTCAAAATTGATTTTTCGTTTTAATCTCACATCAATAACTTAATGGACAAAAATAATGTGAAATAAAGATTGCCATCTGACTTACTATTACTCCATTCAGGTGATTCTGGTCCCCGAAGGCCACACGTTGACCCCATCTTTGACAAAGCCACCATTGAGTTTTTGAGACCACGCATGCACTCTGGGGGTCACTGCATCACTCCACAGTCCGTCTGACTCGCATTCTTTCCCCTGCGCCGAGATACCGACACAAAACTCTCCTTTCACTCAATTCCATCAATAGAGCCAAGCTGTGGTTTCCCTGCTGCCCTCTCCACATTAGGAGATATGGCAGGAGGTAAGGCCCCCTGCAGAGTGTAGTGACAGCAACTCTCGGTCCCAGTCGAGCTGGACTCTGCGGCTGGCACTGGGCCAGCAGACAGTAACTCGTACAGATCAACACCTGCTGAGGCTGCTAATAACCACAGGCAGGTCGCCACTTTCCTGTATGTGCACCACTGCCAGAAATACCACACTGAAGTCTCAGATACCTTGTTTTATTTTTTCACAGCCTTGTCTGATGTTCTCCCATTTAGTACTTTCTTTATATCACGTTGGTCACCTTTATGCTACACTTTTAACGACTTACATTAAACATATATTGACTATAAATCCAGTATATTGGTGTATTCTTTTTATTCATTGTTAGTATAATGTAAAGTAGAATTTATTTAAACACTGTCTAATACTAACACTTTCTTCAAGATGGAGCCAGATATCACTAGTTATGCTTTATCCAACTTGTACCAAAAAAAAATATTCCTACTGAATGTTAGGAGAGGTTCATTTTAAACCACAGAAACTGACAAAATATTAATGAAATACTAAGAGAGACTACAAGTCTGTTTTCTTCAGCTCTGAGTCCAGTGAAATAAGCGGTTCTCCATCTGAAGGTATCACAGCATCCTCTAAACTGCTGGAGGCAGTCGCTGGCTAAACTGAGGCCACGCCCCAAGCTGTCTGGACTCTGCTTCTGAGCGTGAATATTGCACATCACTCTGTCCACATCAACAAGCCGTCTAGAACTAGAACTGATCTTGAACATTCTGTGTTTAATGTTCTATTTTGACATAATGCAGAGTCTATTATTCATTTGTGAACTCAATTAATAAAACATTGTATTTTCCCAGTCCTTTTAGTACAAAAAAAATTCCGGCATATATTTTCATTTGAAACTAAATAGCATTTTATTTCTAATGCTCCACCAGAAGCGGAATAAAAGCATCTGGAACCGATTTCTGCGGAATAAACAGAGAGCACAGCAATGCATATCGGATCCAGATGTGTGTGAGAAGGACACAAAGCCAGAGTAGCAAGGGGACTCGCCGTCACCTTACCAAATTTTTTTTCCCTGTGAGAAAAAGAAAAGAAATAGACACGGCACAAAGATTCATCATCCAAGGGCTTGATGTCAAAGGCATCCATCCCACAGGTGTCCACTGCAATATTAGGAGTTCCAGCAGTGTTTTCCCAGTTTTCCTGATGGGAATAACAATCCCGCAGTTTTACAGTTCTGCATGTGTTAATGTTAGAAACTAATGCTGCCAGGTGTGTTGGGTCCAGGCCTTCTTGTATTTCTAAGTCTATATAAAAATCATAATACTATAATGCCATAATTTAATTGAACTACTAACTATAAACAGTTAATCTTCCTCAAATCTATCACACACAGTCGTTTAAAAGATTTAATCCCACTTTTGAAAGCCTTATGCTTTTCTTTTCAGTCACATACAAAGACACAGAAATCTATGAGTTTTCTGATGTGCCTAAACAGCCATTTGCAGTCACTGTAAAAGAGGCAGACAACTCAAACAATTGCAGAGAATTTTTTTTTTAAAAAAAAGCAAATAATGTTGCTATTATCCTGAAAAGCCTTTCTGCTGCTACACATCTGTCTGCTCCTTTCTAATACCCAACCCCCCGCAGTGAGATGAAAGAATCAAAGAAAAAACCAAGTTCAGTGAGCCAACAAGAATTTGTACCACTTTGGAAAAAAAATTATCATAGTTGGTATAAAATTTCAACAGGTTCAATCCACCTTGGTCACCCTGTACCAGATGCTGGGAGTGAACGTTTCCACCCTAATCACTCTGCACTTTTACCACATTCCTGACGTTCTTCCCTGTAATGAAAACCATAATATTGCTGATGCCATTATGAATGGGCTAATGTCACGCACGTGTTTGCTTCAGACCTCTTCAAAACACACAGCTCAGCACTGCTGGAAAACTCAGATCTACAAAAGGGATTCTTATGATTTTAGAGATTCACTTAAAAGGAGAACAAAAACAAGCCAGGTGTCATAGCCTAAGGGCCTTTGTTCCTGCAGTCACCTTTATGGGAGAAAAAATGAAAGTTCCCCTTCTGGGCAACATACAATTCACACGCGTGTCCTCCCTATAATTAGTGATGGCACGCCCTCACACGCGCGCATACACACAGCAACCCACCCTGCCGACAAGGATGTCACACATTACACACAGGGCTACAGTATTAACTAAGTGCACAGATTGCACCCCATAGCGGTCTTGGTCAACATGTGGTAAAGCAGCACCAAGAACCACACAACTGGTGGTCACCGTAAAATCAAGAAAGATATTTTTTGTATTTTCTAAACCATTTCCTATTTTCTCTTTGAGTTTTTACTGGAATCCCAAAGAATAGCAAACTGGCTCTTTTTTTTTTTTTGGACCATTAACAGTTACAAGTAGTAAATGGGTTGCAGTGAGAAAATGCATACAAAACTGTGCAACCACAGCAGCGCCACACAGAGGCTAATCTTAGAATTTACTGATTGTGCAACATATTTGACAAAAAAACTGAACCCTATAAATAATCGCAAACCTTGAGAAAGGACATTTTTAAACATGTGCATACAGATTGTAAATTGTTTGTATGTTCTTCTGATGGTTGGGAAGATATTTTCTAATGGGAAACTAATCCTCACATGACTTTTCTGGCACTTTCTCTGTTTATTCAAGTCCATTCCATATATTCTGCTCTCACCACTATGCTGAGCAGGCTGGATAAGTACCATAGAGTCTCAACAACTGATACTGGGGCGATGCTCAGTGATTCCACCAAATGTTTCAACATGTCAAAGTCAACTTATTAGCAACCCTGTTTTCACTCCAAGAGTTCTTCTGCTGCGTTCGGCTGCGTTTCTTGAGCCTTTCTTGCTTCTGATGTGGCCATCAGAGTTATGCATTGACGTGAGCAACACATTGCTTTTCTAAAGTGGAAAAGACACACTGGGCCAAGAGAACTCAGCAAAAAAATGAGACGGTTCTCCCAATGCAGACAGTATTTAGTGGCCTCGAGCTCTTAAAAAATGTTTGCTTTTCTAAAGCTGAATAAACCTTTCTCTGCTCTTTGAAAAGTCATAAGTTAGCTTATGTCTGGGGTCTTGTCCAATAATAATTCACACCGTCCTACCGGCTTTATCCACTTCCTGTGTGCAGTGATGGGAACATAAAGTGAGTCACCACAAAGTGACCACCAGCGTGGCATTCTGATCACAGGATAGTTCACTAACCCACGCATCTGTCCGTGTTGCTTCAGCACCGGTTACAGGAGCTGCACTGCCAAGAGCCAGTATGAGCGGCAAAAGAAGATGTTACTTCTTTAAAACCAGTATGCTCTTGCAGTACCCACTGAAGTACAGCATGCTGTCCACTTATAACACTCAGATGACCCTTCTCACTCGAGGACCAGTGACAGTCACATTGGCTCTGCAGGAAACTGGGGGTGGCAAGCGGTGACATGGAGTCCCACGATCCCCTTAATTATTTAGACAAGAAACACTCGGATTTATATCTCACTTGCATTCTTACATCTCCGTGGTGATACACGTTACAGAAACCCGAGAGCACTTGAGTTATGCAGGTCCACCCCAAGAAAATAAAGTTAGTCATCACTGGGCGATTTACATTTTTTTCCGGTATCCGATATTTAACTTGAGAATGCTTGATATTTTCAGGCTCAGCATTAAGCAAATATTTGTTTAACAATGATTCGGCTGAGCTTTAGCACGGAGAAGCAATGCGAGAAAAGATGTAAATCACGGTTTGTTTAAATAGTGTCCTATCAGAAATAAGGACACGGCGTCCAACCTTTGTTATTGCACCCAAGCCTTTTTTACCACCTGGCGTACAGAAATACAGTGTTTCTGTGAAGGAATACCAGTTGCCTCTTCCAAAGTGACCTTACACCAAGACCACAGCTTTGGGAGGTGGGGGGGCAGCTAAGTATTTTGGGCTTCCTGACAGCATATTGTCCTGAATACCCCCCCCCCCCCCCACAAGTCATGGCCCTGGTCAGAGGCCACAAACTGACCTCAGCGCGTAGCCCCACCTACAGGTGGGCATGAAGGAGCTCAACTAAAGTGATGCAGTAAAATACTCTGCTGTGTACCTGTGTAAATCAGCGTAAAGGTGATATGAAATAAATGAAGGTCTTTCACAGCAGTCCCCCACGACTGGACCATGGCACCAGCGCAGGCTCTTTCCCTGTGACGGGATACGAGCCAATACCCCCCACCCCAAAACCCCCGTGAAGCACTTTATCTACCCAGCTCAGCGGGGGGGTCTAAACGCCTCCGTTGAACCTGGCGAAGAAGCAGTGCGAGGCCCCTGTCGCAACAGCGCCCCCCCTGGTCGGCTGGCCCCCGTGCCGGGATGTGGTAAACGGAGTAAAGTAACAGAGTAAAGTGGTCCGGGCTGTCGCCCGCCTCGCCGCGAAGTGAGGATGCGCAGGAGTGCCTGAGGAGCAGCGAGAATTGAGGACTCGCGTTTTAAAAGCTCCCGCAACGTGAAGCTGCTGAGCGGCGTTTCTTACCTGAGGCGACATTCGAAGTGACACTGAGAAGAGCTAGAGACAAAGTGACGTGCAGATACGTTATCCGCCGTTTTCTTTTCCATCTTACACCGGTCTCCATGGCCACCGAGGTCCGTCCGGCGCTCAGACTGTCGCTTTATGTCGCGCGGTCAGGGCAGAGCTCGTGCCAGGGATCCCGCACGGAGAGAAAAGCAAAATTTGTCTTATTTTCATGCAGCCATAAGTTTGCAAGCTGAGCTCCTCCACAGGGACGGCTCGCTGACGGGACCAAGACCGGGACTGAGAATGGAAGACACGCTCACGCAATCTCTCTCTCTCTCTCAAAAAGTTTTTTTTCTCTCTCTCTCTCTCGCTTTTTTTGTTTTGAGGCGACACCCTGAAGAGCGCGACCGAAACAAGGCAACCAATCAAAGCTCACCATCCGCAATCAGCACACCGTCATTGGTCGAGGCGAGAGGGCGCTAGCCTCATTAGCATAGAACTGCTGACGGACGTCGCTGCTGCAGCCTCCAGATTCTGGCGTTAACGATGTGGGCCTGACAGCTCAATAACTTTATTTTACTGTTAAGTCATCCAAACTAAAAAAAAAAAAACTCCTGGATGCTTACAGTAGGTGGCGTAGTGGTTAACATTGCTGTTTCTGGACCTACCAGTCATAGGTTTGAATCAAGTCTCCTCTATCCAAGTACCTATTCTGCACAGGACTGATGAAAAATGCCCTGATGGATGAATCAGCGTAAGTAGTTTAACATCAGAAGTTGCTTTAGAGAAAAGCTTAACAAATAAACATATGGTGTTGGGTACTGATAATTAATGATATTAAATGTCCGATGGGCAAAAATGATGATTTCCCATATTTCCCAGTGTTCAAACAGACATAATAAGCAACATTTTACTCTAAAACTAACTATAATGGTACATCCACAAGAGCTCTGAACTTTAAAAGCAACAGTAAGACAAAAAAATTGTGTAAATAACCAAGACAAGGGAGAGGACATTTTTGCAGACATTGCTTGATATATATTTGACCCAATCATATTCATCAGTATTTATGTGAGCTATACTCCGCATCTTGAACTGTGTTACGCAGTGTTAACCCCACTTTTTATCTGGACATGCAGGTCTTTTTCATAGGAAATGTCTCTGACTTCACAGTGAGCATGGAGCACAGCGTAGCGTGTGTATCTTCTGCCCCCGTCACCCCATGGCTGGGAGCTTGGGGGATTGATGTGATGGGGGGGCCTTTAGGGCAGGCATCCAACATGAAGGAATTCAAGACCACATTTTGAAGACATACCCCCTGCTGAAGTGTCACAAAAAGAAAGTGAGGGCAACGATAGCACCAGCAAAGCTGTTGGCTTTTGTTCATGTTTACAGTGTTGCTTAGCACGTGAGCAGTGTGTTGGCAGCGGTGGCTGCTGATCTGCAGCTTCTGGTGAGGTTAAAACCAGCATGCTGTCTGACCAGAGAATGAATAATCATACATTCCTTTCTACAGATATCACTATTTTGTTATAAATACTTAGTCATGCGCTTATGAGTTTAAACAATAAATAATTTCTAATTAGTTACTGACCATAAATAAATAAAGTCATATGCCTCTTAAGTCAAAGAAGTAAAGTTGGTCCTCAGGACTGAAGTAAAGTGCTTGTACCATTTAGAAAAAAAGCAACACAGCTGGAGAAAGGAAATATTCAGTCCACACTAAAAATCTGGTAATGGATATAACATAAATAAGCAAATAAACATTTTTGTTCTTATTTGGAGCTTGCCATACACTTGGCAGAGTTTACAATTCTCTTACAAATGAAGATTTTTATATGCATCAATTAAATTTTTCAATTCAATTTTATTTTTATGTAGCACTCTTCTCACTGCAGTGACAGAGCGCTGAACAGACATGACAAGGGTAGTATACATGTACAGTTGGTATCTGGGCACGCAGGAGAGGAAAACAAAAAACTTTCTACTAGAGAATAGGAGAAAAATAAACCTCTGGGGGTCCGTGTGGCATAAAGTAACTGGTATCTGGCATTCTAGCTATGCACATGCATGTTGTGACAGTTTCTCTGATTAAATAGCCTGAAATTAATGAAATAATACTTTTACATGACTTCTGTGTCCTAGTTATCTAAATCTGCCTGTATTTTGTGACTCGGTATAAACACGGGTCCAGATTAAGGCTGAGATTCGACAGCTGTTTTGTTGGCTGCACTTTAGGGCCACAACTTGAGTTCTCGATTATAAGTTTAAAGAAAAAGACAAGCTTATTTGTAAAGAC
This sequence comes from Heterotis niloticus, assembly GCA_018136845.1. Lineage (NCBI taxonomy): Eukaryota > Metazoa > Chordata > Actinopteri > Osteoglossiformes > Osteoglossidae > Heterotis > Heterotis niloticus. The sequence goes on along the minus strand of CM030903.1, from coordinate 17,876,533 downwards.
TTGTCAGATTGTCACTTACATGTTTCATGAAGCGTCGATTGACCACTGTGACCATATGGATGGAATTAAATGATGAGGTTTCACCATAGTACACCATCCACAAACATATATCCAATGCAAGAAAGTTGGCGGTGCTGGATGGATGCCGTAAAGGCTAACAGGTGTTCCCCCCAAACAGGCAGTTAGTAAAGATGGGTTAGTCCAGCCCCAGAACTGTTATGCTGCGAGGCTCACTTTTCAAATCAGTGAATGCTGAGTTTACCAGAAGCAAAACTCAGAATTTGAGGTTGTTTAAATGCGTGGTATTTTATCAGTAGCACAATGAAGCAAACACAATATGTAATGTGTTATATGCAGGCAGTGTGGAAAGCACATCAAAGCTGTGGACCCGTTCATGTATAACTGACCTGAGCTCAGTTTTTGCCTATACAGCTTATATTATATACAAGAACAGGTCATTTGAGCAAGAACTATTAAGCAAGATTGCCACGCATGTTGGACCCCATCTAGCCAAAATGTGGAGGATCGGAAAGCCAAAATTATGAATTTGGACAGTGCTGACCTGTCTCCAGACTTTTAAAAAGATAGATGTGACTTTTGAAAAGCAGGAATAATAATATTGCATATAACCAAGCTTTGTTTTCTCATGTTCTTGTTAAAGTGGTCTATATTCTAAGAATCACTGTAATTGTGAAGCAATGACACTGCAGAAAGCTATGTAAAAAGTACTGGTTGTGAAATTGTTTGGATTCTGTGGGCTGAGTAAGTGGAGAGGTCCATTCCATTCTGCTCTGCCTATTTTCTCCAAATCTATCGGCCTCATTTAATAGCATTGCTATTAGCATAGCCAGTAAGACAAAATCCAGATGAACGTCCCATATTGGCATGACATGTAATTTCAGCAGGGAGCAGTGGCCTCTTTTATGTGGCTCTTCCTGAGCCAGCCAACATCAACGAATATATGTGAGTCATTTTTCCTTTTGGGACAGTTTCTCAGCTGTTCATATTCCTGTATATGGATGCCACTGTGTGCACGCGTGCTGGGAAATGAGAAAAAAATGTTTTACTTTCAAGGCAAATAAGTCACACTAATTTCTGGCTAATTTCAGCGCAATGGCCTGAAAATATTTGAAAAGCCAAATTTATTAGAAATGACTTCTCACACTGGTAAACATGGCTCAGTGCTCATCTGGCCAATGCCAGCCTCCTCTGGAAATGGTTAAGGAACTAACTGTGCATGACTGAAGGAGGGTGGATTTTGTTGAGAGCTTGGCATAGTTCAAGCAGTTCTCTGGCGAGTTCTTACAACTTAAACTTTTACAAAAAGATTTATTGCAATAACTTGTCACTATTTATGACAATGCACGCCAGTATTCCTTGCGAATCCCTAGTCTTCCTCATCCGTAACAACCAGTTTTGCTACCCAGCCCATAATCTTTGAGCCGTTACCTGTTAGCAGAGGTCACCATTATTTCTTCTTTACATACTTAAAGTTGATTTCCAAAACCGACCAGCCTACAACAATATTTTTTAAATACACCCCGTAAAATTGTATACTATTACAAAAACATACATTCCACAAATTTCTGTCTCTGTAAATCTGTGCCTTCCACAGAAACCTGGATAAGTGTTCCAATATTCAAATATAAATTCTGTATTGAATGGTTTCTCTTGCGCAGAATCAACAATCAGGGTTCCGAGTTTAAGAGTTTCCAAACACTTTGCCAAACACACATCCATAAGATTACAGATAGACTTCATACTTCTGGGGCCTGTTAAGATGGCTTCATTTATAAGGAAAGCCAATTTGAATGCTGTGCTCGAATCGAAAAGTGTACTTACTCTACCCTTTTGCTTCTGACTATAAATAATGTTTATGTGTTTTTCTATACTTCCGGTAACATAGATCCTATAATTATTTACTACAGTTTGACACAGTTTGAGTCTCAGGCTTCAAACAACCCCCATATTGTTTAAATGAAGCAAAAACTTTGTTGTTCTCCTGTTCTTTTGAATGATTAAATTACCAGATTAAAAAAAGATTGATTCAATCTTTACTATTATTACTATTACACTTTATTTTTAAGTGCATGATTACATTTCTTACCTCTGTTTTATATGGTTTTTTGTCTTAATTTCATCTCTTTTTGTCTTTTTATGCTTTACTTTTGACTTTCTAAAACACTGTGAATTACCAATGTGTATGAAATGTGCTATATAAATAAATTTAAAGTTGAACTGACTGATGAAGTATGGTGACTATTTTGAGGAAACTTTAGGGTTAGGGTTAGGGTAAGAAAGAAAGCAGAGGAAGGTACCATTATAAATGTAGGTAGAATTTTCATATTACCATGCTGGCTAACCACCCAAAACTTACCACTATTATAACATTCTCTCAGATGTCTTTGTTTTACTGTGTTTTGGTGTACTTTACGTCAACCACACAGAATATGCAACTAAGCATATTATAGTTTCAGAGCCATCCATGTCAGTTAGTTTAACAATTATGGATGTTTCCCCTTTTATTGCAACAAATGACAGGTGTAGTTGCGTAAATACATAGCAAGATAGGTACAGTAGATGTTAGTTCCACCCCACCAGTGTGAGGAATCTTCGTAGAGATGTTGCCAGGAAGGACCAGTGGTGGCGCTCTTTGGCACATCACAACTAAACCAGTGTGTTGAAGAAGGCGCTCCTCTGTTTGTCCGGAGTGGTGTGCAGAGGCTGAGCTTCACCATCCATTATGGATAGGAGTTTGTTTAAAGTCCTTCTCTGCACTACTTTCTCCATGGACTGCAGCCCAATTCCTATTATAGTTCCATTATAGCCCATTCAGCCTGTTGGCATCACATGCACAAATGACACACCAAACAAAGTGTCCTCGGTCTCCAACACTGAGTAATGCTAACATTTCTTGACCCAGTTTGGCTCTGAAATAAGGCAAATTGGTCCTGATGAAAGCTGCGCAGTACACTACATTATCAAAGTACAGAAAGAACCCACTTAAAGTCGAGATTGTTGGCATCTGTTTTTACTTATTTGTTCTTGACAACACTGAGCGGGGTTGCCATGTAACGTTTGGAAATTGACGCCACGCAGTTTTTTGGAAAGTTCCTTGTATCAGACTGAAGGCAACAAGAAAGTCACTGTGACCAAAAGAACTATTATGTTTACAAATGGAAAGACTGATTTTTCCACGAGACCAAAAACCAAAATGTACACTGAGTTTTTTTATTTTTTTTATTTTTAATGGTAGGGTTATTAAAACCACCTGTCTGTCTAAATCATAGATTGCATCATTCATAGACTACTAACTGGGGCTTCATCATACAAACACAGAAGATCATAGGAACGAATGTTAGTCAGACCCTCTTTCCAGGCCATTAGGAACCCGTGAGATTGAGGAAGCGATGGCCGATGTGAGCGGCCCATGTGCGAGCGTCTCCTCTCCACTTTCCACTCTGCAGTCGGAACCACACTTACGGAATCCCTCCTTCAAACCAGCATTCCTGAGCCCCGCTGCTCCCATTTCCCATCCTGCCTTCCGCCCCGGTCTGAGAGGGAAAATAAAAATGCTGTGGAACGCAGGCGAGAGAACGCTGCCAGAGGTAAATCATACACCCCTCCACAGCCTGTTTCTTAGCATTCAGTCCCCTTTCTCAGTACTTCCTTCTTACCCGAGTCTGCACGCCAGATGTCCCATAGTGCCAGATCTGGACTCCCAACAAGGTGTTTGATCTTCCTGTAACGGGAGATACATCTACCCCCCCATCTCTTTCAGAGGTTAGAGGTCAAAAGCAGCAACTCATTGCCAGGCCTCTCCCACTCACCTCAGTATGGTGATCTTTCTAATCCTTGTTTCTCCTCCCATCTCATTCCTACTTGTAAATTTTCCTAGTCCCCCATTTTCTGCCTCTCCGCTTCGCCCTCTTAAAAGGCCCTCTTTTTTCACATAAGTCACGTTGGGTTTGTCGCAAGGCCATCACAGAATGAAAAAGAAATCATGGTTCATTGCTGTCGTCCCCAACCCCCCACCCCCTCACTGCATGGACATGTGCGGTCCAGCTTGCTCTCCTGGTTCTTCACGCTTGCCTTTGCTGTCCTGGGGTCCATGGAAGCTGATGCCATAAATTAAACATCACAGAAATTTTATAAAAAGACAAGATCAACAGACTAACATCCAACACTTTCCTGAACATGTATTCAGGAGGACCAATCACATAAAATGGAGGAGGAATTTGGGAAAATGTGATAGAAGAGGAATAAACTCCATAAACTCGCTAACAGAAAGCACTTCAAATGCATATAAGTCTGGAGACTTTGCTGTTGCTTCAGAGCTGTACCCTGTTGTCAAAATTGAAATAATAGTTTTAATATAACACCAGAGTGCAATGTATTTACATTGACACACAACACTGAGTATATAAAGACAAAACTGAATACTTTATTAATTATTAGATTATCGGTTTAACATAACCTATGATGATACTTATTTCATATATTAAAGGAACACGAAACAACCACATTTTTTAAAGTTTTACCCTGTATGTACTGTATTTACCCTGTATGTACACCCACAGTGCAATGCATAACTGCTGTTAACTGTTATTGTGAATATGTCTGTCCAGACACAAGACGAAAATTTAATTCTTTACTGCGGTCTGGGATCACTTAGTATTGGGACAATTTTCAAGTTGAAAAAAGATAGCAAAATTTACTTTGGTAAAAAACAGTCTCTGCTGGATGGATCAAGCTCTACTGGAGTCAAGATTTTTTATTTTCTTTATTGTGTCGGGGGATTGAGGTGGAATTGTGCTGACTCGGTTGTGCCACTGATGCCAGTGGAGATGCTCGTGAACGGAATACCAGGTTTCGGGGCAACTTTTTCTGCAGAGCTGACTTATGTTGTGGGATGGGTCATGACAGCAAGACGTCTGCTTCTCTCTTGATATCAGTTGACGGAAACCTTTTCCAACTGACAACACATGGAACCTATATAGTTGCAACTATGAGGCAACCCTACTGATTCATCACAGAAAAATCATTGTGCTCCTGACAGAGCCAGGAAACAATTAGCTGGAATAACCCAATCCCTTTTTCTTCCACCCCCCATTTCCCCAACAGCCAAAACTGGGGGCTTAAAGTCCAAGCAACGTGGCAAGTGTTGTAGCAGACAGATCCTACCTGCGATGGTAACAACAGACTTGTGATTTCCTTGCTTTAGCTAGCATGTTTGCGCTTTTTTCATTCTTGAGGTTCACGTGGAGCTGTTTGAAATCCATAGACTATTCTCTGACTCGAGAATGGATATTGATTCATAGCTTGGACAGCTATGAAGCTCAAATCTCATCCTCTAGTTATGCAGTCTTTTCAGAAGTTCCATCCACAGTCTGAAATTGTCTTCAGGCCTCAATAATTTTGTATCTCAGTGTGTTACATGGAAATAAATACACTCAATAAGCAACACAAGGTGGGACAGATGAGGATTAATTACACAATAATTACACATTAATATTAAATATATTAATGTTTAACATGTCAAACGGATTGAAATATGTTACACATGCTGTACATTTTAATAATCTCTTAATCCCTTCTCACACAGCTCTCGTCATACTATTTGCCAGTATTTTCCGCATCATATACTGCTTATGCAAATATTTGTCAATCGTGACACATTATTGAGTTTATTGTGAGGAGATGAACCTGTGGACGTAAATGTTAAAACGGTATTTTTGGACGGCTTTGCTTTTCTGCACTGACCTTCTAGTCAACAAGAGGTAGACACAAATGAAAAATACATACAAAATACTGTCACATAATTTCAAGCCTTTACCTTGTCTTCTTGACCTGTCAGTGTTCTGTAATAAAGACCAGGTTGTCGCATAACATGTGATGTGACGCACTGCAGTCTGTTGCCGGGGTTTGGCAAATATAAACTCTGAACTTCTCAGAACTGTTTACTCAGTTGAATTGCACAGTTACTCCAGCAGAGAACGTGCATCTTCATACTCAAACTCCATAAGGGGGAAACCTTTGAAAAAGTGGTTTTCCACATTTCTTCTGTTGACTATTATAAAAAAGAGCTGGATCAATGGCTGCCACAATGGCAACCTTACACACTATAGACAATATAAGTCCAGATGGTTTATAGTGGATGTACAGCTATCAAAGTTAAAGAAGTAAAATGTTCTCAGAAAAGTTTTTTTTTTGGGGGGGGGAGATGCAGGAAGGGGAACACTGGAAAAGTCATTTTATTCATACATCAGTGGAATTGTCATTATGAACCAGGCGTCATGGAGAGCCAACATCTTAAAAATGCAGACAACCACAATGAGCGATGAGCGAGCAAGCGAGTGCAACCGCTTCCCTTTCGAGAGGCCTCCTACGTACTTCAGTCCTCCAGGGGAGATAGCGAGGGGATCACTTCCCTAGAATGCTGCACTGCGGTGCACACCAAGGCAAGTTCTCATAATGCCAGAGGAGTAGCACTCAATGAATCCGCTGAAATTCCAGAGGCTGAAGTAACCCGAAAGATGAGGAGAAGGCAGCTCAGTGCACTTCTGCTCTCTTGTGACGGCTTGATGTGAGCCTTAGCCACGTCAGCACACCATCACGTGTTAATTTTATACAGTCAGAATTTATTTTCATACTGTACATGCATCAGAGCTGCTTACAAAGAAATTTTAATTTTTTTCTGTATTCATTTTGCCACAGAATAAAAAAAGGGTTATGACAACACAGTGACATGATCAGACAAAAATAAAACTGCATACAGGTTCACGTAAATAGGAAACCGAGACAAAAGGCTGTAATTTTAAGCTTAAGTTTTGATTCTGCTTCTGAAAAGGTGGAAAAGGTCTTTTCTCATTTTGAATGTAAATTTAGAGAAGCAATATGTCACACAGCATAAAAAATCAAGTTATTTAATTCATTAGCTGTGTCACTGGAGTCTTTTTTTAACTTCTCGCTCGGTTAAAAGTTGCTATTCGGATCTAAATGTAGATATGCATTCCTGGGAAAGACAAAAAGTGCAAGAGAGTTAAATGCACAGATTGAGAAAGAGAGAATAAAGAAAATTAAAGAATGAGTTGGCAAGCCTATGCCAGGGACCTGAATTTTTTTGTCGCTGCTTTGAAGATAAAGCCCTGATGATAAGTCAGGGGTTTGCAAGGAGCTCATCGGAAAGCTGTGCACATGCCTCAAAGCACTGTGAAGCATCCCAAATGCAGACTTCAAAGTACAGGGCCTGGGCGAGACAGGAAGAGTCTAGACACGCTCGGCAGTGACTACCCCACCGTGGTGTGTGCCTCCTGCTCCCAACAGCTACGCTTCTCTTCACCCCCGAGCAAAGACGCAGCCCGCAATAACGTTCACTTTTCTAATGGCAAGTTGCACTGTCCTGCAGAATGTTGCTGCGCTCGAACTGGACAGCCAGTCATGTACTGTCATGTTCAATTTAAGGAGTTTTTCCATATCAAAGAAACAATGATGAAAAATCACAGTCTGACATATTAAAAGCAGACTGTTAAAGGTTTACTGTGGCTTATAAACCTCAGGGTGTAACACCATGTAGGAATCGGCACTAAAATGGATGTATTCATAAAAAACGCACAGCCTGATAGACAAAGTCCACAAGCCAAAGCTTTTGCGTTTTTATTTCCCGAGCTGATACGAATCAGACACCTTGGTCACACACAAAATAGACGCTGAAATGTAGAATTTTTCAATTTATTTGGTTGTTTTCATTTCATTCTGCGTAAAGGTAAATTCAAAATGACCAAGACTAACCGCTTGATAAAACGATAACTCTTCGAACAAACCGCAGCATCGTTGCTACATGAAAATAAACTTTTATGGATTCAACTGAATGCACTTTCTGTGTTTTTAGTTCACACTGTAACCTTTAGTACAATTATGAAGCCTGCTAACCTTTGACACATATGAATAGTGGGGTCTAAACTCAAGCTGCCCCCGCTGAAATCTAAATTTCACGCTGACGTCAGAACATCTGCACCATGTCAGAAAACCGAAGCGATATCAAGCCTAACTGTGCATAATAAACCCTTCCATCCACCAAAACTTTTGTAAAGTTGTCTTATACAGCAAGGCTAACTTTATTTGAGAATGGAATTTGTCAGCAACTGGCATAGTGACACAGGGGGTCCTGCGCTGAATTTGAGCTACTCCAGTACAGCCTAATAAAAGGAATTTTAAGTGCAGCCAGTTAGTCAGCACTCTGGGATGCAGAGAGCATTGTTGCAGATGGTGTGGAAAGTGTGAGCGTGTGCACGCCTCGGCACGGTGATACAGCCTGGCCAGGAGGGGGTGGTGCTGGAGCCCCTTCGTCCTGAAACCAGCAACCACTACCACCAGAGAGACGTGTGAAACCCAGAGAGGCCCACAGCAGAGCTCCCCAGGGAAGCCAGCAGGAGAACACGGTGACTGGAGGCCCTGCAGCTACATGAATGTCAGCTGCTGACAAAGCAATGTAACAGTGGAGAAGTCCAGGACCAAAAAAGTGCAGTTATTGTGTTTTTTTATACAGTACATATTTTAAAGAAAAAGGCCTGAGGGAAGAACTTAATTATTTGGCTCTCTGAAAATGTTGGCAGAGACCAAATTCCATATTGTGGCAGAATGAAGAAATGAATTTATTCAAACAAGAAAATGACCACAACTTCTGACTTTGAACCTCACTAAAAAAGCTCTTGTATAAAATTACTTCTCCGTTATTAGAACTCCTTGGGATTTCTTGAGAACTTCCTAGGACTTTCTTCATAAAACTGGGTGGAGCCTCATGAGAAGCTGCGCAGGTCAAAGGTTAAGTCAACTACAAATGCCACAAGGCATTTGGTATTAGTAATGGATGGTGGGAACCCCTGGTTCAGTCACTGCCTTGGAGTTTTCACCTTTTCAGTCATGTCTAAAACAACGTGAAATCCATAACCAGTGTTCCCCTTCAACTATAACCCTCAACCTTACTGACAATAAATTGAAATGCCAAGTCAGCATTTTTACTGATGTTTTCAGCATCTCCTCCAGAACCTAAAGCCCTCAGTTCAAAATGAATCATTGTGTTGGAAGAGATACCTTTGAGCCTGATGATCTTAATGTCACAGCTAATGGTGACAGTCTGATCCCTATTTTAATAGAATAGAGCAAAAATAGTTTGAGAGTTTGTAGCATTTTATGAAGCCCAAAAAGTTTAAAAAGCTGCAGTAGAGCACAGCTGACACAGATTTGCTTTGCTGTTGGTAAGGACATTTAATTTAATTACCAAGTGTATCGGCAGTGAAATGCGGTTACTGCTATGAGGCCTGAAAAACAATGACTGGGCGTATTTGAATAAGCTGGAAATCAGACAACTTATTTTAACCGCACAGCTTCTGACAAACAGTCAAACCTCTGTTTTCAATGGAAACTCCCGCTGAGCTTGATGAATAGTTTAAAAATAATTTTTGTTTTCTACTTTGCCCAGCTTTTATCAATAAAGAGGTGTACAATTTCAGATTCATATTAAAATAAAAAGTAGAATTAAATTTGAGGCCATCGGGAAGTCCTTTGTTAGGTGTACAAAACTGAAAATAAATTTGTGGAGTTTAAGAAATAAAAAAGGCCCTTTTGTTTGGGTCAACAGCAATACCAGACTGTAACATATTCAGACACTTAAAGCAGTGTCCACCTGACCAATGTTAGTCCCGGGCCACCTGCTGGCACCCATTTCCACTGACAGTCCTTGAAAAATGTCCCGCTGCATCCAGTTTCCCTGACACCCATACTGCAACAAACCCTTCTTTTTACAGTAGGGAGATCAGGCCTGTCTAGAAATGTGAGTGAGAAACAGAGAAGGACAGAAACTCAACACTGTAGAGTTGTTTCAGAGATTGAGACCTTGCCTACAGTTCAGGTTCCCGTTCCCCCAAATACTCACTAGAAATGTTTCAAATTAAGCCACTGGGCTCCTCTTGTCCCACAAACCAGTGCACTTCTATAATTATCAACCCATCATTTCAGAATGATTTAAAACACTTCAGAGGGAGTTGCCTTATTATCAAACAATTAGGTAATAAATAGGAATTTCTATAGGAATAGGAACAATAATTTCTAGCCATTACCTTTTGGAAATTAACCGTTTTCCTGATATCTAGTAGATAGCAACAACCATTCAATAATACAAATTTATGTTTAAAAAAGTACAGACAACAATTTAAAATAAGATCATTTACTGTGGTCAGCTGTAACTGTGCTCCCCGAGTGCATGGAGGAGAGAGGAGGCTTAGCAGTCATGGCTCTATCACAAGAACTATTCTAGCCTTCTTATTTTCTTTTTTCAGTTTATTTCACAAGCTTTTGTACCTTTTGTTGTCTCCATTTTGCTGTATTAACTTTATTTTTATATGTTTCTTGCTAATGAATGATTGCAGGCTGCGCTGTTTGCCAGTATGTTAGTTTCTACATCAAATTTCAGGGCAAGAATGAATGACAGTGACACAATGAAAGCGGCAGTTCATAGGAGATGTTTCATGCTGCAACACATGCTTTAGTGTTAACAGCTCCCCTATGGCACCTTAGCAACTTCAGCGAAAAATGTTCAAGGCAAAGCCAGCAGATAGGAATTTTCTCAAAAGTTCATTTTAGATATACTGAGAGAACATAATGCCCCAGTGCAGGGAATGCATAACAACAATTTATTAAATATCTTTATGTACTGTAGCATTATGCCTTCCCTCATAATGTCTTCCACTCTTCTTCCCACTAAACCACAGAAAAAAGACAGGAACAGTCAATAAATTTGCTGCAGCAAGCACATATGAAAACAATAATAAAAGATTAAGGCAGAAAAAGCTCCACCACCAAGTTAAAATGAACAAAATTTTGCTAAGAAAAGAAATAGAAGACACATAAATGAGAATTATACAATGAAACTTTCAACTTTCCCACAGCAGCATCAGCCCTGTAGCCATAATTTCTTTGTCTCATCACCTCATGCAGACCAGGCACGTCTCAACGCGGTATAAGTGTGCTGCATTGTGCAAATACCGTAGTAAGATTCTTCAGGCCTTTCGCAAGGCCAAAAAACAACCCTATGTTAACAGGGCTGCACACCCTCGCATCCACTTTGTGCTTTAATCTCAGCAGCTGGAGCACAGAACTGGTCAACGGACCTTTGCCCGGCACCAGACAGCCCCCCCTAGAGGCCGACCCGTCTACCCCTGCCACGCACATATATACTGTTTCCCCGGTGGCCTTGAGAACCGATCCATCTCGCAGTACGAGAAACACATGCAAGCTGACATAATGTGTTGATGCGGGAGGGTCCAGCGGGAGCGTGGGGGATGCACGGCGAAAAAGGGAAAAGGTTTTAACTTGGTGTTCCTCTTACACAGCCATCGTTTTTCTTTTTCCCACTCGACTGTATAAAAACAGCCCTCTAACATTTCTCTCTATTATTCATCCCAAGCAGTCTCATATTCTTTCACTGTATGTGTGGTTGAGGTTAATTGCCTTTTTATGGACTTAAAATATTTTCTTTAAACAATGCAAAAATTGTACAGAAGGAACTGTTTAACTATTTCCTCACGCTTTTCCGCAAGTTATTTTCTGTTTAGATAATTCACCCAGCCACATACTGCACACCTACAGCACATTTCTTTTTTTAACATTTTAATGAAAACTAAAGACTTTATTTTTTTTCCATTGGACACATTTTTCCACAATTTAAAATACTTTTTATGGGGTTAATGATGACAAAGTTAATGAGGACGTGGAATATCTGTATGATTTACCCACAAAGCCAGGGCAATAGGCCAGCTGACAGCAGTCAGAAAAAATGAAGCAAGTGACCTCAGAAGGAATGAACCTCAAGGGGGGAGGTGGACAGGGTTTGGGGGGGGTGTCTTGCTGACCAGGGGATACTGGGCTTGGTACTGGGACTAAAGGTGGTTACACGCCACTACTTGTTTTTGTAGTTGTTTGCCGTTTATGGTGACATTTAAGCCATCAGTATGTAGGGAATTCTGGTAGCATGTTTTTGTCTCCTCCTTTTGGGAAACAGAATGACAATGTCTGGAAATGTTTCTTGGGTAAGAATGGAGCACGACAGAAAGGTCTGGAACATCCCAAATAGCTACATCACAACTTACTTAAGAAAGAAATCTGAAAGCAAATTTGAGTTAGTATTTAAGGGGTGAAGTGAATACTTAAAAAAAAAAAATAATTACTGAGTTTATGCTTTTTACAACGCTAGGACAAATCTTTGATTTGTATAAAAGGTTATGTAAAGTTATTTAGCCCATTGATAGAGGAGGATACTAACAGTGGAGCAAACTGGGATAAGGTTCATTTATCAAAAGGAGAGAGCCTCAGACCAGGGACTTTCAGCCCAACAGCCATAAATGCAAGGCCTGGAAAACACAAGAATTGATGCCGTAAATGACTTTAAATTGTTGAAATTGAATACAAGTTGTACATGAAGCTGAACAAAAGGCATGAATGAGAAATGAACACATGAAAGTGGGACAAATCAATGCTCAACATTACACCACGCGAGAACGTCTTCTGATTCTTATACAATGTCAGCATTCTCAGGCACAAGTCTCTACCTCAAGTGCTGTGGTGCTGCGGGTGCTTCATGAGGAGAAGAGTATCAGCGCTCTGGACAAGAAACACATTTCTCAAAGGTGGTCTCCTGTCATCTGGACAAATGTACGGCATTATTTTCCTGGAACACAGAGCTTTATGAGCCATCTAATGAGTCAAAGGCTTTATTTTCATAGCGAGTGTTTAGAAGCCACAGTAAAGAGGCAAAACATTTAAGTGGCAAAACAATTAAGGTTTATTAACTGTATCTGTGTTGCCTTGTCATATTTTACACTCTGCTTTCCTACCCTATGGCCTACCCTACCCTGTCTTCTCAGGTCCTGTTCTGTCATAACAGAACAAACACTAGATCCTTTTGCCTTTCTGCAGACCTTCAGTCCCCACAGGCCCACACAGCAGTGGCTCTGAACCTCATGACACAGCAGAACAATCAGTGTTGCTGGCCTGTATAGACAAAAGCAGCACAGTACATCACCTTTATAAATACTTTTTATGAATACTCTACACACAACTCTACACTGGATGCATATTCACTGAAACAAATGTCTTTCTCTTGAGACTGGTATCAGTTTCCTGCTTAGAACTGAGCAAGTCTTTCTCAGCACTGTCCAGTATCAGAAGACAGGATTTCTCTGTATGATGTCATGATTCTTTTGATAATGGCACACAGCTGCTCCACATTTATTTACTTTTTTATTTAGCGAATGCCTTTGTCCACTGTGGCTTAAAATGTCATGTCACTGCTTTTGAAAAGATGCATTAGAAAGAGCTGTAAAGGGACAGGAAAGAATAAACCTTCAAGGAAGCCTGAAAAGTGTTTGGAAGCCCTCTTAGATGTCTTTGGAGTTTTATGTCTAGGAGAAGATGGAGGAAAATGGGTTTCCGGAATCTGAAGTGTTTGAAACAACCACAAATTTTCTCACAGATGATTCACTGTTTCAACCTTTCTACAGTCAGTGATGACCTCCATAAGCTATCTAGCTTGTATAAGCCGGGAGGGGGTAACTGCTCTAGTGAGTTATTTACTTGTTTAGCTGGCGTGTTGCTTTGAATCTGCTTGTTAACATTCATCTATTTATGGCAACAGAAGAAGGAGCTTCTAGCATGCTACTTAAGTGGCCTCCCATGAGGATGTCACGTGCCGCTCCCCCACCCTGGCCATGCTAGTCTAGGCAAAGTTGAGAGTGACCAGGCTGAGTCCAGAGCAGATCTGCTGAACCCCATAACAGAAGAGTGGGCAACGGAGCGCGGATTTGAGCCAAATGGTCAGTGCTGTTGTTTTGCATGTGTGATTTTCCTTTGTAAGGTGCAGCTTTTCTGCTGATTGTGTTTTGTCTGTTGTAGGGCCAGTCGTCCCATTCGTATCATTTTGGTTCTCACTCTGTTATCCTGTGCCACACTAGCACAGCCTCGAACTCCCAAAAAATGATAAGATATGGTAGGGTAATGTTGGACAGTAGCGGGCACTGCAAAGTAGGGCTGGATAGGACAAGATAGGGCAGGATAGGGCAGAGCATGGTAGGACAGGACAGGGTGGAACAGGATAAGGGAGGAAAAGGCAAAATTGGGTAAGGTAGGATAGGTTGGGGTAGGGTATAGTAGGGTTAGGTAGGATAGGGAAGCATAGGGTACAATATGATAAAATAGAGTAATGTCAGACAGGAGAGGGAGGAGAGAGGGTAGTGCAACGCAGGACAGGACAAGACAAAGTAGAGCAAGGTAGGGCAGTATAGGGCAGAATAGGACAGGACAGAGTGCAGTAGGGTACGTTAAGGTAGGAGAGGGTGGGGTAAGGTATAGAAGAACAAAGTAACAGTATAATAGTTTGGTGTAGGACAGGACAAGACGGGATAGAATAAGGTAGGATTGTGTGTGTAACTGCCCTGTGTTGTCTTACACACTCAGCTGCCTATGTTTTTTTTTGTATTAAGTTTGTCTAATTTATTGTGACTGCAGATTTAGTTTACAGAAGAGACATGCAGTCATATTTTTACCCCAAGTTAAAAATATTCATAAACACCAACAGCATTGCTAGCGATTTTTTCATCTGCCACATTTTTACTTTTACTTACGTTTGGATAATTACTTTTACTTTTGCCTGTGTAATTGAATTATTGATTTGTTTATTTTTTTAAGTAACAGCACCGAGTACAGATTTTGACTGCAGTGCCCAGCTGTCTTTATATTCCCCACCTTGAAATGCTTCTTTTTCCAAATTTAAAGAATAATCTCAAAATTAAAGTTTAGTCCATACTGTCTAACACAAACAGTGTAGAAATTCCAGTAAAATAAACCTAAACCCACATAGCAAGAACATGCAGACTGCACAGAGGAAGTTGGTTTCAAACTGACACCCTACAGACCAGGCCCTGGGAGATGGCAGTGCTACTCACTCAGCTGTCATGCCTCCCTAAAAATACAGTTGTTTATATTAAATTATATGTTTAATGAGGCTAACATGTGCATTAAAGTGCTACATGAAATATTTTGAGGAAATCGGGAGACCCATGTTCTTCTGTGTCTGAACCTGTTGGGGTTGACTGGTGCTCTAAGTAGAAGAGACTTTGTTCTTAGCCGTCATCCCAGATTCCCAATACATTTCTAAAAAGTACAGTGGGATTTTTTTCTTTGTCCATTTGATGATTGTTGTTTTCTGTGCTTGTTTTCATGTGGCGAATGACGAGCAATGGCAAGATGTTCCAGCTGAGCATATTGTCTTCAGGAGAAGAGTCCAGAGTGACTCTGGGCAAATGTCAGCCAGCCAAAATGTGTTTTCTCTTAGAGACAATTGTTTAACTGCAGCATTTTACAAGCCACTTCTGCAGCAGCTCATTTAGGGTTTTTCTTCCATTTCCGTGCCCATTGATGCTTTTCACATCTCTGCTTACCTTCTGCTATTACGCAAATAAACACTCATACATACAGTCAGGTCTATAAGCATTTGGACAATGACACAGTTTTCAGTATTTTGTCACTGTGCACAACCACAATGAATTTGAAACAAAGCAATCAAGATGTGACTGAAGCGTAGGCTTTCAGCTTTAACAGGTTTAGCAAAAGTATCGCATTAACCATTTAGGAATTATAGCCATTCGTATACATTGTCCCCCATTTTCAGCAGCTCAAAAGTATTTGAACAACTGACTGACAAGCAGTTTTATGGCCAGAAGTGGCCTCTTCCCTCATTATTTCATAACAAAATAAGCAGATAAAAGGTCTGGAGTTGATTCCAGGTGTTGAATTTGAATTTGGTAGCTGTCCATGGGAACTATGCGGTTCATGCGAGTATGTGGCCCAAAGAAGTACTGATGCAAGTGAAGGAGGCCACCATTAGGCTTAAAAGACAAGACAAACCTAGCAGATAAATAGCAAAAACTTTAGGAGTGGCCAAATCAACACTTTGGTAGATTCTTAAAAAGAAGGAATGCAAAGGCAAACTCAGTAACACCAAAAGGCCTGGAAGACCACGGAAGACAACTAAAGTGAATGATTGAAGAATACTTTCCTTCATGAAGAAAAACCCTTCACAACATCTAGCCAAGTCAAGAACACTCTGAAGGAGGTTGACGTATCATTGTCAAAGTCTACAATCAAGAGGTGCTTTCATGAACGTAAATACAGAGGGTTTACCGCAAGGTGCAAACCACTGGTAACACTCAAGAACAGAAAGGCTGGATTAGACTTTGCTAGAAAACACCTGAAAAAGCCTGCTCAGTTCTAGAACCAGATTCTTTGGACAGATGAAACCAAAATTAACTTGTACCAGAATGATGGAAAGAAAGAGCTCCCAAAGCGTACCACCTCACCTGTCAAACATGGTGGAGGCAGTGTTATGGCATGGGCATGTATGGCTACCAATGGAACTGGGTCACTGGTGTTTCTTGATGATGTGACTGCTGATAGAAGTAGCAGGATGAATTCTGAATTGTATAGAACTATGCTATCTACTCAAAAAAAAAAACTGACTTTCAGCTGCTCCCGTCAGGGGTCACCACAGTAGATCAGCTTGTCTGCATATTTGGTTTGGCAGATTTTTTTTTTTTTTTTTTTTTTTTAAACCAGATGCCCTTCCTGACACAACCCTCCATTTTGCCCAGGCTTGGGACCAGCACAGAGGTGCACCCCCTTGTGGCTGAATTTGCATCAACACCCAATGTGGGGCTCAAACCCACAACCCTGAGATCACAAGTTACATGTGCTACTGACTGAGCTAGCCAGGCAGGGACTATGCTAGTTACTCAGATTCAGCCAAATGCTGCAAAACTGATAGGAAGGTGCTTCACACTACGGATGGATAATGACCCCAAACACACAGTGAAAGAAAACCAAGAGCTTCTCAAGGCTAAGAAATACATTATTCTTCAATGACCAAGTCAGTCACCTCACCTCAACCGAACTGAACATATTTTTCACTTACTGAAAACAAAACTGAAGACAGAAAGCCCCACAATCAAATAGCAACCAAAGACAGTCCAGAGTATGAGAGGGACAGCCTGCAATGCCAGGCCTGTTGAAGCCTGTTGAGACCCAGAGCCACTTATCCCCAGCTGCTCCAGATGACCTTTTCTCCTTTTCCTTTGTCCACAATGTATGATGTTGGCCTGAGAAGTGAGAGATTCTGCAAGATTAAAAGAAATCCTCAAATTTTTTGGATGATTCAGACTCTCTTCTCAGTTGGGGTTCAGACTGAGAGGCTGTAGGGCCGAGGACGCCATTTGCTGGACACACACAGTACGGATGCAGCAAAGAAAATCCTCTTTACACCAAGAACTTGTGAGGATCCATCTTTAAGGGTGGGGTGGTAACAAATGGGCGCGGTGGCAGTCAACTGACAGTCAATTGTTGGACATGGTGACCCCACTCTTTTGCATTACCGTCATCACTCATTCTACACCCTTTCATGTTTCTCTCCATTTCTTTTTCTGCCCAGGTTTTGTCAGCTATTGACTGTTTTCCTGTGAAGTTTTTAACTACATTCCTCTACATTCTCCACCCCAGTATGAGGAGCTCTTGTAAGAACATGAAGGTCCTCTACTGAAACAGACTGAGAGCAGCAGATAGGACAAACGTACACTTGTGTACTCTTGTCACCATGGTTACACAGAGCAATATAAATGTATAAAAATAAACTAAATTGAATTGAACTGAACTCAGTCACTCTGTTTTCAATGTTTAATTTGCCATCCTGGAAAAGTTGCACCAGTTTTATGTAAACTGATCAGGACTAAATAGCTTTGGACAGCAGAGCAGAATGTCAACTATGGAGAAACTGCGTTTAGTTTTAAAGATTAACATTTTAATGGAGAACAACAAGCTGGTTTCACAAAGAAATCAATCAAACCTGGACCAGGTGTACAACTCAGATACTCAGGTGTGGGGATGGCCAGGTGTGCTAGTCACTAATGATCTCCTGAGGATCTTGTGGGACTGGACCATCTCAGCATCACGCAGTGTTACAGTTGCTGAAAGTGTGATGTTTTTCTGGTTGCAGTCTGTGTAAAAATCTGTCTCTGTACAGCCCTAGCTTTCTTTGTCGGCATGGCAACAAAGTGGTCACTCCATGCTAACACCGCCCCATGTGTGCTGCTCTGCCCCCCACAGAGCTGGACCTGCCTTCCCCAACTGCATTTTTGTCAATGCGGATGCGGAGGACGGGGGCTTCAAGCAAGTGTGGCCACCAGTGGTGCTCCGGTCTGCTGCGAGTGACAGAGGTTCTGCTAAAGAGAACAAACAAGTGTGGAACCACCAGCAATGGGTCTGGCCTATAAGCAGGAACACAAACATGAAGCTCAGTGAACAACAGCACTTTTATTGGTTAAGTAAAATTTACAATAAATTAAATAATCACTTGTACAGAGATCTGTTGAACATATTAACATTTCTAATAGGTATATTTTCAAATGCAGTTGAATCTGAACTCCCTGACGTGTGCTGTGTTACAGCAGAGTTATCACACTGGGGTTTTTCAGGAGCACCTCGGCAGTCAGCAGCTTTACAGAGGGACTAAAACCCACAACTTTTAGGCTACAGGTCCTCGTGTTTAATTTAACTTCACAGTCCCTACTTCATCCCTGCATGTTGTGCAGCTCAGTGTAAATCCTAGCCCCTGTTCTGGCATTCACATCACGTGACAGAAGGTGAAGGACATTTACAGCTCCGGCTTACTGCATAAACTTTTCAAATAGGATTGGGAGCAGAGCCGTGTTAATCTCAGGTGCTGCACATACCTGTCTAATCATTCATATGCAAACACGTATGGCCTAATAATGAGCTCATGAATGGATTAATAAGCTCAAAGCTGCAGGAATATTTCTCCCACACTCAGTTCCTTCACAGACTGTGCAGAAATGAAGATCTGAGAATTGCTGTAACATCTCCCCTGATGATAATTTCTGCAAAAAGAAATGAGAATAAAAGCAAGTTTGTCAAAATTCTCCTTCAGACTGTGAACTGTTCTGTATGTCTGAATGCTAAGTGCCACCCGCCAGCTTCTCTTCTTGTCTCTGCTTTTTATTTCTCCTCCCTGCTTGTATCCTCTCTACTTTCTTCATCTCTGCTCTTTCTCTCTTCCCACTTCTTCTCGCCCCCTTTCTCAGCATCTCTCTTCTCTCCATTTCTTTCCCTTGCTGCTCTTCTTCTCCGTATCACTTGGCTCATGAGCTTCCACGATTGAGTCTCTGCCTGCATCACGAAGAGATAAGGATTGCCCTCCAGTGGCCAACACAGCTAAACAAACATCACTCAGCTGTAAGTTCACATCCCTTCCTCATTTCTGCTGCTGTACTGCCCAGGTTACGTCACAAGGTTACAGCTTCATAAAAGTTTGATGAAAAGATAAAAAAAACTTTTTTTGTGGTCCTGTGGCTAAACTGATTTCCAGGTCCATTTCAGGTAATAAAATAAAAGTACAAGTGTAGTGAAGGGGCTTTAACCCTGCGTCTGTGTCACACTGGTTTTCAAATTAAATCCAGAATAAAATGTCATATTCAGTCAAATAAAAAAAAAGAACCTGTAATGCTGTATATAAATAAAATTAAATATTTCACTTGAAATCAAACAGCCCATGTTTAGTAATCCTTACAGACTGGCAAGTTGGCACAGCAGGTAGGCCCGCAGCTGACAAGTCCTGGACTGACAACTCAGTTTGGGTTGAGACTGAATGAATCCCCCTCCCTCCAGCTTTGTGTGTATTTCAGCCAAATGTATGATTGAATTGATGGCCTGGTGTCCCATCTAGGGAGTGCCCTGCCACCTGGCATTGGCTTTGAACCACCTTGACCCTGTCTCCCATTTATTGACTGCGATTATGATTTTTTTTTTGCATTTCTGCTCTGAAAATAAACAGGTTCTAACCGTAGTCTTTTTAATGCCATTTCTTTCAGACCATGCGCTTCCAGGACAGAGGCTGCCACAAACCGCACAGTGGAAGTCGCGAACACACCCACGCCCAGCAGGTTGCTGTGCATCGCAGCGGCTGCCCACCCCAGCCCAGCACTCAAGCTTTTCCAGATGTCAGAAGCACTGATGTCATCGCAGACAAGAGGCGCACTGTGATCCCACTCATTTTCTCCAGAAACATTTAGGTCAGATGGCTGAAGAGGAATCAGCACTGACAAACTCGGAGCAAAGCGCTGGCAGCAGAATCACTTTTGCACAATAGAGTCATGCAGCAAAATCTTCTAAGAAATGTGTTCCAGCAGTCCTAGAGCTTCTCCAAGGGGCACCTGGACAACAGACAACAAAGCGAATGTTAGAAATAATTGGATGTTTTTATTAAAGTTACAAATGATTGGAATATAAAAATAAAAAAATAAATGAAAAAAAACATCTTTATACCGAAGACAGCCTAACCTTTACTCTAATCCTGACCTTATGCTATGGCAGGGATATGAATTGCTGAGAGTTGCTCAGAGTGCCTCCTGAAACGTTAGATCGTGTGAAGAAAGGAAACTACAACACAGCCTCGACTATTTATTTCTTCAGAACCCAAAGTATAGCGCTATGTAAGTTTATTACTTTCATGGGAGAAAAAATTAATTTCTGTGTTAAAGTTTAGTAGAATGATTCGCCATAAAATACAGGGTTTGCTCAAACTTTCTGTCGTGTCTCCCTGAGAACCTTATTGTGAAGGAAGGTCAAGTTTCAAGGAGAGGCGTTACCTTTTCCTTGCAGTCATTTTCGAGGTCTTCTGTACATCATGAAGAGACACAGCAAAACCCAGATGCTTAGCATTGTCGTAAACCATCAAAATATGCGATGCTTTTAAATAATCCAGTTGTATGCTGTGTTTATTACAAATACGGGTGGGGATCGGTGTTGTGCAGTTGCTGGGTAACTTCAGCAAACACAAGTCAGCATAAGAGGACTTTGGGGGAGAAGAGTTTGGTCCAAATCAGTGGCGAGAAGTACACAGATGAAACGTAGCTGTGCGGTGCTGGGACTTTTCACCTTGAGGCAGAATGGAGGAACTGAGGAACTTTCTGTGGAGTCACTTCTAGACATTTCAGATCAGACAGCACAAACGTTGTCAGACATCCTCTCTTTTATGAGAAGCATGACTGATCTCCACCCTCATGCTTCCCTCCTTGTACTCCTGAGCTTTTGGTGCCCTTACATTTGTTTCAGTACAATGCATTTTTATAAAGGACCATCCTCACCAGGCAACACAGAGCACTGAACAAAGACCAATGGAAAAGTACATCATAGAATGGAAAGGTACAATAAATATTTTCAAGTTCTCATGCGACAGATGAAGCTTACGGTTTAAATAATCCAGCAAGCAAGTAAAGAACTTTATGTTAAGCATAACTGATTCAGAAACACAGAACAGAAAAGGACAAAAATGACCAAGAATTTAGTAATAAAGATAAAAGTATTTGTACCAAACTACACATGGATACAAGAACAATGAAACATACACTAAATGGCCAAAAGTATGTGGACTATTGCATATGACCCCAACATGTACCTGTTGAACCTTCCATTCCAATCCCATGGACATTCATATGCAGTTGTTCCCCCTTTACTGCTATAACACCCCCCAGACTTCTGGGAAGGCTTTCCACCAGATTTTGGGAATTAGTGTGCATTTGGCCACAAGAGCAACAGTGAAGTTGGGCGAGAAGGCCTGGCTTTCAGTTGGCATTCCAGTTCATCCCAAAAGTTCTGTGGGGTTGAGGTCAGGATTCTGCACAGCTGCTCAAGTTCTTCCACACCAACCTGGGCAAACCATGTGTTTATGGAGCTCGCGTTGTGCACTAGCGGGGGGGGGGGGGGGGGTTTGGCTGCAGTCATGCTGGAGCTTCTTCTACCCCAAACTGTGGCCACAATTGTCTGCAATGTGTTTGTATGCTTAAGGGTGTGGCTGAAACAGCTCAGCTCAGTCATTAGAAGGGTGGTCCATGTACGTTTAGCCACAGAGTGTATATAATCGAAAAAATTTGAAAGACAACAAAAAGCTGGGGAAGAAAGGAAAAGCTATTACCAGGGCGATTCAGAATGAAGCAACCTGGTTGAGCCCCTCAAAAATTAGAGGGGCTGTAAAAGAACGCTGATGGTGTGAGCAGTTTCAGCAGTGGTCCATGGTGATGAGCAGTGAAGAATGCAGGGCGTGGAGGTTTGCAGGGGTCACCAGGACACAGCTTAGTTTGAGCATGACAGCACCCGTGGGGGGGGGGGTGTAGAAAGAGAAAGAAACAGAGAGACTTTGTTGAGCTCAAGCAAAGTGTGTCGCCATCATCGACTGAACAACTTGGTGAGGAAGTGCTGCTTTAGCCCTGCTTTGAGAGAAGTGCAGAAAGATTTCACACCACGGTACGTGGCACAAGTTTCTGCAACATTCCTGGATCTATTGAGTTCTTCCACTTCCCCTTCAGCAAACAGTTTAGTTTTCTGCTCAAGGCAGTAAAAGAAGGTTTGAGGTTGTTTATGCGTGGCTCAGAATGGAAACAAATTCACGTTTGGTGGTCAATGTAAACACTGTGATGATTTGTTGTCCCATTCCAGGTGTGGTTTCCTACCCATGGGATGCTCAGTGATTCCAGGATGGGCTCCGGGCTGCCGCAACCCTGACCAAGACAAAGGATTAAGAATAATGTGTGGATGGGTAGTTATTGAAAACATGCACACCGACTAGCAGCACTGAAGGATGTGCTGAAGAGCAGCTAACTGACAGAGATGGCCCATCACTTTCCATTCAGCTTTGGCTGGAAGTTGGTAGCAAAACAACAGCTGAGTCAACACAGTGTTGCCGGCGAGCGCATTTTGGATGTAGACCTTTCTCATTGTGCCGTTATCACCAGCACGTCCTTTTCCCGCCAAGGTTGACTTTAAAAATATCTTTCCAAGGCCCTCATTTTAGAGTATGGTCTTGCTAATAAGATCTTATCAGCACTTGCATTTATTTTGCCTCCGTTTGACTGCAGATGAAATTTTATGGTTTGCCTGGGATGTGGAAGCTGCTGAGTTCTGAATGGACCCCCACGATGAGGGAAGTAAAGAAAGCACCGCTTTTTAGCTCAAATGATGTTCTTTCGTGCTGCCGGTCTCTGTGTTAGTGGACCCAAACTCAGTACATGGTCACGCAGAAAGGTTCCATTCCTGATCCCCTTGGTGTTAAAATGATGTCCTGGATGATAACTCTGCTTAAGCTCAAAAGCTGCAACATCTCACTGCCGGTCCATTGGTGGAAACGTTGTTCCAAAATGCATTTACCAAATACATTTTGTGCACACCAACATGGTTTGCTTGGGATGTGGAAGCTGCTGAGTTCTGAATGGACCCCGTGTTTCAAATTGCAATGTGAGAAATGGCTGCAGAGCTGTAGCTGGCTGTCAAACAGTTCCCCAAAACAGGTTCTCCTTCAGCGTTACGAGTACAGCTTCATACAACATGTACAGCACATATGAATGGATTTATCTTGTTTAAAAAATAATTCCTCAAAGCAAAGGATGTAAAACAAACTCCTGACTGGTAGCTGGTGAACCATTTTTAAAAGAGTTTTGCTAAACTAGAGCACCGACCCAGCATGGGGCCATGTCGAGAATGTCGAGATGTGAGTCTCTGCTCTGATCCCATCTTCTCAGCTTCCCGTGAGCAGCTTAGGCAGAGATAGACATCCGCCTTTATTAGTCTGTCATTTAACCAGGAGCAGAAGTGAAAAGACTGCGCAGGGAAGCCCACAGAGAAACAATGAAACCATGAATCACTGCATTCCACCGATGAACTTTGACCCCGGGACATAATTTAGTCTCTAACACGGCTCCTAAAGGGGAGGGGGCACCGGGAGCTCTGGGCAGCATTTCACTGTGAGTTAAGGCCAAAGGAACTTTATTTCACCACTGACTCATGAGGCCAGTTAAACCGATCCCAGCTTCTTAATTCCATTGGCCTTACTGTAAATAAAAGAAATTATCAAATGAAAACTTGAATAACTGCTTACACCATGGATTAAACATGCTACTGTGAGGAGAACACACACACACACACACACAATCTATTTATGGATGTTTATCAGGGTTCTATTGGGCACCCCACAGCATTTACAGACTTCCTCTTCTCACCCCAGTAGGGACCTCCAAGTCGCAGCCCCTCAACCGCGGCAAAACTGTCCATTTGCTCGAGGAGTCATTTGAATTCATTTGTTGGGTTCAGTTCTTTCATGACATTTAGATCAGATTTGTTGCAGGGATGCATATTAGCATTGGAGCATTGTGCTCATCAAAGGAGTTTGGTTTTATTGCTTTATTGGTTCATGGTTGTGTCATGATGCTTGTCTGAACATCAGGTTTTTGCTGGTTATGAAGCAGTTGAGATGGCCTCAAGGATGGTCTCATTCACATCTATCTGCAGTTTCCTGGAGTCTCTTCCAAAACAGAGGTGGCACGGATTCACCCGGACTTCAGTCTCTACTCCTGCTGCAATGCCCTGGAGCAAGGTACTTACCCAGATATTACCTTGCCGTATATCAGTGTAAATCACTGTCCCTGTCGTCATACAATATTCAAACCTAATATCATTTATACCACTGGAATGTCATGAATAAGCAGTATTAAACACTTTTATTTTAACATTATTTTAATATGTTTGTAACTCTTTGAGGATGAGACTTAGCAAAGGCCCCACCCAACCATCTATGCTTTTTCCTTGTTTGTTCTCTGTGGGAGGTGAGCTGCCAGCAGCACCACAGAATTATTGATATTGTCACAGTGGGTGCTGAGGTACCAAAGAGTGGGTCCACCCGGGAATCCCATTGTGTGTTATTCTGCACAACACAGTGATCCTCACACACATACAGGGCCACTGGGGGACATAAGTGTAGTCGCACCTCTCCTGTCCCTCTGTGCCTCAGGGGGATGCCGCCGGCCAGCAGGCGACTCACACAAGGGATGAAGAAACTCTCACGTTCGCATTTACAGGCACGGCACAGTGAACCACACTTTCCGCAGAATCTATTTGTGTTTTGTTTGAGCCCGGGCTCAAATGACTGAAGCGGCACTTTAATAGCAAATGAACCTCGGCCCCATTTCAAGTTAGCGTACAAATTATGGAACGGTTATTTTAAACCGCAGTTAGAAAATAGACATTGCTGAAGCTCTTTTTATTTCTGTCAGCTTTGTTCCACTCGGTCTAAACGTGGACCAGGAGCAGCAGACAATCTTCAATACATCACACCTAAAATAAATGTGGGAGAAGGCAGGGGAGAAGGTGAACACGGATAACTAAAATTGTGAAATATGTGGGAAATGTACTTAAATTTGGAACGCGAGACTTAATAAAATGCACACACTCAGAATCAGTGGCTGTTTCCACATGTAAGAAAAGATTGCTCATAACTGGAATTTCATATTTGTATGTTTTACAGCATGTGTGAAAGAGGAAAAGCCATTATGCCATTCGCTGTAAAAGGATTTAACTGAGCCGCACTGCTTGGCCTCAGTGGAAGTCATGGGCCTGACTAATAAAATAATAAAATACCTTTTCGCTGTTGCTAATTTAATACTGAAACGTTCCACAATCCCAGTAAAATGTCACGAGTAAGGTTTATAAGCGGGAAATAGAAGGTCTCGGGCGTGCGCGTTATTGGCACAAATTCCGAAAACTGTGGAACAAACAGTGAAATGCAAGGTTGCGAGCAGCAGGAAACAGAAAGCTGATGCTTTAAAGTGTGGTTTGTGTATAAGCAGAGGCCAAAAAATGGGATTTCGCATTTGTCCGATGTCCGAGTAAACGTCGCCGCAGCCGTGTGGCCTAATGGTAATGTTTAAATAAAAAGAAACGCCTTTTTGCAAGACTTTAAAGGCTAATTTAAGGACGCTCTTTGTTATCATTTTCAAAGTGGAAAATGAGCCTCATCTGCAGATCACATCTAATGTGTATAAAATATTAATTTAAATCCTTCTAATGTAAACTAATGCAGACTATTCTAATGTTACCTTGTGACATTAGCGGCCAGTTTAGCATTTTGGGTTTTTGCACTTTGCAGTATGAGCGGCATTTATTCTGCTGTTTCACGTGGTTGAAAATGGCATTCTATTCAAATAAAATGAACTGAAACGAAGTGGGGGCATAAAGTCCAAAGACACCTTTCAAGTGAATTAGTGGCTGAATTGCCTCTAGTGTGTGCATGTGTGTGTGTGTGTGTGTGTGTGTGTGTGTGTGTGTGTGTCTACCCTTCACACATAAGAACAGAAGCTGGAAAAAGACAGAAAGACACATTGTTTTGCCCAGCACATACCCTCCCCCCTCAACTCCCTCAAAGCAGCATTGCAAAGCTTATAAATTCACCAAAAGCTCAAACTCCGTCAGGTGAGTGCAACAGCATGCTGTTGGCTGGCTTCTGCCACGTGAGGAACTCGGCAGGGATCATGATCTTACTTACACGTGCATTCAACTCCGTGGCTATGATGCCTGTCGGGAGCTTCCATACTGTGGACAGACAGACAACTGGTTCATCTACAGCTTTAAGTTTGTTTAGCCAGCAGGCATTGATCACGTCAGGTCCTGTTGAGGCCTAGTTCTTCATGTTTGTACCCCGCTGTTAGATATCCGAGTAGTGATGTTTACCGGTTTGCTCTGGGAAACTACAGCTCTACAGAAACTACAGTCTGTTAACCATGGGTCACTGGTGTTGTGTGATGCTTCCTTCTCCCATACATCCTTCCACTACTGTCCTGTTTTGCTTCTTGGAGGATCTGTGGTTAATCTCTTGGTGGACTGCAGCTGAGAGAACACTTTAGATGGTTCTTTAAAGAAGATGAGAGTTATTATTTTGGCCTCTGCATTTTGGTTGCCAGCTGTGGTTTAGAAGACTCCAGGGCCTCAGCTATGGACTTCTGTTTGTCCTTTCCTCAGTAGGCTGGACCTCCCCTTCATCATTTCACCTTCTGTAGCTCAGTCAGCTTGCTCACTTCCTTCCACACTGTCTTTATCTTGAGTTCTTCCTCAAGAGGGGGATCCAGGATGAATGGCTTATTGGGTTTTGTAGCCTAAGTGCTGGTAGGACTACTGCTCATGGACCAGGTCCTCAATTTCATTTCTGGTGGTGGATGAGACTGGATACTCCTGCATTATATCTTCTCACATCGTCTGCTCTTTATATCTGATGGTAGTTTGTCACCAAGTCTAGGAAGCACCGTGTGGTGGCTGACAGCAGTTAACTCAGCCACGATCTTATTATTTAAGAACAAGGTTGTCGCCAAATCATTCTCAACAGCCAGTGTTGCATAACCACACATGACCAAGTCCAGAGAAGATGGTGGATGAAGGAGTCGAAGAAGAAGAGGAAGGGGTGAGGAGGTCTGAAGAGGGTAAGATGTGGTCATTTTAGCTGATGGCATGCAGCCCCCCTGAGGTCACGCCAAGTGCTTTCTTTTCCGGTGACCTCACAGCAGCCAATTCAGACCCGCGGAGACCGTTCATCCCCACAAAACATCCACAGTCCAGCTTCGTTCACGAAGTGAGATGTAGATGGGCTCCTCTCCACACCGCCGTTTGCCAGCCTCCCCGTGTTTTATTGCTGTAGTAAGGAATGCAATAAATGATGTCACACCCTAGAACGTCTGAAAGCCATGTATACAGACAACGACGCACACATAAAGACGTAAGCCGGTCACGTTCGGGGACACGTAGTTGCTGATAAATCGATTGCATGGAGACACAGACATGGTAACGGGAACAAAATTAGATGCTCATAAAGCTGAAATTTAGAAAGTGAGATTTTATAACTGTTTTATATCATAGATAAATCACAAGCCTATCGATCTAAGTGACAGGGAATTTTCAAGTTCTTTTTCTGTTATGAAGTCAATTGTTGCTGAGTGAATGGGAAATGAAAGAATGGATGAATAACTGTTTATTTTAATGAAAAAGCATACATTTATGTACATGTTGGAATGGAAAGTGCCATTGAGTCATGTCTGTCTCTTAGGTGACCGCTGGCATGGTTTTCAAGATGAGGAGGAACAGAAGTGGTTTGCTATTGCCTTTTTCCTGCATGTTTTTTTCCTGCTTCCCTTAGAGGGTTGCCGACATGGAGGAGAACCCGAAAACTTCACACACACCCCTGAGCTGAACTGGAACCCCCACATCAGCCAAGCAGCTGCGAGGTACCAGCTTACCTTGCAAAACCACCTCATCCCCCCACATACAGCTTAGTCAGTTTAATGGTGTAGTTGTCAATACACTAAAGCATTTTAAATATTTAATACATCATAAAAGAAAAGAACATCTTGTTTTTATTGCAGAAGTTTATCACTGAAGTTAATGTTTCGCCTGCTGCCAATATGCAGTGCTTTACATGATATAGTGGGGGTTTATCCTGGTGTTTTACAGCTAAATTAATGTATCTACAGTAAACATTTTTCAGCAAGCAGAACTGATTTAAAAGTTGTTTGGTTCCTTAACACAGCAGGTAGAGACACCTCAGTGTGGCCACATCAGACGCTCGCCCTTTTCCTGAACGGGCCGTGCGTCTTTCCGCATCAGACAAGCCAACTGCAGGAAAATATGTGCACCAGAGCAGCTTTCCCACTTGGACAGAGGAAAATGCTCATTCCAGGGCTTTCCAGCACGTTCCGCACGGTAGTCAATATCACCACGATAAATCTGGGGGTCTACATTTTCTCCGGTGGTTTCACACCACATTACGGTCGAGCGGAAACGTGCAGCTTTGATCCAGGAAGCTGTCTGAGGTCTCCGAGCTTCGAGCGGGCATCCACATTGTTTCCTCCAGCTGACGAAATTGTGTGATTTTACAAACCAGCGCGCGAGGACATTTTGAAACCATGTTAGCCGAAATGAAGCGCTGATATTTCCAAATACGTGGAAATGCGTTTAAAAAAAAAAAAAAAAAAAGGTGTGCAGTAAGGCTGCCTCGGAAAATGTGTTTGAGCAGGAATTTAAAAGCTGGAGCTGCTGAGTTCCAGAGGCCCCAGTCAGGATGGTGGGATGGGGGACATCGCAGCTGGACATTTGGTCCGAGGGGAACCACTCTGGCCAAAAGCAGTGATTGCATGGCTGTAAAAAACAGATGCTAATGGGGCCCTCATTCCCACATGACAATTCCAGGCTTTCTTTTTGTCCCAGTAATATTTCGGTTGGACAGCAGCCATGCAGCGCAGGACCCTTGGCCCTGCTGTCAGCGGCTTTTGTGGAGCACTACCGTCCTCCGGTGGTTACAGCTGGAGCTGCATAAATGAAAAAAACAATAAATCTAATGCATCCTGAGTTGCAGTGGTCAGTTTCTTTGTTCCAGCGGTTTTTGCTTTGCTTGAAGCCACAGCTCAGCACTCCGGCGATGAGCATGAGATGTAGAACATAAACTAATGAAAGGGTCTGGATCTCACACATCTAACGGTTTCGTTTGCGGAAAATAGCACATCGGCTTCTCCTGGACACGTGGCGCAGCAGCTGTTTCCCCGAGTTGTAGACTCTGCTTGCAGTTTAGTGCTCCCTGTTTTTGGTAGCTGTGTTGGCTTTTTCCAGCTTTCTATGTTCATCCCATGTCTGTGCAGGTTTCCCCTGGAAGCTCTGGTTTCGACCCACAGTCCAAACAGATGTTTCAGCCCAGTCGGTCCCATCCAGGGTGTGGCTACAATCTGGTGCCCATTGATTTTGGGATAAGCTCCAGACCACCAGGACCCTGACCAGGATGCAGCAGTTGAGGATAATGGATGGATGCTGGAAAATGCAGCATGTGTAGTGTTTCGGAAAAACTAAATATTTTTTGGGGTTGCAACCCGGACCTGGGTCTTCAACCATTGATGCACAGGTACTGCCAATAAGTTATTAATAATATTGTAAAAAAGTGTTATCCTTTACTTTAATAAAAACTCTTTTTTTGTGCAAATAGTGTAATTATATCAACTTTTTTATGTGTACATTATTACTGCAACCTGTTTTTTAACTTCACTATGGTGAATATTGCAAATTAGAATTGTTTTGGGTTTTTGGTTAATATTTGCAGTGCTGTGGTCATCTTAGAACTTCCCATCCACCCATTAACATTAACTCTTGCATCCTGGTCAGGGTGATGGTGGTCCAGAGCATAATGGGTGCTCGACTCTGACCCTGCACCCCGGACAGGACAATGGCCCACCACAGGGTAGCCACACACAGTTATTAACTACGGTCATTTTAGAGAAACCGGTTAGAACCACAGACCCAGGGTGAACGTGCAAACCCCGCAGAGCCTGAGCCGCATTCAGACCTCCACTTTTGCAGAGAACCAAAAATTAAAGTGAACACTCTTAACCATAAATTGAACTAACCCTTTCCTCCAAAGCATCTTGAAACACTAAGCTGCTTACCCATTTATACAACGGGGTCATTTTTACTGGAGCACTTCAAGGTGGAGGGGCACCTGCTGGCTATGAGCACAGTCCATTTAATGCAGTAACTCGGGTGGATAAATGGGTCTCCCTTCCAGACACAAAGTGGGTGAGTGTGGCTTTGGCCATCCTGGTTGCTCTTCCTTAAGCTGAACATCTGTCCATCATCAACACCATCTGCAGTAATGCCCTGGTGCACCCTGGACTGTCCCACGAATGGCCCTCCTCCACCCGTCTCCTCTGTTGTCCCTCCTTGGCAAGACAGCATTGCTTGGAGAAGCTGGTAGAATTAAATCTGTCGCCCACTTAATCCTGCAATTGATTACAACAATTATTTGTCAGTGGATCAAGTAAAGCGCTGAAGACCTCCAGGCAGAATGTTGCTGTTCTTCTGATGTGCTCTGTCTGAAGGCCCCTTTAAGTTCCTGCTCACTCTGCCTGCCACCGAGAGAAGCAGGACAGGACTAGAGAGTGGGTCATGGAACTGCTTTTCGGGGGGGGGGGGGGCACAGCACTCAAAGACTAAAGAACACGTGAAGAACAGGAGAGGAAGACCTGAAGAACCCGTGAAGAGCATGTGGCCCACTTGGAGCTAAAGGTCATGCCGCTTCTGCCGTGCGCTGTCCCTTTCAGCACAAGGCCGTGCAGCTTCGTGTGGACGTGAATGGGCCTTTTTGTGTAAACGACTTTGTTTTAAAGAATTTCGGATAATTCTCTTGGCAGATATTTTTTCCACGCACTGAGAATAGCGGAAGGCTAAGTTAAAATTTTATTTATATGTACAGGGGTTACTGTGAGCTGCTGATTTGGTGCCGTGGCTGCGCTTCCTTGCTGGAGGTCCTTGTGGTCTTGGTGAATTTTTCCTCCGCGGCTTCATCCATTTGGGCTCGGTTGAATTGCGGAAACCTGCGCAGGCAGCCTGGTGATGCTGGGTTTCGTACAGCAGGAGGCCGCACTATTTTCCTCTTTACAGGATTAGCTGTGGCTCCTGGAGGGCATAATCCCCAATAATCCTTGCTGATTAGCACATGCTTATGACAGGGGGCAGATTGCAAGGGCAAGAACGGCGAGGGATTCCTCCAGATCCATCGGTTTTAAACCCGGGCAGCAGAACCACCAGTTAACTTGCTGAATTTGTAGTTTCAGAACTGGCTTCGTGGCTGTTGGTCAGGGACTGTGCATCTGAGCCAAGGCTGCGGTGCTTTACCTTCTCCATTTTCCACAGGAGATGTGAAGGATCTTCAAAACTTCAAAAATGTGTCCTCTGATTCCAGATTTGCTGAGTTGCACAACTCTTGCAATTGTTTTTATTTTTTGTTGGATTTATTCTGAAAATAAATATGCCCGGGGGTTGCAAACCCGTCTCAATTGCTGAACCCTGAAAGCAAAAGAAACGAGAAGTCTGTAAGACCCTGTTTAAGCATTCAAGAACTGCAACGATAACTGCTGGCTCCAGACAAATTGTCGAAATATGAGTCATGGAGCTGAACGAGTCTGACAAACAATAGATGTTGCTGCAGGTTTTGCAGAGGGAGAGTTCGGCAGAAGGGTTTAAAACCGATTTAAATGAATCCGTCTAGCGCGTTTCACCCGTGTATTTGCTGGATCCGCTATTAATCTCCTTTCTCGAGGGCCAGACGTGAGGCTCAGCCCACCTTTAGATGGCGCATCCAGTTAGCAATGAGGAGTGTGCACTTCGGCACCAAGGACACCGGCAAGCGTTCACCCATTCAGCCATGCCGCTTTCAGCTCCACGCTTGACGTTCTTGATGTTCTCCGTGGCTGAGATTCACAGTAAACATGGGTTCCAGCAGAACAGCAGGACATGAGCTTCTCAAGTGACTTGTGCTGTGCGAGAGAATTATGATCTTAATAATGCACAGTAACTGGGACAGGAAACTCCGTGGTCCAATGGCCATTTCGGCCACTGCCATTTTCCTGAAGCCCTTTGCCAGATCAGAACTACTTTACAAATATCATTTATATGAAGAAGGGACCAGAAATTTCGCATGAACTGTTACTAGGAAAGTAGCCTTAGCTATCACTTCATACCCTTAAGCAAGGGTAGGTGCCAATGAGGCGAATTTGACTGGCAGTGAACACCTGTGTGGTTCTCGTGGTCATTGAGGGTGCAGAAGTGATTTCTGTGTTCCTTCCACTGGAAGGAACATGAAGACTGTACCCGTCCTGTGCTGAATTCAAACTTAAGACAGAAAGTTCATTTTAGGCCCCCGCTGACCTCACATGACTGCAAGTAAAATATTTATTCCAAGTAACATGTCCATGTCCGTGTGTCCACATTTATGTGTTTTGTTTTTACCTCTGCTCTTCAAGTTTCAAAATTCCCCCAGTAAGGATAGGAGCAGGTGTACAGTTAAAGAAGATATTGAAGTGTATTATGGACTTGGACCGTTCAAGGTTGTTTTAAATGTCTGTATAAGCTTGACACACAATGTCTTACTCTGTTTAGCTTAAAGGCAGCATAAATAACGTTGCTGAAATAATTCATTGTGTGGAATGTGGTCAGCTGTGCTGTGATGTCCACCTCAGCGAAGCCCTGCACTGTCACAGAGCAGTCGAACGGCATTGGAAATGTGAGAACAGATGGCAGGTGGCCCCTAAGCCCCGCCTCTGGCCCTCCGAATGAGCTGCAGCCATGCATGAAGAACGCGACACCTGGTCGGACCCCATCCGTCTGTCCCCTGTCCCCAGCACCACGGCCCTCTGGCCACTGTCCCTCCCTGCTTACATTGGGCCAAATATAGAAGCACATCACCAGCACGTTCACCCCTGCAAGTACCGACTTCCTTGAAGGAACGTCACAATCGGGACCACGGTAAAATATTTCACATTTACTCTCAGAATACGACCGCTTACGAAAGGTTTCAAGTGGCAAATTCTGGAAGAGCAGATCAGAGGATTTGTAGCTGTGAAGGAAGGACATTTTGATGAAGAGCTGAATGTGTTTTTTTTTTTTTTTAAATCTTTCCCAAATAGCACGTCACTTTGCTGGAGAACTTTAGTGAAGTTTGTTATATGAAAAGACAAACAGGACCAGGTGCCCAAAAGCAGAGTTTAAAATTAGTAACAAAACTGCAGGAAAAAACTAAGGTCATAGGACTTGAATGTTTAAAAGCCAGGCGGGACACAGAAAGTATAAAACACTGCGGGTGTCAGCCAAGCGAAGGCTGGATCTGGAGAAGGTTCTAGAAACACCTGCAGCGGTGAAAGGCGGAAAAGTCGCTAGTGAAGCTCCCTGACGCTAATCCCACCGAGGTGGCAGAATGACGGCGATAACTGAGCAGCACGACTGAGCAAAATCCATG
Source organism: Heterotis niloticus (assembly GCA_018136845.1). Classification (NCBI taxonomy): domain Eukaryota; kingdom Metazoa; phylum Chordata; class Actinopteri; order Osteoglossiformes; family Osteoglossidae; genus Heterotis; species Heterotis niloticus. The sequence goes on along the minus strand of CM030903.1, from coordinate 17,842,776 downwards.
TTACGGATGCTCAGACATCTAAATGGGATCCCTGCGGCCAAACAGCGGTCGCGCTAAAATCCATCTTTGCTTTTCCAAATGATTCCTTGCCTGATTTAGTTCCTTTTCCACCACTACGGAAGGCGACCGAGTAGCTGGAGTTACCGTCGTGCCCAACTCTGTGGTAAGTTCACTGCATGCAGAAGGCATCGCAGGTGACCTTGAGTGTGACCTTGAGTTCTCCTGTGGTTTCTGATGGACAGGATGCATGGGACATACAGAGGTTTGGTGCGTGCTGTGGCAGAGTGAACCCTCCGTGGCCGCGCTTCCTGAGCGATTTGCAGTGATGCTGCGCAGTTGTGTCACTCACTATCACTCCCCTCCGGGACAAAACGTGGGGGAATTTGGGGCTTCGCACACTCTTATTCTGTAAAATATAGATAAGCCGGGAGCTGCTGTCGGTTCGGGCTCGGCTTCCTTTCATCTCGGTCCGACAGCTGGAACAATTCGTCATCTCCTGCGTTAATCTTTCGAGCGCGTGGCCAGAATCGCCGAAATATTTCCGCTGGCGCCAAGCGTGATGGGAATGCATTATTTCTCGCGCTTGCCGTGAGCGGACAGTACATTTAAATCTCATTCCGCGGGGAATAAGTTAAACAATGTTCTCGATTTCCATTTCAGTGTTTTCTTTTTGCAGTTGCATTGTGTATCTTGTGAAATGCTTTGTTAAATTTTGCTTGCCGTTGGTATTTAATAAGTTGTTATTTTATTGAAGCTGTAGGCTGTCACGCTGTGAATTTTGTGTCACTGACGGAATCTGGGCACACTGACCTGAGGAACCACGGCACAAAAGGACAGGACATTGACGGGGCGCTGTCCTCCCATCACAAGGGTTGTGCTTTTGCTCTGAATTGAGCTGAGTTCCAGCTGGGGGCATCAATGAAAGTCTCGCTTGAGCAGCCCGCACTTGCATTAGTGAAGGGGTCGCGTCCGTCCGTCCCCCCTTCCCAGGTCACCTGTCCACCAGCAGGTGACGTTGCGTTTCAGCCGAGTCCTACAGGTCCGGTGGCCTCAACAGCGAGGACACACGAGGGTACTGGGCCAGCGCGCCTTTAAAGAACGGCGGAAAGCCTCTCGGGACTACGGTCCACCACGTCACCCTGCTGTGTCTATGTTTTGATATGAGTGACAAAATCCCCAGCGGTGACCTATTGAGGAGACCATATGTCGCTTCGCACAGGACGGTATGGCAGCTTAGCACAAAGCCCGTCTTATCCGCAGCATTAGGCACTCTAAGAAAGGATTTATTCTTTAAATCTCGATTAGATCGAGTTTTCCTCCACGATGAGAACACGGTTGCTACGGCTAAGTAGCGCTGACCCTGCCAAGGAAAAAGAGGAATAATAAATGGCCACAGAGCCCTGACCCTTCACACCAGTGACACAGGTTTGCTCTTATGTGTTACTCCCTCAGAGCAGCATCAGGTTTTTGTCTCTGGCTGCTTGCTTTTTTTTTTTTTTAAACTCCCCGAGGGAGGCGAAGAGGAGCACAGCCGACCGTTCGCTCCGCAGAGGCAGCGCCGCATCTGTGCCAGTGCTGCTCCTTTTCAGGGTGAGCGTGGGCGGCTGCTGAGGAAACTCCTATTCATCCGCCAGCTCTTCCGCTCATTCCTCCCCACCTTCGACTTCCCTCCTTGTGCCAACCGCTTCACGCCGCCACTTGTGCGTGCACGCGAGTGTGAAGAGTGCGAGCATGCTGTCTGGAAGGGCTGCCTCGTGTTAGCAGCAGTCGCATGGGAACGCCCGACGCCGCTCTGCCTCCTCTCTCCTCTACCAAGGCTGCCTCCATGAGTCCACAGACCCAGCTGCTCTACAGGTTCGGATACTTTTACCTACTGGCGTCGGCGCTGCTCACCGCGCAGGGTAAGTGCCCCGCCGTCGCTCTCTGCTCGGTCGCCTGGGTTCAGCAACATGTGGAAGTGGCACCTGTGAAAAGGCCAGCTGTGACACGGCGGGGGGCGCACTTGGCACTCGGCTGAGGGCGCAAAACCGACATCTTTGCGCAGATTCACTCCTTCCACCAGCAACAAGGAAAACCACTTTGCAATCTGCAGTTTTCCACGAACCGTGAATTATGGGGGAAAAAAAAGGAAGGAAAAAATATTTGTTGGTTTTGCTTCCGGGCATTTTTATGATTCATCTCCACTTGTCTCTTGGCATTTGTTTCAGTTCCTCTACAAAAAGATGGAAGCGACCGTAGCGACGGGAAATAGTGATACAGCGAAGAACTAAACGCTCAAACAGATGCATGCGCGATAACCTAAACGTGAGCCACGTCCACTTGCTGTTTTCATGCCTTGTGTCTTCATCCCTTTTCAGGATGCAGGTCTCCCAAAATGATTTATACTGGGTTTTTACCCAAGGTTTTTAATGCCACTTTTTTACTGAAATATAACTGGACGTGGGACTTTCTTAGGAAACCAGGTTTCCTTCTTCCTCTCTGGCATTAGAATAAACCAGGAATATCTTATACGTGGCTCATAGAAGAGTCTCCCAGCAGCACAGGGTCTTGCTATAAATATTTATGACCGATGTCAGGGCAGAACGAATTCCCTCACCAGCCGAAGGAATGGCAACTTTCTTATGGATGAAGTAAGTGCTCCAAAATTGCAGGCGTCATTTTGTTTCCTGCCCTCGCCAGAAAGTGAGGTGCTCGGCGGCTCTTCTCCCGCAGGCTGAAAAGAAGAGGCTCATTACCTTCCTCTTTTCTGTTCTCGCTCTCGTTGCGATGCTCGCCGCGCCTGAAGGAAGTGGATGAGTGGATGTTCTCTGGCAATTTTCAGCAGATTGAGATTTGTCTGCAAGGCAGGTTTAATGGTGCACTTGTGACCTTTCTGACTCACATCCCTGGGCTTAGAGAGCTTATTCTGGTCCAAATTACGCCCTGCTAATCTTACATGCAATTTTTAACATTTCGCTAAGACAATATTCTGGAATATTGCAGCAAGGTCCTCACGCAAGCAGGGCGGCTTGTGAGCTCGTGCTGTGGAAGACCGCCGTGAACATCTCGCAAAGTTCACTACTTTGGCAGAAATGCAAAATCCAACCTTCCTTTACATAATGGTTTATGTGCATTGTAAGATATTTGATCGCAAAATTGAAACAAAAATTATGAGAACAAAACAGCGCTCCGTGTCCTGGCCACTGTGCTGATCTTCACCAGCATTAGGGAGAAACATACAGCTTCCTGAAGATACAGCTTTACTGCTCCTCTTGCCGGCCTACCTGTAGCTAATGGCCCCATTGCCCGGTGACCTGACCACATTACCCCATAATGATGCTCCCTTGGATGCTAAAGAAGTTACCCTCAATTTTTAAATACAAACTATAGTAGTCGACTTAAAACTGAACTGCAATTACCTTTAACTCCTTTATCCTGGTCTTGGCCGGAGCCTATCCCCAAGTCACTGGGTGTTGGGCTATGAAATTACGCCCTAGATGGGATGTCAATCCAACTCTGGGTGGCCTGACACACACACACGCACACACACACTCTCTACAGGCAATTTAGCGTAACCATTTAAACCTGGAACACATGCCTTTGGACTGTGGGAGGAAGCCAACATGGAAACTCTGCACGAACGGAGCTGGACTCAAACCCAGACCCAAACAGCTCAGGGGCTGTGAGGCTTCAATGCTACTCGCTGGCCCTCCATATCACCTGCAGAGGTTATTGATAAAAACCGACGTGCTGAATAGGTAAAAATGAGTATTTATTGATAAATAGATGTCCCGTGCACACAACTGCTTTGAGCAACAGAACACTTTAAGTTGAGCAGCTTTTGGCTTTTAAAATTCTTCTCTTTTGAGCAATAAAGTGGCTCAAACATCATGCAGTCAAAAACATAAATTAGCCGCCAATTTCGTGGATTTAAGATGGATTTCTAAGCGTGGTCGTTTCAGTCTGGTTATTTGCCTCCAGCTTCTACTGGGGGCTGTGTCTCCAGGAGGTTTCACCCCAGAAAAGTGCACATCTTTAGGGGCCCCGAACAGCTGCTGACCCAGAGGTCATTTCCTTAACATTAATTTGCTTTTGGCTCTTTTACCCTTTTCAACGTGCGAGCTCTGTGCGCTCTAGTTAAACAAGATAAGCAGGTGAACGTAAGAGTACATTTTATGGAGACAAGCAGCCGAGCAGCAAAGCGGCATCTTGAAGAGTTGTGTCAGGTCAAAGGTCAAAGCTCTTGCCGTCACATGTGTGATGTTTTCCATCCCCGAGTCAAACCTGCGTTGTTAAAGTCTGTATTTATGTGGGCTATAAATTTTGCTTTTGATTTTGTACTAAGAAATAAACATTTGCAGAACTGGTTTGTACTGGTTTGTAAAAAGTGTCAGTAATGTCCCTCTGGCATGGCCCTTGAATAAACTGGATGGTGCTTTTGCTCAGTTTTGGATCTAAAGTTGTGAAAGACTCCTGTTAAAGCCTACAGTATTCTGTGGAACATGTAGGGTCATGACCGTTGACGATGGTGTGAGGCTGGGTCTTTGCTGGCTATGTGATCCACCTTACTGTGGTAAAACACGGTAATCAGCCATGTTCCTTTCCCAGTACTTCTCTGCTAGCACTACATGTTGCGGTTGTGTTACCGAGGGTTCAGGTAAGTCAGGTTGGGGTAACAGCCCTGCTGTCTGTCACGTTGTAATGGGGTTTCTCTGCTTCACAGCACAGGGGCTGCAGTGCTACGGCTGTAACATCCTGCAGGGGCAGAGGTATGTGGACGTGGGCTGCTCGAACCCTGAGATCATCACCTGTTCTCACGCGCACAAGGGCTTCAAGCATCGCTTCTGCATCAGGACGGAGAGCAGTGAGTTGCCTTCTGTCCCGCTCTCAGCCAGCTGCGCTTAAATAACCTGCTGTTTACATCTAAAGTGCTACTGGTTACAGAGCTGTACGCCGCTTTGGAGAAAAGTGAAACAATATTGAAAGTAAAGTGGAGCTTGTTGTCTGATGGTAACATCTGGGGTATCTTGGCTTCATCTGGTAACTGCGTCTGCAGTCGTTGCACGGAAGTAACCTTGCAGGGTAGAGGCAACCTGCACACAAACCACTGTTTCATAACCGTCTTAACGTCCCACTGTCCTCTGGACTGCACGAAAAGGGCACAAAAAACATTTTCTATATGACAATGCTGTTTGCCCCAGTAAATCACATTTAAACCCGACTCAAATAAACCAACTTCTATGCAGTGTTATTGTAGGAGCTGGCATAGAAGCTGTTTATGTTCTTTCATACAAAATGATACATAGGTGTGCCCCCTCTTCCTGCCACTGCTCGAAAAAGCATGCCACCTGCTGCACCCCCACTGCTCCGTTCACTACTCCTCTCACTGCCCCACCCAGCTTGCTTCTCTTCACATGATCTCCTGCCCCGTCTGTGTCCCTGCAGCTGCCTTGGGCATCCTGCTGACCAGCGGCTGTGCCACCGCGAGACACTGCCACCAGAAAGAGCTGCCGGGGGTGCGCATCCACTGCTGCGACTCTGACCTGTGCAACGGCGCCCCCAGCTGGCGGACGGCCCTCTGGCATTACGTCTGCACACTGACCAGCCTTTTGCTGCTGTGGTGGCGTGTGTGAGGGCCCAGGTGAAACTCACACTGAGGGTGGAGAATGAGCCAGAACCTGTGCCGCGCCCCCACACCGGGGTGCAAAAGCTGCATCCGCGCTCAACAAAGTCCGCAGGCCGCTGACTTTGACCATGTGCACCGCTTTTGTTATTTGTTATTAATGCGTTCCCATACTGGCAACTACACAAGACTGTGATCTAGCGTACAACATTACTCCCTGGCGGTTTCCACCTTAGGTTTTCTTTAAACGTCAGGGAACCAGTTCACAAGTCACATGCACACATCATATGAAACATATCAGCATATCTGCGCTGCCAAACCTGCAAGGTGACTCACGTCCTCACCGTCATCGTCTTCACCTGGTCGCCAACCAAAGTATTTATCAAAAAAAAAAAAAATGCACCGTAGAGGAGTCCACTGGTATTGCTTTTTATTTTATTATTATTGCTAACACATCAACAAAAATTATATTTTTATTTTTGAATGAAAGTTTGTTTTTATTATTTTAACATCTTTTTTGCTATGCTTAGAAAGACAGGTGGCTCAGAGAAAGATGTGCTTATTTATGATATTTTTAATACAATAATGAACAAATTGAGCAGGGATTATTAGTTGATATAATTAATAGCAGGAAAATGGGGCGTTTTGAGTGTAGCAGAGGTTTAGTTATTTATTTTTCAGAAAATGTGAAAAAATGCACAGCAGCATTAAAATCTACATAAAATGAAACTTTCACATAAAAATTAAAAGGAGAGATGGTGGGAACTTGAACAGCGGGACTGTAGTAGTCAGAAAAAGCCATGATGGTGTGCAGTTCTTTAAAAACTGGCAGCTGCCAGGAAATTTTTTGACACCACATAAATTGCTGTGCAGCAAGGAAACCATGCCAGGTCATATTTGCAGGAATTTGGAAATTTTCATTAACTCACGCTATCATGCGGTCTTTTTTTTCCAGAATAATAGGCAGTTCTTTGTTTTTCTTTTGCTTTTTGTTGCACAGCTAAGACACCGAAAATGCTATAAACTGCAGACATAAACCCAGATCCCAGGTAGAGAAGCCCATTACACATGCACAGCTGTGATGTTCTCTTTTCCTGTACTGTGACTGTGTGAATCTCATAGCTTGGGAGCTTACGTTCTTCACCAAAACATCTGGAGAAGCTGTTCATAGCCCTACATGCTCGCTCTTCCCAAACTCCTTCCCCACTGTGTGAGCTCTTTTTGTCGGACCTCCATGACCCCCGCTGTACTGAGGAGCACTTTTCTACCCCATAAACTCTGTGCTGTTAACGCCGTGGCTGTGGATTCTGTTATGGGGCTCATTCTCAAACATATGGAACTGCACTCAATATTGATTTGGAAATAAAATCCAATTTTTGCATTTCTTCCAACTTGAAGCTCAACTCTTTATTATTTTATATTATATACTGTATAATAGTATACATATACTATATAGCATATATAAATATATAATATTTGTGGAATTCAGTCAGTTTCAATTCAGAACATTTGTTTATTCATTTATTTCACATCTTCTAAAGCTAAAGCTGAAGTTTACATAATAGGTTATACATTTAGCTACTTTATGTATAGCCCATGTATATAACCTATATACTTATGTATGTGTGTGGGGGAATGGATAAGATCTTGATACAGCAAATATTTAAGTGAAAAAAAAACTTTTGCAAATAAAATGTAAGTGCTTTAATCGGAAAAGAGTTAATCTCTCACACACACACACACACACACACACACAGAACAGGAGACATGAGGTCCATCCAGAGAGCAGCTTCTCCCCACTGAAAACACTGGCATCAACAAAGGTGAGTGAGTAACCCCAACCGTGGCCAACAGGGGGCAGTACAAACCCGTAGGTGAGACCGTGTCCTCCGTTCACCCTAACACCCACGTGTCCAGCAACTGTATTTACAGCCGAGACTGCGACACACTGACAGAAGACAGAGGTGCTTATCAAGGTTTCCCGCACACCTCAGGGTGATGTAGCTGCTGCCATCGTCCACAAGGGCGGCGACAGTGGCCACTGCACCCGGTGCACTGAGCAGTGACTCGGTTTACATGGTAGCTAAATAGCTACACATCAAAAAGTCAGCAACAGCAGTAAAAAAAAAAACAGTGACGTGTTTCTAACTCCAAATGCCAGTCGTGTCCTCTAATGCGTGCCATGCTTGTCCTGGTGCTTTATAGCGCCTCCCATAACCTCTCCAAGGGACATTTGGGAGCCAGGTACAGTGCAAGGGGGTCACCGGCCTGGTGCACCTTGAGTGAAGAACATCCTGGGGGGTGTTTTGTTCATTATTTCAGTTTAGAAGCTGCACGGTGAGCAGCACTGGGCCCCTGACCAGCTGACTGACTGACTGACTGACTGAATGGGTGACCAACTCATTGACCAGCCAACTAAATGACTGGCTCCCCGACTGACCGGCTGACCAACCGGCTGGCCAGCTGAACGCTTGACTGACTGACTGACTGACTGACCAAATAACAACATTGTTTGTGCTTTTTGTTTGTAATGGCGGTACAGAACACTCCACTATAAATATGGAAATGCAGTAATTGTTAATATTATGGCATTCCTTAAACTATGTGCAGCACAGCCGCTCATTGATTATTAACCACAGCGCCACCTACTGGCAGTGCCGACTGCTGAAAGATAATAGTGAGTTGACAAAGTGCACAAAAAGTCTCTGTTTAGTTACTGAATGGTGGGGCAGTGGAAAATGCCCAGTTTGTGTTGGCCTTGGCCCAAGTGGACTCCATAGCAGTGGGCTTGATCTGAGGCCTCAGAGCCACTGGAACAGGAGGAGCTTGCAGAGGCCGGGAGAAGGTGAGTCCTGCTCTGCTGCGGGGGGATGATGGCTACTTGCACCAGGATGTCTGATGTTGATGTGAAAGCAGCAAGAGAGATGGTCAGTCAACAGGCCAGGTGAAGACTGCTGACCTCTACATGACGGCAGTGACTGATTCCCTCGCGGTGGTGGTGAGGTTGAGCGCAAATATCTTCCTTCATCTCCAGGTGGTTCTCCGTGGATGCACAGGCAGTTGGGGCCACCACCTCTTTTAATGAATCTGCTGCCTGTGGAAATGTCCTACGCTATGTTCCAGCATTTTCTCTTCTGCTAAGGCCACCGCACATCATGGTGACTCCCATGTCACCGAATCCATTAAATGTTGTCTGCTGTGCTCAGGTACCTTAAACACCTGTCCAGAAAGTCTCCTTTAGAGGACATTTAGATTCACATCTATTCATTTTGTGGACACTTTCCACACCGTAGTTGAGAGTGAACCATTTCATAACCAGCCGTGCTGGGAAGGGGTTGCTTGACTTCCTTGTATGTGTCTGTGTTTGCCTTGTGGAACGCGAGGCTCTGGTTTGTGCCGCTCATGAAGCGAGACAAGAAGTGGGGCTCATAAGCCGTGCTCGTAATTCGCATGAGTAAAACATTAAAAAATCAGTTTCTTCTAAAATCTCCCTAAAAACCTTCAGAAAGAACAGACTGGAGTGTTCAGATGGACACTGGTGAAACCCCTCAGTTATCAAGGGGTTCGAGTGGCAGTTTTTGTTTACAATATCATGCATTTCCTCAAGTAACTTAAGGACTAATATAAACTATATTCAATGCCATGAGTTTCTGGAACTTCTTGAAACCTGCTTGATGTCTCAAGTCAGGGTCTATGAGCGCATCAGTACAGCTCAGGATGTTCAGCTTCTTCAGGATGAGCTCCTGTAAAGCTTCTAAACACACGGTAACATCAGTGAACCCTGAGCAAAATCCAGAAGGACTGCAGATCTCTTTTACTCCACCATGATGGAAGCTTCGGAGATGCCATCGTTGCTGTTATTGTGCGCTAACCAGGTGCCTGACTAACCAGGTAAGACGTCCTACAAAAAATCACAGACAGGAGAACACGGTTGCCGACAAGATGCGAGCCTTGTTTCTCATGAGCGTTTCGAAGTCGAGCAGAACCTCGGCACCGCTGCCACGCCTTCCCGCTCCCACCAGCATCGCAGGAAACGTGGCTCCCGATGCCACCGATCCAGGGAACCATCTCACCTACTTGAAAAGAAGAGCGGAAGAAAATAGAGCGGAAGATGAGAAATGCTCCATCTCCAGTAATTTCCCCGTGGCCTTGTTGGACGGCAATTATTAGGGCACATTAAGGTTTTTATTAGTGGGCGGAAGAGAGAGAAAAAGATTATTATGATGAGAATGTTATTCTTCTACCAAGTCTGGATCCTCAAAACTGCACCAGGCGTTGTTCCTCAAATTAAGCAGAAACAAAGAAGCGGTCGACGGAAGTTGGGATGATGAGACGCGATGCCTCCGAATGGGCGCAACCGTTACGTAAACCTCAACGCTGCCACTATCACAAAGCGGAGGGCTGTGTGTGCAAAATGCAGTCGCGCCAACATCATTTGTGTGCTTAACCTCGCTTGTTGGTCGTGTACACACACCTTCCCTTTTGAATCCTCCGTTTGCACAACAAGGATGCCAACTGTCCTGGCATTTTAATCTGGCATCGAGTAAGCGAGAACAGCAGCAAATTCAATGGTGTATTCTTTGCACTGCTGAGGTTTTCCCATCCCTCTGTCTCCCATTGCTGACCCCCGCATGTTTGCCACTTTATTTAGTCCTGGCCCAGCTTTTGATTTCAGAAACCGGACTAATTGCACCACAGGGTCATTACAGAAAAGCTGGGACAAGAGATCCTGCTGAGTGTCGGGCTACCGGACAAGCAGCCTGGCTGCACTTCATCCGCCTTCTGTCCTCATTCATCCTGGCATCATTGCTGACATCTTGTTCGGGTCTCATATGGGTTACGGTGGTGAAAATGTTCAAAGTGACCGTCCGAGCCCGGCTGAAGGTTTATTCATTCGTGTCCGTGTCCGTGTCCTTGCCCGTTCTGAGATGTTTTTACCCAAGCTGCTGATGTTAAGCAGTGTGTTCAGCTGACCAGCATGCAGCTTCTATGGTTACAAGTTCATAAATCGCCTGGAAGACGCTGCATCCCCTTGTCTGTAGATACTGAGGAGCAGAGCGGTGGGAACCAGGGCCCCACTTGTCTTAGCAGCAAATGGGTTGTTTAAATAAGGAACAAACATTAATGAAACCCCAGTGTATAAAACGGAAACTTGCAGCTTGAACATCTAACATACAGGAGCAGTAAAACATCTGAGCGCATCTGAGCTCCCTGGGTAATAGCAGCATGAGACCGGCGGGACAGAAGAATCTCAGCAAAGCGACCCAAGCAGAGGTCCAGCCTGTGTGGGAACTGCTGCACAAGAGCTGGCTTCCTGTGGAAATTTGTTCCCGAATTTTGCTTAAAAGTACAAGAAAAAGTTATTTCCAGCAGTTTAAGCTCAAACCTTTGCCCAAGCAGTGTGACAGTGTCTTTGGATAGAAGGGTTAAACTTTTACTGTGTTTTGGGTTGTAAACAGCATCAGATGAATTTATCTTGAGTAGAAATATTGCAGTAAAACATCATTGTAGATTTTTAGAGCGATAATAAAATTTGATGAGCAGGCAAACTGTATTGTTCTCAATGTGTGTGCTTTCAGGGGTAAGGGGGGTTTATACATAAAATTACAATTAACAATTTTTCTCTGGAAAAATCTAATTTTCTTCTGAAACATTTAAGATTAAAAAATTATTTTGTGATAACTGTCAGTAAATACTGTATAATTGGAATTGGTCCACATTTAACAGTTTTAAAGCTTCTCTAACAGTGGCTGTATGGCTTCACGTTCACACTGCTGTTGTGTGTTTGGATGCGGGTTCAGATCTGATTCAGTATGTGGAGTTTTGGACATCTTCCCTGTATCTGCAGTACTTTTCTCCCACAGTCCAAAGATGTGTTTCAAAGAACTGCTGATGGGAAAAGCCTGTATTTTGCATTTGAGTCTCAGCTCCTGTTTGACAAGCGGTCAATAAGATTGAATGAGGCTTCCTGCTGGATGGTCCTGGCCGCAGTCCACCAGCCTGACTGACCGTCACACTGAAAGACGACTCGAGAGGAAGAACCAGGCATCAAGCACAGCTGCTTAACTTGGACTTGAGGAGAGCAAAGTAGTAGCAATGGTGCTTTGCTGGATCTTTGCAGCAGTGGACTTGTTTGGTCTCCAGTGCTGCTGCTGCTGCTTCTTCTTCGTCGAAATGAATCAATTTCTGATTTTGATGGTCTATCGAGTTATGTGATATGAGAATAATAACCCCCACACACGCGCGCACACACACACACGCATTGCTATTTAACACACCATTATTTCTAGGCCTACCCATACCTCAGTGCAATACGAGGAGATGAGCATTATTATTCCTGTAGGCACTTTTTCTCTACTTTTCCTTTGTTGCCTGAGGTCAAACTGCAAACTGTAACAAGTGCTGTAGTAAATAATAGTGAGAAAATGTAGTTAAATTTCCTTATTTAACATATTCTAATTTCTGGTTCTTGACACGAGAGCTGCTTTAGAATAAATAAGAATAAATGCAACTACTTCAGGCATAAATGAATAAAAATGGGATGGATGAAGCCCTGCTTGATGATAACATTCTGAAATGAGAATACTCTGTTTCTCATTGCAGTGAGAAGAAATAACCCGAAATTAAAAAAATCACAGCGAGTCCGAAGCGGAAACTGAAGATGTTGGGGTGCTGCTGAGAAGCATGTGCCGGTGGAGCTGCACGGCCGCAGACGCACGGAGCCTCGCGAGGTCCAGCTGCATGATGGCAGAATCGGTTGTGGATGCAGTGCCGGCACGTCTCAAACGGACGTTCTTGCAGGGCCTCATATAAAGCAACAGGAAGGCCTTTAAAAGCCACCGGGCTTCAGCACCGTGCCCTGTGCCACATGACGGCTCTCAAAGAGCTCTCATCAGCCTTCGCAGCATCACCACCTGTCAGGATTCGCCTTGCATCCGCTGCTTGCCTTTACAGATCAAAGTTGTCAGGTTAACGCAGCCGCCTTTGATTCAGCGACCCCCAAAGCCTCCAGCTGAGATCTTCATTCTCACTCCATCCTGCAATGACTCACAGACTAAATCTCTTCGTGTGCTTCAGTGCGACTCTTCCAGAACCAGCGGCCCAGTGAAGGTCTCTGTGGCTACGCTTTGGCCTACTTTGGGTTAGGGGGGTCGACTCCCACCCCTGCTGAAGGACCTTTTAACCCTCTTGTGATCATTTAAATGCCAGATTTGAGGACTGGGAGTCATTTAAAAAAACACACAATGTTAACCAACTCGGATACTGTGGAAAATATTCAGCTGCACAAGCCGGCCCGGCTCAGTGCTGGACAGGGGCGCTGCTTCTCCTCGTACAACAGAATCTCAAATCTCCTTCAACATATCTGTTCATTCTGCTGAAACATGACTGTGCTGCTCAGCACCAGTCTGACTATTTCATCAGGTCTGCAGACCACGACAGTGGTGAGGCTCATGAACAACAACAATGAGTCTGCAGATCACAGGTCAAACAGCTGGCGGTCTAGCATTGATACAACAATCTGTCTGTAAGAGTTGCATAAACAAGGGAGATGACTGTTGACTTCAGGAGGAGCCCTGCTTCCCGAACATAGACGGAGCTGCTGTGGAAACTGTGGGCACCGTGAAGTTCCCTGGAGCACGCATAACAAAGAACCTCACTTGGTCACTCAACACCACCATCATTGCCAAAAACAGCAGCGTCTCCATTTCTGGTGGAGACTGAAGAAAGCCATGCTCCCCCTCCCATCTTCACAATGTTCCACCAAGGGGCCATAGCAAGCATCCTCTGCACTGTCTGGTGTGGGAACTACAAGGTCAGACAGTGAGGGCTGAGAGGATCATCAGGCCTCTCTCCCAAGCATCACTGAAGCCTGCATCTGCTGGGCAACCAGCATTGTTGCAGATCCCTCCCATTCCCTCCCATGGACTGTTTGACAGAAGATACCAAAGCATCCGGACCATCGCTGCCAAACAGTGCAACAGTTTCTTCCCCCAGGCAGTCAAGTCTCCTCAACTCCCTGTTGCCCCTCTTACTCCCCCAGTGACTGCCATGATCCCCTCAGCACTCCATGCCCCTAACAACCCCCAGAAACTGAAGTTTACATGCAGTCGCTTCATAAAATCTATATCGCACTTTGTTTATCCACACCATCACTTTCCAAATTTTCATATAACAACCGTATGTGAATCGCTGTACATTGCACAACAGCTACCTCAGCACCTGTCTTCAGCTTGCTTTGTATATGTTTGTATTTATTGTTTTTTATTTATTGTTATTGTGCTGAAACGCCATCTTCTGTACTCTATGAAGTCCTTTGCTCAACTGTCTGAATGTACCACTCCAGAGGGTGGTATTTCCACCCTACTGTGTACTGCTATATGGATGGGCTGACAATAAGCATCCCTTGAGTCTTGATTTATTTGGGGGAGGATTTGTTGTTATGTTGCTATGGCCGCAGAAGTCTGCCCTGGGTGTAAACACGAGTGAAAAAGGTTTTGCCTTGTTCAGGCTTGGTTTACTGCTTGCGCTTTATCGGGTAAAGGGAGACGGTTTAGACACCTGCAGGTAGGACTTGTGTGGAAAAGGGAAAGACTGGATTACAGCGATGTCCATAGGAGGTGATGTCACCGTTGTTGTTGTTCCTTAGGAGAAGCAGTGCTACTACAGTGTGAATGACACCAAAAAAAAAAAATAAAGCCCTTCCTTCCACGGTGAAAATGTCCTGGCAAACAAGTTGCTCCGTCCTGCCTCTCAGCCAGGGGACTACGGAAGCATCCCCAATTGAGTGACCTCAAGGAGGCCGTGTGCCAGTCCGCCAAGGAAAGCAGAGTCTACCAAAGGGAGTCTCGTATGCATGAATGGAAAGACCCCCCCCAACCCATTCACACAGTTACACTGCACAAAACCACAGCGGTGCTCCGTATCAGTCTGCCAGCCCAGCTCAGATCCACAGCTGCAGCTGGTTAAAGCTTCTCCAGAGCGGGTTTTTGCCAGGAGGGTGGGGTAGCGGGTGGACGGTTCAAATTTAGTCTCCGTGACCCCAGAATAAGAACCGGCAGGGTCAGGGGGAAGTCAGGAACCCACTGTTTTCAGAAATTCTGATTATTTGGTTACTTAAGCTGACCCAAGCTACAATGGGGGGTCTGTACACTGTCATCCCAGTAACTTCACCTTAACCAGCCGGGCTATAGACCTGGGGGGGTCAGCAAAATCACGGAGGAAAAATAAAGAGAGGGAGATTATTCCTAAATAATAGGCACTGATTTATTTTTGTGTGTAAGTGAAACAGTTTTAGAGCTGAAGTAGGGTCAAGTACATGAACAGGGTGACGCTTGCCGGGCCCCGCTTGTGGTACCAGTGACACAGTTTACAGCAATGGGGAGGGACATTTTACCTTTGTCTCTGTCTCAGTAAATTTGTTTGTTATGAGCGCGCAAACCCTCAGCATCTGACCACACGCACCTCACGTGTACGTTATTGAAAATTCATAAGAGAGCGAATGTCCGCCGGGATGAATGAGCTTTACAAGTTACCGTGTGAAACCTCAGTAATAATGCGAGGATTAAATTGGAAAATGAAAAGAAGCTTTGGAGTTGGGTGTCGGGTATGATGTCGATAAGCCTGGAGGCCTCTCTTTCTCCTGCTTCTGCTGTGGTGCCTTCGCCAATTTTGGTCTGAGACACACACACACATGTTTTCACCACACAGCATTACCTGCTTACTTGCCATCATGGTGACTCTGAGAGCCCAATAACTGCCATGTCCTCCACTATTCTGTCCCCTAACCCCACGTGCACACTGGCTCTCTCGCTATGCTTCCCTGTGAGCCCAGTCCACGGTTGGAACCCTAAACGCTTCTTAATAATAAAAGCTTGCTCGCTTTTTCATCTCCTCCTCTTTTTGTTCTCTTTTTTCAGCGACTGAAATATCAAAGACCTTCAGTGGCCTTTACCTTGAAGTCAGTCGTCATCGCATTGGGATCTTGGGGCGAAATCTTCGCGAGGTCAGCCATCCTGCAGCTCGGAGCTCCATGAACCGAAGGAGAACGACTGTGAGCCGCTGTCCTCCAGCTCCTGTGCCCAGCGTGACCTTCAGAGGAACACGGCAGCCCTTCAGCCAGCAGCTCATGGGCTTCTCTCTCAGCTGTAAGATGAGGTTAAGCTCTCCATAATGTGGAACTGACAGGGCTTCCAAGGACAAACCGTTTTGCTTGCAAATGTTAAAAATCGGGGGCTGGAGCACCACTACCCCCCCATGCTCTGGTCACTGCAGTCACTGATCAATGAGGCTTTGCACTTCCACGCCACGCACACAGCTTTCAGAGAAACCGCCTCCGGTGTTTGTTAAATCGAATGAATATTTAAGACATTTTAAACAGGTTGGGTATATCAGGTCCAGTCAAGAGCGGCGAAACCGGATCCCAGCGTGACAGGGAGCCATCATTCTTCATCAGATCCACTGTGAGATGCATTGCTCTCCTCCTCCTCATCCTGTCCCTTTGTGCCGTGGCTCTGTTCAGCAAAAAGTGATGCATTTCTGAAGAAATCTGTGCACAAACAAACCACGTCAAAGGGACATAGTAGTGTGACATGGGGGGAAAACGCTGGGGTTCAGGGACACAAGGAGGTGAGGCAGCAAGACTCAGCCCCACCTGGATTCAGCCCCAGTTCCCCCTCTTGGTGACCAACTCCCCTGCCCTACTGTCACACATTCGTGTTCTGTGGATTTGCTTTGTTCTTCCGCTATTTTGAACTTATTGTGCTTGAAGACTGAATAATCAAACAGTTTGAATCAAACTGAGGCCTGAAAATAAAAATGCTTTGGCCTCATTGCAGATTCCCAACACATGCAGAGCTCCATGAGATGTTCATATCTGGGCTGTGTAACTGTCCTAAAAGGCCATACTGAGCGGCTGTGGATGCATGAGTGACTTAACACATGTACATGCTTCATATGGTACCCATACTGTTCACAATAAGGAACAAATGTAAATACAGTATAACCCATGCGGTTCCTTGCCTCAGCCTCCGAGGGAGACACTGGGCACCAGTACGTTGGAAGATCAATCCCGTGTCTGGTGTTTTGCTCGCAGCGCAGGTGTGTTGGGCTGCGTTGTTTCTACCGCCCCTGTCTCTTCCTCCATGCCCAGCTCCTTGCCACCCTGCCAGCTCTAGGCTCTTATTATACAAAATAATGCATTATTAAACGGTCTCATAATAAAAAGCAGCCGAGAGGGGAGCGCGGGCCGCTTATTCTCTGAGTTTGTGAAATATACACAAGTAACAGAAGCATTTCAGCTTCGCGTCAGCACACCTTCAGCCTGGACCGCAGTTAAGTTACAGAAACAGCCATGCCTGTTTGTCTCACTAAAACTCAGCATTGGAAGGCGCTCTGGCACTGCGGGACACGTTAGGGATGTCCCCAGACATGGGAATGTTGGTCATTTTGATGAAATTGGGAGTGAAATTATTCACACGGTTTAGGAAAACTGGAGGGCCGCAGTGCTTCCAAGGCAACAGCGGAAACACACTAAGAGCCGGCGCAGCCCCCTCCTACAGAGGCATGGCGCAAGACGTGGCCCAGGCTTGGAATTGAGACAATGGTCACGATGATGACGATGCAGGACTCTCCTCGCTCCCCCTCCCACAGGGGCTTCTGTCTCCTTGACATCTGTCTTATTTCCATTCCCGCTTTTCTTTTGATCTGTCCGGCTCCAGCTGTTCGCACTCGGCCCGAAAATCCCTTTAGTTACTCTGTAAAAATAGTTAAATAAACCTCGGGAGGCTCGGCAAGGGAATAACAAACAAAGCACCCCTTTCTGTTCATGCAAACACAGTTATGAAGTTATGTGAACCAAAGTATCACAGAACAAAGCAGAACAAAGCACGACGTGTTTGACGGTAACTCCGTCTGCATGCAGTGAACTGGTTTACCTGACTTCTTCTGAACATCTGAGTGGAAAATAAAATATGATGGTTCAAGTAACAAAAGTGTGATCTCGCTAAATATCGAATCTCAACCTGGCACGCAGGCATCTATGTTAATTCTGAATAACCCGCATTAGAATACCTGTGCCGCTCACTAAAGAAGTAACACCTTTTCATTTGCATGCAGCTATAAGCGAATAACTCCACCACGGGTGGAACTGAGTTTTAAACTCACAAACTGAAAGAATTCTGTCTTTTTCGGGGGCATTCAACGTGCACAGTGCATCAGCATCAGTGCTCAGATGAGCACTTCCACAAGTCCCATGAAGAACTGAAGCTCATGCTCCTACAAGTTGTTTTTTCCTCCTACTTTTTAATACAAAAAGCTCAATCCAAACGTGAAAAAATTGATCTGCTTTCAATAGACAGTATTTGCTGTATACATGTGTGAGTTATTGTGTATGAATATATTATGTTTGTATGGTAATTTCAGAACGACACTTATATATTTCTTGTGGTTTTTACTCTGAATTTTTTTGTGTACCAGCAGCACTGGCCCTGGACACGTGGGTCTCGTCCCTGTTCAGAAGGGCAAGTGAGGACAGGATGGCCAGTGACAAGGACGGGGCAGCACCAGTGAGCGACTGCATTAGGACCCTTCAGCTGCCAGGGTTCAGTGTTTAAACCCTAATTTTGGAACACTGCTCTTTCTGACTTATTATGGTATAAATGTAAATACTGTATATTTTACCACAGTTTTGTGTGTGCAGTGATGTAACCAGAAGCCTGACAGCATATACAATATGATTTTCTCAGGACTGTATTTAATAATCGGAGTTATTAAAATAACAGCTTTTTTCCATACCGTGAATTGTACATCACTTCTGAGAGACACATTTACCAAATGGCCGCAATGGAAAATACTTGAACTTTTGTTTTACTATTAATATTGCCCTTATAATTTAGCATGATGGCTGAAAATATTTCACTTAATGTACAGCTGAGGTAAATTGTATAAACAGCTGCATTTTGACAGAAGACTTAATGGTACCATTTCATATGCTTATACAGATTGCTAGACATTGTTTAAAACACAAAAAATATTCCAGCAATTAAATTGTCGTAATAAATATCCTGCATGCACACGCAGGATAAACAGCAGTTGTTTGGAGGGCTGAGATTTTTCTCTTGAGAAAATTATGAGAGGAGATATGGAGTCGGAGGGTTTCCTGCCCTGTCGTCCTGAGAACCACCTACCTCCTGTTGCACTGCCATCCTCGGGGCGCACTGTACCTGTCTGGGGATCTGTGGTCAGTCTGCTGTGTGGAGATGCTCATGAAACAAGGACAAGCGGTCAAGCACCACATCAGGCAGGTTCAGAGCAGCAGTTACAACAGGGCTGTAGACTTTAACATAAGCGTTTCCATACTGTAGCACAGCACCTTCGGGACAACAGACCCGGACTGGTGGGGAGGCCTTTGTCACAGCCGGCGTCCCCGTGGCGCTCGCTGCTAACTTCATTAGCGCCGCTGCCAAAGAGAAGCTGAACTGCAGTTGACACCAGAGTGGATGAACCGGTCACCACCTGCCGGCCGGGGCAACGCCACCAAAAGATGAGTGACCGCGATTGATCTGGAGAGAGAAAGAGAAGAGCCACCAGGGAAATGCAGCCCAGACATGGCTGAGCTTCTGCTTCTCGCCATCCTGGGAAACCGGTAGCCCTACCATCACTCTTCGTCTCCGCTGAACTTCATACCCACCTTCTCGCTTTCAACAGCTTTACTGCATCTGCTTCTCTGAGTGATTTTGGCTTCGGCCCCTTCATAACCAGCGCATGAGAGCGGCATGGCTTCACTTCCTGCTCCTTTGGAAAATGAACGCCCATACCAGTGCTATTTTAATCATAGTTTCACATTAGATGTCTTGAAAAGAAACAAAAATGTAAACTGCCAAAGACCATTTGAATTATATTTCATGGTCAGATTGTCTTGATTTTATGACTTTAAATTGTATACAGTTTACAGTACAATGAATAAATTGAGATTATTCACGTCCTGGGCATGCAGACACAGATGAACATAATGTGGCCGTTTGTGGGGCAGAGGTGGCCATAAAGGCGGGTAGAAAGGCACCAGACAGCAGGTCTCAGACAAATACTTTAATAAATCAGACTAAATGGATCACCATGAAGCCTACTGAGGCGGGGCAGGGGCGGGCAATGGGGAGCTGTCGATCAGTTCAGCCCCACCCCTGCCATGGTGGTACCGCCCAAAAGCTCTTAATATCTGCAAATTTTGGTAAATGTGGAAATAGATCTGAAGTTTTTTTAGTCAGGTTGCTGTTCTGCACATCTTGCCTGCTGTCAGAAAGCTTTTGGCTTGGTCCTATAATCAAAGTGAGGCTGAATTATTCATCTTTGCAGAGCAGCAGAGAGATTTTCTCAAATAATTGAACACTCAGAAAGATGAGTCCATTAACATTTTTGGAAATATATTTTATTTTGAAATTTCTTCCGTCTTTTGTCAACACAGGGAATTAACTCGGTTCCATTCTGCCGCTAAGACATCAGCAGTTGTCAGGTTTGACAACTTAATTGTGTTCCAAGAAATAAATGTTCCCGACCGAGAACAATTCGCCCGACAAGGCCATTACGCATGCAGTTTGCATTTCGTCTGCTTTCACGGCTGAGACCTTCAGGGGTGTCCCGAGCTGAGTCTGGTCCTGCAGCTCCTCCAGCGGGTGGATATCCGGTGGCAACAGCAGCGTCAAACAGCAGGGTCTCACATCGCAGCACATTGGCTGCTGTTGGACATCAACAACAAGCAACCACTTAAACAGCCTATCATTTCAGGACAAAATGGGTCTCTGGCCACTGTTTACCAAATTTGGCATGTGGACACATACACACACACACACAAGGTTAAGAGACCCTGAGGACAAGTCTTTTTCCTGCCCCCTACTTTGGACCCTTCAAATCCTAACATGAAAGCACTTTATGTACAAGCAGTTTTGATGGAAATGCATTTCACTGGCCAACAGCTATACTTTTGCTATGGTTCAAATTTAATATTGGTACAGTTTGTTTATAGAATATGTTGGATATCAAACAGGGAATTTATGACTAAACATTTCTGTGCTAGGCCCTGCATTTTACTTTACATTCTCGGACTTTGACAACCTACAGTCGCATTTCCCTCGTGTTCATTTAGGTGTCAGAGAGACTCCTCCCACACGCTGGTGTGACCGCAGGACCGTAATAACCCGGTAGTTACAGCTCACACTTCCACACTGCTCTGGTTGTTAGGTAGTTAATGCATAAACTGCTAATATACGTATAATAGAGCTGTAAAAGAATTGCAACCGAAGCAGTCCAACACTGGCAAGAGGCTGCAGAGATCACGGACGCCCCCCGTCCTGCAACCGGTCTGAACATGAAAACGAATTGCATAACAGAAGGTGCCATGAGCGAGGCCATCAGCCCACCTCCCAGGAGGCCGCACTTCCGAAAGCAGGAACAGCAGAGAACCGGGCCTCAGCCAGAACCAAACACACTCAACTGGTTTTAAATCTCGGATGCAAAAGACCAAAGTGTTGTTTTGCTGGGAATTTTCCTTGGAGCCTGAATGAAATTAATAATGATTTTTAAAAAAACATACCGCATATTCTATAGTCACTGAAAAATTAAATATTGATAAAGAGAACAAAAAATGAGCAGGCAAATGGACGCGCACAGTCAGCGCCTGGCTCAGTCATGGTTGTGTCACGGGCTGCGCTGCCAAGCCTCCAGCAGCATCAGCTGCCTTTGACCGCTATGCCGGGCAGAAGCTGAAGGCCTCCAGCTGCTCGAGGAGCTCCAGCTCTCCGCATCTCCAGCCAGACAGCAGGAGCCACCGATCTCCTAGCTATTCGCTGGCTCCACCCACCCGCCGGGCGTGAAAACATCAACGCTGTTTTTTTTCTTCTTTTGTTCAGCAGAGAAAACAGGAAAGCACGACTACATTATGGGCTGCGACACAAAACCCACTGCCAGGGAATTTTCCTTCTTTCCACCTGCGGTTGCTCAGAAGAGTCCTTAAACTTCTCTGGTTTGTATCAGGGCAAAGCACTCTTTTCATTAAAAAAAATAATTTGTGAGTTTATAGAAATTAATTTTGGAAAAACTGAATTTCAGCTCTTGTGGGTGGGATGGTGACTCAGGGAGAAGTGCTGCTGTTGCTCCATGCCTGGGTTATCCTGGCGTGGGCTCAAATCCAGCTTGGTCTGTGTGGTGTTTGCATGCTTCACCTATGTCTTTGTGGGTTTCCTCCCCACAGTCCAAAGACATGTGCTTCTGCACAACTTGTCTTTGTAAGTTGCTCGACCAAGGTGGAGCTTCACACCCTGGTGGCTGTGGAATAGAGCTTGACCTCGGTAATGCAGTGAACAAGGATGGACAATTGCAACTAAAATTCAGTCAGTATTAAGGTTTCAAATTATACGTCATATTTTACGACACAAAGAAAAAAGTGCATATATATAGTGTCTTACAGCACAATGCACATCCTTGTATTTATTTAAGTTACAGTTCTATTTTTTCTATTTTCAGTATTATTTCTCTTTTTAAAGAATTTCTTTGTTATCTTAAAACATTTCCTTTATCAAACCGCTTTTAACATGTTGCACTGTTGTGCAAGCACGTCCGGTTTCGGCTATCTACAGCAGGCTGACGCATATACACCAAAACTCCATTTTGCATTTTTTTCTCGTAGGTCTTAGCTGTGACCCTCGGCTCAGCATTACGTGCAATTTCATGTAAAGCAGAACATTTTTGTTGTTTGTGTTCTCAATGTTCACCTTGTGCTGCAGCTTTGACGGCCCAGACAAACAGCAAAATGAAAGCTTCTGTCCTGTTCTTCATGCTACCTGCAGTGTGGGAGATGTGAGGGAAGCCCCAGGCAAAATGAAGTTATATCCCCCCTGCAGGGTAATTAAATTATTGTTCATATTTATTTATTGGAATTTCATTCATCCTGCACATCCTGGTGGTTCCAAGTGCTTTTTCTTAATAATTATACCTTGCAGAATTGAGTTTTCCTTTCACCCCTTCCCCGCCCCCCCAACGAGGATGAAATTCAAAGAAATGAGATGACTGCAGACAATCGAAAGTGCCAGTCAGTCACTCCTTTTATTAAAAGATAAAACTGAGCTCATCTTTTGCTGATGGATGTCATTACAGTAAATGACACAGATGCCATAGATAAGATATAACCAAACCTGTGTGTGACCTGCAATGTATTCAGATTGCCTGAAGATGCCCATAAGTTCAACTGGTCAAGCTGCTTCTGATAAATGTATATCGAGTATAACCACAAAAAGTGGAGCCATTAAGCTTCATTTTGTACACCATATGGCCAAAAATATGTGGATACCCAGGCATCACTCCCATATGTGCTTGCTGAACTTCCCATTCCAAACCCATGGACATTAATATGCAGTGGCCCCCACCTTTGCTGCTGTAACAGCCTCCACTCTTCTGGGAAGGCTTTCCACCAGATTTTGGGAATTTGTGCCTATTCAGCCGCAAGAGCAGCAGTGAGGTTGGGTACTTGTGTACGAAAAGGCATGGTGGTTGTGGTCAGCATTCTTGTTCATCCCAAAGCTGTTCAGCTGGGCTGAGGTCAAGGCTCTGTGCAGCCCACTCGTGTTTTTTCCACCCCAACATGGGCAAGCTGTGTGTTTATGGCGCTTGCAATGTGGATGGGGGTGGGCAGAATCATGTTGGAGCAGAAAATTAGCTTCTTCTTCCCCAAACTGTGTCCACAAAGCTGGAAGAACACCGTTGTCTAGGAGGTGTTTGTATGCTGTATGGGTGGGGCTGAAACAGCTCAACTTAGTCATTAGAAGGGGGATTCACATACTTTACATTAGGGAAGGTTTACATTAGAAGGGAGGGACACAGAATGTATGTTGTAAGCCACTATGCATTAAGAAAATCATAAATATTTGACAAAGTTCTATTAAAGTAAAACAAAATGAAATGTAAACAGTGTGTTGTATAAACCGGCAGATCTTCTGTGATGTCTGTATTCAACAGTGAAACGCGACAGAATGGAAAGTGGAAACCTTTAGGATAATTTTGAGCAAATTGGGCAGTTTCACTCCTCATAGCATTGCATTGCTGTGGCTGAAAAGTGGGAACATGGCGAACAGTCAGGCACAGCATGGTGTGATGAACATGACGGAAACAATAAATGGTCACAACAATCCGGTTCTGTGCACTGATGTTGCGCATTTAGGGAAAATGAAAGGAAGCTGTAAATGAGAAGGGATGGTTTTGAGTCATCTGTGGCTTGCAGGTGGGGTTATTCTGACACTTGTCTTCATGTTTTTCCATATTGAGTCTGGGTTATTGGCAACTTTTATCAAGTTTTTCATTTTTATTAATTCAGGATCAGGGTTAAGGTTAGGGTTTGAGTCAGATTTAGGTCTGGGTTAAAGTCAGGGTAAAATTTGAGGATATAGTAAGGCTTAGTGTTAATGTTAGGGTTAGGATCAGGGTTAGTGTTAGGATTAGTTGTTCAGATGTTAAGATGTTCAGGTATTTCAGCCCAAAAACCTGACAAGTGTGCTGTCTGGCAGTTTGCTATCTTTCTGTTTCATTGTTTGTTTATTACAAAGGTCTGAATGTCCTTGAAGAATTGTCATCTAGGGCTTGTGTGCAGCTTTTTGACAGGCATCACAGTGTGGAAAAATGCATTGGGAGATAGAGCAGCACAGTAATTTTGTTGTCCATGGAGAAGCTTTTCAGGGGCTGTAGACTGAGAGGTTTTCACTATTATTCCACGGTGGAAGAAAGCCAGGATTTCCCAGCATGCAGGACGGGGAGCTCCTCAACAGATTTATCTGCAGCAGGGGACCGTCTTTGTCTTTTCCAAACGCCCAGCTTTCAGAAGTAAGTGGTGATGTCATAGAAGCCATGAGAACTGTTCTTTCCTGCAGCAGCAGCATGGGAGACGGCCAGACTTACTGACACCATGTCGCACACAACAACCCCCCCACGCCCCCCACTGCCACCCCCAGCAGTGCTGTGTGAAGCTGGCTGTCCCCTCCCCATTTTCTGTCTTCTGAATATTACAGGTCCTTTCAATAAGGACATATATTTGGGTGAGCTGAGGGTTTAACAGACCAGCCAACCCTCTCCTTCCAAGTGCTTCCACAGCGGTCTCTTTGTTTGCTGCTTGCCCACGGTCATGGTTGCTAAGACCAAGTGTTCGCAAGAGGTCATAAGATGTCACCAACCTCCTTACTGGTTCTAGGTGTCTGGCGGCCTTCTCACAAAGGCATGATATAATGCATGCGCTCTGGAGGTTTCAGGGGTTTCGGCAAACACACAGAAATGATGGGAGGTTCGATAAGCACATTTGTTCGGTTAATTAACAGCGACGTTCAATATTTTCAGCATGAATTATGACCCCTGCGCATGGTTTACCAATTGGAGCATAAACGGAAGACGTTTTATTCAGGTGATTTTGTGCTTGCATAAAACTGTGTTATTTTCCCCATCTTTACTTTATCTCTGTTTGAAAAAGACTAATTTATAAGCTTTAATACTTTGTGTTCTGTGTTCTTGCTGACAAAATAAGCTGCCATGATACTACAGCACCTGTGATGTAAACCAAACTCCCTGCTTTTGTCCATGTGTTTTTTTTTTTTTTTTGGGAGGTGGGGGGGATAACCGACTCTTGATGTTGCGTTGAATGCTAAATCACATTTAAGCCGTCATGAATTTAATACGCTGAAAAATGTGCGTTCCAAGAGGCCGGCAAGACTGAGCTCAAGTCTGTCTCTATTTCACGGCAGCAAACACTGAGTTCAACTTTGACTACAGCATCTGTCAGTGTAGAGGAGAGAGAAGCTCTGATCGGCTCATAATGCCCACTTACTGCCCACAACTGTTGTTCAGTTTGAACAAATAAATAGTTTGCGAGAAAAATCATTAAGGCAGCAGGTGATTTATTGTTTTGTATTTCCTGTGTGTATTTACACTGCCTGGCCAAAAAAAAGTCACCACCTGGATTTAACTTAAGTGTTATGATCTGGTGTTCCTTCAGTTTGTCAGGTCTAGGTTCAGCAACATTATGTGCCCAAAAAATGGGGTGAGCTGACTACCTGAATATACTGAATGACCAGGTTTTTCCATTAATGGATTTTTCTTCATATTCCAAGATGACAATGCCAGGATTCATGGGGCTCAAACTGTGAAAGAGTGCTTCAGGGAGCATAAGAGAGACATCATTTTCACACACGGCTTGGCCACCACAGAGTCCAGACCTTAACCCCATTGAGAATCTTTGGGATCTTGTGCTGCAGAAGACTTTACGCGGCAATCCGACTCTCCCATCACGGATACAAGATCTTGGTGAAAAATGAATGCAAGTCTGGATGGAATTAGATGTTGTGACATTGCATAAGCTTATAGAAATGATGCCACGGTGAATGCGTGCCATAATCAAAGCTAAAGGCGGTCCAACAAAATATTAGAGTGTGTGACTGTTTTTTGGCTGGGCAGTGTTATTTTCTCTGGTAATTCTTCCTATTTATAATCCACTTTCTTCAGCTGAGCCACTTTACTCAGATGGAGGAACCTAGTTTACTTCAAACTGTACCTTAGTTTAGTGTAATTCACTGGACTCTTGATGAGTTCATATAGAGAAGCATATCTTTCTAACATATGAATCAGAACTTCCAGCAGATTTATGTCATGTGGCCTTACAGTGGCAGTAGCTTTGCATCTGAATTTTTACAGCCTTTCCTGGGAATTTACTTCTGTATTTAAAGGAAAGCTCATGTTTCCTTGACCTACCAAAGCTGTTTAGGAACCAGCTTTTGCCCCATGCCCACAGCTGCAACCTGAGAGTCTCTGAGGAGCACACGCGGGGGCTTCAGGGGGCGGACGATGGTGCTGAAGTTGCTCTCATCCGTTGACACCTTTGACTGTTTGATATGGCTCATGGAAATGTCCACTAAGGTCATTTAATAGTGAGGCACATTTTCTTTTTTCAAATACAAATTATTCAAGGCTAATTTTCTGTTGCAAATAGTAGTTTAATAGTTAAATTCACAAAAGTGTGTTCAAATATAACTTTGCTGTGTATAAATTTGTGGGTTTTACTGTGTAATTTTTGCTTTTTCAGCTTCTGTTTATAGAACTACTGTGTGAGGGTGGTTTCCTGTAAACAGGCTGCAGTTTGCTTCAGCAAAGGACAAGACTGATGTATGATTTTACTTGCGCTGGCCGAATTCTCGGCCTTGTTTGAGGCTTAAGGCCATAGTTTCCAAACATCAAAAAGGAAACCGAACAAGCAGAGTTCCAATTGTCTCCATAAATCAAGGCCTGACAAGGGTTTGGCAGCAGGGGACCCAGCCTATGGAGACACGTGCTGGGGTTCAGGACACGGGCTTTGAAACGGGGTCGACATGGCTGGCGGGATGCGATCCATCACTATTGCGACATCTGAAGTGCTTTTTGTGGACAGTGGTTTCCCCCCCTTCAGTTATGGCATTTTTATATGCATGGGCAACATCCCATGCTGAGTCAGCAGCTTTGGCCACAGGGAAATGATAGTGACCAGACATGGCTTGAATTCAGTGTGTGTGAAGTTCACCACAAAGACAGCGGAAGACAAACCAAAAAGCAACACGGTTACTAACCTGTTCACCACCGGCCTAACGCTACAGCCAACTGGTGAGAACAGAAGGGCCAATACATAGTTTTTTTGCAAATGGCTGCATGCAAACAGACAGTTTCAAAGCATCCTCTTGGCTCCAGTGCATAGTTTTGTGGTTAGAAACTATTAAACAGGACTGCTCAGTGATGTATGTGGTGTGGTGGATTTGGGGCAGATTCCGTTCCATCAGCTTGAGGTGCATATTGGGCTTGAACTGCATCACATGAACTTTCTCTGAGGGTTTAGTTTGGGAAAGTCCACAGACAACAACATGGAGAAGGGGAAACATTTGTGCTGCTTTGTTATATTAATAGAAATATTAATAGAAAGCAGAATTTTCTTTTATTCAGTTTGGAGAAGTGTGAGACAATTTTTATTTTCAGGTTAAAATACGCTAAGAAGAATATGTTTCACCCCCACAGTTTTTCATTTTCCATTGGTACAGCGTTCATTGCTCATTGTTGTACAAATGGCTGTGGGCGTGAAGGTCCACTCGCAGCAACTGTTTGACCACCCTCTTCGCCACCCGGTCTCACGTCCTGAAACCCACCCGGCTGCCCGGTCACAGAAAATTAGAACCCACTCACACCTGCAGGCTCCGGTCAATTAAATCACCCTGACCACCGCTTTTGTTCTGCATGAGCAGCCGGAGACATCAACCATAAATCTGAAAATTCGCTGTGTTTCCGACACAAATTCCCTGTGACTCACTAAATTTAAAAAAATGTCTTGACCTGTCAGGTTTGAGTGTTTCACTCCTTCCCTCTTTACTGGTTTACTGCATAAACTTGGTCGCTGAGGAATTGTTTAACTACCATTAATAATATAGTATTTTCTGGTTTGTCCTTAGTAGAATTTGGAAGACATTGGACCTGGCCTGACAACCATTATGGTTAGTTGTGGGCTAAGGGAGCATTTTCTAGAGAGCATTCAAGAGAGCATTTTCTACCATTTTTGTAACCTGAATACATGGTGAA
The DNA here is from genome assembly GCA_018136845.1 of Heterotis niloticus. Classification (NCBI taxonomy): domain Eukaryota; kingdom Metazoa; phylum Chordata; class Actinopteri; order Osteoglossiformes; family Osteoglossidae; genus Heterotis; species Heterotis niloticus. The sequence continues at coordinate 17,814,563 of CM030903.1, read as the reverse complement.
AGTGATGCACATCCGCTTAGCAAGGATGTGAGTCTGTGGTACAGTGAGGCACAGGAATCCCTGGTGAAGGTGCCACAGACAAGGCTGAAGACTGAAGTTATTCTAGAGACCCATGTGAATGTGCAAAAGAAAGGTCTCAGCTGTCTCCCCACACCTCCTGGTAGAAACCAGCGTGTGCCATCACTATCGATCTTCAGGGGCTGTGATGCTAACACCCTCTGACAGGCCGCTCTCTGCTGCTATCCCCCTGCACAAGGGCACTATTTGCCCAGCATCCCCTGTGTTTGCCAGGATCGCATTGGACGGAGTGATCACGATGGGATCACAACACGACCCATACAAAACAGCTGGGAGAGGCAAAACCAGAGTCCAGCCGGAAGTACAGTGAATGTTTCATGTGGTGAAATCATGCCCCAAATTCTTTGGTTAAAGGAAACACAAACTTTTGATAACCCTGCCAATACAGACCATTCAAGGGTTTTCAGGAGTCCAAAGAAAATCCGTGTGAAGAACAACAGCTTGAACATGAAACTATGGCAGGAAGCGTGAGGTGAGTGCTGCATTTTAGCTCCACGTCCGCATTCCTGTACCGAACTCGGTGTTCGGTGGTTCTCAATCGGTGTGTTTTCATTCAAGGTTTGATGCTGCGAAAGGCAACTGCGGTTGACAGCCAAACGTGGAAATTAGTCAGGAAACAGACCGTTTTCGTAGGTTTGCTCAGTCATACTGTCAGGACTCCAGCCTGCTCAGGGCTTTTGGCCGCGCTGTTGGCCATTTTTGCGTACTGCAAGTGCCTGTATTCCTGTTTTCCTCGCCTTCCCCACCCGATCACCATTATTACCCTCATTATTGGCACTTAAGTTTCCCCAATAGACAGTTTTATTGGTTTATTCCCTTGAATATTTAAGTCCTGTGTTTGTACCTGTTCCTTGTCAGATTATGACTGTGTTTTCATGTGCCATGGCAGTGATCTCTGTTTGTTTCTCTGGTTTCAACCGTTTTCCCTGACCTGCCGAACTTGACTGCTTTCTGCCTGCTTCTCTGGAATTTTTTTTTTTTTTTTACCCATTCTTTGCTCAACATCTTCGGACCGTTTGCTGTCTCCCTGCAATACGTCTCCTGCCCTCTTTTAAGTCTGCGATTGGGTCCTGACTTGCGAGCCCCCGACACATACAGGAACGCAGGTCTCACGTGGCTGTAAACGTCACAGTGCTCATTGCAGCTAAACTAGACAGTGCTTTGTAATAACATCAATTTCAAAGTTCTGTTATATTAATCGAGCCATTTGAGGAAGACTTAAAACATTTTTGAGATGAGTTGTGTATTTTTTCATGTGTCAAAATATTTTAATGTCCCTACTGCTTTTGTAATAACACATTTACACATAAATACTTACTTGGTGGTGGACAGCCACAAGGAGGCTAGCACAGGCTTGCATAGCAAGTCGCCACCTGAATTCCTACCCAATACACAGATAGGTCTGAGGTTTGTGCAGTGGGCACCTTGGGGGTGCCACTCAAGACCTAGAAGCGTTTTCCATCGAGCCAACCGAACATCACCCTACTGTTCCAATGTCGGATGCACAGCAGGGTAAGTCCCAGCGGGCACACGATTGCATGCCGTGTCCCTAAATGTAAAGGCCACCGGATGACATCTGCTGATGATGACAGGGCTTGGGCCAGCAAAGCATGTGGCCCAAAGTGGAGCACAAAAGCTGGTGTCACTCACGCAAACCACACGCAAAGCCAAACTTGGGAGCTGCTGAAAGATCTAAGGAAGCTAATATGGTGAGGAAACAGTGTTGAGACACTGAACCAAGGATGAGTGATCTGGAAGCTACATTTGCCAATGAGAGGAGCATTAACAAGAAAATTGGCCAGGAATTGGTTGGTAAAATGAACAAGCAGGTGGGTGAAAAGACAATGAGTTTGCAGCAGGTTTGTGTGTGTGTGTGTGTGTGTGTGTGTGTGTGTGTGTGTGCGTGCACTGTGTTGTCTTAAAGTACACCATGAGCCATTGAACCAAAGCCAATTTCACTGAATATGTGAGGATACTTGGGCAACAAATCTGATTTTAAGCTTATTTTAAGTTTCTAGGCATAGCCAGTTGGAATCTAACATTAAGGTTATCTGAAGAGGTCAGCTAAAACTGTAGTTGTTAGTTATTCTACATTTCATTTGCAGGAAAATTTTAATGAATATTAAAATAGAGGCAGACCGGTGCAGCAAAACAGTATTTTGTTGTGAAACACTCAGCCACTGCTGCCTGCCTTACAGTAACCTTTGGTTTACAGGTCTAGAGTTTCAATAAAAGCAAAATAGGCATTGCCCTTTTTTTGTTGCTGAAGGACCACAGACAGTGTGAAAACTACTTACTAATAACAATTTAAAAAATATAGTTAACCAGAAATATGACCAAAATACACTGCGCAGCCAGAAAAGTCACCACCTGAATTTAACTTAAGTGTTATGGTCTGGGGTTGCTTCAGTTGGTCAGGTCTAGGTTCAGCAAGGTTATGTGCCCAAAAAATGAGCTCAGCTGACTACCTAAATATACTGAATTACTAGGTTTTTCCATCAATGGATTTTTTCTTCCAAGATGAAAATGCCAGGATTCATGGGGCTCAAATTGTGAAAGAGTGCTTCAGGGAGCACAAGACATCATTTTCACACATGGATGGGCCACCACAGAGTCCAGACCTTAACCCCATTGAGAATCTTTGGGATCTTGTGCTGGAGAAGACTTTACGCACCGGTCCAACTCTCCCATCATCGATACAAGATCTTGGTGAAAAATTAACGGAAATAGATGTTGTGACATTGCATGAGCTTATCGAAATGATGTCACGGCAAATGCGTGCCGTAGTCAAAGCTAAAGGTGGTCCAACAAAATATTAGATTGTGTGACTTTTTTTGGCTGGCCAGAGTATATATGTGAGAATTGCCCACATGTTAGCAGCATAGCGCAATAGGTATGCAGCATAGCCAGGGGCTTGGAGAGCATGCTGGGACCACCAGAGGAGCACTGGGAGGTCTGACACAGATTGCTGTGGGCGAGTTGTTCCCTAACATAGGCATAAACATAAACCTGTACCTGTAATACAAATAGAGAAACCAAGTTTATCTTGGTGAAAAATTAATGCAACTCTGGATGGAAATAAATGTTGTGACATTGCATAAGCTTATTGAAACAATGCCACAGCGAATGCATACCATAATCAAAACTAAAGGCATTCCAGGGAAATATTAGCGTGCATGACTTTTTTTTTGGCTGGACAGTGTATTTTTATATGTTTACACCTGGCATTCCACCTGGCATTCCAGCTGCTTCAAAACCTGCCTTCGGTCTCCAGTTTACCAAGTAAAAAAACTTTTACAGCAAGGTAGCGTTACAAAAATCCACTTTTTTTTTTTTTTTTAACCAGAAAAGGATTTAAAAGCTAATATTTTATTGATGTAAGGGATACAAGTAAAAGGGTGCCAATTTTTACTCATGTTTTCAAGCTTTCCTCGAATGCAAGAACGACTTTTCTACAATGGACTCAAGTTGCAAAATCCTCACGAGAGCAAAAAGCGCGACAACCAGCTTCACTTTTTGCTGCACATTCGGGCATTTCCAGTCTTTTTTCCATACCTCTGTTTACGGCTGTCACTTCATCGCGTTGCTTTTTGTTGCATCATGACTTTCCCTCGCTGTCTGCAGTAGCGGCGGCTTTTTTGTTTTTCTGCTGACTCATGATAAATATACCATTAAAGCAAAGTCACTGAGGTTATAAATGCATCTCACATGTTGGTCCTGTTAATGCTGTTTTTTTAAGTTTGTCTCAAAGGTCTAACAGAACTTCACCTTTTGAAGGTGTGAATATTCCACGGTTTGGGACACTTTACCACCAAAAGGGAAACAACATCACTTTTAAGTCCGCTGCTAGGATTGAGGCCTCAGGGGGCAGCACTGCCTGTGCTCTGTAAGGTTAGAACCTCAATCTTCTCGATTCGGTTCCATATCCCATGTTTTTCCTTTTTTTGGCACTGACTGCATAGTGTGTGTCCCGCACTGCATCAGTTTACAGAAAAGCCTGCGTTTTCGGCTCCAAACATCTCTTCGTGGTCAAGGAAGTCTTTTTCTGCTCGTATTAAACCATCTCTCCGGCATCATTTTTAAAATTCACTGCACAAAGCTGACTCACCCAAACCAGCTCCCTCCCTAAACTTACATAAGCCTTTATAGGTACAAAAGGACTTTGAGGTTTTAAGAGAATTATTTATCTCAAAAGTGACAAGCAAATGAAAGAGGTTTTACTTTGTACAACACCTAAAAGTTTGACTTTCACTGGAGATGATCCTTAGCACGAGAAGTTAACATGCATGGATTATACTTCCACAAACGTGCTTTCCTGAGTTTCTTCTTCTGAACAACTTTTTAGTTCTTTTGAGAGCTTTTTTCACTTTTGACAAAATATACCGATCAAACCGGGCCTGTGGATTTCACGCGGTGCAATAAATCATTTATTGTGTTAACTGCAAAGACAATAACATGTTAGCTTAATGGGAAACTTTGGTGTGACCCCAGGAGAAACGACCATCATGGTGTCTTCATCCTCTCTTTTCTAAATGTGCACCACTGCAAAGATCTAAATAAACTGAGAATCTGCTCACATCTATGAACTGTTGGCTTTATTTTGTTCCAGCTTCAGGCTGGGGACCCATCCCTCCATCACCTGACAAACAGGCCACCTGCCCCTTTCCACTGAGCATTAGATGGATAAATACAGTAAATAAATACACTGATAATAGAGGTCAGTTTTACACTAAACCAGATGTTTAGCGCAAGCTGGAAATTTAGAAACATGTAAATTGTGAAAAATGTGCAAACAAAAGTTTAAATTCCTTAACAGAAGATAGATGCATGTGAAGGAATGTCCTGTGAAACAATTATTTTAATTCTTTTAGAGGTAAATCAGTGTATGGGGATAACTGTACACAAACACTACTTTTTTGTTGCAGCCTCTTCATAATAGTTGTGAAGTGTGTGTCAGATTGTCAACAACCAGTAAAAATTTTAATTTTGAACATGTACTATGTGCACTCACGCACGCACTGCACTTCAGCTTCAATAATTCTGACATATCCAGATGCCAGAAGTGCCACGAGACACTTTTTAGGGGGCACATTTCTCATCACAGCTTCTGCAAGTTTCTTCTTGTCCTAAAGCTCTTCCAGTAAACCAACAAAAAAAAAAAAAAACCCTTATTTGGAAATACCATCTATGTTCTCCGCACTCGCAGCTCTGCCTATTGCTCCACAAAGCTTGCTCTGGATTCCTGAGACATTAATATGTGTTAAAGGTTGGCTTGCTGTGCAAGCAAAAAAAAGAAATCATCTCAGTAAGTGCAGCGACTGCAGTGTAATTCAAACTATATGTGTGTGTGTGTGTGTGTGTGTGTGTGTGTGTGTGTGTGTGTGTGTGTGTGTTGAGAGAGGGAGAGACTTCTATGCCGTGATTAAGTGCCAAGCACTAAAAGTTGACTAATTGTTTGAAACAGAGCTGTAAGTGCAGCCTCCCCCCATCACCCCCCATGTCTGTTTTCCTGTGGTTCGAGACAGACTTCCTGTTCAGCATCTGGCAAATTAAATCCTTGCTATAATTCATTTATCACTGGCATAGTTTTATTAGCTTTTTTCCATTTCTGTTGAATGTTTTCTGTGTCAACATGACATGACAAAGGGTTTTAAAGTGGCTGCGTAAACACGGCGCTGTGATTTCCAGTGTAGCAACAGCGTGAATTCCTTGAAGGACAAATATTGACAAGCCCTTCTCCCTGGTCCTACTTCTTGAGCCCAGTTGGCCAACTGCTCCAACTTTATGGTCTTCACTTGCTTATCTGAATGCTCCCAGCTACTTTTTTAAAGCTCACTATTCCTGAAGTCCCAGAGGACCTCTTCCCGTGCAAGAAAGTATGACCAGAAGAGCTTTTAGCTGAAGCTGGTTCTGAACAAGTAGTGTTCTTAAAGTCTTGGGTGCTGCATAGAGCTGGGGTGTGAAAGGCAGCATTGTGCCATCAGGCATGTTTTTACTTTACCTTGGCGTTGTGTTATTGGAGATGTTCTGCTTGTCCCCTTCACCCACCATGATGAGGTTCTGCAGGTCTCCAGCAGCAGCCAAGACCTCCCCTTTCCATGATGCACATTCCAGAAGAGCCCACAGATACACCTCACAGACACCAGTTGTCCAGGTGGCGCTGCTGCCTGTCACACTGCATCCCCACCACCCACCACAGTGCACACCACACGCTTTCCTAGACGGTCAGCGTGGGGAGACTCACAGCTCTATTTTGTTGCTGGCATCATCTAATGCACAGTGTGGTCCATGGGGGGGTGAGCTGAGCCCTTTCCTGCATTCATACCACTAAATACCTGCATAATAAGTGTAATTCCATCAGCTCAGCACTGACCTAAAGAACAGTAAATATTAAATTCCAACAAATAGCCATCTCAACTTAATCCATCTCCATCCATTTGTGGTTCTGCGGCTTGGGTGTCCATCCAACCAGCAAACTCCATGATATTCACTTTCAGTTTTGCTTTGTTTTGCAGACAGATGCTCACACCTTTGAATTTTCCAAGCTAGAGATAATATTAATGGCCTCAGCTTACACTGCATTTTCTGCAGTTGCCCAGCATCAGTATGAGCTGCAGTGGCATCCACAGTTCAAAGGGTTCTGTCTGCAGTTATCAACACCTCCCAGGACTGTTTTTTTTAATTTTTGGCCCTCAAATTTGGTTTTTGAAATGCTTCATTTGTGGCTTCTCCTTAGAAAAAAACAAAATTTTTGACAAACAGCAATAAAAGTTTGCTCGTAGCATTAACTGTCAGTCTTATTGGTCACAAGCTGCACAGAAGTGGAGGAGAGGAGAGGAAATGGAAATAGAATTAAAGTTCATACTTTGTTTCCGGGTGAAAAACAACCCACAAAATGACTGCGCATCATTGACAGCGAGCATTCATGGTGTCGTTCTCCTCCAGTGCCTTCCCCTCCCCTCACTAACACAAACTTTCAGTATGTAGAGATCAGATGGGCTTCATAGCATCCTTTTTGGAAGATCATGGGGGAAAATGTGAAAATGTGGAAAAAAGTGAAATGTGAAAATTATTGTGTAAAACAAGTTGTAACGGAACTCCATGCTAATATGATGTCAGTTAGCATGGCTTTTAGACCAGGCATCATTATAATCTTTTTGCAAGAAAAAATGCTATTAACATCCTTAATTCCAAAGAATTGCTGTACATATATCCTTTTGGTGGTAAACAGATCTTTCCAGAGCCCACAGAAGGCTTACAAATGCTTTGAACTCACTTGATGCCTTGAATCCTGACAGCATGACAATCCGGGCATTACGGATCAGCGCCAACTGCAGATGTCTCGGCAAACATTATTTCTGTTACCTGCGTTCGATAAAGTTAAAAAATAATAATGTGGGTAAATGGTAGTGTGTGTGCGCAAGCGCATGTATAACATAATTCGATACGTGTTTTGTATTTCAAAACTGAATATCATAAACAATTTTTTTCCAAAGTTGACAAAGTGCATGCTGTTCTCTCCAAACAAGCAGTTGTGTTTCCTTTGGACCCACTGGAAATTTCTGTTCACTGTTTATTTTTTCCTGCAAGCACATAATGAGGCTCCAGCCAGTCCAGCGAGGGTCTTACCCCAACCAGTCACTTCATAACTCTGCTCTTGCGCTTCCAGCCAGAGCTGCACCACTTTAACCCTCTCCCACTTCTGCTGAGCTTCTACAGTTGCTTTAGTGTGGTGTGATGGAGGCAAAATACATCACAGCTACAGCATATTTAAAAGGCAGGAAAATCCATAGCGAAGTCATCACATCAAAGTGAATTTTGCCAGATTTGCTCAAAAGGGCTGAGCATTTACGCTGGACACTTTGCTTTCGAATGTTGTTATTTGGGAAGTCTGTGACGGTGGAAGTGCACTGTGTGGATAAAACCTGGAAGTCAAAGTTCAGGTGTCTACACAGCACTAAAAGCTGCCGTTGGGCATCAGCGCGCCAGAGAACTATAGCAGTGCTGAGATCAGGAGGGTCACAGGATGAAGACGAATGTTAACTGATGGTAAAAATGGCAATAATAACCAAACATTTCTCTGAGCATTAACCCCGCTGTGAGTAAATGGAGATACGCATGAGACACTGGTGGCCAAGTGGTCAGGTGTGGCCAGCAGGCTGTTGGCTTTTTCAATGCATCTTAATTTTTACCTAGCGCTTCTTACAGGTGATTGAAATAATATTTAACATTCTTATACTGTATAGAGCCAAACTGGAAGACTTGAACTGTACAGTTCATTGGATTGAAGAGCAAAAGTTTATTCATAGCCTTTCATTTTATAACTGAGTTGATTATGATATTTTTAGTATCATGGGCCTTTCTATCATAATACAAGGTCCTGTTAGAAGAATTTGGTTTCTTGAGTGCATGCAATTTTTGCCTTGTAATTATAAAACACAAAAAGTTCCTTAGAAGAATAGAAATTTCATAAATTTCAGCGTTGTCAAATTTTATTTATTAAATATTTGTGCACGCACAACGCACAGTCCTATACTACAAAATGGAAGGAAGGAAACAATGCAAAACTTTGCTATACATACACACAGTAGACCATCTGAAAGAAAAGAAAAGAAAAGAAAAGAAAGGACAAAGTGTATAGAAAAGTTCAGGAAAACTTGTATTCCTAGAGCTATATTGCTCTCATTATCTACTGTATACAAAAAAAATATTATTTAATATTTTAATATTTTAGCATCAACAATAGCAAGAGTGACATTGGCTCCTGCAGAGGTGAGGCTGTAATCCATTTTGCACAAATGATAGCTACAAATGTCCAGAAATTATTGGAACCCTTGCATTTTGTACCGATACTTTTGGCCACATCTATGTACACAACATTTTTACTCCCTTCTTAGAACTGAAAAAATGTAGTACTTTTTGATTATCCCTAGTATTTACATCTTTTATGTACACACATAAATGCACAAGAATTCAAGCAGCCAATAAATGGAGCCCAAATTTCTTCAAAATGTATTGTTTGGTTTTTAATGCAGGATGACATTTAATGCACTGTATTGTATGAAGAAGTTTAACTTTTGCATAACATTAAGTGTAAGCTTGGTTCTCCAAATCAAAAAAATGACTTTTGAAAATTATGCAACAATAAATAATATCTGTTGTTTTTCAAGGATGGATGGATATGGTGAAAAGCTGCAACATCTGGTAACAAAAGACTGCCCAAAACTTTGTGTCCTTGTGCAGAGACAAAAAGAGTGAAAATGTTTATCTGAGGTATTTGGTGTCCAATATGAGCACCTACCTGGATTTATTGAGCAGAATTTATACAAGTTATGTTGCGAAATGAAGGCTATTACTCATCTTATGGCAACTAAGCTGTGTATTAGGGACCAAGGAAGTATTTTTAAGGTTCTGTGTCAATAATTCTGTAGCACAACTGGGAAGCACCATCGTTGCTGATTCCAGGGTGAGCATTGATATGGTTCTGAAGGTGAGGAGGAACACAAGCGGTTTGTCATTGCCTTCTTCCAGCATATTTTTTTCCTTAGAGGGTTGCAGACATGGAGAAGAACCTGCGAATTCCATACACCTTTGAGCTGGACTTGATCCCCACATCCGGCAAGCATCCTAGGAGCTGTGAGGCACCACCGCTCTATACCAGAACTGAGTACTCAGTAGTAGTTCAGTAAACTTGGAGATGTTTTTAGATGTAGGTTTGTGGATCTCATCTGTTGAGCAATTTTTTGGATTTAGACTTAATGACTGACTACAACTAGTGGAGGTGTAGACGTCCTTTTTCAGAGCTGTGTTTTTCAGCCAGATCATTAAAAGTTAGGGAGGTATTCTTCTGAAAGATGTTTATCCTTCATTCCAAGGTCAGGGCTGTGCCAAATTGAAGTCTATTTACAAAGCACCCAAATGAACTCAACAATTTAGTTAATTTCCCACCAGACTGTCAAGGCCATTAAAATGACTGCGTTCTGTGAGATTTAATAGCAGCATTAAGGAGTGGTAAACCGGTCAGCGGGATTTCCTCACACTCTGACATTTCTATTTCTATTCAAAGGCCATCTTGTTGAATAGAAAGAAGCCATTTAATACTTTGTTGCAGCTGGTTTGCCAGATAGTAGCAGTAAAACTCGGGTGCTACCAGACCTGCTTGACTTTTGTGTTTCTGTGAGGTGGTTGTTTTAATCCCCTGGCTTTTTGTTCTTCCAGTAAAATTTGCTTATTATTGGGTTAAGCACCTGGAAGTAGAAGGTTGAGTTGGGATCGTTGCAAATTCAATTTTGATATGTGACCACCATGCAAGGTGGGCAGTCCTTTAATGATTTATTCATTTATTGAGTATTTTACCTGTGCTGTGGCACCTGCTAGGGTGAGAGCTGAAGTCACAGTTTCGGCCATTCTGCTTTCTTCTGTTTCCTTAATGAAAATTGAACTGCTTCTGATTTCCAGTTGGTTCATTTTGTTCTATGAACTTTGTTCAAAGGCAGAAGTTTTCCAGCACAGGGGTTTGCTCTTGCTTGGTAGTTGGTGCCAAAATCTAGGGCTTCCCGTGTGTGTGTGTGTGTGTGTGTGTGTGTTCCTTGCTTCTGTTTCTCATTAGAGGGAGGTCAGTCCTGCTGCTACAGGAAGTTATTAACCGAGGAAGCAAAACCCAACCCTGCGTAATGTCATTTAGTCATGTGCTCCACCCCTTCAGATCTGCAGTCCCACCGGGGTATCAGGAATAACGCTGCTGCACATAGCGGACAACCGTTGTATCTGTTGAACATTTTTGTTGTAAACATTTCTGGCTTTTGTTGCAAGTCTTCATTAAGAAACCTGAAGGTCTTACTTGGAACCAAAATTGTCTCAAGTTCCCAACACTGTTACAAGACTATAAGTTCATGTCCTCAAAAGATACTGTCATCCAACACAAGTGTTGCTGTCTACAGATGTGTAGCACTGCGGTTTCTCCACTGCTGCTTAAAGCATAAAAATGGTTCTTCTGCACATTCTACTGCAGCTACTGGGTTCTGCTCATCCTGCTTTCGGGTGATCTTCTCGCTGGAGTCGTTCACCTGCAGCAGCTGGGAAAAGTTGCCAGAATCTTTAACAGCTCAGGTGTGCGTTAAGCTAGAGCTTCCATCCAGGGGCAACCTGACCCCCTAGGTTCAAAGAGAGGTCTTCATAGCTTTGAGTCTCCAGGGACTTTGAGGTTCTACAGCCAGAGCCCCCGGTCAAGTTAACTTAGTCGCTGTCTTCAGTTTGATTTGTACAAATTCCCTGGTCCCCTGTGCACATTTCCTCTGCCTGAAAAGTGTGTGTTGACCCTCCCTGCCCTCCTCCTCATGTGGGAATGGGATAGTGAAGTAAAATGGACAGGAGGCCATTTTCGCTGCACAGTGCGTCACCTCTCTGGTTTCCACTCTGTCCTTAGCATTTTAAATGTTTCTTGTAGCACCAAACCAAAACCAGAAGTGGTGGGCCCTTATCCACACCAGGGGATCCCACCCAGAGCTTCTGCTGCAACCTGTTTATTCCCACAACCTGCAGTGGAGACAGCATTACAGAATTTTAGATGCAACCATATTGTGCATTACTCCTGTTATTTTCTGACATTTGCTTTCTTACTATACCCCAGGAAACCCCTGGTGAGTATGAAAATAATTTATTTTGTCATGTGAGTAGGTCACAAACTCCAGTGCTGAAGGAAAGGTTAAAAATTCAGAAAATTACTTTTAAAAACATAAATAAATGCATAAAATAAAAATAAATAGTAAAGCTGTGCTCTCAAGGTCACCCTGGTGAAAAGAGTGTCTGTAGAAATAAATTGAATTCACCTAAATTATTATTATTATTAGGAATTGCTGGTAAAATGAGAATTTATTTATTTATTTATTTTATTTTTTTTGGTCAGATGTGCATTCCAGGTGACAAGTAGAACCAAACCACAAACCACTGAAAGGTCCCAGGTTCTATTACCTCTGAACATGGCTCTGATCCTGTATTGCTTCCAGTAAAATTCCTATTAGTGATGATAGTCCTATGGAACATTCATAAAGGAAAATATCCGAATATCTAAAACTGAAAACAAAAGCCAGTGTATCCTTCCCAAGCAATGTTGCATTATTCGAAATTCTGTTCAGGAAATGCATTTTTCCTAGCGATTTTTAAATTAGATATAAACGTACTTCATGTCTGGGTGTTCCCACTTATCGTCTCAGTTGTAGAGACTAGAATAGCTCTGTAACTTTATGCTTTAGTATTGTTAAATATAACTGCTGCCCAGATCAACTGATACTTTCACTGTAATTCTATTACTGCTATTCAGGTAGTTTGGAAGTAATTCAATACAAGATCTGATCGTCATTATTAATGGCCTGGTAAGCATTGCAGTTACAAACCAATTACTCTGTTATTAAAAAATGATGAAGTGCCCTATAAACATATCAGGATTCCTGTCGTTCTCCATTCAGGTTTTACTTTGTGTGTGTGTGTGTGTGTGTGTGTGTGTGTGTGTGTGTGTGTGTGTGTCTCTGTGCGTGAATGTGGATGTGTAGCCAAAGAGGCCAGTCTAAGTGAAGAGGTGGTGGGAGTGTGTGGGCCTCTGAAAGCTGACCGTCTGTGTGAGTGTCAGGGGAAATCCTCCATAGGTTCAAAAGGTAAAAAAGTCAAGGGGTGATTGCAGGACCCCCCCCCACACACACACACACACACACAGACAACTGAGAAATCTGTTGACCCAGTTAAGTGGTTGTATCGGTCCCTGCTGTGCACTGGGGGACTGGGGGAAGGGGGCCGCCTATAAAAACCCCCATTTTTTCGTCTCTACACCTCCCACCCGGTGCAGTGGTCTCCTGCAGAGCATCCCCAGGGAGCAGGGGGCCAAGGTGACAGCGGTGGCAAACGTATCCCGCAGACCTGTTTTCTGGTACAGACTCCACACTACTCCACACTGTATGTTAAATAATCGCTTCCCTCTTCTTTCAAAGCCCACCATTTTAATTTTCACTCCTTCTCCACCTCCTTTTATTTGTTCCTCCTCTCCTCTTCTCCTCAATCCTGCCACATCCTTAAGGGTGGGGCAGGCAACACTTCTGTAGAGGTGGACAGCGCTTCTGCTCTTTCCCGTAGGGATGGAAACGCTAACTGGAGAGATTAAATGTGTTGTTATAAAGTTGCAGTGGGGAAGCTTGGGGGGTGCCATGTTTATGGAGATTTATGAGGCTCCCTGGCGCCCTCTGACAGGTAGAGCGGCTGCACTGCCGTTGAGTCTGTGTGTAGGGGGGTCGTGGTAATAATGGCGGGACCGAGTGTCCAGGCCACAGGGCGAGGAGTCTACTGATGAAGATGGATGGCATCACTCTGGTCCCCTCCTCAGGGTTGGGGAGCTTGATGCAGCTTCCATGCTCAGAGAATAGCAGTAGAGCTTTAACCCTTCTTCCACAAAGTGAGAAATATATGAAAAGCGCTTACAAAAGGCTAGGTCTCATTTCCTACTGTTCGCCATTGTGTGGTTGGCTGTGGTCATTTCAACCACAAGGAAGATGAACTAAAACTATTGTCTGGCCTGTAACCTCTCCCTCTGTCTTCTTTCTCCTGCGGTGGAGCAGTGATGTGTCCGCTCATGTCCATGCCACCACCATTCAAGGGAGCACAAAACTAAAGATCCTCTACATATTTGACTATTTTCCAGATTAATATGTTAATGTAACACAGTGAGAACCGGTAGCAGAATTTAGAAGCCCCCATTACGTTCGCGGCTGAGTTTCAGACCTTGCACTTAGAGATAAGAGCAAGAAAACACACCAACTGACCAACTGCTGAAAGACATCCCTGAGACAAATATGCCTCATACATTGACAGTTTACAAGAGGTATTAAAACAAATAATTTTCTATTTTATTTTCACTTCGGTAAGAGGATGAAAAGGGGAAAAGTGGACAAAGGTTGTGCCTTCATACACAGTCGGAGGGTGTCAGCCTGACGTGTGCTACTGACCCTTTCATCCAAACCACTACTTCAGCTACACCAGAGTAATTTTACTACGGTGTCCTCACGTCTGTGTTTAAACTGACAAATCGCTGTGAGTCAAAGAGCAGCTATGGAGGTTCAAAGCTGGGAAAACCACAACTTGTCCTTATCACAAAGTCCATGGTCCAGTCCCACTCCCACAGTCAGGACGTGCTTTGCTGTGACCTGAAATTCTTGTTATTTTTAATTCTGGTCAAATTGCTGTCAAAAGAAAATTCTGGTGAATAGGGTGTGGCATTCCATGCACGCCGCTTATAGGCCTCATACGTATTGAGCCGAGGCTCCTCAGTGGGGTAGTATGAGTGTGAACTGCTGGTGATCGACTGCCCATTTTACACATGAGCATCAGATATATTTTTCATCTCTTGGCAGCCGTTGCAAGTAGGACAGGCTGTCCTTGTCGCGCATCGGCCGGGGCAGGGGTCGGGCATTCTGGGGGGAAGAAGAAGCGAGAGATCGATGGGGGCGCACAAAGTGGCGTCGCCGCGGTCAGTGAACGGGAAGCGAGGAACCGGTCCGGTGGCCCATTGATCGCAGTGCCCTCCGGAGCGGTCAAGCAGAAGTGGCTCAGATGCAACCTGACAGTCGGCTCTTCATGCGCAGAAAAGGGGGGAAGACTTCTATATGCGGCATAAAAATATTCTGTTAGCACCACTCTCTCTGTGATGTGTAAATTGGTGCTTCTGACTGTTTATTTTTGCAAAGGTAACTTTCACTTCAGTTCAGTCCACTGTGTGCAGCCTCATCCTTTTTTTGTACTATCAGATTATTGCTGCATGAAGACATAGAAAAGGGTTATAGTCACCCCTCCAGTTTTGGGCAGCGTGACAGAAAGTGGCTTGGGTGCAGGTCTGGGTCAGTTGTAGCCACACGTTGGGTGCCAGAATGACCAGCGAGCTGTCAGCACACCTGAGTGGGGCATCCTCCCATTCCACAGTCTGTATCTTCTCTCTGTGGGTCCTCCAGCTCACAGTGATGAGGCCTACACCCAAACCAGAGGCTTGGGGTCAGTCTTCACCATCCTTGAAACAGTATTCCGTCTCCAAAGGACAGTCAGGACGAATGCTGGAACAATTTACCTAACCTACCATTTCTCACTGGTATAAACAAGACAAACAAGCATGAATAGGAAAAAAAGGAACTTCCTGTGTGTCAAGCACAAAGATTGCGGCCAAAGACAAACAGCAAAAATATTCCTTTGGGTTATCAGTGGCCATTCGAGTCCCGTGTGTTTACTTGGTTACATCGACATGTCCAGGACAGTGTAGCCGTCACACATTGTGCTGGCCAGATCTACTGGACGTCCACCAAATGTCACCCACCTGTAGTGTGAGCAGAGAAAAAAGCTAAAACAATGCAGCTGAGCTCTAAATAACAGACAACACT
The DNA here is from genome assembly GCA_018136845.1 of Heterotis niloticus. Taxonomy (NCBI): domain Eukaryota; kingdom Metazoa; phylum Chordata; class Actinopteri; order Osteoglossiformes; family Osteoglossidae; genus Heterotis; species Heterotis niloticus. The sequence continues at coordinate 17,799,078 of CM030903.1, read as the reverse complement.
TAAATCCGGGTCTGCCAAGGAGACGCAAACCCTTGAGCATTAAACTCTTACAGGGCAGGGTAAGAGATGGGTGTAAATGTGCCTCGCAGACGTAAAACTGAGTGTTTTACCTCAGGATGAATCTATCCACTACACCACCCCACATGCAGTTTTTCTGAGGGTGTGCAGATACAGCAATGCCCTCGCTTTTTGTCAAAGGACAAAATGTGCAGCCCAAAAGCATTGGGTAGCCGGGCACACCTAAACTATGGACACAGCCCTGCTCTCCGCCTTTGCACCGGTTTCCGACGTGGCCCTGTGCCTTTGAAGACCTTGAATCCCCGCTCCTTCAAACGCGTAGGAGCCGGCAGAAGATGCATTCCTGAAGATGCGCTGGGGACAGTGGCGCATGCGGCGGTGTGGAACGAGCTCTGCGCAGCGGGGAAGAGCACGGCTGAGCTCCCACCCGCCGGTAACGTCATTCCCGCTTGTTTGATGACATGTAGATGCAATGAGGTCTTTATGAGTCAAGTCGGGACGGTTCAGCCGTTCTGAGCGTATCCAGCCGCCGCACTGACACCCAGCAGGTGTCCCTCCCAGAGAAGTACTTTCATGTCGGAACAAATCTACAGCGGGCCGGATCGCTCAAGATGGAACCACGTGGCTCCCACCGGAGGCAAATTCATGCATTCGTGCACCCAGTTTTCTTAGATGGAGGCGGACCCCGGTTGGCCTTTTGACTATGACTGTGTCTCCCACCAGTTTGTGGAAACCAGACCAGCTGTAAACCAGTAAGGTTGCCAGTAAGGTGTGATGTTAATGCCAGCATCTGTTGGTCCCTCAGTGCCCATACAGTACCTGCATGAGAGGCAGAAAGAGAGCAAGTGCATGTCTGTGAACAGGAACAAGGACTCACACACACAGTCCAGCACCTCAAGCTCCAGACAGAAGAGACTAATTTCATTGTGCACCGCCTTTTTAGCATGAAAACAGCAAAACATTTTTACAGAGATTTCCTGGAAAAGTTGCTGAGCAATTCAGTTTAACTTTGAATTTTTTGTTGTTCTGTGACACACTTTGTTGTTTTTTTTTTTTTTTTTTTGGCACATACATCTCCGCAGCGGCTGCTTTGAGTTTTGTCATTCTTTCTGATTGCCGTTGCCTGCGATTGTCACCGTCATTGTCTGTCACCTTCTGGGTTACCACATGTATGTATGAATAGTAGATGCTGGCCCTGAAAAGCCTACCACTCAACCTGTCCAGAGTGAGTTTTTGAAGCCTCTCCTGCTCAGCGGGACACGATGTGAAGTGGCTCATGTTCACGTAGGATCGGCGCAGGTGTGTTTAGCATCTCAGTGCTCTGACGCTTGTGGTTGTGTCAAGGTCCCATCACATATATTCTCACTGTTTACTGGAAGTCTCTGAGATGCATTCACGTTGAGATTGTTCTGTTGCTGTCCTCTCATTTACTGTGCTATTGAGTTGTTTGGCATAACCTTATTGAATGAAATTAAACAGTTGCATTCGTGGACTGAGAGTCTGAGAGGTGCGTATGCGACATAAGCTGTGTGTGGCTTGTTCATGTTCTCAGCACCATTCTGTGCTCAACCAGTAATTTCTTGGGTCTGTAAACATTTTAATAAGACTCTTGGGGGGGGGTCTAATAAACATCATTTTACAGGGAGTTGGGAAACAAGTATTTGCTATGGTGAGTCATTCTCACTGACCATGTTGTTCCTAATAATAAGCTTCCCAATTTGTGTGTGTGTGTGTGTGTGTGTGTGTGTGTGTGTGTGTGTGTGTGTGTGTGCGCGCCTGTATTTGCGTGACTACATATGAATGTGTGGGCATGTCTGGGTGTTACTATGAGGAGAACAAGGGAAAATAAATGAATTATTAAATAGCTTTAGTGAATAAATGACATTTCCTCTTAGTGTGTTCAAAGTGATGAGCAGCCAGACACACACACACACACACACACACACACACACACACACACACACGTCACACTGCTAATGTAAGGAAGCCAGACATGGTGCTTGGATCCAAAAAGTTCTCTGACAGCAGAAGATCCTGTATACATACATCACACTTGCCAACTCTCGATCGCTTCCACATCGCACCTGCACTGTACTGTTGTTTTATCAAAATAAAAAATGCAGCTTACGTTAAAGCAAATTTAAGTAAATCTGAGCCCTTCGTGATGTTGAATCCAGCCTGTGAGTTCTACTTCACAACCACTAACTGATTCGGTGTGTTGGAAGGAAGTTTAAAGTCTGCCATTTTACCATCCAGTTTAAAGCTCATTTTACAACCCCCTTCCATACCAACTTTGCATTCTGTTATATTTACATTTCATCTACATTTATGTCCATCTGCAATAAAAAGAAAAAGTAGGTGCTAGGCCTGGGTGGTGGTTGGAGACATTTCATGTAAGCGTCACCATCGCATCGCTTAATGCCGCTGCCCGAGGAGGTGGCTGAGTCAGGCCAACCGCTGTTTTCAGCGACAATTTCATCACCGCAGAAGATGATGCCATGTGTATGCCTGTGTGTGTATGCACACATCTGTCGTAACACTTACTGCATCCCCCAGCTCCCGCACAGCCAGGCAGCTGACAAGACCATCACACTAATGGTCTCATTTCTGGAGGAGCAGCTCAGAAGATAATAAGCCATGGAGGCGTAAGAGAAATGGGAGGTGGTGCTGGAGCGGTCCAAACTGTATCAGATCTGATGCTTCAGTGGTCAGATTCTCGCTGCTTTACCTTAGTCTTCTCACACGAATGGATCCTGTTAAGAACAAAGAAAAGAAAACAGAGTAAAAAAGATGTAGTGAAGAGTCCATCCTGGCCAAGATGAGAGACGAGGTGACATGAGATTTTGTTTTTGCCATGCAAACAGTCTGTTGCTAAATAATTAATATATAAAAATTAACCGGGCTCTGCTGTTTCGCTGGGCTCTAGTTTCTTTGTGTCTCTCTGTCCCCTAGAGCTCTGCTGTCCCCACCGGCCTGACCGCTGGTCTCTTCAGCCCACAGCCCGGATGAAAAACGTGCTCTTTAATCCGTCTATTCTTTGGGAAAATTTAGCGAGGCTATGATCTTTACACACCCGCGTGGCCGTAATTCACGGCAGAAAGGATTCAAGCCGACCATCTGATTTCCTCTGCTGGAACCCAGAAGACAAGTCGACATCGTAAACCTGTTTCCTGATTACATGCAGTAACCCGATTTGATGTTGCAGAGAAGAGACATGAACGCAATGTTTGTTATGGCGTCAAACGGTTTCCGACGCAGCTCATTCGGCAATATTCCTGCTGAGATTACTAGCGTTGCCGCCCCCCCCCACCCAGATCCTCGGATGCGACCCGAGACATTTCGACCGACGGACTGTCAAGTGCTTCCCGTTCTGCAGCACCTTTCTAGCACAGATCACGCTGTTGCATGTGGCAGAGATCACAGTAGAAGACCAGAAGACCATGAGAAGTCTTACCCATAAATCAGTCTGTGAGAAGCCACTGTGCTGAACCCAGAAAAAGCCAGATGCTGGCTGTTTATCTTCTTCATTTATTGGGTAATAGTATGAAGAGTAGGGAGCAGGAGAGGTCAGAGATCACACAGAAGCGAAGCTGGAGAAGAACCCTCCGAAGCCGTCTTGAGAAGACTCAAGGCCACCACATGATCCTGAGATCCAAGCTTTCTGTGGTTCGTGTCTGAGTTATGTATGCCGGTGCACTGGTTCCTCCTCGCCATACTTCTCATTCGTTGTAAATGGTCCCCAGCAATCGTGGTCCATGGAGGTTTGTTAGAAATTCTGATTTTGGGATCAGTGGCTGTCTGGGTAAGTTTGGCCACATGGGCACCGTCCATATTCTGCAGCTCTTGGTGTGAAAGGGAGAATTTCTATGCTAAAAATAGTAGCGACATTGGTATCCTCTGCCGAGGGACATCTCGTTCGCTCAGCACTATGTTTGCAGTACATCACACACGCTTGAATTTAAATAAAACGCATGATTCCCTAAAGAACTGCCCAGTCTTGACAAGAAGGAACAAGTGTGTTTGGAATGTGATGGGGAAAGGAGGCCTTGTTACTGGCATTGGCAGTCTTACTGTTGTTTCTCATCGGCAGGGATGAAAACAGAAGATGGTGACTCCCTGGATTGTTTACACAGCGAGGGAGAAAGAGTGACAGGGAGAGAAGGATGTCAGGGGACGTCCTGTGGCACACCCCCCCCCCCGCTGATGCCGCCATTCATTCTCCTTGCCTTCGGTGGAAGATGTCACAGAGGACCTGAGGCTGTCTCCATCGTAACAAGGAGATAGGATATCTCTTTTATTTCTGTCCTGTGGTCCCTTTCCAAACTGAAGTCTGCAGATCTTGTTAGATGCTTTTGGCCTCTTCCTCTTTGCAGAAGCTCACCATTGCTGGGTAAAATCTTTGCTTTTCACGCTGCCTTTTTAAATTCCTCTTCCATTTTGCCCCCTGTATTTAAACAAAGCATGGCTGGCATAAAGTCAGCGAAACAAAAATGGTTTCAATTTTAAACCTACAAATTGTTTTTTTTTCTTAACTATCACTGATGAAATGAAGAAAAAACTCCTGAGGGCCCTCAGCTTATGAACACATTTGGGAATCGAAGTCTGCTTGTACCTCAGTCTTTTTGCAACTCTAAAATCTGCAAAGATGTAAATCAATAAAAGCTGAATAATAAGTGCATCCCTCCAAGTTTTAACAGATCACATTTTGAAAAGCCCTCAGAAAAATCTATAATAAATGTTTAAAAATGCTGTAATATTTCCATCCATCTGTTCACGATCACTAAATGCATGTCCAAAGCAGGGGCGCAGTGGCGCAGTGGCCTGCTGGATCCCAGAATCACAGGGGCCGGGATGCTGATGCTGCTATCTCAGCATAGCACTTCTAATATTGATTTGTTTTTTTTATTTAAAACTAAAATTAAACTCAATAAAAGTTACTGAAAATGGAAAAACGCATCCTCACAGCCCCGTTTGTTAATGATTTTGTTAAGATGGAGTTGCTTTTGAGTTGTATGAAGACATCTTTCTGCTCTGTTGCATTTCGGTTCCTTCTGAGTGCAGTTTGCTTCTAGCTGATGGTGAGATTGTAGGTAAATTTGACATTTTTTGCCTTTTCGATATTCAGTTCATAACTTGCATTTCATAACACAAGGAACCAGAGTGACTGTCACCTCTGTTACCATTTTGTGTTGTTGTTTTTAACATGATGTCAGTTGTTTAACATTTGTTCAGCAGTACTTATCTGCTCAGCTAGAAGTTATCAGATCTGTGTGCTTGGGGAAAAGAATTTGCTTTCTGAAATCTATGCGTTTCAACAAACAGAGGTTTTAGAGCCTGAACCAGGCACTCGATATGTGACCCAGTCCTTCCTGATCCCTTCACTAGAGTTTAACCACATTTTTACTGGAAGCCCCAGTCAATGACTCTGGAAGTCTTTGAAGTTCTGATCACATAGACAGGTATAATAAAATTATCAGGTGCTAATGCATTTTGGAGCAGCTCATAGGTATCGGTCCACCATCTGGAAGGAGTCACTGGATTCGCACTAAGTGATCAATGTGAATAAGATCTGCTAAAGATGTGATGCAGCTCGTAGCCCAGCCATTCAAACAGGCCACCAGGCCGTGAAGCATGAGAAGCTCGAATAGCAGTGTAGAGCAGCTTGGTCTCCACGTCCAGCATGATGTGGCTTCTGCTGAAATGCTGTTTTTAATATGGCCGGCCCATAGTGGCTTCTGATCCTCATTTAAAAACCTGGGCTTCAAGCATCCTCTGCTTTGTCTTCAGGAACTTTTACAATGATGCTTCGTGATGTTTCCTGACTGTTGACACAAAGGGGCAGCAGGTGGGGCAGTGATTACAAAATAAGTTTGTTGTGCTTGAAGGATACAGGTTTGAATCCCACCTGTCACCTTAAAATACTCTGCATGTAAGCACACCTGTCTATCAAAGTGGGTGAGGAGCAAAGGAAGCAGGAAGGGGAAGATCATCTAATGAAACGCAGGTTAAAATCTCTGCACTGTTCTTCTTCTCTATTCTTGTGTCCTTATCCACCTCACCATTTTCCCACACTGAACCTGCGACAATCGGAGGCACTTGGCTCCACCCAAGCCCCCCCCCCCCACGAGTGGGTGTGGTATATGAGCACTGCCCCCAGAACCCCCTTCCTCCTCCACTCTGTAACAGACCCAGTACCCCAACAGAGAAGGAAAGCACCCATGATGGAACATGGCACCGGGTCAGACAGCTGAGGGTGCCGAGCCACCGCCTGGACGTTATGTAAATTCGGGGTGACTTTGAAAGGAAGATTTACCACAGGACCCCTGGGGGAACCCATACATGCCCTCAATCACACTGTCTGTCCTTCAGGCCGTTTGTCACAAAGAAAAATGAATATGAGCAGCGCAGCGAGGAGAGCAGATCTCCCTCCCCCAGCACCATACATCTCACAGTGATTATGGACAGAGCTACATTACCGCTGTTCCCCCCCCCACGGCATGAATTATGAAGGACGATGGGGGGCGGCTGGTTGGAGACGAAGTTATGTCCCAAACATGATCCAACCGTTAATTAACCAGCTGAATTCCTGATATTGATCATAATTCATCTCTGCGATTTAGAAATCGTAATTTTGCAAACCATTAAAGCTCTCGGATGCTGCGGAGCCAGAAACACCGCAGTCAGCAGCCGCGGATGAGATGCAGAAGCAGGCCGTCGGCTTCCGAAGGCGGCGCGTGTTTCTCGTTCAGCCGCAGCCCCCACATCCCTGTCACGGTGCTACAGCAAACACTTGCGCCTGAAAGGATATGAGCTGGGCTGAAGAACTATTAAAAAAATAACAGAAAATTTGTGCAAAACATAGAGGCTACTGCAGAACGGGAACTGTTTTTGCACCGCGGCGCCACGGTGTTGAATGAAGTTCTCTTATTAAGGGAAATGAAATGCATCACATATTATTGTGCAGAGGAAAGCCAAGAGTGTGACAGAAGGTTTGGATCGCTCGATTTTTTGCCAAGTTGTGTTCCTACATGACAGGAGTCGAGTTTCAGCTCACCTGCGTCCAGCCATAAACGCGTCCAGCTGGCACGTGCGTTGGGCTAAAATACAGCTTTAAGTTTGGGCAACGCGCCCCTGGATTTGAGTTCTTCTTAACTCTCCAGCTACAGTTTTAGTGTTCGGCGCTCTAAATCATCCAGGCCTCGTCTTCCTCTCGCTCGCCTCTCCCTGATCCGCACGCCGTTCTGCTGTCCGTGGTCTCAACCCGCCCTGTCCTCGCGTTCACCTCTCTTTTTGGTGGCCCATAAAAATGTTTGCATTCTGTACTCGTCACAATGAGCCAGCGGCTGAAAAATCCCTTCCACACATGAGAGAAAACCATGAAATACGCGACAGATTTACAGCCATCATTGCAAAGTGTAATGTGTGTGAAATGCACATCTGCTTATTGAGTCAGCAGCAGGGGTGCTTCGTAACTCACGCGCCCAAAAGGTCCCATCAGCGCAAACCAAACATTGGGGCCGAAGCGGGATGTTGTTGGCTTTGTCTGTTTACCTGCGAAGGGGTTGTCCATCGGTCGGGCCCACTTTTAACAGCTTCCTGGCGGTGACCGTTTCCTGGACGGCGCGTGAGCCGGACAAGGGCTCGACCCCCCAGCAGAGAAACCGTAAGGAGCTCCTGGGTGATTTTGCACTGGGTCACCTTGGCAATGAAACGTAACCTCATAAAGGCTGCCTGCAAAGCGATTTGTCCTCTTGGAGAGGCTTGTCAACCGGCACTTTCTCCGCAGCCCGAATCCAAGGCTGATCAGGATGCTTGCTGACCTCCAATATGTAATAATAAATAGATGGAAATAGAAAAATAGCTCCAATCACATGGCACAAAGAGCAGGATCTAAACAGGGCAACGTGATACGCGTCGCCCGTTCGGCTCAGGAATGAAGGGGACGGAGCGGGGAAAACTCCCCTGCTTTTCATTCCAGCGCGGAAAATGTGATTACTTCTGTCCTAAAACCATTGTGCATACATTATTGTTCGCTGCACACGCCTGAGGCCTTCTCTTTAGCTCATGCCGTTTTCTCTAGACGCAAGAAGAAAGGGACCGGAGTGTACGAGCAGGAACAGCTCACACAAATGTTCAAATTTAATCGCAGGAAAAAGGAGCCTTTGGAAAGAAGAAAAGAGTCAGCTGATCCCTCGGCCTCGACTTCCAAAGCAGGAACTCTGCCGTTCTTGTGTCTGGCTGGCCAAATAGAGCCTCTGTGCGCACAGTGCAAACATCGGAATGTTGTTTCAGCACCACCATGCTCGTGTGTGTGTGTGTGTGTGTGTGCGAGAGATGGGTGGGGGTGCGACTCCCCTGTGGTACACTGGAGTACTGTCCACTGCACCCTGTGCCCCTATGGTGCCCCATCTTCATGCCCTGTGCTCCAGTGCAATAAACCAGTTCATGCTTTAGGCTTAGATGCATTCCACTTTACAACTTTTTATTCAAATATATGTATTAATAAAGGCAAAGAAAATGCTTTCAGATGATTATTTAATAATATTTATCTTATGATAATTAATATTTCTTCAGTAGGAAGGTTACAGATGCCCTGCGTTTGCTGTGTGTCTAATAGTATAATTATTTAAAAAAATGATCTGAATTAAAAAATGTCGCTTTTATAAACTGCTGGTGCTCGGGCCAGTTTCTAGTCACGGGAGTCATGGCGACCAGAAGTACAGCGGTTGGGAAAGTGCCACTACAGTGCGACCGTTTCCCACCTGAACCGCCCCCCTGTCGTACCCTTGAGCACCCCTGAAACCAGTAGATCATTGCAAGTAGACCAGTAAACACTGCAGGTTTAATACTGTGCGTTATTTCGGATAAAGGACTGAAACAAGGATTAATAATGAACAATCTTCACCTATGTCCATACCGTTTCTCTTTCTGCAGTGTGCAATAAAACTGAAAAAGCCTAAAGGATTTGAATGAATCCAGTCGACAGACACAGGCAAGCACACAGTCAGACAAACGGACAGATAGGAAGGGAGACCAACAGACAAACCGACGGACAGGTAGGTGAAGAGACAAGCAGACAGGGAGGCAGATAGACAGACAGAGGCAGTATTCCGGCTACAGGTCAAACTATGGACCTCGGCTGCCTATTTTGTTTTGTCAGAAACCCCTTCCGACTTGCTTGGGCACCTGACAAGCAAGAGCAAGGAGCGGCTGCAGGGCTTCGCTGCCTGTATGGCGTTGTGGTGCTCTGCCATATTTTTGTGATGCATTCCATGAAGCTGAATATCGTTTTATATCAGCTGTGTTCGGGGTTGGAGGAGTGGCTGAAACATGAATTATTTTTCTCTTCAGGAAACTCAGCATGTATTTAGGAAATATGTCGAAAACATATAAAGAAAATGTGACTTAAAGCCCTGGTCTGGATCAGGAAAAAATTGCTTGTCTAGCTTGTCTGAAATATCTGTCATAAATCACATGTGTGGGGGATCAGAAATTCAAAACAGGCAGGGTGATGTGAGGACATTTGGTCCAAACACGCTGAACTATTTACACTCGGGCCTCTTTCCACACGATTAAATTACAACTGATTCTTTGTGAACTTTTCAGTTACAACAATAGGTTTTCATCGTCTCCGCAGATTTTTTTCAGACCCTTCCTTCATGTCCTTAGATATGACCCCCTTGTTTTAATGTTTTATACGAGTTATGTGACAGACAGGGAATAACTGGTGCTTTCAGCTGAATTTCATATTCCAAAGGCGGAATAATTGCCAGGTACGCTCGCTCTTCTTCTGCGCTTTAAAAGTCAGCTGCCATCAATACAAATGTTTGTGCCTATTTGTGGCAGTTTATTAATCTGTTCAGCGGGGACTGGGCTCCAGGTGTGTGTCTGAAAAGCGCCATTTGGGCCCCCAGCCGTTCCCTCAGCCCCGCACAGATTTATGGGAGCCTTTGCTCTGATAACTGTGAAAAGATGTTTGTTTTTCTCTGCTGGGGATCAATGCTCTGATTTATCACCTCTGCCGCCCACAGACTATTAAAAAGCGTAGAATAGGCATTGCGCTGTTGTCCACGCTGAGAGGCTGCTCTCCGCTTTAAATAAGTGCGTATTTATGGCCCGTGTGTGGATGGAAATGGTGCCAAGTCATCGCCACGGGGACACGGTGAAGGCATCGGATCTTTTCTGTGCTGGGGGTTCTGGACCCTTCAGATTCGGACAGAAAACATCTGCGACCAAGGTGGACCGAGGTATTTCCCACCAGTTCCTGTGTCGGGACAGCCTGTTTCGCAGACAGCAACCGCTCGAGCCACATGTCAGACCCGATCCTGTTGTGGCTCTCCGTCACCATTCGTCTTGTACGCCGCACACACCCCTCCCGACCGTGTCCACAGTATTGCTACCACGGTATTTTTACTGGTCGCCGCTGTGATTTGCAAGCTCCTCTTGCTGCTTCGGCAATGCCGCTGTAGGTTCTTAAAAAAAGCCACCCTGGTGTCCGGATGACCAGGACTCATCACGCAGCGAAACCCCCCCAGGGTGAGAAATCTGCATCTTTTAAAACAGTAAAAACAAGAAAGCTTTTTTTTTTGCTGAGAGGACACCATAAAAAATGAACGGTCATAGATCTTGCCGCCGCAGAGCTTCACAGACCTGTCTGAGAGATGAATTAGGGAAGGTATTGATCCTGATCATCCCTCTGCTGAGCAACAATGCCCCTCCACTACTTGTATGGGATGCCTTTTGATCACCAGGGATAGATTCTATCTGGTTAATGTTTTATTAGAGAATTTTTGCCCATTCAACGGGACCTTTTGTGGGCGCCGCGCAGAAGCCGGGGCCTGTGGGAATAGTTTCTGAAAGGGGCCGAGTCGTCCGTGTGACCCTTTGTGTGGGCTCTGCTGCGTTTCGGGGCGCGAGGAAGACGGATGGCTGTACCCAGAGCTCTGGCAGTCATCCCTGCTGCCCAAACCGAGTTAGCGAGCCGCGGGAAACCTTGAGAGCTTGGTGACTTATTGAATTTGGTGGCCTGTTTTGCGTGCCCCTGCCTCTCGGGCGCTCATCACTCAGCAGCTGCCAGGGATGCTCTGTCACACAGCAACCGCATCCCTGAGTGTCACTCGGTCAGAGGGACGGGGGAAGGCAGCGAGTGAGTGGGGGACAGGGGACAGTGGGGCTCCTGCCTCGACCACTGTGGGGTTGCAGGGTGCTGACCTGCGTGTGACCCGGTCAGCGGTGAAGTTCGCCTGCCAGTGACTTTTCCACTGTGGGACAAAATGGTCGGTCCCCTGGAAGGGGCCCGTCCAAGGGAGTTGCGCACAGCCAACGGCAATGCAAACCAGCTGCAGATCGGCAGTTTGACAAAAGGATATAAAGCAGAACTCAAAAAATGGAAGGAGAAAAAAAAACAATAACAACTTTTGATGCTCCGTTCGTGATTTACATTCCGCTTCCTGTTTGCTGTGCAGAAGACAGTAGCAGTGCTGAGCTGAGATTTCAGGTTGTTGAGGTGATGCACGAGCAGGACCTTTGATGTTATCTTGCACAGCTGAACTTTGGCAAAAACCTTTGCCAAAATGAATTTTTCTATATCAGATGATTTATCTTTGGGTTTGACATTACACTCTTGCAACATTTTTCCTGCAGACAAATGACACATTAAATCGAGCTTTGTACATTTTCCTGTTTTTAAAGCGTTTAAAGTGCTCCCTGCAGTTACCAACTGAAACTGCTCGAAAGGGAAGTAGCACTGCTCTTTATTTCTTTTTTCTGTCTTTCTTTTTTTCTTTTAAGGTGATGAAGAACGGGGTCAGGCCGTAATGTTGTACAGCCAGCGTTAGCCTCTGAAAAATGTCTACAAGAACCCGAGGCAGATCTTAAAACAGAAGGAACGGACAATAATTCTCGTGTTTTGTTTTTTGCTTCCACAAAAGTGCCACAATCTGAGACCGAAATGAGGTTTTGCTGGCAGCTACCAGTCCGGGCTGCAACAGCATGTGTACAAGCAAACTTCCTGACCTTATCAGACTGTCCTAATGTATATTATTGGTAATAATTCTTGGAGCTACCGCTTTTGGCAGCACTTTTTGGATGCTGCAGGGCAGCATGGCACAAAAAAAGCTCACTTTATCCTGCAGTCTTTTGACCTTAACATAAAATATTTTCGACACACATAAGCATTTGTCTTAATTCCCCTTAAATGTGGCTTCAGAGAAAAGTACAAAGCATGTCACACAATGGTTAGGTCACAGTCTGAAGTGGTGCAAAAGTGGACTTTGGTACTTCTGTACTGCACTTAAAGGTTTGCGTTTTTGCATATTTAAGGGAGGCTAAAAATAGGAAAACCAGGTGCTGTGGTTCGGTGGAAACCAACCCAGTACAAGCTTTGGTGTAAGAACAGACAACTCGTGTTTTACACTTAGTGTTTAATGCAGGCGGCATAGCTGGTGGGTTGCAGCTCGGCTCAAACCCACACTCCTGCTCTACTACCCTGGAAAATGTGCTTACTCTGCAGTGCTACGGGCCGCGTAGACTACTGAAGAATTACATTCTGCTTAATTCAGTGTACAAGTTTGTAACTGGAAGTTATACGGCATCAGATAAAACTTCTGTTTACGGTATAATTTTACACTTATATATCTTTCGAATTTTAGTTTTGTAGAAAAAAAGCACTTTTTCCATATCTGCTTTGTTCCTTTGTGCACAGGTAACTATCCCTTGCAGTCAGAAAGGTTGAGTGAGAGCCGTATGGTTCGGTCATGGTTTCAGCACGAACATCAAACGTGGAGCAGAAAACCCTCTGCTGCAACCGTACGGCACTCCTTTGCACCTGCGTTCCGCTGTTTGTCCTTTTTGCTTTCAGATAGTCGCCACGCTGCCTGGTGATCATGTGGGACCAAGAGACAGGGCTGCCAGCATTCTGCATCCCCCACCACCACTGTGCATCCCCTCTCCAGCCCACCACCATGTCACTGTAGGACCAAGCCCTGTCTTTAGCACACCGTAATGCTCCGCTTCTCAGGTGACAATGTCCTCCCTTGGTCCCGCAGGCTGCGCTGGGACTTTGCATAGATCAGTCTCTGCAGCTCTCCAACTCTTTCACTCCCTCGCTCACCCATTCCAGCAGTGACTGTTCATACGGCTCCCTGTCTGAGACTGCGACCAGCACCATGTGTCATGCTGAAACGCAGCTTCGCCGGAATCCTAGATCCTCTGTTTCACAGGTATTCCAGCTTCAGGTAATTTGGTAACAAACAAACACCTGTTGGTCAGATTTCTCCCAAGTACCTGCTGAGACAATCGATAAAGGCTTTTTTTAACTTCTTGGCTGTTTTATTCCCTCACAGAATGTAATTGCCATCATGAATTTAGCCCAGCCCTGACCCTCCTAAGCCACTGAGAAGAGTCTATCCATTGACTCCACAGAGCAATGTAACACACATACACCTGCACACACCAGTTCACCTGAAGCAGACATGGGACTGCAGGAGGAAATCAGAGCAGTCCCACTGACGCTGGGAAAACATCTAACCTCTACATGAACTGAGGGGGATTCGAACTTACGTCCAGACACTAATCTCAGACATCTGTGACTGTTGTGTCGGGCAAGGAGTGGGGGTCAAGGGAGGTTTTTATGTGATTTCTTCATTCGTTCAGATTTTCTCGCTGAAACATGGAGGCAACAAGATGCGCATTGACGATTATTGGCGTGACAACAATTTGTCATTTTATTTTCCGCGAATGTTATGACCGTAAGGATTTGTTTGCTTTGTTCACTCTTCGGCATGCAGTATGACAAATACCTTGTCTTCGCCCTGACACACTGCCTTACTGTAAGCTTGGGTGTTTTTCAAGAACGTCATTGTTCTGTTTATACAGTGAGGAGCATGTTGAGATGCCGAGACTGCGGTTGTAGTTTTCCATCAATTGGTAAATTTCGCTCAAAGATTAGAGATTCTGCTCCAGTTCCTGGAGCTTCCTTTCATTTTCAGCAAGGAAATCTTGTGTGCATTTTCTGCTCTTTATCTCCATTTTCCCCACGCCCCATCCCTCTCTCCCCAGACCACTGCGCATGCTTCAACACGAGACTGGCATCCCCTTCCCCGGCAACCTACTTAAAACCTCATTTTCAACGTTGGACGTTCCGTCTTTTAATTATTGACAGCGTTTTAAAAATTACTCAGACCTCTTGGTAACCAAAACCACATGCGATGTTTGAAATGTACAGTTCTGGAGAGGATAGCTGTGGGGTGGAAACAGTGGGACAGCAGTAAAAAAGCAGGTGTCCGGGTGGCTTGTGGTTGCAGGCCCATGGGGAGGGATCTGCGGGCTGCGAGGAAAAGGTGAACTTAGTGGTGTGTGCTGAGGGATAGGTTTACTATGAGGTAGGAGACAGTGGAAGGAAATTTTCGGATTTGTGACAGGAGGAAAAGGAGGAAAAGGTGAACTTAGTGGTGTGTGCTGAGGGATAGGTTTACTATGAGGTAGGAGGTAGGAGACGGTGGAAGGAAATTTTCGGATTTGTGACAGGGACTAATCCCCCCCTCCCCATCCCCCACCCACAGCCTGCCGCAGGCTCCCCTTTACTGGAGCGTGTGACCAGCAGGGAGGGAAAGGGCAGCACTAAATCACATCCCAGCACAGCCCCTGCACTTGGTTTTTGCGAAGCAGACGGTCCCAGAGCAGCCAGGACGACCACATGTTGTCACGGTGATGTCCAAGGCACCGCAGCCCACAGCTACAGTTCGGCTTTTTTGAATTCCCTCTTCATGTTAAATCCTTTCTCGATCAGATAAAAGCCATTGAATGAAGGCCACAAAGCAGAAAAACACTTTGTTTTTCGGCATGCGGCATTCGGACTGCAAGACAGACGGCGAACGTCATAAAGTAAAAGGGCTGCAGGATCGAAAATGAACTTTGAGAAATGATGTTGTACTTAAGAAAGATGATAGTGAGAAAACACCGTGTGGTAAATACATTTTTTAATATGAGAACTTGTGGTTCACCGCATTAAAAAATCAAGTCTGTTGAGGCTTTTGGAAAGGGTCATAAAAAAGGATGTGTTGTTTCCCGCTTTTGTTGCCTGGCTGCCATCTCTGTTCTGACATCGCAGGTCTTTCAAAGTACTCGGCACTGCTGAGCTTTCTTTATTCAGCCCAGTGCACCCGCAGCGAATATGTACGAAGCAGCATCCTGAGTCACATTTGATGTTAAGCCCTGTTAAGCTAAAAATTAATTTTCTAAAGAAATATTATTAATGTGTTCTTCTACAGCCCTTACTATAGGCTCTGTGCATGTTTGTATAACTACTGTGCTTAGAGACAGATGTGTTTGAATTCAGATCCTCGAGATTTCGCAAGTTTAACTCTGTATTTCTATCTGCAGCTCGAAGCGAAGTTTCTCTAACAAACAATGGAAGTTGTCCTGCTGGGGCCGGAGCTGGCAGCCGTTTCATTGCAGGCCTTGTTCTTTGACCTGGTGATCCAGTGGAGTCATGCTGGCGCTAACAGCGCCGAGCTTCTCGGGCCCTGCACGCCCTCCATCTCGTGGAGGAAGGTGGTCGTCCCTGAGCTCCCGTAGGTTGCAGTGAAGCAGCGCCCAGAAGGACAACCGGGGACGCCCAGCGCCTTTAAGTCGGCCGTTTCTTCTCGGCACGCTCTGTCGAGCCCATTTCTTCTCGGCAGGCCTTAGATGTGTCTGGTGGTGGCGGGAGCAGCCTTTGTACCTGAGCCAGCTCACTCTTGGAAGACAACTCGCTTAATCTATTACAGACAAAGCAGGCAGTGTGACAACGTGCACGGCTCTCTGTGTAAACAAGGGATTCCCTCGAGAGGGATCATTTACCGAGATCAAGTCACCAAGGATACAGAGACCATCTCACTTAAACACACAGCGACAAGACTGTTTGTCACAAACGTTTCCCGTGGATTAAATGGTGACCACTCAGAGGGATCAGGATACCTCATATTCAGCTTCGGATGGTGCAGCACGGTGGTGCAAGACAACTATATTTATTATGCAAAGGTTTCAAGTCTCAGTTGAAGCTGTGAGCAAAGTGCTGGAGTCAAACTGCTGCAGTTTAAAAACCCTTCTGCACGTTATTGTTTCACTTGTATAGATGATGATTTGCTCCAAACTGACTTTCAGTGCCAGGTCGGCATAATAAGCTGCATCCAACTGTTTACCCCTTTACACAGCCAGGTAATCTTAATGGAGCGCTTCAGGGTAAGAACACACAGCTTTTGTTTTCCATATTTACACGCGCTGAAGACCAGCAACCACATTCTCTTCTGCTGAT